>LR738709.1:567478788-567649748 GCA_902687465.1 Secale cereale
GAGTTGCATAATCTCATAGTCATAGGAACATGTATAAGTCATGAAGAAAGCAATAGCAGTAAAACTAAACGATCATAGTGCTATGCTAACGGATGGGTCTAGTCCATCACATCATTCTCCTAATGATGTGATCCCATTGATCAAATGACAACTCATGTCTATGGTTAGGAAACATAACCATCTTTGATCAATGAGCTAGTCTAGTAGAGGCATACTAGGGACACTCTGTTTTGTCTATGTATTCACACATGTACTAAGTTTCCGGTTAATACAATTCTAGCATGAATAATAAACATTTATCATGATATAAGGAAATATAAATAACAACTTTATTATTGCCTCTAGGGCATATTTCCTTCAGTCTCCCACTTGCACTAGAGTCAATAATCTAGCTCACATCGCCATGTGATTTAATACCGATAGTTCACAACGTTATGTGAATAACACCCATAGTTCACATCGCCATGTGACCAACACCCAAAGGGTTTACTAGAGTCAATAATCTAGTTCACATCGCTATGTGATTAACACCCAAAGAGTACTAAGGTGTGATCATGTTTTGCTTCGTGAGAGAAGTTTAGTCAACGGGTCTGTCACATTCAGATCCGTATGTATTTCGCAAATTTCTATGTCTACAATGCTATGCATAGAGCTACTCTAGCTAATTGCTCCCACTTTCAATACGCATCCATATTGATACTTAGAGTCATCTGGATTTAGTGTCAAAGCTTGCATCGACGTAACCCTTTACGACGAACTCTTTATCACCTCCATAATCGAGAAACATTTCCTTAGTCATCCAGTTACTAAGGATAATTTTGACCGCTGTACAGTGATCTACTCCTGGATCACTATTGTACCCCCTTGACAAACTCATGGCAAGGTACACAACATGTTTGTTACACAGCATGGCATACTTTATAGAACCTATGGCTGAGGCATAGGGAATGACTTTCATTCTCTCTATATTTTTCTGCAGTGGTCGGGCATTGAGTCTTACTCAACTTCATACCTTGTAATACAGGCAAGAACCCTTTCTTTGACTGATCCATTTTGAACTTCTTCAAAATCAAGGTATGTGCTTTGTGAAAGTCCAATTAAGCGTCTTGATCTATCTCTATAGATCTTGATGCCTAATATATAAGCAGCTTTATCGAGGTCTTTCATTGAAAAATTCTTATTCAAGTATCCTTTTATGCTATCCAGAAATTCTATATCATTTCCAATCAACAATATGTCATCCACATATAATATTAGAAATGCTACAGAGCTCCCACTCACTTTCTTGTAAATACAGGCTTCTCCAAAAGTCTGTATAAAACCATATGCTTTGATCACCTCATCAAAGCGTATATTCCAACTCCGAGATGCTTGCACCAGTCCATAGATGGATCGCTGGAGTTTGCAAACTTTGTTAGCACCTTTTGGATTGACAAAACCTTCTGGTTGCATCATATACAACTCTTCTTTGAGATATCCATTTAGGAATGCAGTTTTGACATCCATTTGCCAGATTTCATAATCATAAAATGCGGCAATTGCTAACATGATTCGGACAGACTTAAGCATCGCTACAGGTGAGAAAGTCTCATCATAGTCAACTCCTTGAACGTGTCGAAAACCTTTCGCAACAAGTCGAGCTTTGTAAACAGTAACATTACCGTCTGCGTCGGTCTTCCTCTTGAAGATCCATTTATTTTCGATGGCCTGCCGATCATCGGGCAAGTCAACCAAAGTCCATACTTTGTTCTCATACATGGATCCCATCTCAGATTTCATGGCTTCAAGCCATTTTGCGGAATCTGGGCTCATCATCGCTTCCTCATAGTTTGTAGGTTCATCATGGTCTAGTAACATGATTTCCAGAACTGGGTTGCCGTACCACTCTGGTGCGGAACGTACTCTGGTTGATCTACGACGTTCAGTAGAAACTTGATCCGAAGTTTCATGATCATTATCATCAACTTCCTCACTAATTGGTGTAGGAATCACTGGAACAATTTCCTGTGATGTACTACTTT
Source organism: Secale cereale (assembly GCA_902687465.1). NCBI lineage: Eukaryota > Viridiplantae > Streptophyta > Magnoliopsida > Poales > Poaceae > Secale > Secale cereale. Next base: position 567,480,810 of record LR738709.1, read on the forward strand.
CCAATCCGGGAGAAGGTACAATTACCTCATCAAGTTCTACTTTCCTCCCACTCACTTCTTTCGAGAGAAACTCTTTTTCTAGAAAGGATCCGTTCTCAGCAACGAATATTTTGCCTTCGGATCTGTGATAGAAGGTGTACCCAACAGTCTCTTTTGGGTATCCTATGAAGACACATTTTTCCGACTTGGGTTCGAGCTTATCAGGTTGAAGTGTTTTCACATAAGCATCGCAGCCCCAAACTTTAAGAAACGACAATTTTGGTTTCTTGCTAAACCAAAGTTCATAAGGTGTCGTATCAACGGATTTAGATGGTGCCCTATTTAACGTGAATGCAGCTGTCTCTAATGCATAACCCCAAAACGATAGTGGTAAAACGGTAAGAGACATCATAGATCGCACCATATCCAATAAAGTACGGTTACGACGTTCGGACACACCATTACGTTGTGGTGTTCCAGGTGGCGTGAGTTGTGAAACTATTCCACATTGTTTCAAATGAAGACCAAACTCGTAACTCAAATATTCTCCTCCACGATCAGATCGTAGGAACTTTATTTTCTTGTTACGATGATTCTCTACTTCACTCTGAAATTCTTTGAACTTTTCAAATGTTTCAGACTTGTGTTTCATTAAGTAGATATACCCATATCTGCTCAAATCATCAGTGAAGGTCAGAAAATAACGATACCCGCCGCGAGCATCAACACTCATTGGTCCACATACATCAGTATGTATGATTTCCAACAAATCTGTTGCTCGCTCCATAGTTCTGGAGAACGGAGTATTAGTCATCTTGCCCATGAGGCATGGTTCGCAAGCACCAAGTGATTCATAATCAAGTGATTCCAAAAGTCCATCATTATGGAGTTTCTTCATGCGTTTTACACCAATATGACCTAAACGGCAGTGCCACAAATAAGTTGCACTATCATTATTAACCTTGCATCTTTTGGCTTCAATATTATGAATATGTGTATCACACGATCGAGATCCAACAAACTATTTTCATTGGGTGTATGACCACGGAAGGTTTTATTCATGTAAACAGAACAACAATTATTCTCTAACTTACATGAATAACTGTATTGCAATAAACATGATCAAATCACATTCATGCTCAACACAAACACCAAATAACACTTATTTAGGTTCAACACTAATCCCGAAAGTATAGGGAGTGTGCGATGATGATCATATCAATCTTGGAACTGCTTCCAATACACATCGTCACTTCATCTTTTAACTAGTTTATGTTCATTATGCAACTCCCACTTCGAGTTTACTACTCTTTAGCAACTGAACCAATATCAAATACCGAGGGGTTGCTATGAACACTAGTAAAATACACATCAATAATCTGTATATCAAATATACCTTTGTTCACTTTGCCATCCTTCTTATCCGCCAAGTATCTAGGGCAGTTTCCACTTCTAGTGACCATTTCCTTTGCAGTATAAGCACTTGTTTCAGGCTTGAGTTTAGCTTTGGGTTTCTTCACGGGAGTGACAACTTGCTTGTCATTCTTCTTGAAGTTCCCCTTCTATCCCTTTGCCCTTTACTTGAAACAAGTGGTCTTGTTAACCATCAACACTTGATGCTCTTTCTTGATTTCTACCTTCGCCGATTTCAGCATCGCGAAGAGCTTGGGAATTACTTTCGTCATCCCTTGCATATTATAGTTCATCACGAAGTTCTACTAACTTGGTGATAGTGACTAGAGAACTTTGTCAATTACTATCATATCTGGAAGATTAACTCCCACTTGATTCAAGCAATTGTAGTACCCAGACAATCTGAGCACATGCTCACTAGTTGAGCTATTCTCCTCCATCTTGTAGGCAAAGTACTGTTAGAGGTCTTATACCTCTCGACACGGGCATGAGTATGAAATACTAATTTCAACTCTTGGAACATCTTATATGTTCCGTGGCATTCAAAACGTTTTTGAAGTCCCGGTTCTAAGCCGTAAAGCATGGTGCACTAAACTATCAAGTAGTCATCATACTGAGCTTTTGTCAAAACGTTCATAACGTCTACATCTGCTCCTGCAATAGGTCTATCACCTAGCGGTGCATCAAGGACATATTTCTCTGTGCAGCAATGAGGATAATCCTCAGATCACGGAACAATTCCGCATCATTGCTACTAACATCTTTCAACTTGGTTTTCTCTAGGAACATATGAAAAAATAAACGGGGAGCAAACATCGCGAGCTATTGATCTACAACATAGATATGCTAATACTACCAGGACTAAGTTCATGATAAGTTAAAGTTCAATTAATCATATTAATTTAAAGAACTCCCACTTAGATAGACATCCCTCTGGTCATCTAAATGATCACGTGATCCAAATCAACTAAACCATGTCCGATCATCACGTGAGATGGAGTAGTCTCAATGGTGAACATCTTATGTTGATCATATCTACTATATGATTCACGCTCGACCTTTCGGTCTCCAGGGTTCCGAGGCCATATCTGTATATGCTAGGCTCGTCAAGTTTAACCCGAGTATTCTGCGTGTGCAAAACTCTCTTACACCCGTTGTATTTGAACGTAGAGCCTATCACACCCGATCATCACGTGGTGTCTCAGCACGAAGAACTTTCGCAACGGTGCATACTCAGGGAGAACACTTGTACCTTGAAATTTTGTAAGAGATCATCTTATAATGCTACCGTCGTTCTAAGCAAAATAAGAAGCATAATAAGATAAACATCACATGCAAATCAAAATATGTGACATGATATGGCCATCATCATCTTGTGCTTTTGATCTCTATCTCCAAAGCACCGTCATGATCACCTTCGTCACCGGCGCGACACCTTGATCTCCATAGTAGCATCGTTGTCGTCTCGCCAACTATTGCTTCTACGACTATCGCTACCGCTTAGTGATAAAGTAAAGCAATTACATGGCGATTGTATTTCATACAATAAAGCGACAACCATATGGCTCCTGCCAGTTGCCGATAACATTACAAAACATGATCATCTCATACAAAATCGTATAACTCATCATGTCTTGACCATATCACATCACAACATGCCCTGCAAAAACAAGTTAGACGTCCTCTACTTTGTTGTTGCAAGTTTTACGTGGCTGCTACGGGCTTAGCAAGAACCGTTCTTACCTACGCATACAAAAACCACAACGATGTTTCGTCAAGTATGTGCTGTTTTAACCTTCACAAGGACCGGGCGTAGCCACACTTGATTCAGCTAAAGTGAGAGAGACAGACACCCGCCAGTCACCTTTAAGCAACGAGTGCTCGTAACGGTGAAACCAGTCTCGCGTAAGCGTACGCGTAATGTCGGTCCGGGCCGCTTCATCTCACAATACCGCCGAAGCAAAGTATGACATGCTGGTAAGCAGTATGACTAGTATCGCCCACAACTCTTTGTGTTCTACTCGTGCATATCATCTACGCATAGACCTGGCTCATGATGCCACTGTTGGGGAACGTAGTATTTTCAAAATTTTCCTACGATCACGCAAGATCTATCTACTAGATGCATAGCAACGAGAGGGGAGAGTGTGTCTACGTACCCTCGTAGACCGAAAGCGGAAGCGTTTATCAACGCGGTTGATGTAGTCGTGCACCTTCACGATCCGTCCCGATCTAGTACCGAACGTACGGCACCTCCGCGTTCAGCACACGTTCAGCTCGATGACGTCCTCGCCTTCTTGATCCAGCAAGACGGGCGAAGTAGTAGATGAGTTCCGGCAGCACGACGGCGTGGTGACGGTTGTTGATGAAGAATAATCTCTGCAGGGCTTCGCCAAGCACTACAGAAACTAGACGGAGGATAAACTAGAGGGTCGGGGTAGCCGGCACACGGCTTGGTGTATCTTGATGTATCTTGGGTGCTAGCCCTACCCCTCTATTTATATGTTGAGCCTTGGGGTCGAAACTTGGAGTAAAAGCCTTCACAAAGTCGGTTTCACCCGAAAGGCAAGAGTCCTTCTCGGACTCCAGGGCCAGACGCCAGGGTTCCCGGCGTCTGGACCCAGACGCCAGGGACCCTGGCGTCTGGCCCCTGGACTCCGCAAAACTTCCTTTTGCGCTTTCCAAAAACCTTGTGTGCTTTCCCTTTTGGCCCAAATAACGTGTTCTCGTACCCAAACATTTCGGGAAACATCCGGAACCTCTTCCGGTGAATTCCGGAACCCTTCCGGAGGTCAAACACTATTATCCCATATATTAATCTTTATCTCCGGACCATTCCGGAGTTCCTCGTCATGTCCGTGATCACATCCGGGACTCCGAATAACATTCAGTCACCAACATACATAACTCATTTCATACTATATTGTCAACGAAACGTTAAGCGTGCGGACCCTACGGGTTCGAGAACTATGTAGACATGACCGAGACATCTCTCCGGTCAATAACCAATAGCGGAACCTGGATGCCCATATTGGCTCCTACATATTCTATGAAGATCTTTATCGGTCGAACCGCATAACAACATACGTTGTTCCTTTTGTCAAACGGTATGTTACTTGCCCGAGATTCGATCGTCGGTATCTCTATACCTAGTTCAATCTCGTTACCGGCAAGTCTCTTTACTCGTTCCGTAACACATCATCTTGTGACTAACTCATTAGTCTTTTGCTTGCAAGGCTTATTATGATGTGTGTTACCGAGAGGGCCCAGAGATACCTCTCCGACACTCGGAGTGACAAATCCTAATCTTGATCTATGCCAACACCACGAATACTTTCGGAGACACCTGTAGAGCATCTTTATGATCACCCAGTTACGTTGTGACGTTTGATAGCACACAAGGTGTTCCTACGGTATTCGGGAGTTGCATAATCTCATAGTCATAGGAACATGTATAAGTCATGAAGAAAGCAATAGCAGTAAAACTAAACGATCATAGTGCTATGCTAACGGATGGGTCTAGTCCATCACATCATTCTCCTAATGATGTGATCCCATTGATCAAATGACAACTCATGTCTATGGTTAGGAAACATAACCATCTTTGATCAATGAGCTAGTCTAGTAGAGGCATACTAGGGACACTCTGTTTTGTCTATGTATTCACACATGTACTAAGTTTCCGGTTAATACAATTCTAGCATGAATAATAAACATTTATCATGATATAAGGAAATATAAATAACAACTTTATTATTGCCTCTAGGGCATATTTCCTTCAGGAAGGTCCCTGGTTCCACAGGTAACTTCATCGCAGCACACTTTGAAAGGCCATCTGCTATATCATTCTGAGCTCTCGGGACGTGCTCCATTTGCAAACCTTCAAAGTGTTCTTCAAGCTTTCTCACTTCATCTACATAAGCTTCCATCAAAGGGCTCTGGTAACTCTTATTGACTTGTCGGACCACCAGCTGAGAATCCCCCCGCACAATCAGCTTTTTAATCCCAAGTTCAGCTGCAATTCTGAGGCCGGCAAGCAGGCCCTCATACTCTGCAGTGTTGTTTGTCGCTTGTTCCCTGGGAAAGCGCATCTGGATAACATACTTGAGGTGTTCTCTGGTGGGTGCTATGAGTACCACACCGGCTCCAGCGCCTTGCAGCGAGAAGGCACCATCAAAGTACATTACCCATTCGCTTGTCGCTTCTTGTACGGGTACGCTTGTCTCTGGAATTTCTTCGTCGGGCGTTGGGGTCCACTCAGCTATGAATTCTGCCAAAGCTCTGCTCTGTATAGTTGAAGTACTCTCAAACTTGAGGCCAAAGCTTGACAGCTCCAGTGCCCACTCGACGATCTTGCCTGTTGCTTCTGGATTCTGCAATATCCTCTTCAACGGAAAGCGAGTGACCACTGTTATCTCGTGGGCTTGGAAGTAATGGCGCAGCTTTCTCGAGGCCATGAGGAGACCGAAAAGCAACTTTTGCACCCCGGAGTATCTTGATCTAGCTCCCTGCAAGAGGGAACTCACAAAATACACCGGGCGCTGCACCATCTTCTTCCGCACCTCTCCTTGCTCCTGCGCAGAGTTGTCCTTGTCGGGGCCAGAGCTTGCCGGAGCAGCCCCCTGCTTGTCGCTGGATTCGCTTGCCGGTGGTGTAGACTCCTCATCGGCCTCCCTCTCCGCTACTAACGCAGCACTAACCACTTGATTGGTTGCTGCTAAGTATAGCAGCAACTTCTCTTGTGGCCTAGGTGCGACAAGTATTGGAGTGGAGGATAGGTATCCTTTCAAGTCTTGCAGTGCTGCCTCCGCTTCCGGAGTCCATTTCATAGGACCTGCCTTCTTCAAAATCTTGAAGAAAGGCAGGGCGCGCTATGCAGACTTTGAAATGAACCTACTGAGAGCAGCCACACAACCTGCAAGTCTTCTTACGTCCTTGACGCGCTTCGGGGCTTCGATCTGCTCAATGGCTTTAATCTTGTCGGGATTAGCTTCAATCCCCCTCTGAGACACAAAGAACCCGAGAAGCTTGCCGGAGGGGACTCCAAAGACGCACTTCTCGGGGTTCAACTTGAGTTGAATCTTGCGCAGATTTGCAAAAGTTTCTTCTAAATCTTGGATAAGGGTATCCTTGCTCTTGCTCTTCACCACTATGTCATCCATGTAAGCTTCTACATTTCTGTGGATCTGTGGCTCAAAAGCAGTGTGCACTACCCTTGCGAATGTTGAGCCTGCATTCTTCAATCCGAAAGGCATGCGAATGAAGCAATATGTGCCACATGGAGTAATGAATGCAGTCTTCTCTTCATCTTCCTTGGCCATAAAGATCTGGTGGTAGCCTGAATATGCATCAAGAAAGGAGAGCAGCTCACATCCGGCAGTGGAGTCAACAATCTGGTGAATGCGCGGCAAGGGAAATGGATCCTTGGGACATGCTTTATTCACATCGGTGAAGTCTATACACAGTCTCCACTTCCCGTTAGCCTTATGCACGACAACTGGGTTTGCTAACCACGTTGGATGGATCACGCCTCTAACCAGGCCCGCTGCTTCTAACTTCTTGATTTCTTCGGCAATGAATTCTTGGCGCTCCACGGCTTGCTTCCTCACTTTCTGCTTGATGGGCCGCGCATGAGGGCAAACAGCAAGCTTGTGCTCAATTACCTTCCTGGGAACACCGGGGATGTCAGACGGTTGCCAGGCAAACACATCGACATTCGCCCGCAGGAAGGCAACGAGCGCGCTTTCCTATTTGCTATCAAGTGTAGCACTGATGGTGAAGGTACCACCAGTGCCGTCCTCCTTGGCGGGCACCTTCTTGGTTGCCGGTGGAGCGGCCATTCCTTTCTTGTTCTTGCCGGTGGAGCTCGATGGAACGTCCTCGACGGCAGCGCAGCACTCCGAAGAGGTGCGTTTGCCGGAGTGGGCCCCAGAGCACTTGCCGGACTTGGTCTTGGTCTTCTTCCCCCCGGGAGCTTCAGCGGCAAGTGTGTTGCTTTCCGCTGCGGCTGCTGCATCCCGGTAGATCTTGTCGGCGCAGATAAGCGCGTCCTTTTTGTCGCCATGGACAGAGATGACGCTTATCGGCCCCGGCATCTTGAGTACATTGTAGGCGTAGTGGGAAGCTGCCATGAACTTGGCGAGGGCAGGACGTCCAAGTATCCCATTGTATGGTAATGGGATATCGGCAACATCGAAGGTTATCCTCTCCGTCCTGAAGTTCAGCTCCCCGCCAAAGGTCACTGGCAGAGTTATCTTCCCCTTGGGCTTGCTCCTCCCCGGGTTTATTCCTTGGAAAGAACCGGTCTCTTCGAGCTCGCCGTCTGGGATTTGGAGTTTCTTGATCACAGCAGAGGAGATCAAGTTTAGGCCGGCCCCGCCGTCAACCAACATTTTGGTGACCTTGAGGTTGCGGATGGTTGGTGAGACCAACATCGGCAAGCACCCGACCGCAGTGGTGCGGTCAGGGTGATCCTCAAGATCGAAAATGATGGGCGTGCTGGACCATTTGAGGAGCCTGCGCGACTCCACGGGCGGCTCTGCTGCATTTACTTCCTGCACCCACTGCTTGAGTTGGCGGTGGGAAGTATGCAGAGAGGCGCCGCCGTCGACGCACAGGACTTCCGTGGCCTTCTGGAACTCCTGCTCGTTGTTATCTTCTTCCTCCATGTCATCGTCGTCGTCTTCTTCATCCTTGTCGCGGCCCCGGGGAGGTCGGTCACCTTGCCACTGCTTGGCCTTGCCGCGGCGTCCTCCCCGGCCATTAAATGGCCGCTTCTTGCTGGGCTCTCCTTCGCCACCTTGGGCCTTCTCCTTGTCGCACCGCTCGTACTTAGCTTTCTGCTGCTCGACGAGGTACTCGACGCGTTTGCAGTTGGAGAGGTCGTGGCCCTTGGTGCGGTGGATCTTGCAGTATTGCTTGTCGGAGTCGTCCTGCTTGTCGGCAGCCGCTACAGGGGCAGGCTCCTTGCCGGAGCCACCAGCCTGTGTTTGCTTGGCGGGAGCCTCCTTGCCGGACTTCTCGACGGCAAGCACTTCCTTGCTCTTCTTTTTCCTATTGTTCCGCCGCCGGCTCTTCTTTGCCGGGGCGGCATCCTCGCTGTCGCTTCCTCCTGCGCCAGCATCCTCTCCGGGGAGTCTCCTCCCCTCTTCGGCGCGCGCGCACTTGTCAGCCAGAGCATAGAGCTCGCTGACATCCCGTATTTTGGTCATGGCCATCTCCTCACGCATGCGGCGGTTACGCACGTTCTGATGGAACGTGCTGATAACCGCGGCAGGGTGGACGTCGGGGATGTTGTGCTGCACGCGGCTGAAGCGCTGGATGTACTTGCGCAGGGGTTCTCCTTCCTTCTAGGCCAGAATGTGGAGATCACTCTCCTGGCCGTGGGGTTTGTGGCCGCCCGTGAAGGCGCCAACAAACTAGTGGCAAAGATCTTCCCAAGAAGAAATGGAGCCTTCCGGCAAGTGCATAAGCCAAGAACGAACGTTCGGCTTAAGCACCAGCGGGAAGTAGTTCGCTAGTATCTTCTCGTCGCGCCCCCCGGCAGCCTACACCGCGATGGTGTAAATGCTGAGGAATTCCGAGGGGTGCGTCTTGCCGTCGTACTTCTCCGGTACGTCGGGCTTGAAGTTCTTCATGCTGGGCCACTGGACGCGCCGCAGCTCACGGGTAAACGCAGGGCAACCTGCCGCGTACGACAAGTCGCCTGGCTCACCGGGCGCGTGCGTATCGACAGCGGTCCCAGCTCGCTGATCTGATTGTCGCCGGGCTTCTCGGCGGCGCTCGATCGTCGTTCGAGCGTCTTCTTGTCGCCGATCGTCGAGGACCTGGCGCTGGTCCCGACGAGCCCGCGGATCCGACGACGCCATGGAGTCGTCGTCGACGTTAATCCGTCGGGGCGGCGTCTTCTACTTCCGCGGCGGGGAGTGCACCGTAGTTGCACCCCCGGCGGTCTTGTCGCCGTCGGCCTTCGTCTTCTCGGCTTGCCGCGGCCGTGAGGTCGCCGGCTGCTGCGGAGAGTCGTTGTTGGCGAAGGTGATCAGGCTCTGGATGGTTGCCCTCCAGTCTTCGGCCTTGTCTGCCGCTGGAGGGAAATCGAGGAGCAGCTGCGCTCTTGCGAGCGCTTCTGCTGGAGAGGAGGGGAGCGGGGGCGAGCGGTGCGAGGAGCGGGATATGCTCGGACTCCTAACGGGGTTAGAAGGAGCAGCTTCCCGCCCCGGCGACCGTGCCTTGCTCGTGCCAGGACGGTGGCCCGGAGCGTCCCGCGAACCTCCGGTTTGCCCTTGTCCCAGCAAGCGGATGGTACCTCCTGTACCACGGCGCTGCTGGGTTGTCGTCTGCTGAGATGGATGTGGCGCATCTACGGAGACCGAGGCTCGGTCGTCCGTCTTGTCCTTGGACTTGGCGGTGCCGCGAGTTTCCTCACCGGCGACCACCCTTCCGCCGGCGTCTCCTCCGCCCACCGTTGGTTCTGGTGGCGGCGGAACAGACGCAGACGGGCCTGCGACCTCCGAAGCCTTCTTTTTCGGGGCCATGCTGCTGTTGCTGATGAAGCTGACGAAGTTGGAGAGGTTGATGAAGAATGCGCCCGCGTGAACGCCGGATCAGGTTCGCACAACCTCGACGCCCCCTACCTGGCGCGCCAAAGATGTCGGGGGAAACTGTCCACCACGAGCACCTATGGGACCGGAGCCCCTTGTTTGTGCGGTGAGGGAGCGGAGGGAGCACAAAGAGCAGATCGTGGAGAGCACGCGGGCAGTTTACCCAGGTTCGGGCCGCGATGGACGCGTAAAACCCTACTCCTGCTTGGATTGTATTGAATGTTGGAGCTCGGGAGCTTGAAGAACTAGCTGCACCGAGCGAATGAGCGATCTAGGTTCCGAACCCTTTCTACGTTGCGCATGGGCCTCCTTTTATAGCTCAAGGGGTCACCGACAGGTGTCAACGTAGGAGAAAGGGGTAGAAAAGTAACTTTGGTGGTAGTTGTAATAGTGCGGGAACAGTGGATGAACACTGGTCATCACCTACTTTGACAGTGGGGGACAAGAGCATTAAATGCCCGTCGCCGTCGACCCCAAAAGCGCCCGCCCTTGCGTCTCCGTTCGCCACGGCAATAGCTTCTTCACCGTGGAGTGCCACCGTGTCCCCCAGGCTGCACAGCCATCCGCCACGCGTCCCTGGAAGGGCCCCAGGGCGACGCGTGGGTCGATGAGCTGGAGCGCGAGCACTCAGTGTGAGTTTCCCCGGCAAGCACCTTGCCGGGGTCCTGATCTTGTCGGGCCGGGAAGCTTGTCGCTCCCCGGGCCTTGCCGGGGCGCAGAGTGCGCCGAGGCGTGTCTTTTAAGATGCAGTCTTCTGGTCTTCCTGGCAAGCTCCTCTTGCCAGGGCCTTGAGTTAAATGAGGTAATCTTGAGCCTGGGACGGCCTTCCCGGCAAGCTCCACTTGCCGGGGCCTTGATCTTCTGTCTTGTATACTTTGTTTTTGAATGGCTTAATAAGGACCAGAGAGGTTTCCGGCAAGCACGTGGCAGACCCTGCCGCGGGAAGCTGCTACTGCCCGTGCACAAGTTGGGGTACTAAGGTACCCCTATCTTAGTACACCGACATCCGCTTAGTACAGAGTTAGGCTAGCAAAGGTTTTGAGAGAGCAGACAATTGATGATGACTAAGATGCCAAGCAATATAAAGCATGAACATTGAAATAAGCATAACACATCAAGTTGTCTTCCTTGTCAACATAACACTTCAAGCATAATAACATAAAGGTTTTGGCTATGTTGATACTTTAAGAAAATCATGCTTGTTGTTATGACCAAAGCTATGTTTGCCAAGATTAAATAAAGTTTCATAGCCATACCTGACATAAGCTCAATACTCCCCATAAGAATCATCATATAAGGTCGATTGCGTGAAGAGAATACCGACTGTAGCAAAAGGAACCGATAAACTTCTCATTAATATTCCATCATAAACGACTCCACACACACGGATACAATTCTTCTCCGAAGGAGCGATAGACCTCAATGCACACACCTATCTCATATAATAACTTCCCTAGACATGATACGACTCTACTTGACTCTAAAAGACAAAAAGTAAAGATAAAGATACCGGGCACTCCCCCAAGCTTGGAACAAGGCAAGGGAATGCCATTACCCCAGGAGATTTCAATCATCATTCTTGTTGGCATTGATCACGTATTCCTTGGCGAAACGCTTCCATTGATATCTTGCTAGAGTCTCATATGAGAGGCTCGTCTCCTGAATCCTGCATTCAGCACCCAAACCCATGCGCAGAAACCTTAGTTCATACTCACAGTTCTGGTTATGTAGATCATTAATTTGCCCTTGGTGTTCTATAATTTTGTCTTCAGATGTGGCGATTCTTTCCCACATCTCCTTCATCTCCTTCAGGAAGTAGTTCTTCAGCTCGTTGGTGATGTCAAAGTTAGCTTCAACACCACGCTCGATCATCTTCTTGTACTCAAAGACTTCTTGCTCCACTTCTTCCAGCATGGCCTGGACGCTCCCCTCCTTGATAGGTCCCTTCAGATATTCTTGATGAAGGACGCCTTCCTTCATCTGAACAACCTAAGGATGCTTCTTCACCTCAGCGAGGTAAGGGTTGATGACGTTGACGACGAACGTGTCCTTGGGGGAACTTGGAGAAGCCATGGCACCTAAATTTAGCTGAAAGATTTCCTGGCAGAAACAGATGAAGAGAAAACACACGAAATCGCAAGATACGTTGCCGGAACAATCCGGGCAAACATATATGAAAAATGTATGCACATAAAGGAAGGTAACAGACCATAGCGGGGTCGGAGACGGGCTCCGGGGTGTCCAGGCGGCCTACCGGCGCGGCCCAGGGGGGGGGGGGCGCCAGGGGGGCGCCTGGACTCCCTGGAGGTCGTCTCCGGCTCCACTTCGACTCGGAATTTTACTAATTTTGCAAAAACTCGTAATACGGAACTTTTATGGTGGTTTGCAGTGTGTTCTTACCGTACTACATACCTTTTCTTTATTCTGCTTCTGCTGGCGTCTGAAACAGGGCTGCAACATGTTCTTCGTGGGTTGTTGTGTATATTATATTCACATCAACATCGACAGGGTCTCCTTCTATGTAAATTTTTAAGTCTTTGCCCATTCACAACTTGAGGTTTGGTGCCTTCAAAATTATTAATCTTAATTGCACCAGACCGATAAACTTCTTCAATATGAAATGGTCCTTCCCACCTGGAAAGTAGTTTACCTGGAGAAAACCTGAAACGGGATCTAAACAACAAAACTTTATCACCAACATTAAATTCACGTTTCAGAATCTTCCTATCATGCCACCTTTTTACCTTTTCCTTGAACATTTTAGCGCTCTCGTAAGCTTCACTCCTCCATTCATCTAGAGAAGTCAAGTTCATGAGACGCTTCTCACCAGCTAATTTTGGGTCAGCGTTAAGCTCTCTAACAGCCCAGAAAGCTTTGTGCTCTAACTCTAATGGCAAATGGCAAGCCTTGCCATACACCATCTTATAGGGAGACATACCCATGGGGTTTTTGTAAGCAGTTCTATATGCCCACAAAGCATCTCCTAAATTATTTGACCAATCCTTCCTATTTCTGTTTACTGTTTTCTGCAAGATCAACTTAATCTCTCTATTGGTGAGCTCAACCTGCCCACTAGTTTGAGGATGATATGGTGAAGCAATTCTATGATTAACATCGTATTTAGCCAAAGCTTTTCTAAAAGCTCCGTGCGTGAAGTGTGATCCTCCATCGGTCATGAGATACCTTGGTACACCAAACCTAGGGAATTTTACATCCTTAAGCATTTTCAAGGATGTCTTGTGATCAGCACTTTCAGTGGGGATTGCTTCAACCCACTTGGTCACATAATCAACATCTACTAAAATGTGAGTGTACTTGTGCGAAGAAGGAAAAGGACCCATAAAATCAAAACCCCAACAATCGAAAGGTTCAATCACTAGTGAGTAATTCATAGGCATCTCATTCCTTCTACTAATGTTACCAACTCTTTGACATTTATCACAGGCTAAAACATAATTTCTAGCATCTTTAAAGAGAGTAGGCCAATAAAAACCTGATTGAAGAACCTTATGTGCAGTCCTCTCACCGGCATGATGTCCTCCATAGGGACTATCATGACACCGTCTAAGAATGTCCTTCTGCTCGTGTTCCGGAATGCATCTTCTCACGATCCCGTCGGGACCTTCTTTGAAAAGATGTGGGTCATCCCAAAAGTAGTGCCTCAAATCATGAAGAACTTCTTCCTTTGCTGAAATGTTAAACCTGGAGGCAAATACTTTGCAACAATAAAATTAGCATAATCTGCATACCAAGGATCGGAAAGAGGTTGTACTTTTACAACGACAAGTTGTTCGTCTGGAAAACTATCGTTAACTGGGATGGGGTCGTGCGGTATATCTTCCATCCTTGAAAGATTGTCCGCCACCGGTTTGTCTTCCCCTTTCCTATCAACAATCTGCAAATCAAATTCTTGAAGAAGGAGTACCCATCTGATAAGTCTTGGCTTGGCATCCTTCTTTGTCATGAGATACTTAATGGCAGCATGATCAGTATGAATAATAACTTTGGAATCAACAATATACTGCCTAAACTTATCACAAGCAAAAACTACAGCTAAGAATTCCTTCTCAGTAGTAGCATAATTTCTTTGAGCACTATCAAGGGTTTTACTAGCATAATGTATAACATTCAATTTCTTATCAACTCTTTGTCCTAAAACAGCTCCAACGGCAAAATCACTTGCATCACACATAATTTCAAAAGGTAAATTCCAGTCAGGTGGTTGTACTATAGGAGCAGTTATTAAAGCTTTCTTAAGGACTTCAAAAGCTTCCTTACAATTTTCATCAAATACAAAAGGAACATCCTTCTGGAGGAGATTAGTGAGGGGTCTCGAGGTTTTAGAAAAGTCTTTAATAAATCTTCTATAAAAGCCTGCATGACCGAGAAAACTGCGAATACCTTTGATGTCCCTTGGATAGGGCATCCTCTCAATAGCTTCGATCTTGGCTTTGTCCACTTCAATTCCCCTTTCGGAAATCTTGTGACCAAGAACAATTCCTTCATTAACCATAAAGTGGCACTTCTCCCAGTTGAGTACCAAATTTGTCTCCTCGCATCTCTGCAAAACTTTATTAAGGTTGTGAAGACAATGGTAAAAAGAAGTTCCATAGACGGAGAAATCATCCATGAAGACTTCCATAATATCCCCGCAGAAACCATGAAAGATAGCAGACATACACCTTTGAAAAGTAGCAGGGGCATTACATAAACCAAAAGGCATACGTCTGTAAGCATAAGTACCAAAGGGACAAGTAAAAGTGGTCTTCTCTTGATCGGCAGTATTAACATGAATTTGAGAGAAGCCAGAATAACCATCGAGATAGCAAAAGTGGGTATTTTTGGATAACCTTTCAAGCATTTGGTCGATGAACGGCAACGGGTAGTGATCCTTCCTGGTTGCCTTGTTCAACTTCCTATAATCAATACACATTCTATATCCAATAATAATTCTCTGAGGTATTAATTCGTTTTTATCATTAGGAACCACAGTTGTACCTCCTTTCTTAGGAACACAATGTACCGGACTTACCCACTTACTATCAGCTATAGGGTAGATAATACCTGCGGCTAGAAGCTTGAGAATCTCGGTTCTCACGACATCCATCATCTTCGGGTTCAATCGTCGTTGATGATCAACAACTGGTTTAGCATCAGGCTCAAGGTTGATAGTATGTTGACAGATAGATGGACTAATCCCCTTAAGGTCATCAAGGGTATAGCCAATTGCGCCTCGGTGTTTAATAGTACTTCCAATAATCGCTCTTCTTCATATTGTGGGGGACCCCGACTTAGAAGTCGAGATCACCGAATGCACGTGTACAGTGATCCCAGAGATCAATGCTCACTGAACACACAGAAGCTGAAATAACAAGAGTCTTACATCCATACAAATAGTCTTACACGAATTAAGGCCGTTATGGCCAAGTCTTACATAGATAGAGCCTCACGGGCTGAATAGCAAATATCTCAAGTAGCGGAAGTCTTCGATAAAACGGGTAGAACCCATGCCATCTGCCTTAACCCTGCAGGCATTCTGACTGGGACAGCGTCCTAGTTCGCATGGTCGTCTCCAAAGAACTCTTCCTCATAATCCTGCTCTTCCATGCCTGGCCAATTAAATAACCAGTGGCAAGCCAATGAGTACTTTGAATGTACTCGCAAGCAACCCATGATGTGGTTCAAGTAACAATGCAATTGAATAATAATGAACATTCTAGCAGGAGGCTAGAACAAAATGTTGTCATCAAGCTTATGCATCAATAACCTCGCGTAACCTCGAGAACAGGTTACCGACATCAACATGAATATAATTCATCTCAACTGAGTCAAGTCACCAGCTTGACTCATCACACACAAAGTATCACCAAAGAAGTAAAATTCTGGACATAGTTTAAGTAGCACCACCCAACTGTCCATGACCGTGGACACGACTATTCGAATAGTTTTACACTCTGCAGAGGTTGCGCACTTTACCCACAAGATCCGGGGAACTTCTGTGGCATCCACGACCCGCGGTACCTCAAGTACCCGGGGTAAGCACCCGATCATTACCTTTCCTTAGACGACACTAACATAGAGTCCACTCGTTGGCACACGGCCTTGGGGTACAAACAATAGATTATGGGACATGCCCTAATTCAATGTTTACGCGTACCCGAAGGGACCAACGGTGTGTCCGGTGCCCTGTAAAAACAGTCATGGCCGTCTCTCCAAGCACGACCCCGTCCCGGGAAAGACCTCAAGTCTTCCCGTCACTAGTAATGCGCGCACCATGCTAGTATCGATCTAAGTAATCAATAAAGCCCCGTCCCATAAGGGGTAGTGTGGTTGCACATGTTTGGTTGGGACGGTAGTCACACATAAATCTAATCCATCATTCCACCATGCACATGATATTACCGGCACATCACTTCTTTCTCAAGTGATGACCTAACACTTCATCACCCTCGGGCATTAGGGGCACCCGATGGGTTCATGCAAAGTTTCCACTACGGGGGTTCATATCACACATGCATCATATGAGCATCAAGACCAACTATTGCATGCCATCTAGCATGTAGCAAGATCAACAATAAAGCATGCATCATGTGGTGGTTCATCTAGGTTACCATCGTAACCCTAATCATCATGTATCGGAAACCAACGGGTTCCGAGGAACAAGTGTATCATGGTCAAAGGGCTGCTTGCCTGGATTGGCTTGGTCTTCAAAGTCTTCTAGTCCTTCTCCTTCTTCTTCCACAGCAACTTCGTCAAATACGGGATCTATACGTCGCATAATAATAACGGAAAAATAAGAATACAAATAGAACAGAAAAACCAAAGTGCTCAGAAAAATGTAATATTCCAACCCCTACCGGTCACGGCGGCGGCGAGCTCATCGGCGTCGACTCCGGCCACGGCGATGGCAACAGAGGCCAGGGACGGGTCCAGCGTCGTGTTGCGGTTGCAACGGTGGTGGTGCGGCACGGCGGGGAGCCCTGGTTCGCCGGCGACGAGGTGCGACGGCGGAGGCTCGTCGGAGGTCGGTTGCAGCGGCCGTTTCCGACTGCGGACAGAGGGGGAAAGAGAGGGGAAAGAGTCAGTGGCGTGCTGCGGTTCCGAAACGGGCGGAAGGAGCGGCCGGGGAGGCCTGTACCTCGAGATCGCCGGCGGCCCGACGCGGCGGAGCTCCGGTCGATCCCGAGCACTGGGGCGCTCCGGGGCTGATCTGAGGGTGCAGGAGGGGCTAGAGGAGAGCTGTGAGGCTGGTGATGGTGTTGGAAGGGCTCGGGGAGGCCTATTTATAGGGCCCCGACGAGGACCCGTGGTCCAGTGCGCCGGCGAGCTCCGGCTCGTCGCTATAGCGCACGGGAGGCTGCGGGAGTGAGTCAGGGGTGTTGCTGGACGAGTCCCACGCCCAGCTGAGGCAAGAGGAGGAGCGGGGGAGCAACAGGGATGCGCGCGCGTGTGGAGCAGAAGACTGGCCGAAGCGGGCGGCCGGTGCGCGTGTGGCGACGCTCACTGGAGGGCGCAGGAGGAGGGGGGACAGCGCCGGTGACGTTGCGGACGTCGAGGCGCCTCGACTGGCGCGAGGGGGAGGCTCGAGGTGGTCGGGGACCAACGATTGGCCCGAGCCAGCGTGTGAGCCGCACTGTTCACGCGCTCTGGAGCGCGCGTATGGCTGGCATCAGCACGCTCTTGCCGGCTTGGTCCATTCCAGCGTGCCCAACAGTGTCTGGTGAGTAGAGGGAGTAGTAAAGAATTGCCCTAAGGCCTTGGATGCTCTGTGGTGTAGAGAGAGAGGGAGGGTGCTGGTAAAAATGGTGAAAGATGGGTGCACAGCAGGGTAAAGCTGGGGTTTCACCCCCCCCCCCAAACATGGAGATGAGGTGCTGGGGGAGTTACTGGGGTTTGCTAGTAACCCCATGAGTCTGTGGTAAAGAGCTGAGGCCATGGAGAAAAGTGAAAGTGGTAAAAGTAGAGGTTTTAAGATTTCTGCAGAAGGTGTTTGATCATGGTTTGATCAAGTAAATGAGATCCAATTGACATGGCACTTTACAGGGTTGAAAGACATGAGAAAATAGGGTGCTTCACCAAATTTGGCCTTATTTGGAGAAACTAGCCAATGTAACTTTGGTGAACCCTAGAAATCAACAGAAACAGTTTCATCTTGATTGAGTCAAGATAATCATCTCCCCTTGATGCACCACTTGGTGTAGCATCATCATTTTGGGTATTGATCATGCTCACAAAGTTTGAGGCTCCAGATAAAAAGTTGGTAATGTAAAGTTGTTCAAATTTGCATTTGAACAGAAAGGGTTTTGAGGTGATCTGATCAAGTTGCTCTATTCCAAATCTTGTGCCATTTGGTCTAGGTGCCTTATTAGGCTATCCTAGCATGTGCACCAAGTTTGAGAGCATTTGGACAAGTTTGGCAATGTAGAGTTGCTCAAACTTCAAATATGGACAGAATGGTTATGAAGGGGTTTGAGGAGGTTTCCTTGATCTCCAATGCATGAGGCTTTGCAAGATCATCAAATATGTCATATGTGACATGATAGAATTTCCCTGGAATTTTTGGAGAAAAATTCCTTTTGTAAATATTTCAAAAGCTTGAAATATCCAGAAAGGGTTTTAGAGGGTTTAGCCCAATATTTTGAACATGACCAAGTGTTGAAACTCTTATATATGGACAATATATGTCCTCTGAGTCTCTCTGAATTTTGGCAAATATTTTTGAAACAGTTAAATAATTTTCCCCTATTAAAGACCATTTCTGGCCTTAAGAAAAGCCTTTTAAATAAAATAGGAAAATAACTTTTAAAATTATACCTTTGTGGTTTATGGGAGTCCTATGACTACTAGGTCTCAAATAAACCTTTTGAAAAAGTTTTCACACCCTTAATCAAGTACTTGCAGTGCAAATCTCAATTCAGGGGTTCTTGGAAAACTAAATTTATAAAATACCTTTTGGCCAAATTAATTTTATAAGAAAATACTATACTGCTATATAACACTTGGCATGATCATTGGGCAGAAGTTTTGGATAAGGAGATGAAATCTACAAGAGGTCATAGTTGACTTTAATGAGCACATGAAAAAGCAATTGAAGAAAACTCAATTCCAAATAAAAGCCAAATGATGCTAAAAATTTTTGCTGGTCCAAATTTTCATGCTTCAAAGTTACAAATAACATGTTACAAAATGCAGGGTGTGACAGACCTACCCCCCTTACAAGAATCTCGTCCCCGAGATTCCTAAACTAGGGCTTAAAAGAGGTCGGGAAACTCGGATCTAAGATAGTCTTCTCGTTCCCAGGTTGCTTCTGCTTCGGTGTGGTTGCTCCACTGGACCTTGAAGTACTTGATGGTACGGCTCCGCGTACGTCGTTCTGCTTCGTCCAGAATACGAATGGGCTTCTCGCGGTAGGTCAAATCAGGCTGCAGATCAATGGCTTGGTGATCCACATCCTTGTAGAGACTGGGCTTGTCTGGAACGTGGAGACATTTCCGGAGTTGTGACACATGGAAGACATTGTGCACATCGGATAGCTCAGGTGGTAGTTCCAACTGATAAGCCACTTCTCCTCGTCGTGTAGTGATCTCAAAGGGTCCAATGAACCTTGGTGCGAGCTTCCCCTTGACATGGAAACGCTTGGTTCCCTTCAGAGGAGTCACCCGCAGGTACACATGGTCCCCAACATGGAAACTCATGTCTCGGCGTCGAGTGTCAGCATAACTCTTTTGCCTTGACTTGGCTGCCTTTAATCGCTCTCTGACTAGTTGGACTTGCTCTTCTGCTGCGCGGAGAACATCTGGTCCAAAGATTAGTCCTTCTCCAGTCTCTGACCAGTTGAGGGGTGTGCGACATCTGCGTCCGTACAATGCCTCAAATGGTGCCATCTGAAGGCTTGACTGGTAACTGTTGTTATAGGAAAACTCGGCAAAAGGGAGACAGTCTTCCCACTTGGCTCCATATGCCAGGACACAGGCTCGGAGCATGTCCTCGAGAATCTGATTGGCTCGCTCAGTTTGACCTCTGGTCTGTGGGTGGAAAGCTGTGCTGAAAGACAACTTGGTTCCCAAGGCTTCTTGGAACTTCTTCCAGAACCTTGAGGTGAACTGGGTTCCTCGATCTGACACAATCTCCTTGGGAACACCGTGAAGACTTACGATTCGGTCGATGTAGAGAGCTGCCAGCCGGTTGCCATCATAAGTGGTCTTGACAGGAATGAAATGAGCTACCTTGGTCAAATGATCGACTATGACCCAGATAGAGTCATGTCCTCTATTTGACCTTGGTAATCCAGTGACGAAGTCCATTCCGACTTTGTCCCACTTCCACTCAGGAACCTTGAGTGGTTGAAGCAATCCAGCGGGTCGCTGATATTCAGCCTTGACCTTTTGGCACACATCACACTTTGCAACATAGGTTGCAATCTCTCTCTTCATACCGTGCCACCAGAATCGTGCCTTCAAGTCTTGGTACATCTTGGTTCCTCCGGGGTGGATGGAATACGGGGTGTCGTGGGCTTCTTGCAGAATCAGCGTCTTCAACTCGGGGCTGTTTGGTACGCAGAGACGACCTTTGTACCAAACAATCCCGTGCTCGTCTTCAGAGAATCCTGGGGCCTTGCCCATCTTCATCTTCCTCTTGATACCTTCAATGCTTGCGTTTCCATCTTGAGCCTTCTTGACGTCGTCCATCAGGGTTGGCCTGACTTCCAAATGATCCAGAAATCCGGGGGTGACCAATTCCAAACTGAATTGTTCGATCTCCTTAAACAAGGCTGGCTGTCTTTCTCGAATAATGACATTCAAAGTGCAAGCCTTCCTGCTTAAGGCATCGGCCACCACGTTGGCCTTCCCAGGGTGATACTGAACACTGAGGTCATAATCCTTGATGAGTTCAAACCATCTCCGCTGCCTCATGTTCAACTCTTTTTGGGTGAAAATATACTTCAGACTTTTGTGGTCTGTGTAAATCTCACACCGTTTCCCTAGGAGGTAATGCCGCCATGTCTTCAAGGCATGAACTACTGCCGCTAGCTCAAGATCGTGAGTAGTGTAGTTCTCCTCATGAGGTCGTAGCTGCCTGGAGAGGTATGCTATGACGCGGCCTTCTTGCATCAGAACGCTTCCCAATCCGGTTCGAGAGGCATCACAATATATCACGAACTCCTTGTGAATATCAGGTGTTGCCAGAACTGGGGCGGTGGTCAATCTCTTCTTGAGCTCTTGGAAGCTTTCTTCGCATTTTGGCGTCCACTCGAACTTCTTGTCCTTCTTGAGGAGCTGAGTCATTGGTCGTGCAATGCTAGAGAATCCTTCCACGAACTTGCGGTAATAGCCCGCCAATCCGAGGAAGCTTCTGACTTCCTTGACGGTCGTTGGAGATTGCCATTGGGTCACAGCTTCGACTTTTGCAGGATCAACTGATAATCCTTCTTCGGTCAAGACATGACCTAAGAATCCAACTTTGTGCAGCCAAAACTCGCACTTGCTGAACTTGGCATACAGTTGGTGCTCACGAAGCTTGTTTAGGACCATCCTCAGATGTTGCTCATGTTCTTCCTCCGACTTCGAGAACACAAGGATGTCATCAATGAAGACAACAACGAACTTGTCCAAATATTCCATGAAGACTTTAATCATGAGGTACATGAAGTAAGCTGGGGCATTGGTTAACCCAAAAGACATGACCGTGCACTCGTACAGGCCATATCTGGTTACGAATGCCGTCTTCGGAATATCTTGGGGTCTGATCTTCAGCTGGTAATACCCAGATCTGAGGTCGATCTTGGAGAATACCTTGGCTCCGCTGAGTTGATCAAACAGATCTTCGATCTTGGGAAGTGGGTACTTGTTCTTGATTGTAACTTCATTGAGGGAACGATAGTCAATGCATAAGCGGATGGTACCGTCCCTCTTTGCCACAAACAGAACAGGAGATCCCCAAGGGGAGGCACTCGGGCGGATAAATCCTTTCCTTAGCTGCTCTTCTAACTGCTTCTTCAACTCGGCTAATTCTTCCGTCCCCATTCTATAAGGCTTCTTATAGATGGGTCCTGCTCCGGGCATGAGCTCGATGATGAACTCAATGTCACGGTCAGGGGGCATTCCCGGTAGTTCATCCGGAAAGACATCAGGATACTCACATACCACCGGTACTTGGTCTAGCCCAACTTCAGACAGACAGTTGATTTTAGCGGCTTGAGCGGAAGAGGAGTTGGGGGCAAACTTGACTTCTACACCTTGGTCATTAGTCACAGTGACTGTCCGATTGGCACAGTCTAACAAGCCTTGGTGCTTGCTGAGCCAATTCATACCTAGGATCACATCCAAGCCTTGCGATCTCAGGACGATAAGGTCTGCTAGAAAGTCTACACCGTTAATGGTAATACCGACTCCTTTACAGCCTATCTTGGCTCTCATCTCGGCTCCGGGGGTTTGTACCACCATAGGGTTATTCAGGGGTGTAGGGGTCATGCCACTTTTTAACGCAAATCTCTGAGTGACAAATGAATGCGTTGCTCCAGAATCAAACAAGACAGTTGCAGGTGCTGAGTTGACAAGGAACGTATCCAGCACGACGTCCGGGTCTTCCTGGGCTTCTTCAGCAGTGACGTGATTCACACGCCCCTTCCCATAGTTCGGTGGATTGCGAGGAGCTGGGTTCCTTGGTGGCATTCCACGGCCTTGTCCCTGGTTCTGCGCATTGGGCGCGGGGCATCAGGCTTCTTGTTGGGGCACACCCTGGAGATGTGTCCGGGCTGACCACACCCAAAACAAGTGACTTGATTTGGAGTGTTGATCTTGTTGCCACCATTGGTATTGGGGTTGAAAGCTGGCCTGGGGTTGGCATACTGCTGAGGCTGAGGATTGGCACGAGGTGCAGGAGCTCTTGGCTGCTGATAGGTTGGCTTGGCCGGGGCTGACTGCCACGGACGAGGCTTCTGGTTGCTGGAACTTCCCTTACTGATCAACTTGCGTTTGCGAGTGTCTTCCAAAGCACGCCGCTTGTCTTCAAGCATAAGTGCCTTGTTCACCAGGTCAGGGAAAGACGGGCAGTCGCACACGACAGCGAATATTGCAGAGTCTGATTAAGGCCTTCCATGAAGCGCTCCCTTTTGGCAGCATCAGTGCTGACATCCTCAGGGGCATACCTTGACAGAATACTGAACTTCTGCATGTACTCCTTGACAGTGCCACTTCCTTGCTTCAGGGCTCGGAACTCGCGCTTTTTGATAGCCATGACTCCAGAAGGAATGTGGGCCTTGCGGAATTCTGCCTTGAAGTTAACCCAAGTGATGTCTTGTTCAGCATGCATGACCTTGAATCCATCCCACCAAGCTCTTGCGGTTCCCCCGAGGCAGTGGGCTGCATAAGCCACCTTCTCGCGATCTTCGGTGCATCCGACTAGTTCCAGAATCTCCTCAATGGAACGGACCCAGTCATCAGCATCCAGGGGTTCAGCAGTCTCGATGAAGGTTGGTGGTGCATGCTTCTTGAACTCTGCCAACGTGGAACGTCCATTGCCATTCCCCGCCGGCTGGCGGTTGTTGGCAACAGCTTGAGCAATCAGCTGAAGAGCTGCAGTGTTGGCTTGGCGTTCCTCTCGGAAAGCTTGGAGAAGCTGAGCCATGTCCATGCTTGGAGGAGGTGGTGGTGGAGCTTGGTCGTTGGTTTGGTCGTGGTCTGCCTCTGGCTGAGAGGATGCTCCGGCTTCGGGCTGCTGGGTAGAGGTACCAGTACGAGTTACAACAGGCATCCTGTTGGAGCGGTAAAAGGTCTCATGACTCGGAAGAGGAAAAGCAGATAGATAGGTGCCTAGTAAGGGGGTGGGTGTGACACTAAATCATGCAAGGGCCGAGAGGCCAAAACACATTCATTAAAAATCCAGATGGGTGACGTAGTCGTTTACACCTTCCCGAGGGAAGAATACGACATACATCACAACAAAAGCAAATGCTAGATGGTTTCATATGAACCATACAAGGACTCGACTGCGCATAGGGGTTACACGACCTATCCTACCGTAGGGGTTACATCGGGCATATCCGAGTAGCGAATAATGCCTAAGCGGCGGAATGCTCGGTCGCGTATTCCGGCTCTTCTGGGTCTTCCTCCTTGTCTTCATCTGACTGAGCTCCCTTATCGCTTGAGGGAGTGGGGGAGTGGAGGAGTTGGATGCGACGGTGCTTCGACGGTGGTGCAGGGGAAAGCTTGCGATATTCCCTTACGGTCATCCGGCGTCGCCGAGGTGGTTCTTCCCCCTTGGAAGACACATCCTCGGAGGGCCTTCCGCCTCGATATGCGATAGCGGATTGTCCAGAAGGTGCTCCTTCCTTCTTAATCCTGTTTGCCTTCTCTTGAGCTCGACGAAGAAGTGCCTTGGTCTTGTAAAGTTCTTCTCGAAGCTTCATTGATTCCGAGGCCAAGTCTTGTGCCAAGCTGTCGGCACATAGACTGAAGTAGGTCTGGAACCGAAGCGAGAGTCCATCCTTCAGTGGAGGGGCTAGTGCGCTGCTTTCTTCGTCTCCTTCCTTCCGGTAAGGTAAGAAGCGAGTTGCCATCTTGGCGGCCATCTCCGGAAGAAGCTCGCGGAGACGGGTTAGTGCCTTGAGTGCAGCAGCCTCGGCAGCGAGTGGTAGTGTTGTCATCTGGGGTCCCTCGAAGAACCAACTTGTGGGAGGATCGTTTGCCTTCACAATCACTTCCACGTGGTACTCCACCTCAGTATCACTCACCCAATGCTCGTGGTAGGTGAGGATGGGTGCTCGGTGGAACTGACACTCCTGGAGGCCATCCTCGAGAAGTAGGGGAAACCCAGTGGTCAGGTGCTCTTCGGGAACAGCGGCCATCTACAAGGTGGAATAGGAGGGGTTAATAAGCTGAGGAAATCTCAGGTTTAGAAAAGAAGAGAGGTTCAGAAGGTTTTGAAAAAGGGGTCTCAACTAACTAACGCCCATGCTAACTAAGGCTTCCTACAGTCAGGATGGCTCTGATACCAGCTCTGTGGGGGACCCCGACTTAGAAGTCGAGATCACCGAATGCACGTGTACAGTGATCCCAGAGATCAATGCTCACTGAACACACAGAAGCTGAAATAACAAGAGTCTTACATCCATACAAATAGTCTTACACGAATTAAGGCCGTTATGGCCAAGTCTTACATAGATAGAGCCTCACGGGCTGAATAGCAAATATCTCAAGTAGCGGAAGTCTTCGATAAAACGGGTAGAACCCATGCCATCTGCCTTAACCCTACAGGCATTCTGACTGGGACATCGTCCTAGTTCGCATGGTCGTCTCCAAAGAACTCTTCCTCATAATCCTGCTCTTCCATGCCTGGCCAATTAAATAACCAGTGGCAAGCCAATGAGTACTTTGAATGTACAAGCAAGCAACCCATGATCTGGTTCAAGTAACAATGCTATTGAATAATAATGAACATTCTAGCAGGAGGCTAGAACAAAATGTTGTCATCAAGCTTATGCATCAATAACCTCGCGTAACCTCGAGAACAGGTTACCGACATCAACATGAATATAATTCATCTCAACTGAGTCAAGTCACCAGCTTGACTCATCACACACAAAGTATCACCAAAGAAGTAAAATTCTGGACATAGTTTAAGTAGCACCACCCAACTGTCCATGACCGTGGACACGGCTATTCGAATAGTTTTACACTCTGCAGAGGTTGCGCACTTTACCCACAAGATCCGGGGAACTTCCGTGGCATCCACGACCCGCGGTACCTCAAGTACCCGGGGTAAGCACCCGATCATTACCTTTCCTTAGACGACACTAACATAGAGTCCACTCGTTGGCACACGGCCTTGGGGTACAAACAATAGATTACGGGACATGCCCTAATTCAATGTTTACGCGTACCCGAAGGGACCAACGGTGTGTCCGGTGCCCTGTAAAAACAGTCATGGCCGTCTCTCCAAGCACGACCCCGTCCCGGGAAAGACCTCAAGTCTTCCCGTCACTAGTAATGCGGGCACCATGCTAGTATCGATCTAAGTAATCAATAAAGCCCCGTCCCATAAGGGGTAGTGTGGTTGCACATGTTTGGTTGGGACGGTAGTCACACATAAATCTAATCCATCATTCCACCATGCACATGATATTACCGGCACATCACTTCTTTCTCAAGTGATGACCTAACACTTCATCACCCTCGGGCATTAGGGGCACCCGATGGGTTCATGCAAAGTTTCCACTACGGTGGGTCATATCACACATGCATCATATGAGCATCAAGACCAACTATTGCATGCCATCTAGCATGTAGCAAGATCAACAATAAAGCATGCATCATGTGGTGGTTCATCTAGGTTACCATCGTAACCCTAATCATCATGTATCGGAAACCAACGGGTTCCGAGGAACTAGTGTATCATGGTCAAAGGGCTGCTTGCCTGGATTGGCTTGGTCTTCAAAGTCTTCTAGTCCTTCTCCTTCTTCTTCCACAGCAACTTCGTCAAATACGGGATCTATACGTCGCATAATAATAATGGAAAAATAAGAATACAAATAGAACAGAAAAACCAAAGTGCTCAGAAAAATGTCAGCTCATTTTTGTAAAATACTAGAGGGTTTTCTAAGATGGGGAAAAATCCTTGTTGGAGTTTTGGAGTTGCAGAATAGGATATATTGATTTTTGAACAGGAGTTATACTGCTCAAATTTGAATTTAAATTTGAACAGTACAGAAAAGTTCCATGGATTTGAATGAAAGTAGTACCATTAAATAGGTTGGAATATTACAAGATTTTAGGAGTTGGAATTATTTAATTTGGATCAATATTCTTTTCTGCATAAATGTTTAAAACATTAACAGAAAAGAAAAAGAGAAAAAGGGTCCTGTGCACTGGGCCAGAAGTGGCCACAGTGCTCGGCCCAAACGGCTCGGCCTGGCCGCACGGAGCCAGCGCGCGCGCACGTCAGGTTTCAAACCTGACGGGCGGGGCCCGTGGGTCAGTGGCTCAGAGGAGGGGAGAGAGGTGGGGGGATGACAGGCGGGGCCCGCCTGTCATCTCTAACCCCGCGGTCACGGCGTCGGCGAGCTCACCGACGTCGACTCCGGCCACGGCGATGGCAACAGAGGCCAGGGACGGGTCCAGCGTCGTGTTGCGGTTGCAACGGTGGTGGTGCGGCACGGCGGGGAGCCCTGGTTCGCCGGCGACGAGGTGCGACGGCGGAGGCTCGTCGGAGGTCGGTTGCAGCGGCCGTTTCCGACTGCGGACAGAGGGGGAAAGAGAGGGGAAAGAGTCAGTGGCGTGCTGCGGTTCCGAAATGGGCGGAAGGAGCGGCCGGGGAGGCCTGTACCTCGAGATCGCCGGCGGCCCGACACGGCGGAGCTCCGGTCGATCCCGAGCACTGGGGCGCTCCGGGGCTGATCTGAGGGTGCAGGAGGGGCTAGAGGAGAGCTGTGAGGCTGGTGATGGTGTTGGAAGGGCTCGGGGAGGCCTATTTATAGGGCCCCGACGAGGACCCGTGGTCCAGTGCGCCGGCGAGCTCCGGCTCGTCGCTACAGCGCACGGGAGGCTGCGGGAGTGAGTCAGGGGTGTTGCTGGACGAGTCCCACGCCCAGCTGAGGCAAGAGGAGGAGCGGGGGAGCAACAGGGATGCACGCGCGTGTGGAGCAGAAGACTGGCCGAAGCGGGCGGCCGGTGCGCGTGCGGCGACGCTCACTGGAGGGCGCAGGAGGAGGGGGGACAGCGCCGGTGACGTTGCGGACGTCGAGGCGCCTCGACTGGCGCAAGGCGGAGGCTCGAGGTGGTCGGGGACCAACGATTGGCCCGAGCCAGCGTGTGAGCCGCACTGTTCACGCGCTCTGGAGCGCGCGTATGGCTGGCATCAGCACGCTCTCGCCGGCTTGGTCCATTCCAGCGTGCCCAACAGTGTCTGGTGAGTAGAGGGAGTAGTAAAGAATTGCCCTAAGGCCTTGGATGCTCTGTGGTGTAGAGAGAGAGGGAGGGTGCTGGTAAAAATGGTGAAAGATGGGTGCACAGCAGGGTAAAGCTGGGGTTTCACCCCCCCCCCAATCATGGAGATGAGGTGCTGGGGGAGTTACTGGGGTTTGCTAGTAACCCCATGAGTCTGTGGTAAAGAGCTGAGGCCATGGAGAAAAGTGAAAGTGGTAAAAGTAGAGGTTTTAAGATTTCTGCAGAAGGTGTTTGATCATGGTTTGATCAAGTAAATGAGATCCAATTGACATGGCACTTTACAGGGTTGAAATACATGAGAAAATAGGGTGCTTCACCAAATTTGGCCTTATTTGGAGAAACTAGCCAATGTAACTTTGGTGAACCGTAGAAATCAATAGAAACAGTTTCATCTTGATTGAGTCAAGCTAATCATCTCCCCTTGATGCACCACTTGGTGTAGCATCATCATTTGGGGTATTGATCATGCTCACAAAGTTTGAGGCTCCAGATAAAAAGTTGGTAATGTAAAGTTGTTCAAATTTGCATTTGAACAGAAAGGGTTTTGAGGTGATCTGATCAAGTTGCTCTATTCCAAATCTTGTGCCATTTGGTCTAGGTGCCTTATTAGGCTATCCTAGCATGTGCATCAAGTTTGAGAGCATTTGGACAAGTTTGGCAATGTAGAGTTGCTCAAACTTCAAATATGGACAGAATGGTTATGAAGGGGTTTGAGGAGGTTTCCTTGATCTCCAATGCATGAGGCTTTGCAAGATCATCAAATATGTCATATGTGACATGATAGAATTTCCCTGGAATTTTTGGAGAAAAATTCCTTTGTAAATATTTCAAAAGCTTGAAATATCCAGAAAGGGTTTTAGAGGGTTTAGCCCAATATTTTGAACATGACCAAGTGTTGAAACTCTTATATATGGACAATATATGTCCTCTGAGTCTCTCTGAATTTTGGCAAATATTTTTGAAACAGTTAAATAATTTTCCCCTATTAAAGACCATTTCTGGCCTTAAGAAAAGCCTTTTAAATAAAATAGGAAAATAACTTTTAAAATTATACCTTTGTGGTTTATGGGAGTCCTATGACTACTAGGTCTCAAATAAACCTTTTGAAAAAGTTTTCACACCCTTAATCAAGTACTTGAAGTGCAAATCTCAATTCAGGGGTTTTTGGAAAACTAAATTTATAAAATACCTTTTGGCCAAATTAATTTTATAAGAAAATACTATACTGCTATATAACACTTGGCATGATCATTGGGCAGAAGTTTTGGATAAGGAGATGAAATCTACAAGAGGTCATAGTTGACTTTAATGAGCACATGAAAAAGCAATTGAAGAAAACTCAATTCCAAATAAAAGCCAAATGATGCTAAAAATTTTTGCTGGTCCAAATTTTCATGCTTCAAAGTTACAAATAACATGTTACAAAATGCAGGGTGTGACACATATCCTGAAAGGTTAGAATTGATAATAACAGGATATACTTTCTTTTCATCTAAATAAGCATACTTGAGCGTATCGGGAAGAGGTTTAAGATCGAACACCGGGTCTTCTTTCGGTTTTGATAAAATTCCCAAAGGTTCAACCGGAAGGTTGTGCTTCAGGATAGCAGGCTGCCTCAAGAATATTTCATCTAGTTCATTTCTTTCCTGCATATGCAAATCATTCTCGTGGTCCTCCATGTATTGCTGCAAAGGATCATCAGGGGGAATAGCAATAGAGGCAATACTTTCAATAATTTTATCATCACTAGGTAAATCAGTACCATGAGGCTGCTTAGAGAACTTAGAAAAATTAAATTCATATGTCTCACCATCGAATTCAACAGAAACTTTACCTTTCTTGCAATCTATTATAGCTCCACAAGTTCTAAGAAAAGGTCTACCAAAAATGATGGGACAAAAAATGTCCCTGGCTGAACCAAGTACCAGAAAGTCGGTAGGGTATTTTACCTTTCCACATAGGACTTCAACGTCCCTCACAATTCCGATAAGAGAGATAGTTGATCTATTTGCAAGATGAATAGTAACATCAACTTCTTCAAGTTCACAAGGGGAAATCTCACCAATGATTTCTTCATAAAGTGAATAAGGAATAGCACTTGCACTCGATCCCAAATCGCATAGCCCATAATAATTGTGATCTCCTATTTTAACAGATACCACTGGAGTACCTGAAATTGGGCCTTTATTCTTGGCTGTGACAAGGTTAGTGGAAACAGCACAAAAATTTATATTGGAGTCCAAAACATCGTCAGCAACAAGGTCTTTAATCAATGCAACTTGAGGATCGACCCTAATCTGGTCCTCAGGCTCATCAACTCTTCTTTCACTTTTATTTATTATGCCTGTCACAAGAGAGTGCTCCCTTATCCTCGTGGGAAAAGGAGGCTGTTCATATATAACTGCAGGCAAAATAGGGTCAGCAACAAAAATATCAATAGATGGTTCTTTAAAAGGTGCATGGTGCTGGTCTCTTTTCTTTTTGAAAGAATCAACGTGAGAGGCAAAATTCTTACACAAATCAATCACTAGATGGGAATCAAGACCAATCTTAGAGCAAAAAGTATTGAAGTAATCAGTTTCCACATAGCTCTCAATATAATCATGTTCATAATTTATAGCGGGTTCAATACCTTTGTCAATTTCCCAATCTTCGGTGTTCCTCTGGATTCTTTCAAGGAGATCCCACCTTTCTTCAACACTCTTCTTCTGAAACACCCCACTAGAGGAGGCATCCAGCATCTCCTTATCCTGACGAGAAAGCCTGGCATAAAAATTTGTAAGTATAATTTCCTTGGGAAGCTTATGAATAGGGCATTTGAGCATTAGGGACTTCAATCTCCCCCAAGCATGAGCAATGCTTTCTCCGTCATGAGACCTAAAGTTATAAATATAATTCCTGTCTCGATGAATTTCATGAAGAGGATAAAACTTAGTATAAAAGAGAGACATAAGCTCCTGCCAGTCCAGCAAGTGTGAGTTATCGAGAAGCCCATACAAATCTGAAGCTTTATCTATAAGTGATACGACAAACAATTTCCTCATGACAAACTCCCTTGATACACCTGCAAGCTTAAATAATGGACATAGTCGTGACAAATATAGCAAGTGTTCACCAGGATGTCTGTCTCCTGCATAACGATTAGCCAAAACATAATCGATAATGCCAGCTGGTATTTTATAAGGCACAATTTCAGTAGGGGGAGGATCAACCACCACAGGTGTGGGGCGTCTTCCCGCAAGCAACGCTCCAATAATAGGGTTGTCCATAAGGACAAAGAGCAGCAATAGCAAAAATAAAAACAGAATTATAAAAAGACTTTCTTACCAGTTTCACTTTACCAATAGCGCTACGCTCCCCGGCAACGGCGCCAGAAAATGGTACTTGATGACCCTCAACCGTAAGGGATCTGTTGCAGCGTTTTCGATAAGTAAGAGTGTCGAACCCAACGAGGAGCAGAAGGTATTGATAAGCGATTCTGAGCAAGAAATTACTGCAAGCACTGAAAGATAACTTTTAGGGGTTTTCTCGGTATAAGCAACAGGAATGTAAAGGCAAGTAATGTAAAAGATACTGAGAGTAACAAGTGGCCCAATCCTTTCTTAACAAAGTAGAGGCCTAGCAACTGAACTTATAAAGACTAAAGCGTTCTTGAGGACACACGGGAGAGGTAGTCATGTGCTTTCGCCATATTCCGTATCGATACTATGTTATGTGTTGATAAGTGTTGAGTGGGTGGATCTATGCTAGTGCACTCTCTAGACTAAGATGAATGCACTCTTATGATTAAACACCTTGCAAGCATCCGCAAATACAAGATAGAATTTATGGCAAAAGCCTAACCATAGCAATACGATCGAGGATCCATTATTCCCTTATGCAAAAGCGTGCGAACTGGGGTTCAGGTTTCTGTCACTCCGGCAACCCACCATAAGCATTCTTTATACACAATGTATTCTCCTAGGTCCTTAATAAGGCGAAGTGTTGGGTGTTCGACTCACACAACACCACTAGTAGAATGACAACACAACTTAAATATCAAACAACACATATTACTTCAACAACATATGACTACTAACAACAAGACTTTCCCCATGTCCTCAAGAACTAAGGTAACTACTCACAAGACATAAAAGAGACCATGATCAGCGGGGATAAATATGTGATAAACAATCTGGACATAATAATATTTCTCCAACAAAACTCAATAGCATTCACCACAAAGTAGTAATCAACACCGATGGAGTAGAGAGGATAGGTAGTACGAGTTACAACACGAGTTGCGATGGTAAGATGAGATTGGGATGAAGATGGAGATGGTGCTGGTGTTGGGGATGATGTTGATGATGATCTCGATGATGCCCGTGACGATGGTGATGACGATGGCGACGATCTCCCCTTCCGGGAGGTGATCTCCCCGGTGGAATCTGCCCGCCGGAGATGCCCTTTTCTTCTCTGTAGGTTTCCGCCTCGAAGCGGCGGCGGAACTCCGTAAAAAGTCCCGTGCCTAGGGTTTTTGGAGAACGGAGAACATATATGCAAAAGGGGGCGACCAGAGGTGGGCCAGGGGCTCCAGGCGCCCCCCCCGGCGCGGCTAGGGGGGGGGGCGCCCCCAGTCCGCCTGGGCACCCTGTGGCCCCCCTCTGACTCCCCTTTTGCGTGTCTTTGTTATTCGTCTGAAAAATACCTCCCGTCAATTTTTAGGTAATTTGGAGGTGTTCTTCTTCAGCAACTCAACATCCACTTTTTCTTGCTGAATCCTGCGTCTACTGTTCCAGCATCGGAAAGTTGCAAACTGTGTAAAATAGACCAAAACAACATAAGAACATCATCATAACGTGAAATATATCAATGAATAAGGATGAATTATGATACAAAATAGTGATGCATTTTGGACGTATCAGCATTGTGAACAAAGAAACCTAAAGAAAGAAAAATTATGGCCGGTTCAAAGTTGATTCATTAAACCGGAAAGTCAGGTTACGGTATAAGTTCAGCATGGCGGCTTAAATGGGGCCTAATGGCATAAGAGTAGTTATAAACCGGAGAGTTAAGCTGCCATGACAAGCGCAGATACTTAGGAAAGCAGATTTTACCAAGTGTGGGGACAAACAATTTTCACAGATTGAAGCTATAACTTTGGATCTACAACAGTTCGGAAAATAAAACTAAAACGACGGACATGCAGCCCTAAGATCAGTATGACGCAATTCTTGTAGATGAATCAATTTTTTCGCATAGATGAGACATTACAATATTTGCTAAAGAGACACTATTAACACCATCGCACGGAGGAATATCAAGTTCAAGAGGAAACACTAATTAAAACACGAAACCACATCTAAACATAAGCTAGATACAATATTTATTCCTCAACAGAAGCAAAAAGCAAACAACAAAAGTAAAGTTGGGTTGCCTCCCAACAAGCGCTATCGTTTAATGCCCCTAGCTAGGCATGAAGATTTCAATGATGCTCGCATAAGAGATAAGAATTGAAACATAAAGGAGAGCATCATGAAGAATACAACTAGCACATTTAAGTCCAACCCACTTCCTATGCATAGGGATTTTGTGAGCAAACAACTTATGGGAACGATAATCAACTAGCATAGGAAGGGAAAACGAGCATAACTTCAAGATTTTAAGCACACAGAGAGGAAACTGGATATTATTGCATATGATCCTCTCTCATAATAATTTTCAGTAGCATCATAAATGAATTCAACCATATAACTAGCACATGAAGCATTTTTTCATGATCTACTTGCATAGAAATTTTACTACTCTCCACATAAGCAAATCTATTCTCATCAATAGTAGTGGGAGCAAACTCAACAAAATAACTATCATGTGAAGCATAATCCAATTGATAAAACACGAATCTAAAAGATTCGATTGCAAGATCTAAAGATATACCTTCAAGCACTAACCTCCCCGACAACGGCGCCAAAAAAGAGCTTGATGTCTACTACGCAACCTTCTTGTAGAAGTTGTTGCGCCTCCAAGTGAAGAGGTTTGTAGGACAGTAGCAAATTTCCCTCAAGTGGATGACCTAAGGTTTATCAATCCATGGGAGGCGTAGGATGAAGATGGTCTCTCTCAAACAACCCTGCAACCAAATAACAAAGAGTCTCTTGTGTCCCCAACACACCCAATACAATGGTATATTGTATAGGTGCACTAGTTCGGCGAAGAGATGGTGATACAAGTGCAATATGGATGGTAGATATAGGTTTTTGTAATAAGAAAATATAAAAACAGCAAGGTAGCAAGTGGTAAAAGTGAGCATAAACGGTGTTGCAATGATAGGAAACAAGGCCTAGGGTTCATACTTTCACTAGTGCAAGTTCTCTCAACAATAATAACATAACTGGATCATATAACTATCCCTCAACATGCAACAAAGAGTCACTCCAAAGTCACTAATAGCGGAGAACAAACGAAGAGATTATGGTAGGGTATGAAACCACCTCAAAGTTATTCTTTTTGATCGATCTATTCAAGAGTCTATAGTAAAATAACACGAAGCCATTCTTTCCGTTCAATCTATCATAGAGTTCGTACTAGAATAACACCTTAAGACACAAATCAACCAAAACCCTAATGTCACCTAGATACTCCATTGTCACCTCAAGTATCCATGGACATGATTATACGATATGCATCACACAACCTCAGATTCATCTATTCAGCCAACACAAAGTACTTCAAAAGTGCCCCAGAGTTTCTACCGGAGAGTCAAGACGAAAACGTGTGCCAACCCCTATGCATAGATTCCCAAGGTCACAGAACCCGCAAGTTGATCACCAAAACATACATCAAGTGAATCAATAGAATACCCCATTGTCACCACATGTATCCCATGCAAGACATACATCAAGTGTTCTCAAATCCTTAAAGACTCAATCCGATAAGATAACTTCAAAGGGAAAACTCAATTCATTACAAGAGAGTAGAGGGGAAGAAACATCATAAGATCCAACTATAATAGCAAAGCTCGCAATACATCAAGATCGTGGCATCTCAAGAACATGAGAGAGAGAGAGAGATCAAACACATAGCTACTGATAGATACCCTCAGCCCCGAGGGTGGACTACTCCCTCCTCGTCATGGAGAGCGCCGGGATGATGAAGATGGCCACCGGAAAGGGATTTCCCCCTCCGGCAGGGTGCCAGAACGGGTCTAGATTGGTTTTCGGTGGCAACAGAGGCTTTCTACGGCGGAACTCCCGATCTAGGTTACTTTCCGGGGGTTTCAATATATATAGGAGGTGTTAGAGTCGGGGGCAAGTAAAGGGGGTCTCCGGGCTGTCCACGAGGCAAGGGGGCGCGCCTAGTAGGGGGGGGGGGCGTCCCCTACCCTCGTGGGCAGCCCGTGGACCTTCTGGCCCCCTCCGGCTCTTTCTGGGCTTCTTCTGGTCCAAAAACAGCCTCCGTTGAATTTCAGGTCAATTGGGCTCCGTTTGATATTCCTTTTCTGTGATACCCTAAAACAGGAGAAAAACAGAAACTGGCACTGGGCTCTGGGTTAATAGGTTAGTCCCAAAAATCATATAAAAGTGTATAATAAAGCCCATAAAACATCCTAGAAGGATAATATAATAGCATGGAACAATAAAAAATTATAGATATGTTGCAGACGTATCAAGCATCCCCAAGCTTAATTCCTGCTCGTCCTCGAGTAGGTAAATGATAAAAACGGAATTTTTGATGTGGAATGCTAACTAACATAATTCTCTTTATTGTGGCATGAATGTTCAGATCCGAAAGATTTAAGACAATAGTCTATATTGACACAAGAATAATGATACTTCAAGCATACTAACAAAGCAATCATGTCTTCTCAAAATAACATGGCCAAAGAAAGTTATCCCTACAAAATCATATAGTCTAGCTATGCTCCCTCTTCATCACACAAAATATTCATATCATGCACAACCCCGATTTGAGCCAAGCAATTGTTTTCACACTCAATTATTTTCAAACCTTTCAACTTTCACGCAATACATGAGTGTGAGCCATGGACATAGCACTATAGGTGGAATAGAGTTGTGGTTGTGGAGAAGACAAAAAGGAGGAAGATAGTCTCACATCGACTAGGCGTATCATTGGGCTATGGAGATGCCTATCACTAGATATCAATGTGAGTGAGTAGGGATTGCCATGCAACGGATGCACTAGATCTATAAGTGTATGAAAGCTAAAAAAACTAAGTGGGTGTGCATCCAACTTGCTTGCTCATGAAGACCTAGGGCATTTGAGGAAGCCCTTTGTTGGAATATACAAGCCAAGTTCTATAATGAAAATTCCCACTAGTATATGAAAGTGACAAAACTAGAGACTCTCTATCATGACGATCATGGTGCTACTTTGAAGCACAAGTGTGGAAAAGGATAGTAGCATTGTCCCTTCTCTCTTTTCTCTTTTTTTTTGTGGAGGGGCTTTCCTCTTTTTTTAGCCCCTCTCTATTTTTTTTGGGCCATCTCTTTTTTGGCCTTTATCTTTTTTTTGTTTCTTTTTTCCTCACATGGGACAATGCTCTAATAATGAAGATCATCACACTTTTATTTAATTACAACTCGAAGCTAGAACAAAATATGACTCTATGTGAATGCCTTCGGCGGTGTACCGGGATGTGCAATGAATCAAGAGTGACATGTATGAATGAATTGTAAGTGGTGGCCTTGCCAAAATACGATGTCAACTACATTATCATGCATGTCAATATGACAATATGAAGCGTGTCATATGAATGAAACGGTGGAAAGTTTCATGGCAATATATCTCGGAATGGCTATGGAAATGCCATGATAGGTAGGTATGGTGGCTGTTTTGAGGAAGGTATATGGTTGGTGTATGGTACCGGCGAAAGTTGCGCGGTACAAGAGAGGCTAGCAATGGTGGAAGGGTGAGAGTGCGTATAATCCATGGGCTCAACATCAGTCATAAAGAACTCATATACTTATTGGAAAAATCAAAGAGTCATCAAAACAAAGTATTCAACGCATGCTCCTAGGGGAAGGGTTGGTAGGAGTTAACAATCATGCGATCCCGACCTCCACACAAAGGATGACAATCAATAAATACCTCGTGCTCTAACTTCGTCACATAGTGGTTCACCATACGTGCATGCTACGGGAATCACAAACTTTAACACAAGTATTTCTTGAATTCATAATTACCCCGCTAGCATAACTCTAATATCACCATCCTCATATCTCAAAACAATCATCAATTATCAAACTTCTCATAATATTCAATGCACTTGTATGAAAGTTTTTACTATACCCAACATGGATGCCTATCATATTAGGACTAGTTTTATAACCAAAGCACATTACCATGCTGTTCTAAAAGACTCTCAAAATAATATAAGTGAAGCATGAGAGTTCATCTATTTCTTCAAAATAAAACCACCGCCGTGCTCTAAAAAGATATAAGTGAAGCACTAGAGCAAATGACAAACTACTACAAAAGATGTAAGTGAAGATCAATGAGTAGTTGAATAATTATGTAACTATGTGAAGACTCTCTAACATTTAATAATTTCAGATCTTGGGATATTATTCAAACATCAAGCAAAACAAAATAAACTAAATTGACGCTCCAAGCAAAACACGTATCATGTGGT
Source organism: Secale cereale (assembly GCA_902687465.1). Taxonomy (NCBI): domain Eukaryota; kingdom Viridiplantae; phylum Streptophyta; class Magnoliopsida; order Poales; family Poaceae; genus Secale; species Secale cereale. The sequence continues at coordinate 567,518,375 of LR738709.1, forward strand.
GAATAAAAATATAGCATCAAGTAAAGTTACCGATAGACGAAGACGAAAGAGGGGATGCCTTCCCGGGGCATCCCCAAGCTTAGGCTTTTGGTTGTCCTTGAATTTTACCTTGGGGTGCCTTGGGAATCCCTAAGCTTAGGCTCTTGCCACTCCTTATTCCATAGTCCATCGAATCTTTACCCAAAACTTGAAAACTTCACAACACAAAACTCAACAGAAAACTCATAAGCTCCGTTAGTATAAGAAAATAAAACCACCACTTAGGTTTTGTTATGAACTCATTATAAATTCATATTGGTGTAATATCTATTGTATTCCAACTTCTCTATGGTTCATACCCTCTGATACTATTCATAGATTCATCAAAATAAGCAAGCAACACATAGAAAACAGAATCTGTCAAAAACAGAACAGACTGTAGTAATCTGTAACTTTCGAATACTTATGTAACTCTAAAAATTCTGAAATAAATAGGTGGACGTGAGGAATTTGTCTATTAATCATATGCAAAAAGGATCAACTAAAAATCACTCTCCAGTAAAAAATGGTAGCTAATCTCGTGAGCGCTATAGTTTCTGTTTTTTACAGCATGATCACATAAACTTCACCCAAGTCTTCCCAAAGGTTCTACTTGGTACAAACACTAATTAAAACACAAAACCACATCTAAACAGAAGCTAGATGCAATATTTATTTCTAAACAAAAGCAAAAAGCAAACAACAAAAATAAAGTTGGGTTGTGTCGGGGAAACTGATCCACGGACACCTATGGGGCCGGCGGACCGGGCCCCTTTCGGTTCGGCGGGGGCGGAGATCACGCGAAGAGCAGACCGAGGCGAAGCACACGAGCAGTTTACCCAGGTTCGGGCCGCACGGATGCGTAAAACCCTACTCCTGCTTTGTGGTTTGTATTGAGTTCTTGCTCGGGAGCGCTAAATGCTACAGTACACACCAGCTGCTAACGAGACCGAGCGTGAGAGTTCTTCTCCTTCAAACCCCCCTCTACGTTGCGCATGGGCCTCCTTTTATATGCTCAAGGGGTCACCGACAGGTGGCAACATAGGCAAGGGCAAAAATGGAAAGGTGTTGTAGTTGGTACAACTACCTGTACAGTGCATCATACCTAACCCTGACGGCAGGGGACAAGGGCATTAAATGACCATCGGCGTCGCCCAAATAGTGCAAAAAGGGGCCGTCAGGGGCGCCACCGCTTGACACGATGGCAATCTTGTCAGCGCCGCTTGCCACCGCGCACCGCTGGCTGCACAGCCTCCCGCCACGTATGCCTGGAAGGGTCCCAGAGCGACACGTTGGTGGATGTGCTGGAGCGCGGGTACATAGTGGAAGCTTGCCGCGGTCGCAGTCTTGCCGCGTCCGGGAGCTTGCCGCTCACCGGGCCTTGCCGGGACGCATGGCGCGTCGCGGCAAGTTCTTTGAGGTGCCTTGGTTGGCCTTCTCGGCAAGCTCCTCTTGCCGGGGTCTTGTCTTCTTGGGCTTGAATACTTTGTTCTTGAATGGCTCCAAAGGAACCACGGAGGACCTTGGCGGTCACCCGGCAAGCCCGGCCGCGGGACGCTGCGACTGCCCGTGCACAAGTTTGGGATACTAGGGTACCCCTACTCTAGTACACCGACAGGAGCCCCCGGGCCTGGGCCATACACGGTGTCGAGCGCTGTTGGGCCAGGCCCAAAACAGGGCACGGGCACGCGCGCCCTGGTTCACGCCGTATCTTTCTCCGTATCCACCGCGCCCTCCCCTAACGGCACACGTCGATTGCGGCGTCGTGGGAGAGATCGTGGGTGGTTTCTTTAATCGGAAAGGCGGAACGTCCACCCCTCCCTCCTTATAAGCAGGGGAAACAGGGGTAGTTCGTCCATCCGCCCGTTGCTACTCCAATCTCGAAAACCTCCGCCGCTCCCCTTCTTCCCCAGAGCTGAAAGAGAGCAGCGCTCCGCCCCCCATCGCCACCAGCACCACCAACACCATCGACCTCCTCCGCCACCTGCACCATGGCTCCGAAAGCCGACAAGGTGAAGGCTGCGAAGTCGGCCGAGGTGCAGCGGCTCGCGGCGCTGCGAAAGGAGCGGGCTGTCTTCCCCCCAAGCTTGCCGCGAGGGAGCTGAGGGAGAACTACTACCTCTTCTAGTCGGGGGAGACGTGGGCGCACCCGCGCACGAAGGTACTTCCAGCCGTCGCTTGGAAAATGGCTTCAACTGGATATCCCTTCTTCGCCTTGTTCTTCTACTGCGGGCTCTGCCCGCCCTTCTCTGAATTTTTCTGCGACATCATGAACACCTACGGGCTCCGCCTCCTTGACTTCACCCCCAACGCCGTTCTGACCATGGCAGTTTTCGCACATCTCTGCGAAAACTGTGTCGGAGTCTACCCAAATATAGCTCTTTTTCGCCACTTCTTTATGCCCCGAGTTGAGAGAGGAGAGCCTTTATCCGGCGGAGTCTCCTGGATCTCGAGGGCCCACAAGAAGGAAGCTTATCTGGAGGGAGAGCTCCGCGGCAAGTGGGAGGAGTGGAGAGCGAACTGGTGCTGGATTGTCGAGGAGAACCCGCAGCCATTTACCGTCTGGCGCCGAGCCCCAGTAGTGCGCGACAACGATTGGAGTAACGTGGCCCTGGAAGACGATAGGCTGAAGATTGCCGTCGCCCGGATCCTACGCCTCAGGCTTGCCGGGCTCACTGTAGGCGCCGTCGGCGCAGATTTCCTTCGCCGCCGCATCGCCCCCCTGCAGGAGAGGAAGAGACCCGCCTGGGAGTTCGAGAATGCGGCGGATATCATGAGGCTGCGCCCGGGCCTCAACTTCAACTTCACTGTCCTGGAGCTCAACGCGATGCTCCAGGAGCTGTTCAAGTATGACCCTCAGCATCCCGAAGTGTTCAGGTTGCCGCAGGGTGTCGTTCCGCTGTGCAACAACTCTGCGCTCAGCCGCATTCGCGCAATGATGCCGCTGTGCGACTCGCATGGGATTGACCCAACTTGGCAAGAGCCTGCGGATGAGGCCGTACAGGAGTTCTTTGACAACTTGGAAAAAGTGCCGATTCGCTCCGACGAGAAGAAAGGCCTCACCCGCGACACCACTGATAAGGAGATGGCGTACATCGCCACTAGGCTGGAAGAGGCGGCGGCAGCCGTAGCCGCGGGCGAGTTCGGGTTCACCGTGGAGGAGGCAGAGGCAGCAAAGGCGGCAAGCCTTGCCGAGCGAGATGAATTTGCCGGCGAGGGAGGGCTTGCCGGGCATGACGCCGAGTCGAGCGAGCCCGCCGAGCAGGGCATCGAGTCGAGCGAGCCCGCCAAGAATACGAGCGGCTCGCTGGAGATCGACTCCTCTTCCTCCTCATCTTCGGACAGCTCGCTGCAAGCAGGGCCCCCGGCTCCACCAAGAAGGCGTCTCCGCAAGGCCGGGGACGTAGCGGAGGGGCAGACGAGTCGACAGCCACCACGCCGCACGAGACGCTCCACCGCGGCAAGTACTATCGCCGCGGGAGCCTCGCGCTGGTGCGGCAACCGGAGCGGGGTCTTCCCAGACCACTGCTTCTGCTCCTGCCGCTCCTCACGCCACGGCGGCAGCCGGAGCGGGGTCATCTCAGACCACCGCCACTGCTCCCACCAAGCGGCCAAGGGAGCCTACTCCTCCTCCTCCTCCTCGCGCTGGACGTGAGCCGGACTTCGACTTCTCCGCGCTTAGCTCCGACGAGGAAGAAGAAGAGTAAGATTCTTGTTGTGCTTGTATTTCTTCAATGTTTGCCGTTTTGTCTTGTATCTCATTTGCCTTACTCTGAACTTATCCCTTTTCACGACTCTGGCCCAGAGAGCGGCGAAGAGAGCCAAGGTCTCGGCGAGGAGAGAGGAGGTGATCATCGTCGAGGACGAACCCACCGAGACCACCTTGCCGGACCCGGCAACTAATCTTCAGAGCAGCCCCCAGCGCAGCCCCCAGTGTAAGCGTATGGTTCACTTTCCGCTGTTAGGCGCGCGTGGGTGTTCTTTCTTTGCTGATATCTTGATTGTTGGTTTGTGTAGGAGCAGAGCAGCCATAGCAGGAGTGCCCGGAGACCGCCCCTGACATGCCATCTGCTTCGACTACGCCGCCAAGGGGGAGTTCTCCGGCAAGGGAGAGTCCTCCGGCGAGGGGGAGCTCTCCGGCAAGGGGGAGTTCTCCGGCGAGGGACAGCACTAGCGGCCCTCCGCCGACGGAGACCACGACTGCGCCGCCAAGGGAAAGCTCTCCGGCAAGGGACAGCACCAGCGGCCCTCCGCCGGCGGAGGCCACGACTGCGCCGCCAAGGGAAAGCTCTCCGGCAAGGGAGCCCACCGAGGAGCCGGCTTGCACAGGTAATCCTCTCGCTTCAAACTTCCCTTGGGCTTTTCTTCTTTTGATTCTTTTTGGATATTTGCTTGACTTATTTTCCTTTTCCGGCTGTCAGATCCATCTGCTGCTGAGCCGATGGAGACTGAGGTTGTTGCTGACGACGTCGCTGCCACCGAAGAAGCAGCCGACACTGACGATCCCGCCGGCGCAGAGGCCGCCAAGGCTGCCGCCGCAGCAGCTGGCGAGGGGTCTGGCGATCGCACTGACAGCCCTGAGGCCGCAGGAGCGCCACACGCTACACCGACCGCCGAGCCCTCCGCCGCTGCCATAGCCCTAGGCTCCGAAGAGCCCGAGCCAGGCGCCTACTTGAAGGCCGGCGACGGCGTCTTCATCAAACTCCCCTGGGCATCAAGCTCCAGGGCGCCGGTCGAGGGAGAAATGTTTGACGGAGAGGTGCTCGCCTCCGCCGGGCTGACACTTGTTGACGCGCCGAGCAGCAGCAGCGGCAAGCCTGAGGAGGAGCGGCTGCTGCGGAAGCTGTTGTCGCTCTACCGCGCTCAGCAAGCCAAGCTGGAGTCCCGCGAGGCCCTTGCCGCGAAGGCGGGAGCCGACATCGAGAAACGCACGGAAGAGCTCCGGGCCCTCAACCAGGCAGCTCTCCGGTCCCTGGCAGAGGAGCGGGAGCAACTTGCCGAGGAGCAGCAGGCCTTCTTCCTCGAGAAGGCTGAAGTCGAAGAACAGCAGCGACTTGCCGCTGAGAAGCTGTCCGCGCGGGAGGGTGAGCTGGCGCAGCGGAAGGTTAACCTCGACAGCCACGAGGAAGAACTTGCCGCGCGCGAGCAATCACTTGGCGGAGCCCTCAAGCAAGCAGAGGACGCTGCCGCAGCTGCTGAGGTCGCCAAGAAGGAGTTGGAAACGAAGGTGGCGCAGCTCGAGGCCGATCTCACGGCGAGATGTGAGTAGATCGCCGCGCTCAAGCATGAGCGGGAGAAGGACGCCCACAGCAACTCAGAGCTGCAGGTTCGCCTCGCCGAGAAGGGCAAGGAGCTTGCCGCCGCCAAGGACTCCAACGCACATCTTGAGTTGAAGCTGACCACTTTGACCAAGATGCTGGACGGCGCCAAGGAGCGGGAGGCGGCCTTGAAGGAGGAGATCAAGGCCGAGAAGGCACTGCTGGCGAGTGCTGCTGTCGCCCAGAACACCTTTAGGGAGACTGTGGAGCACTGGACGAAGGGTCTCGTCAATGCTGCTGCAGATATCGACAGGGAGCTGGCGCAGCTGGGGGCGGAGTATCTCGGGTATTCCTCCGATGAGAACCTCCACCCAAGCGGCAAGCTCACCCTGTTCTTCAAAGGCGTAGCGACGGCCCTCTAGCGACTCCGGGAGAGGATCCCAAAGCAGCTGGCGGACGAGTCGCGCAAGCTCTGCGCGAGAGCCCTTCAAAAGGTGTTGGTGAAGGTGGCCTTCCGCAATCCAGGCCTCAACCTCACCAATGTTCTCAAGAGCTTGCCGTCGGACGCTGATCTGGAGGCGCTCAAGGCCCTTGTCGCACCCATTGTGGACAAGGTGAGCGGGATCAAGAGGATTGAGGGCGATCGCGTAGACTAGGCTCGCCCGTTTTCTTCTTTCCTTGTCGCTACTGATCATGTTTTGAAAACAATCTATTAGAGCTGCGACAAGCTATCTTGTAATATAACTCTATCTTGGGTAATGATTGCAACGTTATTCCCTTTACTTGATTCCTTCCTTTGTATGTTTTTGCCCTACGCTTTTAGGGAACTTGCCGGCGCAGAAACCATATGTCGGGACCCCGATCCTAAGTCACACCGATCTAGCTGTAACACGTCATATCACTTTGCGGCCTCACGCACGGTAACCCCACGGGTGCCACCTTACCTAGCCCGGGACCGTTTGCGCATTTTGGCACACGTATATGACAGTGTCGCTAGCATCCATATGACAGAGAACCCGGGCCGACATGGCTAGTTATAAACCAAAAGTGGCACTAGATTACAGAGACAGGCATCCATGACCCAGCAACGAACGTGTCGGTCATCAACGTATGAACCCAAGTCGTAGCGAGCTACATGGACTTAAAGGAACAACACGTGACATTTCCCCTAAGGGACAGACACAAGAACGAAGAAGGACATATGCCGGCCAGCCTACGTGTTCCGAGCAGTAGCAAGCTACCAAGGATCTTTGGAATCACTAGGAGGCATTTCCCTGTAAGGTAGGCTACCAAAGGAAAACAACTAGGTGTCGGATCCCACACATACCAAGCATTTCAAACATACACGCAATATGCTCAATATGTGCAAATACAAAATTGCATCACAACAGAACTCTATGACTCAAAGTACTTTATTTAAAAGGCTCCGAGAGCCATACATAACATATCCATACAGGTAGGGGTCACATGACCCAACACTCAAGTCATACAATCATACAAGCACAAGCGGAAGCTACATGTCTGAGTATAGACAACTTAGAAAATAAAACAGGCTTGATGTAGCCTGACTATCTACAAGGCCCTTCACAAGCTCCAGATCTCCGTCTGGGTGTCAAGCTACTCGTCGACGTCAACGTCTATGTAGAACCCACCAGCAGGGGCAGGGTTCTCCTCTGCAACAGTTATTAAGCAAACATGAGTACGAAGGTACTCAACAAGTCTTACCACAGAACCTATCATACATGCAACATTATCAAAGGGGGTAGTGGAGTTCATAGAAGAATGCCAGCTTTGACCTTGGCTAACCTATACTACAACTCTCAACAGATTGCAAGATGTTATTACGAACACGAGTCCACTACTCACCACATCAATACACTACCGAGGATCCTCTTCCGTCATCCTACGGAAGGGCCATCCACGGCACTCACGCTTATCTTGAGGCTTTTAGTAGTATCCATTAACTTGTCTATGAACTGTAAGAGTAACCAAGTAGTCCGTACCGCGAACAACGGCTATTCGAATAGTTTGGTAACCCTGCAGGGGTGTACTTCTTCACACATGTTTTCACCACTTAGCGTCTGCACACGACATGTGCTCGGCAGACTTCAAGCGAAAGCCGACGTGGGTGTAGACCACGACCTAACCAACCACTCAAGCCTCTCATCCAGGTTTATCGCCTATTTGGGTTCCATCCGTGGGGAGATCCGGCCGGGGTGTCGCTCACGGCCCCAAACGATGTGTACAGGGTTCCCGAGTCACCAAACGGGCAACCGGTACACCGTGCCACGTACCTGTCGCATCACAACCCACCCCGAGGGTCAGCGTTGTGCACGACCTCCAGTAAACTACAAACACCAGAAACTAGTTGCAACTCCTGGACAGAGTACAAGGGCAGTCAATAAGTCGAGCGGGGTCATATTTCAGGGCCCAATGTGTGGTAGTAACTGTAACTTGAATCACACACACAGATCTCGGGTCCTATGGACGATTCCAATGAAACAACCCACCATGTACTCCTACATGGCCTTTCATCGATACCTTTACCAAGCGTGTTCCACACTTCCCTCTCTTTATCGGTATGATCATTTCACTCTGATCCATCACCCAGATGAACCAGACCAGACACAACTCTAAGCATAGCAGGCAACATAAACAAATAGCATGGTGGATCACACATCACATGGCTCAATCAACTCCTACACATGCTAGTGGGTTTCAACTATTTACTGTGGCAATGACAGGTCATGCAAGGAATAGGGTTCAACTACCGCAGCAAGTAGCAGTTCACACGCTGTTGCCTTAATGCAGTAAAAGAGAGCAGGAGCGAGAAGATTGGGTTTGTATCGGAATGAACAATGATTGCTTGCCTGACAAGGTAGTTGTCGGGTACTGCTCTTCAACTGGATACGCAACAGTATCCTCGGGAGCAGGACCTAACACAGGGAATACCGACGATACAATCATTAACAAACAAATGCAACAATATGATGCATGCTCATGACATGGCAATATGCATGTGTGTTGGCTAATGCAACTAAAACCAGAAGGGTTTGAACCTATTTGAATCAAAGATTCAAATTGGAGTTCAAACTATTATTTAAATAAGTGCATTATCATGTTTTTGATATATATAGCAAGTTAACTTGTTCAAACATGCATGAAACCAATGCCATTGGAAATATTGGATTTTTCTGATCATTTTTCATATATAAATCTTTTCCATCTGAGCTATGGTTGATTTTATATGATTTTTAGAAGTTTTGGGTATTTTCTGGAATTTCCTGAATTATTTTTAATCTAAAAATCCCAGAAAAACCTTTACTGCGTCAGCATGACATCATGCTGACGTCAGGCAGTCAACAGGGCCGGTCCAAGTCAAACCTGACTGGTGGGTCCCTCATGTCAGTGTCTCAGGAGCTAATTCCGGTCATAACTAGGGTTGACTGGGTTTGACTAAACAAAGGGGCCCACTGTCAGTGACTGTGGTGATTAAGCTAATTACTGTTAGCTCCTAACTAACAGGCCACGTCAGCCCGCCGGAGTTTAGCCGGCGGCGACCATTTCGCACGGTGGTGACTCGTCGGAATCCTTATTCCGGCAACCATTTGCCGCGCGGATGGGCTCGGTGTGCTCCTGGTGATGCACTGCATCCAACGGTGCCACTGGTTGGTCGAGAGGTCGCCGGAGTCGACGGCGACGAGCTCGTCCGTGGCGGTGCTCGCACGGAGTTGGTCGGGATGGTGTTGTGGTGCACTGTAGGAGGAGTTAGAGCTGACATTAGCTTGCTGGTGACCTACTGATCCTAACGGCGTGCTCAGCCACGAGGTACGGTGCCTATGGCCACGGCGGCGAGTTAGCCGGTGGAGGTGATCTTCGGTCAGCAAGGGGGCGGCGGCTACAAGGCATAATCGAGCCCATGGAGAGAGGGGTTCGAAGCGTGAGCTCACAGCGGTCGCAGAGGGCGTCGAAGCGAGCTCGGGGAAGGTCGGACGACGGCGTACGGGCGGCGGCGATCTCCGATGCCGAAGGTTGAAGACGACGGCGAGGAGGACGTTGCGGGGCTTCTGGCGTCGTGTGTGTCGGTGGGGAGCTTCGGGGCGATGCGGCGGAGCTAGTGGTGCGTCGGGGAGGCGAGGAAGTGGCGTAGGGCGCGGTGGCAGCGATCGACGGCGACGAGCTCGCTCGGGGGAGCTCGGCGGAGGGGAGAGAGGAGGGGGAAAGACACGAGGAAGAGGGGAAACGGTCGAGGGGTCGGCGTGGCATCGTCCTAGTCCATCCAGAGGGTCGAGGGGCCAGGCAGGCAGGCAGGAGGTGGCCGACGCGTCGGCGGCACTCGCCACCGAGCTGCTTCATGCGCTGGCGCGGCGAAGAAGACGGGGATGCCCCTGGTGGGCTGGGCCGGCTGGGCCAGCAGGTAAGTGGGCTCAGGTAAACTACTTCTTCCTATTTTTTTCTATTTACTTTCTGTTTCATTTCTTTTGTTGCTTGTTCAATTAATAAAAATGCCTAAACATTTTTATGACTCATGAAACTTGTCATGCCCACTGTATATAATATGAACAGTAGGAAACATTATAGTTCATGATTATTTGAGCATTTAAAATATTTTTAAGTATGTAAATGCCCAAATACAAATAACATATGATTTAATCCAAACGCCTTTGATGTCCTAGAAAATTGTGCACCATTTTTGGTAGAGGTTTAAGACCAAGGCATAAATGATGAACATTTTTGAAGGGCATTTTGGGTACATTGGAAAATATTTTATCAAACCCTAGTTGTTAGGAGAGGGGTGTTGGGGTTTCTGTTAATCCCATTTCCAGTTTCTTTGAAAGTAGACATGATGCACACCCTAGCTAGGTCCTAATGCAAGTGCTAAGTAGGGATGTGACACCATAGCCGCGAGCGCTGAGTGCGGGACGTCAGCAGCCTGCTGGCGGTGCCGTTGCCGACAAGAAACCTTTTCACAACTAGTCGCAGCACACTTAAGTTGTTGAGCGGACTCGAAACAAAGTAAGGGCGCGACACTAGTCGCAGCACACTTAAGTCGTTGAGCGGACTCGAAACAAAGTAAGGGCGCGACTAGCCACGAGTTGGTTCCTCCGCGCACAGGTTTTCCACACAAAGTGCGGTCGTTGAAGGAAGATAACTTAAAAATTTAAAAATCTGATTGCTCAAACTTTGGCAACTTAGCTTTTGTGTTGTTTGCTTCCCGGCAAGGCGAAACTTTCTTGAACGGTGCTTGGTCCATACCACTATCTCCTCCTCCCCCCGGCAAACTTGTGCGCGAGGGAACCTTCCTTTCCTTGAGAAAAAAGAAAGAAGAGAAAATACAGATATGGAGCCTTACGGCTTGTTATGGCTTACCGGGGGTAGGCGCTGCACAAAGTGTCAGATAACACATGCAAAAAATAAAAAGCATGCAATTGACAAGATGTACGGAGCACACGAGCTTTACTTATGCACGGGGTCTGCGCCCGGCTTTGTACAAAGGATTACATGCAACAGCGGCAAGACTTGTACAAAAGGTGGTCGCCGGAACGGGTTCCGACAACCGCGCCTTACGGGTAAAACTTACGAAGATGCTCGATGTTCCAGGAGTTGCTCACCGGAAAGCCATCTTCGGTCTCAAGGCGGACAGCGCCAGGCCTAGTGACTCGTTTCACCCGGTAAGGGCCTTCCCACTTCGGCGTCAACTTGTTGGAATTCTTGGCGGACTGAACGCGCCGAAGAACAAGGTCGCCTTCCTCGAGACTTCTGGCGTTAACTTTGCAGCTATGGTAGCGGCGCAAAGCTTGCTGGTAGCGAGCAGCTTGTACAGCAGCCTGAAGACGGTCTTCCTCAAGGAGCAGCGCGTCATCTTGTCGCAGCTGCTCTTGCTCAAGCTCATCATAAGCGAGCACTCGAGGTGACCCGTATACGAGTTCCGTGGGGAGAACTGCCTCTGCTCCATAGACTAGAGCGAAAGGTGTCTGTCCAGTGGCTCGATTTGGCGTCGTCCTGATCGACCAAAGAACCACCGGCAGCTCCTCAATCTAGTTACTTCCGCACTTGTGCAGCCTGTCGAAAGTTCTGGTCTTGAGTCCACGCAGCACTTCAGCATTTGCCCTCTCCGCTTGACCGTTGCTTCTCGTGTGAGCAACAGAAGCAAAGCAGACCTTGGCGCCAAGATCTTGGACGTACTGCATGAAGGTGCGGCTCGTGAATTGCGTACCGTTGTCGGTGATGATCCTGTTAGGGATCCCGAAGCGGCAAACAATCGACCTGAAGAACTTGACCGCTGACTGTGCGGTCACCTTGCTCACTGCTTCCACTTCCGGCCACTTTGTGAACTTGTCGATTGCAACGTACAAGTACTCAAAGCCACCAACTGCGCGGGGAAAAGGGCCGAGGATGTCGAGCCCCCAGACCGAAAATGGCCAGGATAAAGGGATCGTCTGGAGAGCTTGAGCTAGTTGGTGTATCTGCTTGGAATGGAACTGGCACGCTTCACACTTGGTTACTTTTGCAGTTGCATCCTGGAGGGCTGTCGGCCAAAAGAAACCTTGCCGGAATGCTTTTTCGGCAAGTGCTCTTGCGCCAATGTGGTGACCACATATGCCTCCATGTATCTCTGCCAACAGCTTTTGTCCATCTTCCCGGAGAATACACTTCAATTTCACACCGTTGAGTCTTCTTCTGTACAGTGTGTTGTCAACAAACTGGTACATGCTTGACTGCCGGGCTACTCTTTTCGCTTCTTCTTGCTCTTCGGGAAGTTCTCCTATCTGAGGGAAACGGACAATCTGCTGTGCCCATGCTGGAGCTTGTGGCTCGACAACAAGGTCTAAAGGCACATCTGCTGCTGCGGGAACATCCGCTTCTACGGCGAGAACCTGCGGCTCAGCCGGAGCTTGATGTTCCCCGGCAAGCTTGCCGGAGCAAAACTTGTCGGGACCGTCTGCTTCAACGGAACAAACCCTAGGTCTTGCCGGAGCAGACTGCTCCTCAGCACTCTTCGTGTTGATCTTGGGGACCTTCTTGGCGGCGGCTTCGGGAAGCTCTGCCGGAAAGTAGTCACCAGAAATCAACTTCCTCTTCCTGCTCTGTCCAGTTGATGGCGTTACGGATGGTTGAGTCAGCTTGAACACAAATATCCCTGGTTCCACAGGTAACTTAAGTGCGGCGCACTTTGACAGGCCATCTGCAATATCGTTCTGAGCTCTCGGAACATGCTCCATCTGCAGGCCGTCAAAGTGCTCTTCTAGCTTTCTCACTTCATCAACGTAGGCTTCCATCAATGGACTCTGATAGTTCTTGTTCACTTGGCAGATGACAAGCTGCGAGTCACCTCTGACAATGAGCTTCTTGATCCCAAGGTCTGCCGCGATCCTGAGACCGGCAAGCAAACCTTCATACTCTGCAGTATTGTTTATTGCTTGCTCCTTGGGAAAGTGCATCTGGACTACATACTTGAGGTGCTCTCCGGTGGGTGCGACAAGCAGCACGCCAGCACCGGCGCCTTGCAGCGAGAAGGCACCATCAAAGTACATCAGCCACTCTTTGCTTGCTTCCTTGACGGGGATGCTCGTCTCTGGAATTTCTTCATCTGGTGTTGGCGTCCACTCTGCTATGAATTCTGCCAATGCTCTGCTTTGGATAGTTGAAGTGCTTTCAAACTTGAGACCAAAGCTTGACAGTTCCAGTGCCCACTCAACAATTCCGCCTGTTGCCTTCGGATTCTGCAGTATCCTCTTCAGCGGAAAGCGAGTGACAACTGTGATCTCGTGTGCTTGGAAGTAATGGCGCAGCTTTCTCGAGGCCATGAGAAGGCCGAAAAGCAATTTCTCTACACCATAGTACCTTGACCTAGCCCCTTGCAGAAGGGAACTGACAAAGTAAACTGGGCGCTGCACCATTCTCTTCTGTCTCTCTTCGCATGCCTGCGCAGATCCATTTTTGTTGGGACCAGAGCTTGTCTGGGAAGCCTCCTGCTTGTCGCCGGACGTGCCTGCCGTGGTTGCTGGCTCATCATCTGCCTCCCTCTCCGCTACTAACGCAGCACTAACCACTTGATTGGTTGCCGCTAGATACAGCAACAACTTCTCTTGTGGCTTAGGTGCGACAAGTATTGGAGTGAAGGACAGGTACCTCTTCAAGTCTTGCAGCGCAGCCTCCGCTTCCGGAGTCCATTTCATTGGACCTGCCTTTTTCAATATTTTGAAAAACGGCAAGGCGCGTTCAGCAGACTTAGAGATAAACCTGCTGAGAGCAGCCACGCAACCGGCAAGTCTTCGTACATCCTTGACGCGCTTTGGTGCTTCAATTAGCTCAATGGCCTTGATCTTGTCGGGATTGGCTTCAATTCCCCTTTGAGACACGAAGAACCCGAGAAGCTTGCCGGAAGGGACTCCAAACACACACTTCTCGGGATTGAGCTTGAGGCTGATCTTGCGCAGATTTGCGAAGGTTTTGTCTAAATCTTGAATCAGAGTCGCCCTGTCCTTGCTCTTGACCACTATGTCATCCATGTAGGCTTCCACATTTCTGTGTAGATGTGGCTCAAAAGCGGTATGGACTACCCTTGCGAATGTTGAACCAGCATTCTTCAGACCGAAAGGCATCCGTTTGAAACAGTACGTGCCACACGGAGTGATGAATGCAGTTTTTTCCTCATCCTCTTCTGCCATGAAGATCTGATGGTATCCAGAGTATGCGTCAAGAAATGAAAGCAAGTCACATCCGGCCATGGAGTCAACAATCTGGTCAATGCGCGGCAAGGGAAATGGGTCTTTGGGACAAGCTTTATTGACATCGGTAAAGTCGATACAAAGCCTCCATTTCCCGTTTGCTTTGCGCACGACCACAGGATTGGCAACCACGTAGGATGGAGCACTCCTCTGACAAGGCCTGCTGCTTCCAACTTCTTGATTTCTTCTGCGATGAATTCTTGGCGCTCCACTGCTTGTTTCCTGACTTTTTGCTTGACGGGCCGCGCATGAGGACAGACGGCGAGATGGTGCTCAATTACTTTCCTGGGAACACCGGGGATGTCAGACGGTTGCCATGCAAACACGTCGACGTTCGCCCGCAGGAAAGCAATGTGCGCGCTTTCCTATTTAGGGTCAAGGGTGGCACTGATGGTGAAGGTACCACCAGTGCCGTCCTCCTTGGCGGACACCTTCTTGGTCTCTGGCGGAGCTGCCATTGTCTTCTTACACTTGCCGGTGGAGCTCGATGGTGCGTCCTCGACGGTAGCACAGCACTCCGAAGAGGTGCGCTTGCCGGAGTGGGCATCAGAACTCTTGCCGGATTTGGTCTTCTTCTTCCCCCCGGGAGCTTCAACGGCAAGTGACTCGCGGTCTGTTGCGGCTGCTGCTTCCCGGTAGATCTTGTCGGCACAGATAAGAGCATCCTTCTTGTCGCCAGGGACAGAGATGACACTTATCGGGCCTGGCATCTTTAGCATGTTATATGCGTAGTGAGAGGCTGCCATGAACTCGGCGAGTGCTGGACGGCCGAGTATCCCATTGTAAGGCAATGGAAAATCGGCAACGTCAAAGGTGACCCTCTCAGTTCTGAAGTTCAACTCGCTGCCAAATGTTACCTGCAACGTGATCTTCCCCTTCGGCTTGCTCCTTCCCAGGTTGATTCTTTGGAATGTGCCGGTCTCTTCGAGCTCGCTGTCAGGGATCTGGAGTTTCTGGAGTACAGCGGAGGAGATCAGGTTCAAGCCGGCCCCGCCATCAACTAGCATCTTAGTGACATTGAGGTTGTGGATAGTTGGTGAAACCAACATCGGCAAGCACCCGACCGCAGTTGTGCGATCAGGGTGGTCCTCAATGTCAAAGATGATAGGCGTGCTGGACCACTTCAGAAGTTTGCGCGATTCGACAGGTGGTTCTGCCGCATTGACTTCCCGCACCCACTGCTTGAGTTGGCAGTGTGAAGTATGCAGAGAAGCACTGCCGTCAACGCACAAGACCTCTGTGGCTTTCTGGAACTCCTGCTCACTGGTCTCGACATCATCCATATCTTCATCGTCGTCGTCATCTTCATCCTTGTCGCGGCCACGGGGAGGTCTGTCTCCTTGCCGCTGCTTGGCCTTGCCGCGGCGTCCTCCTCGGCCGGTATTCTTCTTGCCGGATTCCCCAACACCTCCTTGGGCCTTCTCCTTGTCGCGCCACTCGTACTCAGCCTTTTGCTGCTCGACAAGCTGCTCGACCCTCTTGCAGTTCTGGAGGTCATGACCCTTGGTGCGGTGGATCTTGCAGTACTGCTTGTCGGTGCCGTCCTGCTTGTCGGCGGCCGCCACGGCCTGGCAGTTGGTGCAAGCGGCAATCTCCTTGCCGGAGCTACCAGCTTTGGCTTTCTTGGCGCCACCTTCGTTGCCAGACTGCTCGACGACTAGCACATCTTTGCCTCTCTTCTTCCTGTTGTTCTGCCGCCGGTTTTTCTTTGCCGGGGCAGCATCCTCGCTGTCAGATCCTCCTGCTCCTGTATCCTCTCCGGGGAGTTTCCTCCCTTCCTCAGCGCGTGCACACTTGTCGGCCAGGGCGTAAAGCTCACTGACGTCTCTGATCTTGCACATCACCATCTCCTCCCTCATCCTGCGGTTACGCACGTTCTAATGGAACACGCTGATAACCGCGGCAGGGTGGACATCTGGGATGTTGTGCTGTACACGGCAGAACCTCTGAATATACTTGCGCAGGGGCTCTCCCTCCTTCTGGGCAAGCTGATGAAGGTCACTCTCCTGGCCATGGGGTTTGTGGCCGCCTGTAAAGGCGCCGACAAACTGATGGCATAGGTCTGCCCAAGAAGATATGGAGTTGTCCGGCAAGTGCTTAAGCCAGGATCTGACGTTGGGTTTGAGCACCAGCGGGAAGTAGTTGGCAAGGATCTTGTCGTCTCGCCCCCCGGCAGCTTGCACCGCGATGGTGTAGATGCTGAGGAACTCCGACGGATGCGTCTTGCCGTCGTACTTCTCTGGTACGTCTGGCTTGAAATTCTTCATGCTGGGCCACTGGACTTGCCGCAGCTCACGAGTAAACGCAGGGCAACCTACCACGTACGGCAAGTCGCCTGGTTCCCCTGGCGCATGCATGTCGACAGTGGGCCCAGCGCGCTGGTCCGATTAACGCCGCGCTTCTCTTCGGCGCTCGATGCGAGTACGAGCGTCCTCTTGCTGTCGTTCGTGGAGAACTTGGCGCTGATCGCGACGAGCTCGCGGATCTGATGACGCGGTGGAGTCGCTGTCGATGTGGATCCGACGAGTTGGCGATCTTGGCCTTCGGGGTGGAGAGTGCACGGTGGTTGCACCTCCACCGGTCTTGTCGCCATCGGCTTGTGCCTGGCTGACTTGCCGCGGCTGCGACGTATTCGGCTGCCGTGGAGTGTCGCCGTTGGCGAAGCCGATGAGACTCTGAATGGTGGCCCTCCAGTCGTCGATCTTGTCTGCCGTTGGAGGGAAGTCTAGGAGCAGTTGAGCTCTCGCTAGAGCTTTTGCCGGAGTGGCGGGTAGCGGTGCCGAACGGTGTGAGGAGCGTGATATGCTCAGACTTCTAACTATGTTAGAAGGAGCAGTATCCCGTCGAGGCGACCGTGCCTTGCTCGTGCCAGCATGTTGGCGTGCATGCTGGTCTTGAGCATCCCGAGATCCACCACCTCGATCTTGGTCCAGCAAGCGTATGGTACCGTGAGTACCATGACGCTGCCGGTCCCGCTCCTCCTGAGATGGGCGCGGTGCATGTACGGACGCCGAGGTCTTGGAGTGCGCCCGGTCGTTGTGGGAGTCGATTACGCCGCCGATGGGCAGCGCAGCTTTGTCCTTGGACTTGGCGGCACCGTGAGCTCCCTCATCGACACCCGTTCTCCCGCCGACGTCTACCCCACCAGCCGTTGGCTCCGGCGGTGGTGGGATCGATGCGGACGGAGCAGCTGCCTCCGAAGCCTTCTTCTTCGGCAGCATGTCTCAGCGCTCGCGGCTATGGTGTTTGCGCCGGCAAGTTCCCTAAAAGCGTAGGGAAAAAACATACAAAGGAAGGAATCAAGTAAAGGAAATAACGTTGCAATCATTACCCAAGATAGAGTTATATTACAAGATAGCTTGTCGCAGCTCTAATAGATTGTTTTCAAAACATGATCAGCAGCGACAAGGAAAGAAGAAAATGGGCGAGCCTAGTCTACGCGATCGCCCTCAATCCTCCTGATCCCGCTCACCTTGTCCACAATGCGTGCGACGAGGGCCTTGAGCGCCTCCAGATCAGCGTCCGACGGCAAGCTCTTGAGAACGTTGGTGAGGTTGAGGCCTGGATTGCGGAAGGCCACCTTCACCAACACCTTTTGAAGGGCTCTCGCACAGAGCTTGCGCGACTCGTCCGCCAGCTGCTTTGGGATCCTCTCCCGGAGTCGCTGGAGGGCCATCGCTACGCCTTTGAAGAATAGGGTGAGCTTGGCGCTGGGGTGGAGGTTCTCATCGAAGGAATACCCGAGAGACTCCGCCCCCAGCTGCGCCAGCTCCCTGTCGATATCTGCGGCAGCATTGACGAGACCCTCCGTCCAGTGCTCCACAGTCTCCCTAAAGGTGTTCTGGGCGACAACAGCACTCGCCAGCAGCGCCTTCTCGGCCTTGATCTCCTCCTTCAAGGCCGCCTCCTGCTCCTTGGCGCCGTCCAGCGTCTTGGTCAAAGTGGTCAGCTTCAACTCAAGATCTCCGTTGGAGTCCTTGGCGGCGGCAAGCTCCTTGCCCTTCTCGGCGAGGCAAACCTACAGCTCCGAGTTGCTGTGGGCGTCCTTCTCCCGCTCATGCTTGAGCGCGGCGATCTCCTCACCTCTCGCCTTGAGATCGGCCTCGAGCTGCGCCACCTTCGTCTCCAACTCCTTCTTGGCGACCTCAGCAGCTGCGGCAGCGTCCTCTGTTTGCTTGAGAGCTCCGCCAAGTGATTGCTCGCGCGCGGCAAGTTCTTCCTCGTGGCTATCGAGGTTAACCTTCCGCTGCGCCAGCTCACCCTCCCGCGCAGACAGCTTCTCAGCGGCAAGCCGCTGCTGTTCTTCGACTTCAGCCTTCTCGAGGAAGAAGGCCTGCTGCTCCTCGGCAAGTTGCTCCCGCTCCTCTGTCAGGGACCGGAGAGCTGCCTGGTTGAGGGCCCGGAGCTCCTCCGTGCGTTTCTCGATGTCGGCTCCCGCCTTCGCGGCAAGCGCCTCGGGCGACTCCAGCTTGGCTTGCCAAGCGCGGTAGAGCGACAACAGCTTCCGCAGCAGCCGCTCCTCCTCAGGCTCGTCGCTGCTGCTGCTCGGCGCGTCAACAAGCGTCAGCCCGGTGGAGGCGAGCACCTCCCCGTCAAACATTTCTCCCTCGACCGGCGCTCTGGAGCTTGATGCCCAGGGGAGTTTTATGAAGACGCCGTCGCCGGCCTTCAAGTAGGCGCCTGGCTCGGGCTCTTCGGAGCCTGGGGCTGTGGCAGCGGCGGAGGGCTCGGCGGTCGGTGTAGCACCTGGCGCTCCTACGGCCTCAGGGCCGTCAGTGCGATCGCCAGACCCCTCGCCAGCTGCTGCCGCGGCATCCTTGGCGGCCTCTACGCCGGAACAGGTTCCGGCAACCGCGCCTTACGGGTAAAACTTAAGAAGATGCTCGATGTTCCACGAGTTGCTCATCGGAAAGCCATCTTCGGTCTCAAGGCGGACAGCGCCAGGCCTAGTGACTCGTTTCACCGGGTAAGGGCCTTCCGACTTCGGCGTCAACTTGTTGGAATTCTTGGCGGACTGAACGCGCCAAAGAACAAGGTCGCCTTCCTCGAGACTTCTGGCGTTAACTTTGCGGCTATGGTAGCGGCGCAAAGCTTGCTGGTAGCGAGCAGCTCGTATAGCAGCCTGAAGACGGTCTTCCTCAAGGAGCAGCGCGTCATCTTGTCGCAGCTGCTCTTGCTCAAGCTCATCATAAGCAAGCACTCGAGGTGACCCGTATATGAGTTCCGTGGGGAGAACTGCCTCTGCTCCATAGACTAGAGCGAAAGGTGTCTGTCCAGTGGCTCGATTTGGCGTCGTCCTGATCGACCAAAGAACCACCGGCAACTCCTTGATCCAGTTACTTCCGCACTTGTGCAGCCTGTCGAAAGTTCTGGTCTTGAGTCCACGCAGCACTTCAGCATTTGCCCTCTCCGCTTGACCGTTGCTTCTCGGGTGAGCAACAGAAGCGAAGCAGACCTTGGCGCCAAGATCTTGGACGTACTGCATGAAGGTGCGGCTCGTGAATTGCGTACCGTTGTCGGTGATGATCCTGTTAGGGATCCCGAAGCGGCAAACAATCGACCTGAAGAACTTGACTGCTGACTGTGCGGTCACCTTCCTCACTGCTTCCACTTCCGGCCACTTCGTGAACTTGTCGATTGCAACGTACAAGTACTCAAAGCCCCCGACTGCGCGGGGAAAAGGGCCGAGGATGTCGAGCCCCCAGACCGAAAATGGCCAGGATAAAGGGATCGTCTGGAGAGCTTGAGCTGGTTGCTGTATCTGCTTGGAATGGAACTGGCATGCTTCACACTTGGTTACTTGTGCAGTTGCATCCTGGAGGGCTGTCGGCCAAAAGAAACCTTGCCGGAATGCTTTTCCGGCAAGTGCTCTTGCACCAATGTGGTGACCACATATGCCTCCATGTATCTCTGCCAACAGGTTTTGTCCATCTTCCCAGAGAATACACTTCAATTTCACACCGTTGAGTATTCTTCTGTACAGTGTGTCGTCAACAAACTGGTACATGCTTGACTGCCGGGCTACTCTTTCCGCTTCTTCTTGCTCTTCGAGAAGTTCTCCTGTCTGAAGGAAACGGACAATCTGTTGTGCCCATGCTGGAGCTTGTGGCTCGACAACAAGGTCTAAAGGCACATCTGCTGCTGCGGGAACATCTGCTTCTACGGCGAGAACCTGCGGCTCAGCCGAAGCTTGATGTTCCCCGGCAAGCTTGCCGGAGCAAAACTTGTCGGGAGCGTCTGCTTCAACGGAACAAACCCTAGGGCTTGCTGGAGCAGACTGCTCCTCAGCACTCTTCATGTTGATCTTGGGGACCTTCTTGGCGGCGGCTTCGGGAAGCTCTGCCGGAAAGTAGTCACCAGAAATCAACTTCCTCTTCCTGCTCTGTCCAGTTGATGGCGTAACGGATGGTTGAGTCAGCTTGAGCACAAAGATCCCTGGTTCCACAGGTAACTTAAGTGCGGCGCACTTTGACAGGCCATCTGCAATATCGTTCTGAGCTCTCGGAACATGCTCCATCTGCAGGCCGTCAAAGTGCTCTTCTAGCTTTCTCACTTCATCAACGTAGGCTTCCATCAACGGACTCTGATAGTTCTTGTTCACTTGGCGGACGACAAGCTGCGAGTCACCCCTGACAATGAGCTTCTTGATCCTAAGGTCTGCCGCGATCCTGAGACCGGCAAGCAAACCTTCATACTCTGTAGTATTGTTTGTTGCTTGCTCCTTGGGAAAGTGCATCTAGACTACGTACTTGAGGTGCTCTCCGGTGGGTGCGACAAGCAGCATGCCAGCACCGGCGCCTTGCAGCGAGAAGGCACCATCAAAGTACATCAGCCACTCTTTGCTTGCTTCCTTGACGGGGATGCTCGTCTCTGGAATTTCTTCATGTGGTGTTGGCGTCCACTCTGCTATGAATTCTGCCAATGCTCTGCATTGGATAGTTGAAGTGCTTTCAAACTTGAGGCCAAAGCTTGACAGTTCCAGTGCCCACTCAACAATCCTGCCTGTTGCCTCCGGATTCTGCAGTATCCTCTTCAGCGGAAAGCGAGTGACAACTGTGATCTCGTGTGCTTGGAAGTAATGGCGCAACTTTCTCGAGGCCATGAGAAGGCCGAAAAGCAATTTCTGCACACCAGAGTACCTTGACCTAGCCCCCTGCAGAAGGGAACTGACAAAGTAAACTGGGCGCTGCACCATTCTCTTCTGTCTCTCTTCGCATGCCTGCGCAGATCCATCTTTGTCGGGACCAGAGCTTGTCAGGGAAGCCTCCCGCTTGTCGCCAGACGTGCCTGCCATGGTTGCTGGCTCATCATCTGCCTCCCTCTCCGCTACTAACGCAGCATTAACCACTTGTCTGGTTGCCGCTAGATACAGCAGCAACTTCTCTTGTGGCTTAGGTGCGACAAGTATTGGAGTGGAGGACAGGTACCTCTTCAAGTCTTGCAGCGTAGCCTCCGCTTCCGGAGTCCATTTCAATGGACCTGGCTTTTTCAATATTTTGAAAAACGGCAGGGCTCGTTCAGCAGACTTAGAGATAAACCTGCTGAGAGCAGCCACGCAACCGGCAAGTCTTCGTACATCCTTGACGCGCACCAAAGATGTCGGGGAAACTGATCCACGGACACCTATGGGGCCGGCGGACCGGTCCCCTTTCGGTTCGGCGGGGGCGGAGATCGCGCGATGAGCAGATCGAGGCGAAGCACACGAGCAGTTTACCTAGGTTCGGGCTGCACGGATGCGTAAAACCCTACTCCTGCTTTGTGGTTTGTATTGAGTTCTTGCTCGGGAGCGCTGAATGCTATAGTACACACCAGCTGCTAACGAGACCGAGCGTGAGAGTTCTTCTCCTTCGAACCCCCCTCTACGTTGCGCATGGGCCTCCTTTTATATGCTCAAGGGGTCACCGACAGGTGGCAACGTATGCAAGGGCAAAAATGGAAAGGTGTTGTAGTTGGTACAACTACCTGTACAGTGCATCATACCTAACCCTGACGGCAGGGGACAAGGGCATTAAATGCCCATCGGCGTCGCCCAAACAATGCAAAAAGGGGCCGTCAGGGGCGCCACCGCTTGCCACGATGGCAATCTTGTCAGCGCCGCTTGCCACCGTGTACCGCTAGCTGCACAGCCTCCCGCACGTATGCCTGGAAGGGTCCTAGAGCGACACGTTGGTGGATGTGCTGGAGCGCGGGTACATAGTGGAAGCTTGCCGCGGCAAGCGCCTTGCCGCGGTCGCTGTCTTGCCGTGTCCGGGAGCTTGCCGCTCACCGGGCCTTGCCGGGACGCGTGGCGCGTCGCGGCAAGTTCCTTGAGGTGCCTTGGTTGGCCTTCCTAGCAAGCTCCTCTTGCCGGGGTCTTGTCTTCTTGGGCTTGAATACTTTGTTCTTGAATGGCTCCAAAGGAAGCATGGAGGACCTTGGCGGTCACCCGGCAAGCCCGGCCGCGGGACGCTGCGACTGCCCGTGCACAAGTTCGGGATACTAGGGTACCCCTACTCTAGTACACCGACAGGTTGCCTCCCAACAAGCGCTATCGTTTAATGCCCCTAGCTAGGCATGATGATTTCAATGGTGCTCGCATAAAATATAAGAATTGAAACATAAAGGAGAGCATCATGAAGAATACAACTAGCACATTTAAGTCTAACCCAATTCCTATGCATAGGGATTTTGTGAGCAAACAACTTATGGGAACGGTAATCAACTAGCATAGAAAGGGGAAACGAGCATAGCTTCAAGATTTTAAGCACATAGAGAGGAAACTTGATATTATTGCAATATGTAGAAGCATATGATCCTCTCTCATAATAATTTTCAGTAGCATCATGAATGAATTCAACCATATAACCAACACATAAAGCATTTTTTCATGATCTACTTGCATAGAAATTTTACTACTCTCCACATAAGCAAATCTATTCTCATCAATAGTAGTGGGAGCAAACTCAACAAAATAACTATCATGTGAAGCATAATCCAATTGAATGTTAAAATCACGATGACAAGTTTCATGGTTATCTTTATTCTTTATAGCATATGTGTGATCACAATAATCATCATAAATAGGAGGCATACTTTCATCATAATAAATTTGCTCATCTAAACTTGGGGGGCTAAACATATCATCTTCGTCAAACATAGCATCCCCAAGCTTGTGGCTTTGCATATCATTAGCATCTTGGGTATTCAACAAATTCATACTAACAACATTGCAATCATGCTCATCATGCACATATTTTATGCCAAGTATTCTATGTAATTCCTCTTCTAGTACTTGAGCACAATTTTCCTTCCCATCATTTTCATGAATGATAGTAAAAAGATGAAGCATATGAGGTAACCTCAATTCCATTTTTTATCATAGTTTTCTTTTATAAATTAAACTAGTGATAAAACAGAAAACTAAAAGATTCGATTGCAAGATCTAAAGATATACCTTCAAGCACTAACCTCCCCGGCAACGACGCCAAAAAAGAGCTTGATGTCTACTATGCAACCTTCTTCTTGTAGACGTTGTTGGGCCTACAAGTGCAGAGGTTTGTAGGACAGTAGCAAATTCCCCTCAAGTGGATGACCCAAGGTTTATCAATCTGTGGGAGGCGTAGGATGAAGATGGTCTCTCTCAAACAACCCTGCAACCAAATAACAAAGAGTCTCTTGTGTCCCCAACACACCCAATACAATGATAAATTGTATAGGTGCACTAGTTCGGCGAAGAGATGGTGATACAAGTGCAATATGGATGGTAGATATAGGTTTTTGTAATAAGAAAATATAAAAAAAGCAAGGTAGCAAGTGGTAAAAGGAGCATAAACGGTGCTGCAATGATAGGAAACAAGGCCTAGGGTTCATACTTTCACTAGTGCAAGTTCTCTCAACAATAATAACATAACTGGATCATATAACTATCCCTCAACATGCAGCAAAGAGTCACTCCAAAGTCACTAATAGCGGAGAACAAACGAAGAGATTATGGTAGGGTATGAAACCACCTCAAAGTTATTCTTTCTGATCAATCTATTCAAGAGTACGTAGTAAAATAATACGAAGCTATTATTTCCGTTCAATCTATCATAGAATAACACCTTAAGACACAAATCAATCAAAACCCTAATGTCACCTAGATACTCTATTGTCACCTCAAGTATCCGTGGGCATGATTATACGATATGCATCACAGAATCTCAGATTCATCTATTCAACCAACACAAAGTACATCAAAAGTGCCCCAAAGTTTCTACCGGCGAGTTAAGACGAAAACGTGTGCCAACCCCTATGCATAGATTCCCAAGGTCACGGAACCCGCAAGTTGATCACCAAAACATACATGAAGTGAATCAATAGGATACCCCATTGTCACCACAGGTATCCCACGCAAGACATACATCAAGTGTTCTCAAATCCTTAAAGACTCAAGCCAATAAGATAACTTCAAAGGGAAAACTCAATTCATTACAAGAGAGTAGAGGGGGAGAAACATCATAAGATCCAACTATAATAGCAAAGCTCGCGACACATCAAGATCGTGCCATATCAAGAACACGAGAGAGAGAGAGAGAGATCAAACACATAGCTACTGATACATACCCTCAGCCCCGAGGGTGGACTACTCCTTCCTCTTCACGGAGGACGTCAACCCGTGTATATAAGGCGATGACCCGACAACAGCTTAGGGCAAGAAACAAGAGATCAAGAGCCAGGGAAGTGGATTTGCTCCCTAGCAATCGACACCCCAGCAATTCCACCTCAAACTGGATTAGGTTTTACCCTCATCGCAAGGGGCCGAACCAGTATAAACTTCTGATGTCTACGCACGCTTCTACTCTTGTATACTATGTTGGGCCTCCAAGCGCAGAGGTTTGTAGGACAGCAGCAAATTTCCCTCAAGTGGATGACCTAAGGTTTATCGAACTCAGGGAAGTAGAGGTTGAAGATGGTCTCTCTCAAGCAACCCTGCAACTAAGATACAAGAAGTCTCTTGTGTCCCCAACACACCTAATACACTTGTCTGATGTATAGGTGCATTAGTTCGGCGAAGAGAGGTTAAATGGCAAGTGATATGGATGGCTAAACAAGGTAATATAAATATGTAATAAAAAGTGCAGCAAGCAAACAAGTAGTAAACGTGAGCACAAACGGTATTGGAATGGTGGAAACAAGGCCTAAGGTTCATACTTTCACTAGTGGCAACTCCCAACAACATTAACATAATTGAATCACATGATATTTCCCATAAAACATGCAAAGGGGACACACTCGGAGATCATTCCTTCGTGGTCAAGAGAGGACGAGAATTATGTAGGGCTACAAAAGCACACCTCAAAGTTCGTAGTTCTCAATCTAAGGATTTCCCAATGTCACCGCGGCCATCCAAAGAGAGTCCCACAATCACCACAACATATCTAAAGGATAGTCAAAGACAAGCACCAAGAGACTCTCAATCTTCAATCAACACACAAGAGAGGAAATCACTCATGAAAATATTGTTCTAATCCATGTCCAATAGACCGCTGTCACCTTGGTCTCGGGGATTATACTAGATAAAGACAAGTGAGTACATCAATCCAATACATAGAGGAAGGGGAAACACCCTAGATTAACATAGCCTATGATCACAACGAAGATCACATCATGGGAGAGAGAATTGACCACATAGCTACTGGTAAGAACCTCAGCCCCGAAGAGGAACTACTCCCACATCATGGAGGGAGGAAGCAACGTCGATGGAGATGAATCCGGGAGCACTTCCCCGTCCCGGCAGGGTGCCGGCACAGGAATTCTGGTCTCCCGAAGCTTGATGGCGATGGCGGCGGAGATCGGAATCGTGTCTGGAGCAAAGGGGTCCGGAATCAGGGTTTCCTCGACACGCTTTAAATATATGCCAAAGGGGGCCACTAGAGGGGGTCAGGGGTGCCCAGGCGCCCCCCCCCCCCGGCGCGGCCCAGGGGGGGGGCCCGCAGGCCGCCTGGAGCCCCTGTGGGTCCCCCCCGGCTGTACTTTGGCCGCACGGTAGCTCCTGGAACGCTGATTTTTTATATATTTTTTCTGGATTTTTCTGGGCAGTTCTCGAAACGTGAAAACGTGAAATACAAAAACAGCCGAAAACAGAAACTGGCACTGGGGTGCACTGGATTAGTAAGTTAGTCCAAATATGATCAAAAGTGTATGGAAGTGTATGAATATCATAGCAATATCACCCAAAAGTGGCATGGAGCAAGCAGAAATTATAGATACGTTTTGGACGTATCAACATCCCCAAGCTTAATTCCTGCTCGTCCTCGAGTAGGTAAATGATAACAAGAATAATTTCTGTGGTGACATGCTATTAACCATATAGGACTTTCTCATAGTCATATGACAAAAGCTTACTGAGACAATGATTCTAAAGTAATTAAGTTATCTCAGGAGAAAATCACAAATGACTGAAAGTTTTACAACATGAAACTGAAACATCAAAAAGATTTGCAATGAACATGATGTGCAAATATGATAAAGTGATATCTAGCTTGCCCCCTTTAGTGATGCAAAACATAAGTGCAAGGGCACCTTCAAGGTTTAAGTGATGACTAGATACAATCATTTCAGAATAAACGATATCACAATCATGCACAAGACAATGCTACTTTGGGACAATGCACATTACACTCAGAATGACAATCATGCTCTCAGTAGTTGGTGCTTCAACATAAAGGTAAAAGAAAGGTTAAGTGCTAAAGCTTTTTATTTGAAAATATGGAAGCAATTGTGTCAACGGTAGTAGTACTTCATATGTGTCATGCATAAACACATAGCTACTGATACATACCCTCAGCCCCGAGGGTGGACTACTCCTTCCTCTTCATGGAGGACATCAACCCGTGTATATAAGGCGATGACCCGATAACAGCTTAGGGCAAGAAACAAGAGATCAAGAGCCAGGGAAGTGGATTTGCTCCCTAGCAATCGACACCCCAGCAATTCCACCTCAAACTGGATTAGGTTTTACCCTCATCGCAAGGGGCCGAACCAGTATAAACTTCTGATGTCTACGCACGCTTCTACTCTTGTAGACTATGTTGGGCCTCCAAGCGCAGAGGTTTGTAGGACAGCAACAAATTTCCCTCAAGTGGATGACCTAAGGTTTATCGAACTCAGGGAAGTAGAGGTTGAAGATGGTCTCTCTCAAGCAACCCTGCAACTAAGATACAAGAAGTCTCTTGTGTCCCCAACACACCTAATACACTTGTGTGATGTATAGGTGCACTAGTTCGGCGAAGAGAGGTTAAATGGCAAGTGATATGGATGGCTAAACAAGGTAATATAAATATGTAATAAAAAGTGCAGCAAACAAACAAGTAGTAAACGTGAGCACAAACGGTATTGGAATGGTGGAAACAAGGCCTAAGGTTCATACTTTCACTAGTGGCAACTCCCAACAACATTAACATAATTGAATCACATGATATTTCCCATAAAACATGCAAAGGGGACACACTCGGAGATCATTCCTTCGTGGTCAAGAGAGGACGAGAATTATGTAGGGCTACAAAAGCACACCTCAAAGTTCGTAGTTCTCAATCTAAGGATTTCCCAATGTCACCGTGGCCATCCAAAGAGAGTCCCACAATCACCACAACATATCTAAAGGATAGTCAAAGACAAGCACCAAGAGACTCTCAATCTTCAATCAACACACAAGAGAGGAAATCACTCATGAAAATATTGTTCTAATCCATGTCCAATAGACCGCTGTCACCTTGGTCTCGGGGATTATACTAGATAAAGACAAGTGAGTACATCAATCCAATACATAGAGGAAGGGGGAACACCCTAGATTAACATAGCCTATGATCACAACGAAGATCACATCATGGGAGAGAGAATTGACCACATAGCTACTGGTAAGAATGTCAGCCCCGAAGAGGAACTACTCCCACATCATGGAGGGAGGAAGCAACGTCGATGGAGATGAATCCGGGAGCACTTCCTCGTCCCGGCAGGGTGCCGGCACAGGAATTCTGGTATCCCGAAGCTTGATGGCGATGGCGGCGGAGATCGGAATCGCGTCTGGAGAAAAGGGGTCCGGAATCAGGGTTTCCTCGACACGCTTTAAATATATGCCAAAGGGGGCCACCAGAGGGGGTCAGGGGTGCCCAGGCGCCCCCCCGGCGCGGCCCAGGGGGGGCCGCGCCCACAGGCCGCCTGGAGCCCCTGTGGGTCCCCCCCGGCTGTACTTTGGCCGCACGGTAGCTCCTGGAACGCTGATTTTTTATATATTTTTTCTGGATTTTTCTGGGCAGTTTTCGAAACGTGAAAACCTGAAATACAAAAACAGCCGAAAACAGAAACTGGCACTGGGGTGCACTGGATTAGTAAGTTAGTCCAAATATGATCAAAAGTTTATGGAAGTGTATGAATATCATAGCAATATGACCCAAAAGTGGCATGGAGCTAGCAGAAATTATAGATATGTTTTGGACGTATCAACATCCCCAAGCTTAATTCCTGCTCGTCCTCGAGTAGGTAAATGATAACAAGAATAATTTTTGTGGTGACATGCTATTAACCATATAGGACTTTCTCATAGTCATATGACAAAAGCTTACTGAGACAATGATTCTAAAGTAATTAAGTTATCTCAAGAGAAAATCACAAATGACTGAAAGTTTTACAACATGAAACTGAAACATCAAAAAGATTTGCAATGAACATGATGTGCAAATATGATAAAGTGATATCTAGCTTGCCCCCTTTAGTGATGCAAAACATAAGTGCAGGGGCACCTTCAAGGTTTAAGTGATGACTAGATACAATCATTTCAGAATAAACGATATCACAATCATGCACAAGACAATGCTACTTTGGGACAATGCACATTACACTCAGAATGACAATCATGCTCTCAGTAGTTGGTGCTTCAACATAAAGGTAAAAGAAAGGTTAAGTGCTAAAGCTTTTTATTTGAAAATATGGAAGCAATTGTGTCAACGTAAGTAGTACTTCATATGTGTCATGCATAAAACATCCTATAATTTGCAAGCCTCATGCATCGAATACCAATAGTGCTCGCTCCTTGTCCTAATTAGCTCGGATCCCCATGGGTTATCATTGCATTGCATATGTTTTAACCAAGTGTCACAAAGGGGTACCTCTATGACACCTGTACAAAGGTCCAAGGAGATAGATCGCATTTGATTTCTCGTTTTTGATAGATCTCAACTTGAGGACATCCATACCGGGACAACATAGAAAATAGATGATGGACTCCTCCTTAATGCATAAGCATATTCTCATGAGAGATTGAGGATTAAGGTCCAAGCTAAAACTTCCACCATGATGCATGGCTTTGGTTGGCGGCCCAATGTTCTTCTCTAACAATATGCATATTAATTCAACCCCACGGTAAATCACCCTTACTTCAGACAAGACGAACATGCATAGCAACTCACATGATATTCAACAAAAGTGTGACAGTTGATGGCGTCCCTAGAAACATGGTTACCGCTCAGCAAGCAACTCATAAGAAATAAGATACATAAGCAACATATTCTTTACCACAATAGTTTTTTGGCTACTTTCCCATGAGCTATGTATTGCATGGTTAATTTGCTTAGTACAGGTGGAGGTTAGCAAAAGACTGGGAGCGACCAACTAAGAGAGCAATGACGGTCATAATCATGCAGAGCGACAAAGCAATATTGAATCAGGCATGGTAGTTATATCGCTACTTAGAAATAAGAGATCATCAAGGCTTGACAGACTTTCTTTACAGTCTTAAATATGCGTGAGCATACGCCAAGTCAATCAAAATAAATTCTCGAAGGAAGATATTACTAAACCATACCACATCATAGGCAAACAAACCAAGTTGGTACTCCAATAACACATTGGGAACCCCCCAGCTATTTGAGATTAACCATAAGAAAACCCGAACTACTAAGCACCATCATGAAAGTAGCATCTTTATCACAGACACATTAACCCATGCAATGGAAGCAAACTCTCTTAATAAGGTGAGCATGGTAATTAAAGAGAGTTCAAGCAACCAACTAAATAAAATCTCTTGAAAAGATAAGCATGAATATTAAGAGCAGAGCACGATAGTAGCTATTAAAAGACAAAGAACAGACACATCATAGATAGACATGAAAATTCTATGTAATGTTCTAGGTAGAAGTGGAGCGTGTTTCTCTCCCACATAAAGGAATGCTGAGTTCCGACTCGTTATGAAAAACTAAAAAGAAAACTAAAAGCAAGACGCTCCAAGCATAGCACATAACACATGAAGTGATAAAAATATAGCGAAACGAAAGACGAACTGATAATGTTGATGGAGAAGGGGATGCACGGGGGCATCTCCAAGCTTAGACGCTTGAGTCTCCTTGAATATTTCTTGGGGGTGCACGGGGGCATCCCCAAGCTTGAGCGCTTGACACTCCTGAATCTTTTTATCATCTTCCCTCGCACACTTGAAAACTCCCTTCATAAACAACTCATCATAATCTGATTAGCGAGGTTAGTACCCTTAATAAAATAATTATACCTTGCTGGAAATAAAGATATTCTTGAAGTTCTACTGTTTCTCAAGATTGCCAAAAGGTTTTTGCAAAGAAAAAGCAAGTTCTTAATTTGCAAAGTGAAGGTACGGCAAAACAGGACAGAATCTGTGAAAAACAGAACAGCAGGCAGTAATTGACCTGTTCGGGATACTTCTGCAACTCAAATCAAAAAACTCAGAACTGACGCACGAAATACAATTATATAGAGAATGCTGTCGAAAAAAATTCAAACCAAAAAGATGATCTGGTGATTTTATACGATTTTTTCTATCCAAGGACAGAATCTGTTTCCTGGACAGCACCTCACAACTTTTGAACTTTCTAGCAATCAGAGGCTATACTTAGCACAAATATGAAAAGCAAAGATACAATGATGATGCTACAGCAGTAAACAACATCAAGACACAACAAAAGCAAAAATTTATTCATGTGGGCTGCCTCCCAAAAGCGCTTTCTTTTATGCCTTTAAGCTAGGCATAGGACTTTAATGATGCTCTCGTTAGAATAAGAGGTGAAGAACAAAAGAGGCATCAAGAAGCAAATGCTAAATACATTTAAGACTAATGTGCTTCCTATGCATAGGAATATTGCAATAGAATAATTCATTGAAGCACAAAGCAATAAGCATAGGAAGACAAAACAAGTGTAGCTTCAAAACCTTCAACATAAAGAGAGGAAACTTCTTATTATTAAGATATTTAGAACCAAGCCTCCCTCTCTCATTATAAATTTCAGTGGCATCATGGATGAACTCAACAATATAAGCATCACATAAAGCATTGTTACCATGATCCACATGCAAAAAGGTACTCTCACTCCCCACATAAGCATAATTTTTCTCATTGGTAATAGTGGGAGTAGGACTATCATAAACAACTTGAACACTATAGATTAGTTGTATATTAGGAGGGTGGTGTTCAGCAAGGGAGTAATTCCCTTCATGATTATGACAAGTTTCATAAGGATAATTTCTCCTTATGTCATAGGTACCTTTATAATCACTATAGTTTGGAGTTATAACATCATCATGGTAGGGAAGAGCATTATCATTGCTAGCAACTATATTTGTAAACATGTTGTCTTTATTCTTACTAGCAAGAGAATTATCAATTATCACATCACTAGTGGGGATAGGATTTGCAATCCTATCATCCCCAAGCTTAGAGCTTCCCATATCTTCACTTTCAGAGTTGGTACCAAAAAGATTTTCAAGATCATAAGCAGCATTATCATCATTTTCCCAATCACAATAAGTAACATGCACATCATAATCAAAATCATCTTCAATAGTACCTACGGACGTATCATCAAGATGATAATTAAGGCAATAAACTTCACCTTCTTCTTTACCGTTAGGATAAAAGTTGATGGGAGGAATATGCTCAGGCCAGGTTGATACCCGTTCTTCTTCCTTCTTACTCCTCTTCCTCCTCCTCTTCTTTTTCTTCTTCTTCACCTTAGGAGGGAGTGGTTGGAGACGAAGCTTCTCCACATATCCTGGTTTATCATTAGAAACAATAGGGGAAACTTGGGAGAAACTCTCCTTTTTATTAGCAGAAATATAAGAGACATTTTTATACTTTGGTAAAGTTCCCTCCTTTCTAATCTTACTTATGTAGTCATTTTCATGGCAATTAACAACACAATAGAGATGGCAATTTTGCAAACTGTTTTTTTCCTATGGCATTATCATCCAGCCAAGAAGTCTTTTCTGATAACTCTACACACATCAAAAATAACATAAGCTCATCATAAAGATCAGAGGTGATCATGTCATCACACAACCGGTTAACAGTTATGTTTTGAAAGTCCATGCATTGAAAATTAAAGTGACCCTCTATATGGCAAAGTTCACAAGTAAAAGGATAAAGGTCACACAATTCTCTAGCAATTTCATTTAAATCTTTGACCCAAGTGATTGTTCTTTCATGCTTATGTTGCTTACAATACTTCTCTTCTTAAATCATAGGCCTTTCACAAGGTCTATCCACTCCACAAAAATTAACATGCTTATATAAAACTTCATTTTTAGGAATTGGATCATGCATGTTGCAATCATCATGAACAATTTCATTTTCTTTGCAAGTCTCTTTAAAAGGTTTATGATACTTGATCCAATCCTCCTTAGGCATATTAAGATGTGAAGCAAAAGATTTGAGGAAATCAACAAGGAGTTGAGAATCAAGCCCAAACTTAGCACTAAACTTATTAAAACTTGTAGTTTCAACAAAGGACTTAATGCAATCATACTCATAAATTATACCTGACTCTTTACCTTTGTCAATCTCCCAATCTTCAGTGTTGCATTGAATTCTTTCAAGGAGTTCCCATTTAGCATCAATCTTTTTGTTTGTGGAAGAACCCATAGAGGAGGCGTCGAGCAAGTCTTTATCCTGTCGAGAAAGCCTCGCATAGAAGTTAGTAATAATAATATCTTTTGGGAGCCCATGGTTAGGACATTTTAGCATTAACGTTCTCAGTCTCCCCCAAGCTTGAGCTATGCTCTCTCCGTCATGAGGATAAAAATTATAAACATAATTCCTATTCTTATGGACTTCATGAAGAGGATAAAATTTGGAGTAAAAGAGAGACTGGATCTCTTCCCACTCCAGCAGGTGAGAGTCATTTAGTAGCCTATACCATTCCAATGCTTTTCCTTTCAGTGCCAAGGCAAATAATTTCCTCATGACAAACTCCCTCGATACACCTGCAAGCTTAAATAATGAACATAGTTGTGACAGATATAGCAAGTTTTCATCGGGATGTCTGTCTCCTGCATAACGATTAGCCAAAACATGATCGATAATACCAGCCGGTATTTTATAGGGCACAATTTCAGTAGGAGGAGGAGCAACCACCACAGGTGTGGGGCGTCCTCCCGCAAGCAACGATCCAATAAGAAGGTTTTCCATAAACATAACTAGTGAAATAAAAACAAGAAACAAAAAGATTTAATTGCAAGATCTAAAGATATACCTTCAAGCGCTCACCTCCCCGGCAACGGCGCCAGAAATAGCTTGATGTCTACGCACGCTTCTACTCTTGTAGACTATGTTGGGCCTCCAAGCGCAGAGGTTTGTAGGACAGCAGCAAATTTCCCTCAAGTGGATGACCTAAGGTTTATCGAACTCAGGGAAGTAGAGGTTGAAGATGGTCTCTCTCAAGCAACCCTGCAACTAAGATACAAGAAGTCTCTTGTGTCCCCAACACACCTAATACACTTGTCTGATGTATAGGTGCACTAGTTCGGCGAAGAGAGGTTAAATGGCAAGTGATATGGATGGCTAAAGAAGGTAATATAAATATGTAATAAAAAGTGCAGCAAGCAAACAAGTAGTAAACGTGAGCACAAACGGTATTGGAATGGTGGAAACAAGGCCTAAGGTTCATACTTTCACTAGTGGCAACTCCCAACAACATTAACATAATTGAATCACATGATATTCCCATAAAACATGCAAAGGGGACACACTCGGAGATCATTCCTTCGTGGTCAAGAGAGGACGAGAATTATGTAGGGCTACAAAAGCACACCTCAAAGTTCGTAGTTCTCAATCTAAGGATTTCCCAATGTCACCGTGGCCATCCAAAGAGAGTCCCACAATCACCACAACATATCTAAAGGATAGTCAAAGACAAGCACCAAGAGACTCTCAATCTTCAATCAACACACAAGAGAGGAAATCACTCATGAAAATATTGTTCTAATCCATGTCCAATAGACCGCTGTCACCTTGGTCTCGGGGATTATACTAGATAAAGACAAGTGAGTACATCAATCCAATACATAGAGGAAGGGGAAACACCCTAGATTAACATAGCCTATGATCACAACGAAGATCACATCATGGGAGAGAGAATTGACCACATAGCTACTGGTAAGAACCTCAGCCCCGAAGAGGAACTACTCCCACATCATGGAGGGAGGAAGCAACGTCGATGGAGATGAATCCGGGAGCACTTCCCCGTCCCGGCAGGGTGCCGGCACAGGAATTCTGGTCTCCCGAAGCTTGATGGCGATGGCGGCGGAGATCGGAATCGCGTCTGGAGAAAAGGGGTCCGGAATCAGGGTTTCCTCGACACGCTTTAAATATATGCCAAAGGGGGCCACCAGAGGGGGTCAGGGGTGCCCAGGCGCCCCCCCGGCGCGGCCCAGGGGGGCCCGCGCCCACAGGCCGCCTGGAGCCCCTGTGGGTCCCCCCCGGCTGTACTTTGGCCGCACGGTAGCTCCTGGAACGCTGATTTTTTATATATTTTTTCTGGATTTTTCTGGGCAGTTCTCGAAACGTGAAAACCTGAAATACAAAAACAGCCGAAAACAGAAACTGGCACTGGGGTACACTGGATTAGTAAGTTAGTCCAAATATGATCAAAAGTGTATGGAAGTGTATGAATATCATAGCAATATCACCCAAAAGTGGCATGGAGCAAGCAGAAATTATAGATACGTTTTGGACGTATCAACTTCCTGTGTATCTTGTCCTGTTTTAACTCCTTTAAGCTAACTATGTCGCTATGGCTCCACAATTAAGTCCTTTCCTTAGGACATCTGCCGTGACAACTCCACGACACCATAGATCCATAGACGCATAGTTTGGGACCCCTACCCGAGATCCGCCGGTTTCGACACCGACATTGGTGCTTTCATTGAGAGTTCCACTATGCCGTCGACCGAAGGACCGATGGATCGCTTCGTCAACAACGACGACACCACCACCGAGGAGATCTTCCCTCCCAGCCAGCTTTTTATGTTTGGCAGCTTCATGCTCCGTGCCAACACACAAGGCCACCTCGAGCAGGTCGAGAGCTATGCCCCTGGCCATCAGGTCAGGTTTGGAAGCTTGAACTACGTTGCTGATATCCGCGGAGACTTGATCTTCGATGGATTCGAGCCCATGGCAATTGCTCCCTGCCACCACGATGAACATGACCTAAATTTGTCATCGGACCACATCCAGGGAATAGCACCCATAACTGCTCTGGCCCTAGAGCCGGAGCAGATCGCATCACCCGAGGACGGGAAGCTCAACCACGCCTCGGAAGCCGCGGACTCAGCGATGTTGGAGCCGCAGACAGACCCAACCTTGAGCGAGATCTGTGTTACCGGTACTTTGGACTTGTCTCCGGCTACAGGTTTCGAACCATGTGCATCTGCATCCTCCGAGCTTGATCAGGCGCCTATCATCGAATTCAGCTCCGCAGATATCTTCCGACACTCACCTTTAGGCGATGTGCTAAGCTCATTAAAATCCCTCTCCTTAGCAGGGGATTCATAGCCAAATTATATCCGGTTAGAACTGGAGGTTGATGGTGGAGAATTTCGCTTCCCACCCACCACCCACTTGGTAGCCACGGTCGAAGATTTAACCGATCTACTTGATTACACTTCCGAAGACTTCAAAGGGATGGACCTTGAAGACGAAGCAAATCTAGACCAAAACCCGCCCATAACCGGGCGATGGATGGCTACATCCTCATACGATGTATATATGGTGGACACACCTAAAGAGAAGGAGGACGACGGTGATAATGATCCCAAAAAGGATAAGCCTGTCGAGGAATCTCCCAAGCATCGGCGTCTGAAGCACCGATCTCGACCCCGTAAAGGGAAAGATAGCAACACTGTCACTGACGACGGTGATAATCCGGACCAAGCCGATGACCCCGCAGATCCAGCGATGGAGCAGGACGAGCGAGAGGATGGCGAACACAGTCCGGGACCGCTGTCTGATCACAGCGATGTCGAAGACAACAAATATCAACCTGTCTCCAGAGAGGATTTTAGCCTGGGCGACGACGAATTCATCATCCCAGAAGAACCCTTAGAGCAAAAGCGCTTCCATCGGAGGCTTATTGCCACCGCAGGGAGCCTGAAAAAGCAGCAGCAGCGGCTCAAGGCCGCAGAGGATACGCTCAATGATAGATGGAACGAAGTGCTAGACGCTGAGGAAAAATATGGTTGCAATCGCCAAACAAAGAGCAATCCTAAGCGTAAACTGCTGCCCGAATTCGATGATGAGGCTATTGGGCCTATACCGCCGAAGAAAAACACCGCCGATAAGCCGGACTGACCATCTCGTGGACGGGACATAGTGGCTAGCAATGGCGTACACAAGCCCGCACCCCCTCCCCGTAAAGGAAAGGAGGCCGCGGCTCAGGGCCAGAAACACGATCTACGTGAGGACCTGAACAAAAAGGCTGGCAAGACCTGATCCATCTACGGATCCAGGGACCGTGCTCCACCACAAGACGGTGACTATCAAGCCAAATATGCCGGTCATATACCAGTTCGGAGCCAATACCGAACATCACAGCCATCAAACCTACACCATGACATAGCAAAATACAGGGGTGCCGCACACCCTCTGTGCTTCACCGATGAGGTGCTGGATCACGAATTTCCAGAAGGGTTTAAACCCGTAAATCTCGAGGAGTATGATGGAATGACGAATCCTGCTGTCTGGATAGAAGACTTTATTCTTCACATCCACATGGCTCGTGGAGATGATCTCCACGCCATCAAATACTTACCCCTCAAGCTGAAAGGACTAGCTCGACACTGGCTGAACAACCTCCCAGAAAACTCCATTGGAAGTTGGGAAGAACTTGAGGATGCTTTTCGGGCCAATTTTCAAGGGACCTATGTCCAGCCCCCGGATGCTGACGATCTAAGTCACATAATCCAACAACCCCGGGAGTCAGCCCGTAAGCTTTGGAATCGGTTTCTCACTAAGAAGAACCAAATCATCGACTGTCCGGACGATGAAGCCTTAGCGGCCTTCAAGCACAGTGTCCGGGACAAATGGCTAGCTAGACACCTCAGCCCAGAAAAGCCGAGGACAATGGCAACCCTAACTACACTCATGACCCGTTTTTGCGCGGGCGAGGACAACTGGTTAGCTCGTAGCAGCACCAACGACCCTGGCACATCCGAAGCTAGGGATGGAAACAAAAAAAACATGATGTAACAAAAACAAACATCGAAATAATGATGAAAGCCCAGATGGTACAACGGTAAACGCCGGATTCAATGGCTCCAAACCCGGTCAACGGAAGAAGCCATTTAAAGGCAACAAAGATTGTCTATCTAGCTTAGACAAAATATTAGACAAGCCCTGCAAGATCCATGGCACCCCGGCTAAACCTACGAACCATACCAACCATAGTTGTTGGGTCTTCAAGCAGGCCGGCAAGCTCAACACCGAACACAAGGGAAAGGGACCTCAGAGCGAAGCCGAGGATGAACCTCGTCAGCAGAACACAGGGGGACAGAAGAAATTTCCACCGGAGATCAAAATAGTGAACATGATCTATGTCACTCATATCCCAAAGAGGGAGAGCAAGCGCGCACTCCGAGATGTCTTTGTCGTTGATCCTGTCGCCCCCAAATTCAACCCATGGTCGGCTTGTCCGATCACCTTTGATCACAGGGATCATCCGACTAGTATCCGTCATGGGGGTTCGGCTGCCCTAGTGCTCGATCCAATAATTGATGGGTACCATCTCACTCGAGTCCTTATGGATGGTGGCAGCAGTCTCAATCTGATTTACCATTACACTGTCCGCAAGATGGGGATATACCTGTCAAGAATCAAGCCAAGCAGCAGGACCTTTAAAGGAGTGATACCGAGCGTAGAAGCCCGCTGCACGGGCTCTTTAACATTGGATGTCGTATTCGGCTCTCCCGATAACTTTCAAAGCAAAGAGCTAATCTTCGACATAGCTCAGTTCCGAAGTGGCTATCACGCACTACTCGAAAGAACGGCCTTCTCCCGCTTTAATGCAGTCCCGCATTATGCTTATTTAAAGCTCAAAATGTGAAAGCACATTTGCTCCCTGGGTGGTTTTGGTAATTAATGACAACATACTCTGTGGTTGGACTAATGCTTTTATCAAGTATGTTTCAGGAAATCCAATCACATTGGCTATGGAAATGACTGAAGAAGTGGACCCCTCAAAATGCTAAGGCAAGCATTGGCAAAAGCTCAAGACTCCATTTTTGGTTTAGTGATGCAAGATCACATTGAGTCCATAGGAAAAGCCAATACTATTAAAAGGGGATGAGGTTGTGTTGATGATCTGGTTGCTCAAGTGCTTAGTGATATATCTCCTTTAACTATCAGCAACTTTCACTACTATACACACTCATAAGTAATCTCGGACAAACCGATTTTCCAAACTCAGTCCCACCGAGATGAACCACCTCAGCCATAAGCCAAACCCTAGAAAAATCGGTCATTCCGAGTTTGAGTTCGGTCTCACCGAAACATGGGCTGCCAACCTTCTGTAACCGTTTGTCATCATTTCGGAATAACCGAGATTGCTTTTTCGGTCTCACCGAAATTGGCAAGCACCTGTCTTGGCTCAAATCGGTCTCACCGAGATTGCATTTTCGGTCCCACCGAAACTGGCAAGTTCCTGTCTTTGACTCAAATCGGACCAACCGAGATGGTATTTTCGGTCCCACCGAAAACCCCAACGTTCACTATATTTGAACTTTCGGTCTGACCGAGTTTCCACTTCGGTCCCACCGAGATTGCTCAATTATGTGTGTAACGGTTGCATTTTGTGTGGAGGCTATATATACCCCTCCACCCCATCTTCATTCGTGGAGAGAGCCATCAGAAAGAACTACCACTCCTACCTTACACTTTCTGAGAAGAGAACTACCTACCCTTGTGTTGAGATCAAGTTGCTCCATTCCTACCATATGAAACTTGATTTCTAACCTTCCCAAGTTGCTTTCCACTCAATCCTTTCTTCCACCACAGCCATATCAGTGAGGAGAGTTGAGTGTTGGGGAGATTATCATTTGAAGCACAAGAGCAAGGAGTTCATCATCATCTACAACATCTATTACCTTTTGGAGGGTGGTGCCTCCTAGATTGGTTAGGTGTCGCTTGGGAGCCTCCGTCATCGAGATGTGGAGTTGAACCAAGAAGTTTGTAAGGGCAAGGAGATCGCCTACTTCGTGAAGATCTACCCCGAGTAAGGCTAGCCCTCCGTGGGCGTAGGCCATGATGGAATAGACAAGGTTGCTTCTTCGTGGACCCTTCGTGGGTGGAGCCCTCCATGGACTCGCGCAGCCGTTACCCTCCGTGGGTTGAAGTCTCCATCAACGTGGATGTACGATAGCACTACCTATCGGAACCACGGGAAAAATCATTGCGTCTCCAAATTGCGTTTGATCTTCTCCACTTCTCTTTACTACTTGTGCAATTTACTTTCCGCTGCCCATACTCTAGAATTGCATGTGTAGTGTGCTACTTGACTTGTGTGTTATACAAAATCTGCCAAAATCTGTCCTTAATAAAAGACAGAATTTTTATCTTGTCGAGTAGTCTAATCACCCCCCCTCTAGACACTCTCACCTTCTTCGATCCCTCAATTGGTATCAAAGCTTTGGTCTCCATTGCTTT
The DNA here is from genome assembly GCA_902687465.1 of Secale cereale. Classification (NCBI taxonomy): domain Eukaryota; kingdom Viridiplantae; phylum Streptophyta; class Magnoliopsida; order Poales; family Poaceae; genus Secale; species Secale cereale. The sequence goes on from LR738709.1 coordinate 567,558,337, forward strand.
GGTTTACACACCATTGGAGGAAGATGGACGTGTCTACGTTTGGGAGTATTAGCCATAGAGTGCCTATTCTTAATGGAGAGTCATATAACTCATGGAGGTTTGAAATGCTTAGTATCTTTAAGAAGTACAATTTGTGCAAATATATTGAAAACCCCTATGTGCCTCCTTTTGATCCCTTGCACCCTACCATGGATGAAGAGCTTGATTTGCTTTGTAACCTTAGAACTGTAAATCTTATCATTAGAGGGTTACCCGATGATTTGCTTAAGCTTGTTACAAACTTTGAGTGTGCCTATGCTATGTGGAAGTTCTTGGAAGAACTTTATCCGGACTACTCTATGAGAGGTCTTGATAAAATTCTATACAAGACTATTGAATTTGATAAGATGCACCCCAATGATCCTAACTTTGATAAATGCTTCTTTGAGCTTCGTGATCTTATGAAAAAGAAGGGTGATCCCGCTCTTATCAATGTTTTAATTAGAAATGCTCTTGCATTGCATTCCGAAGATTATTGTCACATTGACAAAACTAATGCAAGCACTTATCAAATTGACCTAGGTGTTGATGATGAACAATCTATGGGTCAATATGATGATGAGCATGAGCATGATGATGATTACTTCGATTCAGACGCCAACCTAGACAAGGTCATGAAGAGTCTCAATCTCATGGCAAACCTGAGAGACTACATGTCCGGCGGAAAATAGTGGATTCTTGATAGTGGATGCACCGATCACATGACCGGAGACAAAGACATGTTTCGAGAGCTTGCAAAGAACGATGGTCCACGCAAGTATGTGACTTTTGGAGACAACTCCAAGGGTAAGGTACTTGGCCTCGGTAAGGTGGCCATATCTCATGATAGCTCTATTCAAAATGTCATGCTTGTAGAATCTCTTGGATACAATTTACTTTTCGTGTCTAGATTAGCTGACTTTGGATTCAATGTGCTATTCACCAAAGTAGATTGCCAAGTCTTTCGTCGTGACAATCAAAACATGGCATTTACTGGTATCCGCAGAGGTGATCTATACATTGTTGATTTCACTAAGAAAGCCCAACCTAGAGCTTGTTTCATTGCTAAATCCTCTAAAGGTTGGTTATGGCATAGAAGGCTAGGACATGTTGGTATGCGTAATCTAGACAAGCTGATCAAAGGTGATCATATTCTTGGTGTTAAAGATGTTCTCTTTGACAAAGATAGACTTTGTAGTGCTTGTCAAGCAGGAAAACAAGTAGGTGGAAGTCATCCCGTGAAGAACATCATGACCACAAGGAGACCGCTTGAGCTTCTTCATATGGATCTCTTCGGTCCCAATGCTTACAAAAGCCTTGGTGGAAACTCCTTTGGTCTAGTTATAGTTGATGATTATTCCAGATTTACGTGGGTATTTTACCTTGATGATAAATCGCAGGTTCAGAGAATCTTCAAGACCTTTGCCAAAAAGGCCCAAAATCAATTTGAGGTGAAGATCAAGAAAGTTCGGAGTGACAATGGAACGGAGTTCAAGAACGCCAATGTAGACTCTTTTCTCAATGAGGAAGGAATTCTACATGAGTTCTCGGCTACGTACACTCCTCAACAAAATGGAGTTGTTGAGAGGAAGAACCGAACACTCATAGAGATGGCAAGAACGATGCTTGATGAATACAAGACACCGAAGCATTTTTGGGGAGAAGCGGTCGAGACAGCTTGTCATGCTATCAACAGGCTTTATCTTCATAAGCTCCTCGGCAAGACATCATACGAGCTCCTCACCGGTAACAAACCCCAAGTGGGATACTTTCGTGTCTTTGGTTCAAAATGCTATATCCTTGATAAGCATCGTCGGTCTAAATTTTCTCCTAAATCTCATGAAGGCTTTCTCCTTGGTTATGGATCAAACTCCCACACCTACCGTGTCTACAATAATTTCACCCGAAAGGTTGAAGAGACGGTAGATGTGAAGTTTGATGAATCTAATGGCTCGCAAGTAGAGCAAATGCCTATTGATGTAGGAGACAAGGACCCATCGGAAGCTATCCAAGACTTATCTATTGGAAAGATCCGTCCCATGGAAGTGAAGGAGAGTACCTCATCTACATATGTGGAGCCACCTACCTCACGGAGAGATGAACCTCAAGGCAACATGGAGGCCTCCACAAGTGGAACTCACCAAGATGAGGAAGTGCAACAAGAAGATCCACCACAACCTCCTTCTCCACCGCCTCAAGACAACACCAACAACAATGAAGAAGAAGAAGAGGAAGATGAAGATGATGAGGAAGCTCAGACACAACCTCAACAAAAGCTATCCCGAGTCCGAGCAAGAGTCAAGAAGAATCATCCCATGGAACAAATGATGAATGACATCAACTCCGGGAGAATTACTCGCTCTAAAACTCGCTTAGCTAACTTTTGTGAGCATTACTCATTTATCTCTAGTATTGAACCTATGAAGGTAGAAGAAGCACTTGAAGACCCGGATTGGGTGAACGCTATGCACGAAGAACTACACAACTTCGAGAGGAACAAGGTATGGACTTTGGTAGAGAAGCCCAAGGATGATCAAAACATCATTGGAACCAAATGGGTGTTTCGGAACAAGCAAGATGAAGATGGACAAGTCATCCGCAACAAGGCTCGTCTCGTAGCTCAAGGTTACACACAAGTCGAAGGTATGGACTATGGTGAGACCTATGCCCCCGTTGCTAGACTTGAGTCCATTCGCATTCTTCTTGCTTATGCCAATCACCATGATATTACTCTCTATCAAATGGACATCAAAAGTGCTTTCCTAAATGGTGAAATTGAAGAGGAAGTATTTGTGAAACAACCTCCCGGATTTGTGAATCCCAAAAAGCCTAATCATGTTTACAAGTTGCATAAAGCCCTTTATGGTCTTAAACAAGCTCCTAGAGCTTGGTACAAATGCTTAACTAGCTTTCTTCTTGAAAAAGGCTTTGAAATTGGAAAGATAGACTCAACGCTGTTCACAAAAAGGGTTAATGGTGAACTATTTGTGTGCCAAATATATGTTGATGATATTATCTTTGGTTCAACTAACCCCCATTTTAGCAAGAAGTTTGGACAGCTCATGTCGGAGAAGTATGAGATGTCCATGATGAGTGAACTCAAATTCTTCCTTGGGTTGCAAATCAAGCAATCTAAGGAGGGTACTTTTGTCTCACAAACAAAGTACACCAAGGATCTCTTCAAGAAGTTCAACATGCAAGAAAGCAAAGGTATGAGTACCCCCATGCCTACAAGTGGACATAATGACTTGACAAAAGATGGAGAACCCGTTGATCAAAGGGTTTACCGTTCTATGATTGGTTCTCTACTATATCTTTGTGCTTCTCGTCCTGACATAATGTTGAGTGTATGCATGTGTGCACGATATCAAGCAGCCCCTAAAGAATGTCATCTTAAAGCTGTTAAAAGGATAGTGAGATACCTGATACACACACCAAACTTTGGCATTTGGTATCCTAAGAGAGCCTCTTTCGACCTTGTTGGCTATTCCGACTCGGACTATGCCGGTGACAAGGTTGATAGAAAGTCAACTTCGGGTACATGTCAATTCCTTGGTCGATCCCTTGTATCTTGGTCCTCCAAGAAACAAAATTCGGTATCATTATCCACTGCTGAAGCGGAATATATTGCTGCTGGTTCATGTTGTGCTCAATTGCTATGGATGACACAAACGCTTAAAGATTATGGGATACATGTGAGACATGTTCCCTTGCTTTGTGACAATGAGAGTGCAATTAAAATTGGACACAATCCAGTGCAACACTCTCGAACAAAGCATATTGAAGTTCGTCACCATTTTATTCGTGATCATATTGCCAAGGGTGACATTAATCTTAAGCATGTTCGTACTGACAAACAACTTGCTGATATCTTTACAAAACCTCTTGATGAGAAGGTGTTTTGTCGCTTAAGGAGTGAGTTGAACATCATTGATGCTTCAAACTTGGAGTGAGAACTCCATTGATGCATACAAGGCATGAGCTCACTTGACTAATCCTTGATATTTCTCTTATGATGATGAGCATATGTCTTGGACACATTTGCCTCCTTGTATTGCATCTAACTCTTTGCAGGTACTTGGATGATCTACATTCCACAAGATTACCACACACTCAAATCATGAGTAATCTTGTCATTGACCAAGTATCTAGCCCTTTGGGATGTTGAGTTCAAGGAACAAAATTCCACATATCCTTTTTGACATCTTATACATCTTGTATTTCACTCTTGTCATCTTGGATATCCTCGAGTATTTCCTTGCTTGCCTAACCCATGTAGGAAGATGAACTACACAAGTAGAAATGGCGCTCCAACTTCACATTCAATGAGCACCTACATCGAGCTTACCTACATGAGCAAAGCATCAACAAGCCCAAGGTATGTTCTTCACATCTTTAAGGAGCTTTACTCAAAGTCATGAGTACAAGCAGCTTCATAAGATGTGATCACATCAAATGCTTAATCGAAAAATGGCAACCCCATTTTGAGCTTAAATGATGAGTATGACCTATGATCAAATGTCCTCATTTGACTCCTAAGTCAACTTACTCAAACATAGGTGACCTTGTCGCCGACCTTTATCTAGATGAAGTACATATGCTTTTGAAGTCTTTCTGTTTTCTCTTATGTTCTCTCATTGAGTTTTCTTTAAACAAAAAAAAACTTCATCTAGGAATCTTTTTTATTTCTATTACTTATGTCTTTTTGAATATCCTTCTGGCTCTGATCAATTCCCCGAAAATCTTTTACAAATTCATTGCAAATCTTTTGAAACATTCCTCGCAAAGTGAGCTGAATTATCTCTGTATTTCCTTGGAATTAAACTCGGCGTCACCGATTTATTTATTTCGGTCTAACCGAAAAGGGTCTACCCTAACTCAATTCGGTGTCACTGATTTATTTCCTCCAGGATATCATCTCCTGCAGCTCCACTCATTGTTTCTCTATGCATGTTCTTATTTGCCCTGTTGTGATTCTTAAGGATCCCACCTCTTTCTTTCCATCTTTCCTAACCTTCCTAGTTTGCTGTCCTTTTCGGCACTTGATGTCAAAGGGGGAGAAGACTTAGGGGGAGTAGGGGAGAAGAAGAGCGATCTTATCTTAAGGGGGAGAGAATCACATCAAAGCTTTGTCGTGTCTTACATTGGACATCATTCTCTTTTGGCATCATTCTTTTGATTTTGCTTGTTCCATCAAACCCCTTGTTCTGAGAGAACTCAAAGGGAGAGGAATCTTCACAATTGATATCTTATGGAAAGCAAAATCTCTCAGAGTTCATTGAAAATCTTTTAGTTTCGGAGACATGTTTGCTGATTCAAGCTTGTGCTCAATATGAGACACTCTTTATACATGTCCTCCCTGGCTTGGTACTCTTGATGTTCTTGCAGTTGGTTGAAGGAATACTCTTGTGTTATCTAACCTTGTTTTCCCAAGTTTATCCCTTCAGGTACAATGCCAAGGAAACTCAAGGTAAGTATATGCATCTTGCAGAATGTGCATGATGGTGACTTGCTTGTAAATACTTGTTTGCAAGAAATCACCATGCACATATGCATTATCACTCACTTCTTTTTCTTCTGCTCTGATGCATATAGCCAAGCTGCATGTAGCACATCTTGCTTATCTCTCTTGTGTGCTTGTGGTAGTCCAAAACCAAAATTTATGAAAATCTTGCACACTTGTAGGGGGAGCCTGTGTACTACATGCTTGTCAAAGCTTTCGTGATAATTCTGTCTGTCTTTCAATAAGCTTTGATGTCTTGTTTAGTGTGATTTCAGTGTGTTGCCATCAATTACCAAAAAGGGGGAGATTGAAAGCACATTTGCTCCCTGGGTGGTTTTGGTAATTAATGACAACATACTCTGTGGTTGGACTAATGCTTTTATCAAGTATGTTTCAGGAAATCCAATCACATTGGCTATGGAAATGACTGAAGAAGTGGACCCCTCAAAATGCTAAGGCAAGCATTGGCAAAAGCTCAAGACTCCATTTTTGGTTTAGTGATCCAAGATCACATTGAGTCCATAGGAAAAGCCAATACTATTAAAAGGGGATGAGGTTGTGTTGATGATCTGGTTGCTCAAGTGCTTAGTGATATATCTCCTTTAACTATCAGCAAATTTCACTACTATACACACTCATAAGTAATCTCGGACAAACCGATTTTCCAAACTCAGTCCCACCGAGATGAACCACCTCAGCCATAAGCCAAACCCTAGAAAAATCGGTCATTCCGAGTTTGAGTTCGGTCTCACCGAAACATGGGCTGCCAACCTTCTGTAACCGTTTGTCATCATTTCGGAATAACCGAGATTGCTTTTTCGGTCTCACCGAAATTGGCAAGCACCTGTCTTGGCTCAAATCGGTCTCACCGAGATTGCATTTTCGGTCCCACCGAAACTGGCAAGTTCCTGTCTTTGACTCAAATTGGACCAACCGAGATGGTATTTTCGGTCCCACCGAAAACCCCAACGTTCACTATATTTGAACTTTCGGTCTGACCGAGTTTCCACTTCGGTCTCACCGAGATTGCTCAATTATGTGTGTAACGGTTGCATTTTGTGTGGAGGCTATATATACCCCTCCACCCCCTCTTCATTCGTGGAGAGAGCCATCAGAAAGAACTACCACTCCTACCTTACACTTTCTGAGAAGAGAACTACCTACCCTTGTGTTGAGATCAAGTTGCTCCATTCCTACCATATGAAACTTGATTTCTAACCTTCCCAAGTTGCTTTCCACTCAATCCTTTCTTCCACCACAGCCATATCAGTGAGGAGAGTTGAGTGTTGGGGAGATTATCATTTGAAGCACAAGAGCAAGGAGTTCATCATCATCTACAACATCTATTACCTTTTGGAGGGTGGTGCCTCCTAGATTGGTTAGGTGTCGCTTGGGAGCCTCCGTCATCGAGATGTGGAGTTGAACCAAGAAGTTTGTAAGGGCAAGGAGATCGCCTACTTCGTGAAGATCTACCCCGAGTAAGGCTAGCCCTCCGTGGGCGTAGGCCATGATGGAATAGACAAGGTTGCTTCTTCGTGGACCCTTCGTGGGTGGAGCCCTCCGTGGACTCGCGCAGTCGTTACCCTCCGTGGGTTGAAGTCTCCATCAACGTGGATGTACGATAGCACTACCTATCGGAACCACGGGAAAAATCATTGCGTCTCCAAATTGCGTTTGATCTTCTCCACTTCTCTTTACTACTTGTGCAATTTACTTTCCGCTGCCCATACTCTAGAATTGCATGTGTAGTGTGCTACTTGACTTGTGTGTTATGCAAAATCTGTCAAAATCTGTCCTTGATAAAAGACAGAATTTTTATCTTGTCGAGTAGTCTAATCACCCCCCCTCTAGACACTCTCACCTTCTTCGATCCCTCAATTGGTATCAGAGCTTTGGTCTCCATTGCTTTGGTTTACACACCATTGGAGGAAGATGGACGTGTCTACGTTTGGGAGTGTTAGCCATAGAGTGCCTATTCTTAATGGAGAGTCATATAACTCATGGAGGTCTGAAATGCTTAGTATCTTTAAGATGTACAATTTGTGCAAATATGTTGAGACCCCCTATGTGCCTCCTTTTGATCCCTTGCACCCTACCATGGATGAAGAGCTTGATTTGCTTCGTAACCTTAGGACTGTAAATCTTATCATTAGAGGGTTACCCGATGACTTGCTTAAGCTTGTTACAAACTTTGAGTGCGCCTATGCTATGTGGAAGTTCTTGGAAGAACTTTATCCGGACTACTCTTTGAGAAGTCTTGATGAAATTCTACACAAGACTATTGAATTTGATAAGATGCGCCCCAATGATCCCAACTTTGATAAATGCTTCTTTGAGCTTCGTGATCTTATGAAAAAGAAGGGTGATCCCGGTCTTATCAATGTTTTAATTAGAAATGCTCTTGCATTACATTCCCAAGATTATTGTCACATTGACAAAACTAATGCAAGTGGTTATCAAATTGACCTAGGTGTTGATGATGAACAATCTATGGGTCAATATGATGATAAGCATGAGCATGATGATGATTACTCCGACTCGGACACCGAGCTAGACAAGATCATGAAGAGTCTCAATCTTATGGCAAATCTGAGAGACTACATGTCCGGCGGAAAAGAGTGGATTCTTGATAGTGGATGCACCGACCACATGACCGGAGACAAAGACATGTTTGGAGAGCTTGCAAAGAACGATGGTCCACGCAAGTATGTGACTTTTGGAGACAACTCCAAGGGTAAGGTACTTGGCCTTGGTAAGGTGGCCATATCTCATGATAGCTCTATTCAAAATGTCATGCTTGTAGAATCTCTTGGATACAATTTACTTTCCGTGTCTAGATTAGCTGACTTTGGATTCAATGTGTTGTTCACCAAAGTAGATTGCCAAGTCTTTCGTCGTGACAATCAAAACATGGCATTTATCGGTATCCGTAGAGGTGATCTATATATTGTTGATTTCACTAAGAAAGCCCAACCTAGAGCTTGTTTCATTGCTAAATCCTCTAAAGGTTGGTTATGGCATAGAAGGCTTGGACATGTTGGTATGCGTAATCTAGACAAGTTGATCAAAGGTGATCATATTCTTGGCGTTAAAGATGTTTTCTTTGACAAAGATAGACTTTGTAGTGCTTGTCAAGCAGGAAAACAAGTAGGTGGAAGTCATCCCGTGAAAAACATCATGACCACAAGGAGACCGCTTGAGCTTCTTCATATGGACCTCTTCGGTCCCAATGCTTACAAAAGCCTTGGTGGTAACTCCTTTGGTCTAGTTATAGTTGATGATTATTCCAGATTTACGTGGGTATTTTTCCTTGATGACAAATCGCAGGTTCAGAGAATCTTCAAAACCTTTGCCAAAAAGGCCCAAAATCAATTTGAAGTGAAGATCAAGAAAGTTCGGAGTGACAATGGAACGGAGTTCAAGAATGCCAATGTAGACTCTTTTCTCGATGAGGAAGGGATTCTACATGAGTTCTCGGCTACATACTGAAAGTGCAACTAATCCCCTGGTGGTTTTGGTAATTAATAACAACATATATATCATTGAACTAATATTTACTTGAGAATCATTTCAGAGAAGTTCGATGATATGGGTATGGAAATGTCTGAAGAAGTGGACCCCTCAAAATGCTAAGACAAGCATTGGCAAAAGCTCAAGACTCTATTTTTGGTTTAGTGATCAAAGATCACATTGAGTCCATAGGAAAAGCCAATACTATTAAAAGGGGATGAGGTTGTGTTAATGATCTGGTTGCTCAAGTGCTTAGTGATCTAGCTCCCTCAACTATCAGCACTCTTCACTACTTAACACACTCATAAGTAATCTCGGACAAACCGATTCTGCAAACTCAGTCCCACCGAGATGAACCACCTCAGTTATTCTTCCAAACCCTAATTTCTCGGTCCATCCGATTTTGAGTTTCGGTCTCACCGAAACTGGACTGTCAACCTTCTGTAACCAATTGACATCACTTCGGAATATCCGAGTTGTTAATTTCGGTCCCACCGAGATGGCAAGCTCCTACCTTTGACTCACTTCGGACACACCGAGATGGTATTTTCGGTCCCACCGAAAATCCCAACGTTCACTATATTTGAACTTTCGGTCTGACCGAGTTTTCACTTCGGTCTCACCGAGATGGCTCAAATATGTGTGTAACGGTTGGATTTTGTGTGGAGGCTATATATACCCCTCCACCCCCTCTTCATTCGAGAAGAGAGCCATCAGAAAGTCTACCACTCCTACCATACACTTTCTGAGAAGAGAACCACCTACCCTTGTGTTGAGATCAAGCCATTCCATTCCTACCATATGAAACTTGATTTCTAGCCTTCCCAAGTTGCTTTCCACTCAATCCTTTCTTCCACCACAGCCATATCAGTGAGGAGAGTTGAGTGTTGGGGAGATTATCATTTGAAGCACAAGAGCAAGGAGTTCATCACCATCAACAACATCTATTACCTTTTGGAGGGTGGTGCCTCCTAGATTGGTTAGGTGTCGCTTGGGAGCCTCCGTCTTCGAGATGTGGAGTTGAACCAAGAAGTTTGTAAGGGCAAGGAGATCGCCTACTTCGTGAAGATCTACCCCGAGTAAGGCTAGCCCTCCGTGGGCGTAGGCCATGATGGAATAGACAAGGTTGCTTCTTCGTGGACCCTTCGTGGGTGGAGCCCTCCGTGGACTCGCGCAGCCGTTACCCTCCGTGGGTTGAAGTCTCCATCAACGTGGATGTACGATAGCACTACCTATCGGAACCACGGGAAAAATCATTGCGTCTCCAAATTGCGTTTGATCTTCTCCACTTCTCTTTACTACTTGTGCAATTTACTTTCCGCTGCCCATACTCTAGAATTGCATGTGTAGTGTGCTACTTGACTTGTGTGTTATACAAAATCTGCCAAAATCTGTCCTTGATAAAAGACAGAATTTTTATCTTGTCGAGTAGTCTAATCACCCCCCCCTCTAGACACTCTCACCTTCTTCGATCCCTCAAAATGCCTGGACCATGTGGCATCATCACGGTCAGTGGAAATATGGAGCGCTCTCTCCGTACGGAGGAGGACACTACGGCCCTAGCAGCCAAAGTCCAAAACAGCCTATTTAAGCCGAACAGCTCATCGGTCGTTAAAACCGCGGACACGGTCAAACGTGTCCGACAGATGCCTCAGTGCGGCAGCTCAGATGAACCTGAGCTCGATTAGCAGCTACGCCCCCATCGACTGCCCCATAAGGTGGTAGCATACGTGCCTCGTGTACACAATTATCCCCTTAAAATTCCTTGGGCGCCGCTGGGGCACACTGCATACAAATAGTCCATAGTTCGGCTCGACCCTATTCGGACTCTAAAATTATCTTTCAAGGTTCATTGAACGAACCAACTTTATTTACAGTGACACTGGATTCCTTTTTCCAGGTTTTTCCTTTTTCTTTTCTTTTTACAGATGGCCATCACACTTCCCCCTTCAAGGACACATCACAAATGTCAGGACCCCGATCCTAAGTCACACCGATCTAGCTGTAACACGTCATATCACTTTGCGGCCTCACGCACGGTAACCCCACGGGTGCCACCTTACCTGGCCCGGGACCGTTTGCGCATTTTGGCACACGTATATGACAGTGTCGCTAGCATCCATATGACAGAGAACCCGGGCCGACATGGCTAGTTATAAACCAAAAGTGGCACTAAATTACAGAGACAGGCATCCATGACCCAGCAACGAACGTGTCGGTCATCAATGTATTAACCCAAGTCGTAGCAAGCTACATGGACTTAAAGGAACAACGCGTGACATTTCCCCTAAGGGACAGACACAGGAACGAAGAAGGACACATGCCGGCCAGCCTACGTGTTCCGAGCAGCAGCAAGCTACCAAGGCTCATTGGAATCACTAGGAGGCATTTCCCTGTAAGATAGGCTACCAAAGGAAAACAACTAGGTGTCGGATCCCACACATACCAAGCATTTCAATCATACACGCAATATGCTCAATATGTGCAAATACAACATTGCATCACAACAGAACTCTATGACTCAAAGTACTTTATTTAAAAGGCTCCAAGAGCCATACATAACATATTCATACAGGTAGGGTTCACATGACCCAACACTCAAGTCATACAGTCATACAAGCACAAGCGGAAGCTACATGTCTGAGTACAGACAACTTAGAAAATAAAACAGGCTTGGTGTAGCCTGGCTATCTACAAGGCCCTCCACAAGCTCCAGATCACCGACTGGGTGTCAAGCTACTCGTCGACGTCAACGTCTATGTAGAACCCATCAGCAGGGGCAGGGTTCTCCTCTGCAACAGTTATTAAGCAAACATGAGTACAAAGGTACTCAGCAAGTCTTACCACAGAACCTATCATACATGCAACATTATCAAAGGGGGTAGTGGAATTTATAGCAGAATGCCAGCTTTGACCTTGGCTAACCTATACTACAACTCTCAACGGATTGCAAGATGTTATTACGAACACGAGTCCTCTACTCACCACATCAATACACTACCGAGGATCCTCTTCCGTCATCCTACGGAAGGGCCATCCACGGCACTCACACTTATCTTGAGGCTTTTAGTAGTGTCCATCAACTTGTCTATGAACTGTAAGAGCAACCAAGTAGTTCGTACCGCGAACAACGGCTATTCGAATAGTTTGATAACCCTGCAGGGGTGTACCTCTTCACACACGCTTTCACCACTTATCGCCGTTTACTCGGCGTGTACTCGGCAACCTTCAAGCGGAAGCCCAGCGGGGGTGTCGGCCACGACCTGACTAACTACTCAAGTCTCTCGTCCAGGTTTATCGCCTATTTGGGTTCCATCCGTGGGGAGATCCGGCCGGGGTGTCGCTCACAGCCCCAAACGATGTGTACAGGGTTCCCGAGTCACCAAACGGGCGACAGGTACACCGTGCCACGTACCTGTCGCATCACAACCCACCCCGAGGGTCAGCATTGTGCACGACCTCCAGTAAGCTATAAACACCAGAAACTAATTGCAACTCCTGGACAGAGATCAAGGGTAATTAATAAGCCGAGAGGGTCAATTAAGGATCCCAATGCGTGGTAGTAGCTGTAACTTGAACCACACATACAGATCTCGGGTCCTATGGACGATTCCAATGAAACAACCCACCATGTACTCCTACATGGCCTTTCATCGATACATTTACCAAGTGTATTCCACACTTCCTTCTCTTTATCGGTAAGATCATTTCACTCTGATCCATCACCCAGATGAACCAGACCAGACACAACTCTAAGCATAGCAGGCAACATAAGTAAATAGCATGGTGGATCACACATCACATGGCTCAAACAACTCCTACACATGCTAGTGGGTTTCAACTATTTACTATGGCAATGACAGGTCATGCAAGGGAATAGGGTTCAACTACCGCAGCAAGTAGCAGTTCACGCGCTGTTGCCTTAATGCAGTAAAAGAGAGCAGGAGCGAGAAGATTGGGTTTGTATCGGAATGATCAATGATTGCTTGCCTGACAAGGTAGTTGTCGGGTACTGCTCTTCAACTGGATACGCAGCAGTATCCTCGGGAGCAGGACCTAACACAGGGAATTCCGACGATACAATCATTAACAAACAAATGCAACAATATGATGCATGTTTATGACATGGTAAGATGCATGTGTGTTGGCTAATGCAACTAAAACCAGAAGGGTTTGAGCCTATTTGAATCAAGGATTCAAATTGAAGTTAAAACTATTATTTGAATAGGTGCATTATCATGTTTTTGATGTATACAGCAAGTTAAATTGTTCAAACATGCATGAAACCAGTGCCATTAGAAAGATTGGATTTTTCTGATCATTTTTCATATATAAATCTTTTCCATCTGAGCTATGGTTGATTTTATATGATTTTTAGAAGTTTTGGGTATTTTCTGGAATTTCCTGAATTATTATTAAACCTAAAAATCCCAGAAAAACCTTTACTGCGTCAGCATGACATCATGCTGACGTCAGGCAGTCAACAGGGCCAGTCCAAGTCAAACCTGACCAGTGGGTCCCTCATGTCAGTGTCACAGCTAATTAACTGAGTTAATTAGAGTTAAACTAAAACTAATTAGCTGTCAGTGGGGCCTGGGCCCACGTGTGAGTGACTAAACTAATTAACTAATTAAAATTAAATTAACACCTAAACTAGGTTTGACTTGCGGGCAGGGCCCACATGTCATTGACCCAGGGGGTCAAACACGTGGTCAAAACAGGTCCAACTCGCCGGCGTTTAGCCGCCGGCGAGGCCAAACGCGGCGGCGCGCTTCGGAAAACGCCTACGATGCACGGTTCGAGCTGCGGTTGGGTGCGTTGGATAGCCCTTGCTGTTGCGCGTCGGATGGTGGTGGTCGCCGGACCTGGGGTGGCCGGAGACGACGGCAACGAGCTCGACGGCGGCGAGCGGCGTCGGGCGTGTGTGGAGAAACGGCTGCAGGGGCCTAGGCGATGCGTGCGTAGCACCGTTCGCCTCTACGTGCTGCGGTGGGTAAGTTGGACGGGTGCCAGTGACCAAATGGTCACCGGAGCATCACCGGCGGCGAGCACGGCGGCGGTGCGTGCGGTTGAGCTTCGTGAAGTGTGTTACAGGGCAAAAGGGAGTCAACGGAGAGGGGGAGGAGGTTGCTAGGCTCACAGGGGTTGCAGCGAGCACCGGAGCGAGCTCGGGGGTGGTCGGAGCTGAGCAGAATGGCGAGGGGGATCTCCGCGGCCGGAGTTGGGGAAGAAGAGGTCGGGGGCGTCTCCAGGGCGGGCGAGCGCTCGGGGCTCGGCCTGTTCGAAGCAGTCGAGGACGGCGGAGACGATGGACACCAGGGCGGAGCTCAGGGACGACGGTGGACGCGGCTTCTACGACGGTGCGATCACGGCGGCGTCGGCCATGGCGCGGGGAGAGCGGAGGAGAGGAACTGGGGGGAGGTGGGGGTGTCTGCGGGGTCGAGGAGAACGTGGAGGGTCGAACCATCCCTCCAGGACGACGAGGGGGTGAAGCAAGGCGGCGGGCAACTGCTAGGCGCGCGACGCGGTCGCCGTCGAGCACCTGCCTGCCTGCCTGCCGAGCCAAGCAGCTCGCTGGAGCGGCAGCTGGGCTGGGCCGGCAGGTGGGCCGGGTGGGCGCCAGGTAAGCTTCTCTCTCTCCCTTTTTTATATTTTCTTTTCTGTTTCATTTCTTTTGCAACTTTGTTTAATTAAATAAAATGCCAAAGCATTTTTGTAACTCATAACACTTGTCATACCTGCTGTATATAATATGAACAGTAGGAAACATTATAGTTTATGATTATTTGAGCATTTAAAATATTTTGTAGCATTTAAATGCCCAAATTCAAATACCATATGATTTAATCCAAAGCCCTAGATTGTCCTAGAAAATTGTGCACCATTTTTGGCAGAGGTTTAAGACCAAGGCAGAAATGATGAACATTTTGAAGGGCATTTTGGGTACATTGGAAAATATTTTAGCAAACCCTAGTTGTTAGGGGCGGGGTGCTGGGGTTTCTGTTAATCCCATTTCTAGTTTCTTTGAAAGTAAACATGATGCACACTCTAGTTAGGTCCTAATGCAAGTGCTAGCTAGGGATGTGACAACTCACCCCCACTTAAAGGAATCGCGTCCCGAGATTCAGGTTCCTCCGGAAAGAGGGTGGGGTACTCAAGTCGAAGACGATCCTCCCTTTCCCAAGTAGCTTCACTCTCGGAATGATGTGACCATTGAACCTTGAGAAACTTGATATTGTGGCGTCGAGTGGTACGCTCAGTTTGATCAAGAATGCGAACAGGGTATTCTCGATATGTGAGATTGTCTTGGAGATCAAGCGTTTCGTGGTCCACTCCGCGGATAGGATCCGAGAAGCAACGCCTGAGTTGAGAAACGTGGAAAACATCATGAACTCTGGAGAGGTGCGGAGGTAGTTCCAATTGGTAGGCAACTTCTCCTCGTTTGGCAAGAATGCGAAAAGGACCGATGTAACGAGGGGCCAATTTGCCTTTTATACCGAAGCGATGGGTTCCCTTAAGAGGAGTAACCCGAAGGTAAGCCTTATCGCCGACTTCAAAAGTCACAGCCTTATGATGACTATCATATTGGCTCTTTTGGCGAGACTGGGCTATTTTCAATCTCTCACGAACGATGCGAACTTGTTCCTCTGCTTCCTGGATCATATCCGGGCCAAAGAATTGTCTTTCCCCGGTCTCTGACCAGTTAAGAGGTGTTCGACACCTTCGTCCATATAGAACTTCGAAGGGAGCTTTACCCAAGCTGGCTTGATAACTATTGTTATAAGCGAATTCGGCAAATGGAAGACACTTTTCCCATTCCCTACCGAAAGAAATGACAGAGGCTCGAAGCATGTCTTCCAGAATTTGATTGACTCGTTCCACTTGACCACTTGACTGCGGATGGAAGGCAGTACTGAAAGAGAGATGAGTTCCCATAGCATTCTGGAAACTTTCCCAAAATCGGGAAGTGAAAAGACTTCCACGGTCTGAGTTAATCTCCAACGGTACACCATGTAGTGATACTATTCGAGAGATATATAAGTCTGCTAGCTGGCTAGCGGTAATACTCTCCCGAACAGGCAGGAAATGAGCTACTTTAGAAAGACGGTCGATAATGACAAAGATAGCATTATTCCCTTTCCTGGACCTGGGAAACCCGGTAATGAAGTCCATACCGACTTTATCCCATTTCCATTCAGGAATAGCTAGAGGTTGAAGGGTGCCGGCAGGCCGTTGATGCTCTGCTTTGACTTGACGACAAACGTCGCAGTTAGCAATGAATTGAGCGATTTCTCTCTTCATCCTAGTCCACCAGAATCTTTGACGTAGGTCTTGATACATTTTGGTACTACCGGGATGAATCGTGAGAGGAGATTCATGGGCCTCCTTAAGAATCATCTGTCGTAGTTGTGGTTTCTTGGGTACCACCAAGCGGTTCTCGAAGTACACTACACCTCGATCATCCATAGAGAAGCTTCTAGCAACTCCGCTAGCAATGTTCTCCTTGATCCGTGATATGCCTTTATCATACCGCTGGGCAACTATGATTTGATCCATAAGGGTAGGTTTCGCCACCAAGGTGGAAAGGAATCCTCGAGGAACAATGTGAAGGTTAAGCTTACGAAATTCCTCGTGGAGAAGTGGTTGACTTTGTTGTAACATTAAATTGTTACAATATGACTTACGAATTAGTGCATCAGCCATGACATTGGCCTTTCCAGGAGTGTACGTGATTCCTAAGTCGTAGTCGGTGAGCAACTTAACCCAACGTCTTTGCCTGAGATTCAAATTCGGTTGGGTGAAGATATACTTCAAACTTTGGTGATCAGTGAAGATTTCACAGCGATTACCGAGGAGGTAATGTTGCCATGTTTTGAGTGCATGGACTACAGCTGCAAGCTCTAGATCATGAGTAGGATAGTTATCCTCGTGTGGACGCAACTGTCGAGATGCGTATGCAATCACTTGACGATCTTGCATGAGAATGCAACCTAGTCCTTGTCGCGAGGCGTCGCAATAGATTATAAAATCCTTGGAAAAGTCTTGTGGCACCAGTACAGGTGCAGATGTCAGGCGTCTTTTCAGTTCCTGAAAACTGGACTCACACTGTGGGGTCCACTCAAACTTTTTATCTTTCTTGAGGAGTTCGGTTAGAGGTTTAGCAACCTTGGAGAAATTCTCGACGAAACGTCGGCAATAGCTCGCTAAGCCAAGAAAACTCCTAACTTGCTTGACCGATTCAGGGGGAGTCCAATCAAGGACGGCTTGAACTCGCTCGGGATTGACAGCAATACCCTTGCCAGAGATCACATGACCTAGATAGGTTACTTCTGGCAACCAAAATTCACATTTAGAGAATTTGGCATAAAGGCGGTGCTCTCGAAGTTTCGTCAATACCAGCCTTAAATGCTCGGCATGATCTTCCTTGTTCTTGGAGAAAATGAGTATATCATCGAGGTATACCACGACGAATTTATCCAAATACTCCATGAATATAGAATTCATTAACCGAGAAAAGGTAGCTGGGGCATTGGTTAATCCGAAGGACATGACGGTGTACTCATATTGGCCATAACGAGTAACGAAAGCCGTTTTAGGAATGTCCCCATTCTTGATTTTGATTTGATGGTAGCCCAACCTCAAATCCATCTTAGAGAAGACTGAGGATCCAGCGAGCTGATCATACAGGTCGTTGATCCTGGGGAGCGGATACTTATTATTTATGGTGACCAGATTGACAGGTCGGTAATCTACAACCATCTGATTCGTTCCATCCTTCTTCTTGACGAAGAGGACGGGGCAAGCCCAAGGGGAAGAACTAGGACGGATGAAACCCTTTTGCAAGGACTCATCGAGTTGTTTCTTTAGCTCAGCTAATTCTAGTGGTGCCATCTTATAGGGTCTCCTAGAGATTGGGACAGTTCCAGGAATAAGATCTATCACGAACTCGACATCTCTGTCAGGTGGAACTCCTGTCAGTTCTTCTGGAAAAACATCCGGAAAGTCACGGACTACCGGGATATCTTCGAGTTCTGGTAGAGGGCTGGCATTAAGAGAGTAGACCTGGCGTTCAGCCATTCGAGTCAAGACATTGACTATCTTGCTGGATGGATGTGTAAGTTGAACGGTCCTAGTAAAGCAATCAATTTTGGCGTAATGGGTGGTCATCCAATCCATACCCAAAATGATATTTATGTCCGAGGACTTGAGAGCGATTAAAGATGCAAGGAAAACAAGTCTATCGACAAGGATTTCATTTCCATGGCTTACCCTAGAGGTTTGCCACTTTGAACCAGGAGTTTGAATAACCATGGAAGTAGTCATGTCACAAAAAGTCATGTTGTGCAATCGAGCATAGCTCCCAGATATGAACGAATGGGATGCTCCAGTATCGAAAAGAACAGATGCCGGATGGCAGTTTATGAGAAGCGTACCAAGGACGACGTTAGGATCCTCATAAGCTTCTTCGGCAGAAACATAGTTGACATGACCACGTGCAGTGGGGATTGGCTTGACATAGTTCACCTTGCCGGTTGGCTTACCACGGCCAACGGGTTTTCCTGGCTGATTCTGGGGACAATCACGCATGTAGTGTCCCGGTTCTCCACACTTGAAACAAGTCACAGTAGTGGTGCGTGGAGCAAAGTTGGAGGGTGGACCTCCATAGGTCTTAGCAGGTGCAAACTGTTGAGTTGGGCGAGGCGCCTCATAGGATGGCCTCGGTGTATACTTGGGTGGCAGAGCAGTGTTAGGAACCCACACACGGCGCTTGTGAGAGCCAGAGCCGGGGGAGGAACCAAAGTCTCGAGTATGCTTGCGGGTGGCCTCGAAGTCGGTCTGGCCTGTCTCAGCACTGATAGCCTTGTTAACCAACTTCTGGAAGGAAGTGCACTCGTGCAGACGTAGATCTCGATGAAGTTCAGGGCTGAGTCCCTTGCGGAACCTCGCTTGTTTCTTGGCATCGGTGGATACTTCCTCAGGTGCATAGCGTGCCAGATTACCAAACTCACGACTATAGCCATCCACAGTTAAACGGCCCTGGGTGAAATTGCAGAATTCCTCCCGCTTGCGATCCATGAGATCTTCCGGAATGTGATGTTCACGGAATGCCTCACTGAACTCAACCCAGGTAGTAACTTGGCCAGCAGGACGCATAGCTTCAAAGTTTTCCCACCAAAGACTGGCAAGGCCCTCAAGATGGTAGGCGGCGTAGATAACCTTGTCAGCTTCGGCCACACGGGCAGAGTGTAGCTTGTGGGTGATACTATGTAGCCAGTCATCAGCATCCAGAGGTTCAGTGGAGTGATGGAACTTTGGTGGACACATCTTGATAAAATCGTGGATTGACACCACGTCATTCCTCTGACGGAACCCAGTGTTCTGCTCTATGCGTTCCAGTAGACGGTTGGTCTCTCTCTTGTTCCGTTCTGCTTCAAGCATAACTTCCGCCAAAGAGGGTGGCTGGGGCAGATTCCCATCTCTAGCCCCACTAGCCTCACCCTACTCCTGAGCAGCAGGAGTGTTGCGAGTGTTGACCATCCTAGGAAAACAAAACAACGGTTTAGACAAGGATGGCAAAAATTTGACATAGAAGTGCAGAATGTAATGGATGACACAGAATGCAGGGATGTTCATCCGTACGACATGGTAATATAGGAACTGCTATATATACACCAGTGGTCATACACACCATACAAAGTTTAGTACAAGCCAAGGCTAAAGTACAACTGCGGTGAAAGACGATACATCCCATCAGAGGCATTCCAAGCTCCTATACATTATTTAACTACACCTCCGAAATTCAGTACACACTAAGTCATATTCCACAAGACGCGCAGGACTGTGGAAATACAACTACTACAATACTACTACTACCACGGACTAGCTCAGACATTCGCGTAGTAATCCTCGTAAAGATTACCACCGTAGCCTGGAAGTGGTACAGACGGATCTTGGAACTCGCGAGCACTCAAAGACTGTGGACCATAGGGGCATGGGTGTGGTCTCGGTCCCGATGCTGGTGGTAACCGACGCCCACGTGGAGGTGTAATACCCCCAATGTCACGCCAATCCATGCGATCAGGCAGACGAGTCCGCACGGGGTACAAATCCCGCATGTCCAGATATCCGGCGTGCACAGCAGGTGCAAGCCGTGTCAAAGTAGTCCAGTGAGCGGCTCGAGTGTTATATAGCTCCATTCGGAGGGCACGGACCTCACGGTCCCTATCCTCCAACATCTGAACAGTAGTCTGAAGCAGTGGCTCTTCATGAGCAGCATCAGTATACAGACCAGTGTAGTAGCCTTCCTCTCCGGGGAGTGAGGCTGGCATGTAACAGAACTCAGTGTTCAGCAACAGGGCATGCCTAGCACAGAGAATGGTCATCATCGAATAAGCGGCATCCTGCACTGCCATCTCGATGGTAATCCCGAGTCCATAAGACCAATGGATGGGATCATTAGCTCCGGGATATGAGGGGTATATCCGGACTGTGCAGAAATACTGACTTTGATTAAAATCCCGGTACTGTTCCTCCACAGTGTATTCAGGATACCAGCGATAACCGGTCTCAGTCATCACACGAACTAGCATGGCCGTGTGACCGGGCACATTAATGCACCGAGTCAAACGAACCATTTGGTGAGGGATGCGGCCAGACATCTGAAACACGAAATAATGCAAAGGCATTAGTGTTTCTGGAAGAAATCGGGCAGCATAACAACTGTAAATGCTCAAACAAAGATTTGTGACATCATACAAATGATAGCATAGCCACTCAACAATTCCATATCAAGGTTCCGGTTCAACAATCATCATACTAAAAGGATAGAAACTGAACTGAGGCTTGAAACCAACAATCCTAAGAGTCTACGGATTAGTAACACGTGAACCTAGTAAGGATAAGAGGCCTAGTCCTAAATCCCTGTAGAAAGAATAGACTGACTCGGATCAGAAGTGCATAAGGTAAAGGAGTAAAAAGAGCCTTACGTTCCCTTCCACAATCAATTCCCCTACATATAACTAAGAATTTTTCTAGACTCAACATCGACCAGTTTGGCTTGAGAAACCTACAGGCAGTCCAGCTCTGATGCCAACGCTGTCAGGACCCCGATTCTAAGTCACACCGATCTAGCTGTAACACGTCATATCACTTTGCGGCCTCACGCACGGTAACCCCACGGGTGCCACCTTACCTGGCCCGGGACCATTTGCGCATTTTGGCACACGTATATGACAGTGTCGCTAGCATCCATATGACAGAGAACCCGGGCCGACATGGCTAGTTATAAACCAAAAGTGGCACTAAATTACAGAGACAGGCATCCATGACCCAGCAACGAACGTGTCGGTCATCAACGTATGAACCCAAGTCGTAGCAAGCTACATGGACTTAAAGGAACAACGCGTGACATTTCCCCTAAGGGACAGACACAGGAACGAAGAAGGACACATGCCGGCCAGCCTACGTGTTCCGAGCAGCAGCAAGCTACCAAGGCTCATTGGAATCACTAGGAGGCATTTCCCTGTAAGATAGGCTACCAAAGGAAAACAACTAGGTGTCGGATCCCACACATACCAAGCATTTCAATCATACACGCAATATGCTCAATATGTGCAAATACAACATTGCATCACAACAGAACTCTATGACTCAAAGTACTTTTTTTAAAAGGCTCCAAGAGCCATACATAACATATTCATACAGGTAGGGTTCACATGACCCAACACTCAAGTCATACAGTCATACAAGCACAAGCAGAAGCTACATGTCTGAGTACAGACAACTTAGAAAATAAAATAGGCTTGGTGTAGCCTGGCTATCTACAAGGCCCTCCACAAGCTCTAGATCACCGACTGGGTGTCAAGCTACTCGTCGACGTCAACGTCTATGTAGAACCCATCAGCAGGGGCAGGGTTCTCCTCTGCAACAGTTATTAAGCAAACATGAGTACAAAGGTACTCAGCATGTCTTACCACAGAACCTATCATACATGCAACATTATCAAAGGGGGTAGTGGAATTTATAGCAGAATGCCAGCTTTGACCTTGGCTAACCTATACTACAACTCTCAACGGATTGCAAGATGTTATTACGAACACGAGTCCTCTACTCACCACATCAATACACTACCGAGGATCCTCTTCCGTCATCCTACGGAAGGGCCATCCACGGCACTCACACTTATCTTGAGGCTTTTAGTAGTGTCCATCAACTTGTCTATGAACTGTAAGAGCAACCAAGTAGTTCGTACCGCGAACAATGGCTATTCGAATAGTTTGATAACCCTGCAGGGGTGTACCTCTTCACACACGCTTTCACCACTTATCGCCGTTTACTCGGCGTGTACTCGGCAACCTTCAAGCGGAAGCCCAGCGGGGGTGTCGGCCACGACCTGACTAACTACTCAAGTCTCTCGTCCAGGTTTATCGCCTATTTGGGTTCCATCCGTGGGGAGATCCGGCCGGGGTGTCGCTCACGGCCCCAAACGATGTGTACAGGGTTCCCGAGTCACCAAACGGGCGACCGGTACACCGTGCCACGTACCTGTCGCATCACAACCCACCCCGAGGGTCAGCGTTGTGCACGACCTCCAGTAAGCTATAAACACCAGAAACTAATTGCAACTCCTGGACAGAGATCAAGGGTAATTAATAAGCCGAGAGGGTCAATTAAGGATCCCAATGCGTGGTAGTAGCTGTAACTTGAACCACACATACAGATCTCGGGTCCTATGGACGATTCCAATGAAACAACCCACCACGTACTCCTACATGGCCTTTCATCGATACCTTTACCAAGCGTATTCCACACTTCCTTCTCTTTATCGGTAAGATCATTTCACTCTGATCCATCACCCAGATGAACCAGACCAGACACAACTCTAAGCATAGCAGGCAACATAAGTAAATAGCATGGTGGATCACACATCACATGGCTCAAACAACTCCTACACATGCTAGTGGGTTTCAACTATTTACTGTGGCAATGACAGGTCATGCAAGGGAATAGGGTTCAACTACCGCAACAAGTAGCAGTTCACGCGCTGTTGCCTTAATGCAGTAAAAGAGAGCAGGAGCGAGAAGATTGGGTTTGTATCGGAATGATCAATGATTGCTTGCCTGACAAGGTAGTTGTCGGGTACTGCTCTTCAACTGGATACGCAGCAGTATCCTCGGGAGCAGGACCTAACACAGGGAATGCCGACGATACAATCATTAACAAACAAATGCAACAATATGATGCATGTTTATGACATGGTAAGATGCATGTGTGTTGGCTAATGCAACTAAAACCAGAAGGGTTTGAGCCTATTTGAATCAAGGATTCAAATTGAAGTTCAAACTATTATTTGAATAGGTGCATTATCATGTTTTTGATGTATACAACAAGTTAACTTGTTCAAACATGCATGAAACCAGTTCCATTAGAAAGATTGGATTTTTCTGATCATTTTTCATATATAAATCTTTTCCATCTGAGCTATGGTTGATTTTATATGATTTTTAGAAGTTTTGGGTATTTTCTGGAATTTCCTGAATTATTATTAAACCTAAAAATCCCAGAAAAACCTTTACTCCGTCAGCATGACATCATGCTGACGTCAGGCAGTCAACAGGGCCAGTCCAAGTCAAACCTGACAAGTGGGTCCCTCATGTCAGTGTCACAGCTAATTAACTGAGTTAATTAGAGTTAAACTAAAACTAATTAGCTGTCAGTGGGGCCTGGGCCCACGTGTCAGTGACTAAACTAATTAACTAATTAAAATTAAATTAACACCTAAACTAGGTTTGACTTGCGGGCAGGGCCCACATGTCATTGACCCAGGGGGTCAAACCCGTGGTCAAAACAGGTCCAACTCGCTGGCGTTTAGCCGCCGGCGAGGCCAAACGCGGCGGCGCGCTTCGGAAAATGCCTACGGTGCATGGTTCGAGCTGCGGTTGGGTGCGTTGGATAGCCCTTGCTGTTGCGCGTCGGATGGTGGTGGTCGCCGGACCTGGGGTGGCCGGAGACGACGGCAACGAGCTCGACGGCGGCGAGCGGCGTCGGGCGTGTGTGGAGAAACGGCTGCAGGGGCCTAGGCGATGCGTGCGTAGCACCGTTCACCTCTACGTGCTGCGGTGGGTAAGTTGGACGGGTGCCAGTGACCAAATGGTCACCGGAGCATCACCGACGGCGAGCACGGCGGTGGTGCGTGCGGTTGAGCTTCGTGCAGTGTGTTACAGGGCAAAAGGGAGCCAACGGAGAGGGGGCGGAGGTAGCTAGGCTCACAGGGGTTGCAGCGAGCACCGGAGCGAGCTCGGGGGTGGTCGGAGCTGAGCAGAACGGCGAGGGGGGTCTCCGCAGCCGGAGATGGGGAAGAAGAGGTCGGGGGCGTCTCCAGGGCGGGCGAGTGCTCGGGGCTCGGCCTGTTCGAAGCAGTCGAGGACGGCGGAGACGATGGACACCAGGGCGGAGCTCAGGGACGACGGTGGACGCGGCTTCTACGACGGTGCGATCACGGCGGCGTCGGCCATGGCGCGGGGAGAGCGGAGGAGAGGAACTGGGGGGAGGTGGGGGTGTCTGCGGGGTCGAGGAGAACGTGGAGGGTCGAACCATCCCTCCAGGACGGCGAGGGGGTGAAGCAAGGCGGCGGGCAGCTGCGTGGCGCGCGACGCGGTCGCCGTCGAGCACCTGCCTGCCTGCCTGGCCGAGCCAAGCAGCTCGCTGGAGCGGCAGCTGGGCTGGGCCGGCAGGTGGGCCGGGTGGGCGCCAGGTAAGCTTCTCTCTCTCTCCCTTTTTTTCTATTTTCTTTTCTGTTTCATTTCTTTTGCAACTTTGTTTAATTAAATAAAATGCCAAAGCATTTTTGTAACTCATAACACTTGTCATACCTGCTGTATATAATATGAACAGTAGGAAACATTATAGTTTATGATTATTTGAGCATTTAAAATATTTTGTAGCATTTAAATGCCCAAATTCAAATACCATATGATTTAATCCAAAGCCCTAGATTGTCCTAGAAAATTGTGCACCATTTTTGGCAGAGGTTTAAGACCAAGGCAGAAATGATGAGCATTTTGAAGGGCATTTTGGGTACATTGGAAAATATTTTCGCAAACCCTAGTTGTTAGGGGAGGGGTGCTGGGGTTTCTGTTAATCCCATTTCTAGTTTCTTTGAAAGTAAACATGATGCACACTCTAGTTAGGTCCTAATGCAAGTGCTAGCTAGGGATGTGACAACAAAGTAGAAAATGGCGCAAACGTGCAGCAGGGCCCCGCGTTAAGGTTTCTTTTTAGATTAAGACCCTGTGCAAACCTTTTATATCTTTTTTGTTTTATACTTTTCTGGCATGTAAAATGTCCAAGGAAGTTATCAGCATTATCTGTAAGTATACGGCTTGCCGTACTAGAACGGGATATTATAGAAGCAGCTTGGTTATATTGTGTTTGGAGTTTTATTCTCTCACCACCTGTGCTTCTCTCCCCATATCAGATTGCCACATGTGCCTTGACAACTGATATGTCTCCAACGTATCTAATTTTCCAAGCACTTTTGTCCTTGTTTTGGACTCTAACTTTCATGATTTGAATGGAACTAACTCAGACTGACACTGTTTTCAGCAAAATTGCCATGGTATTATTTTTGCGCAGAAATAAAAGTTCACGGAATGACCTAAAATTCAACGGAGAATTACTTTGGAATATATAAAAAATATTTGTGGAAAGAACCAGACCAGGAGGCCCACACACTGTCCACGCGGGTGGGGGGCGCCCCCCTGGGCGCGCCCCCTGCCTCGTGGGCTCCCTGTTGCTCCACCGATGTATCCCCGACTCCATATATTCACTTTCGGGGAGAAAAAAAATCAGAGAGAAGGAATTATCGCGTTTTACGATACGGAGCCGCCGCCAAGCCCTAATCTCTCTTGGGAGGGCTGATCTGGAGTCCATTCGGGGCTCCAGAGAGGGGAGATCGTCGCTATCGTCATCATCAACCTTCCTCCATCACCATTCCATGATGCCCACCGCCGTGCGTGAGTAATCCCATCGTAGGCTTGCTGGACGGTGATGGGTTGGATGAGATTTACCATGTAATCGAGTTAGTTTTGTTAGGGTTTGATCCCTAGTATCCACTATGTTCTAAGATTCATGTTGCTATGACATTGCCATGCTTAATGCTTGTCATTAGGGCCCGAATTCCATGATTTCATATATGAACCTATTATGCTTTCATGAATATATGTGTGTTCTTGATCCTATCTTGCAAGTCAAGAGTCACCTACTATGTGTTTTTTATCCGGCAACCCCGAAGTGACAATAGTCGGGACCACTCCCGGTGATGACCATAGTTTGAGGAGTTCATGTATTAACTATGTGTTAATGCTTTGGTCCGGTACTCTATTAAAAGGAGGCCTTAATATCCCTTAGTTTCCACTAGGACCCCGCTGCCACAGGAGGGTAGGACAAAAGATGTCATGCAACTTCTTTTCCATAAGCACGTATGACTATATTCGGAATACATGCCTACATTACATTGATGAACTGGAGCTAGTTCTGTGTCACCCTATGTTATAACTATTACATGAGGAATCGCACCCGACATAATTATCCATCACCGATCCAATGCCTATGGGCTTTTCACATATTACTTGTTGCTTATTTACTTTTCCGCTGTTACTATTACAATCACTACAAAACTGCTATCACTACTTTTGCTACCGTTACCGTTACTTCCTTATTACCTTGCTACTAAATTACCTTGCTGCAGATACTAAGTTTCCAGGTGGGGTTGAATTGAAAACTCAGCTGCTAATACTTGAGAGTATTCTTTGTCTCCCCATGTGTCGAATCAATAAATTTGGGTTGAATACTTTACCCTCAAAAACTGTTGCGATCCCCTACACTTGTTGGTTATCAAGACTATTTTCTGGCGCTGTTGCCGGGGAGCATAGCTATATTCTTTAAGTCACTTGGGATTTATATCTGTTGATCACTATGAAGAACTTGAAAGACTCAGAAACCAAGATTTATCCCTCAACTACGAGGGGAGGTAAGGAACTTCCATCTAGCTCTGCGCTTGATTCACCCTCTGTTATGAGTAAACTTGCGACACCTACTCCTGCTATTGAATCTGATATGTCGCATGTTCTTGATGATGCCACTTCTACTATGTATGATGAAACTACCTCTATGTTTGATAATACTGTGCCGCTAGGTGAATTTCTAGATGAACAAATTGCTAAGGTTAGGGAGAATGCAAATATTGAAACTGATAATATTGATGAACGTGATGATGAAGATTCTCCCCCTAGATATGAATTGTCTGTTATTCCTGAGGGTTATGTTATGGATGAAAAAATTGCTAGAGACTTTCTTGCTTGCAACGCTAGATATGATCTTAATAAATTATTAGTTAAGCTAAAAGAAAAGTCTTTGAATGCCATAATGAAATATGACCCTGCTTTTGCTACTTCACCTATCTTTGTTACTGATAAGGATTATGATTTCTCTGTTGATCCTGAGTTAATTACTTTGGTTGAATCTGATCCTTTCCATGGCTATGAATCTGAAACCGTTGTGGCACATCTTACTAAGTTGAATGATATAGCCACCCTATTTACCAACGAGGAAAATATTAGTTATTACTATATCCTTAAGCTATTTCCGTTCTCGTTAAAGGGTGATGCTAAGACATGGTTCAATTCTCTTGATCCTGGTTGTGTGCGTAGTCCCCATGATATGATTTATTACTTCTCTGCTAAATATTTTCCCGCCCATAAGAAACAAGCTCCCTTACGGGAAATATATAATTTTGTGCAAATTGCAGAAGAGAGTCTCCCACAAGCTTGGGGGAGGCTTCTCTAATTACTTAATGCTTTGCCTGATCATCCTCTTTAGAGGAATGAAATACTTGTTGTCTTTTATAATGGACTAACCGATGCTTCCAGAGACCACCTGGATAGTTGTGTTGGTTGTGTTTTCAGGGAAAGAACAATTGATCAAGCTGAATTATTATTGAATAATATGTCGACCAATGAAAATAATTGGACACTTCCTGAACCAACCCCTAAGCCAACTCTGAAGAAAAGGGGTGTTCTGTTTCTCAGTCCTAAAGATATGCACGAGGCAAAGAAATCTATGAAAGAAAAATGTATTAAAGCTGAAGATGTTAGGAATTTACCACCTATTGAAGAAATACATGGTCTTGATAACCCGACACAGGTAGTAAAGGTAAATTCTCTTTATAGATTTGATGAAGGTGATATTCCTCGTTATAAGTCTGCTAGCCAATGCTTAGATGAGTTTGACAACTTCATTATTAAACAAGAAAACTTCAATGCTTATGTTGGTAGACAATTGCAACGTAATGCTTATATGATTGAACGCTTGAGTGATTATATGTCTAGAGTTAAAGGTGAATTGAAACTCATTATTAAACATGCTTCTATGGTTACCACTCAAGTAGAACAAGTACTTAAAGCACAAAATGATTTGCTCAATGAATTAAATAGTAAGAAAAATGATAATGTTGTTAGAGTTATGACTAGAGGTGGTAAAATGACTCAGGAACCTCTGTATCTTGAAGGCCACCCTAAGAGAATTGAGCAAGATTATCAGAGAGCTAATGTAGATGCACCTAGTTCTTCTAAGAAGAAGAAAAAGAAAAATGATAGGACTTTGCATGCTTCTAGTGAACCTGTAGCTGACACACCTGAGAATCCCAATGATATCTCTAGCTCTGATGCTGAGACACAATCTGGTAATGAACATGAAACTAGTGATAATGTTAATGATGATGTTCATGATGATGCTCAACCTAGCAATGATAATGATGTAGAGATTGAACCTGCTGTTGATCTTGATAACCCATAATCAAAGAATCAACGTTATGATAAGAGAGACTTTGTTGCTAGGAAGCACAACAAGGAAAGAGAACCATGGATTCAGAAACCCATGCCTTTTCCTCCTAAACCATCCAAGAAAAAGGATGATGAGGATTTTGAGCGCTTTGTTGAAATGATTAGACCTATCTTTTTGCGTATGCGTTTGACTGATATGCTTAAAACAAATCCTTATGCTAAGTATATGAAGGATATTATTACCAATAAAAGAAAGATACCCGAAGTTGAAATTTCCACCATGCTTGCCAATTACACTTTTAAGGGTGGAATACCTAAGAAATTAAGAGATCCAGGAGTACCCACTATACCTTGCTCCATTAAGAGAAACTATGTTAAAACTGCCTTATGTGATCTTGGAGCCGGTGTTAGTCTTACGCCTCTCTCTTTATATCGGTATTTGTGAGGATGTGACTGTTGTAGTTGCAAATGTTACTATTTTAACAGACTTTGTTATCCTTGATATTCCCGAGGACGATAGT
The DNA here is from genome assembly GCA_902687465.1 of Secale cereale. NCBI lineage: Eukaryota > Viridiplantae > Streptophyta > Magnoliopsida > Poales > Poaceae > Secale > Secale cereale. Next base: position 567,587,730 of record LR738709.1, read on the forward strand.
ATGTCTATTATCCTTGGTAGACCCTTTTTGAATATTGCAGGGGCTGTTATTGATTGCAACAAAGGCAATGTCACCTTTCCTGTCAATGGTAATGAGCATATGGTACACTTTCCGAGGAAACAACCTCAGGTCCATAATATCAATTCTATTGGAAAATTTTCAACGATTACTATTGGAGGTTTTGAATTTACTCTTCCTACTGTCAAGAAGAAATATGATATTCTTATTGTTGGGGACATGCATATCCCCATTGAGGTAACTTAGTGTTATTTGAAAATTCTCCGGTTTCATGTTATTCGGAAAGAGTTTACTAACAAGACCTGATCAACCTTGTTAATGGATTCCTTTTGATGAGGATGAGATGGGTGAATCTAGATAGCACAACTTTCTGTACCTTCCTTTTACTTTCTGTTAATTAGATTAAATAAAGCAAAAATAGTATTTTCTGTCTGTTTCTAGAGTTATCCATGCAATAAAAAATACCCCCAAAATAAAAGTTCTCCAAATGCCCCGAAAATGAAATATGATTTTTTCTAGAATATTTGAGAATATTTGGCACTGAGAACACAGCAGGGGGAGCCAACACCTGGCCACGAGGGTCTAGGGCGCGCCCACCCCCTAGGCGCGCCCCCTGCCTTGTGGGCTCCACGTGGCCCCTCCACTTATTCCTACACCCACACACTCCTTTTTCCTCCTAAAAAAATCATTGTCGAGCTCAAGCACGAGTTCTAGCTCATCTTGCTGCCATTTTTGATCTCCTTGCTCAAAACTCCATTCACAAAACTGTTTGGGGAGATTGTTCCTTGGTATGTGACTCCTCCATTGGTCCAATTAGTTTTGTTCTAGTGCTTTATTTATTGCAAATTTTTGCTACTTAGGTGACCCTATTCTTGAGCTTACATGTCAAATTTAGGTGGTTCCAAGTAGTTCTAATGCATGATATAGTATCTAAGCACTTGTAGGAGTAGTTGCTATCAATCTTGTTGAGTTTGGTTCAATTTTATTTTGAGTGACTAAAAATTTCAGAAATATTCCAGAAAAAAATGCATAGGAAAATCTTTCAAGGTGGTTCCTTAAGGAAGCAAGGACCAAGGCTCGCGATACGCGAGCCAGACGATGAACTACCAAGGGAAGCTCAAGTGCGGCCCTGCGAATGGCCGTCAGAAGAATTTATGATCCGGGCAGGAATCAAGGAAGAATTTTACACATATGTGCGTAATGCGGACATTGAGGACTTCGAGTCAGATAAGTGCCCTCAATACCAATACCTGACTGATACATTTGGGAGAAGGTTTAAATTTACATCTTCATGTAACTCTCCAACTGTCTTGTTTGATCTCTATGATAAATCTTATACTACGGACTTAGAAGATTTTAATGATGCTTGTAAACTCCCACAGTGGGGTAGTGTTGGCGAACCTCGCAAATCTGAGTATAAGGACTTTCAAGCTAGTATCACTGTGGGGGAATCTAGAGAAGTCACCCAAGCTACCATAGGGAGCATTCATTTTCCTGCTATACATTATTTTGCTCTCTTCATTGGTAGATGCATTAACGGTAAAGATGAGGCTTGCCACATGTGTGTACCAGATCTTAGTGTCCTCAAAAGTGCGGTACTGGGTGATAGACAATATAATTTGGGGGCCATTGTTGCATGTAGGTTACATCATAATGATTTAAATGGCGATCTGTTTGGTGGAATTTATGGCACTCGCATAGATAATCATCTTGGTGTGCCTATACATGAAAATGATGCAAAATTACCACCTGCTTATTGAGATTATAATGCTATGGTTAGCCATCGGTTTGTAGAGAGGGATGAACAATCCCTCCAGTATCGACTAATCTTTGACAGGCGTCACACTGTCTATATTGCTCTCCGTGCCCCTACTTTCTTTGATTCCCAGGCAAAAGGGAGATACACTATAACCAGGGAGGAGGAAAATGAGTATCAGGAGACGACGAGGGCATCTCGTCTTCAGGATGCAGCTCGTCAGGCAGTAGCCGCTGCATCTCGGTACAACCCCAACTACGACTTCGAATATCCATCAGGACAATATTGGCCATAGACCAACTTAGGCCAAACGCCTAAGCTTGGGGGAGTACGTATTTCTCACCAACATTACATTCATGTTCACACACTTATTCCAGTAGTCGATGCTACACTCTTTCATTGTACTGTCCATGCTAGTTTCAATTCTTTTCTTAGTGTTTTTCTTGTGTGTTACAAAAACCTTAAGAAAAACAAAAAAAATAGTTGTAGCCTTTTAGCTAGTTTTACTTTCCATGCCTATAGTAGTAGTAATTAAAAGAAAACCCAAAAAGATTTCCCGTTCTTCTTTTTGCTTGTTGAGAGCTTTCCCGTGTAAATAGTTTCTTTTCTTTTCTTTGGGGGACAATAGGAGAAGACCATGATGAAAATGTTTAGTGGCTCTTATATGCATTACCGTTGATTTAACCTTGAGCCATATTACTTTGTCTTCTCTCTTGTATTAAATGCCTGCAGATTCCAGCTTAGTCCAATGCACGTGCACTATTATTATTATCCACACCGGTCGGTCATGCGAGTGAAAGGCAATAATGACGATATATGATGAATTGATTGAGATGAGAAAAGCTGGTATTAACTCGACCTCTCTTATTTTTGTAAATACGATAGTTCATCGTTCCTGATTCAGCTTGTTATGAATGAAACATGCTTGCAATGACAATTAGAGATCATAGCTGCTCATGCCATGCTTAATTAGCTAAGACTTTATAATGGTCTATCTTGCGTGCCAACATGATATTAAAATGGTTGTGATGTGGTATGATAGGCTGGTATCCTCCTTTGAACGATTCAAGTGGTTTGACTTGGCACATGTTCACGCATGTAGTTGAAACAAAATCAACAAAGCCTCCACGATATTTATGTTCATGGTGATTTATATCCTGCTCATGCTTGCACTCATTGTTGATTAATTTTAATGCATGTTCATGACTGTTGTCGCTCTCTAGCTGGTCGCTTCCCAGTCTCTTTCTAGCCTTCACCTGTACTAAGCGGGAATACTGCTTGTGCATCCACTTCCATAAACCCCCAAAGTTATTCCATATGAGTCCACCATACCTTCCTATATGCGGTATCTACCTGCCGTTCCAAGTAAATTTGTATGTGCCAAACTCTAAACCTTCAAATGAAATTATGTTTTGTATGCTCGAACAACTCATATATCAACTAGGGCTGTCTATATCTTCCATGCTAGGTGGGTTATTCTCACGATGAGTGGACTCCGCTCATCATTCATGAGAAAATGGCTGGTAACCAGGATGCCCAGTCCCATGCTCAAATTATAATAATTAAACAAAACTCCCCCAGGGCTGTTGCTTGTTTTGACGGTACCCCGTGGATTCGGATGGCAGTGGAGTGTGCTTGTTGGTGGTTGGGGGAGTTTAAACATTACCATTCTGTTTGGGAACCACCTATAATGTGTGTAGCATGGAAGATATCAAGATTCTTGGTTGATATGTTGACAATGAAAGTATACCGCTCAAAATATTATTCATCTCTATTTCAAAATCGAGCTCTGACACCTCTACAAATCCCTGCTTCCCTCTGCGAAGGGCCTATCTATTTACTTTTATGTTGAGCCATCATCTTCTTATTAAAGAGCACCAGTTGGAGAGCACCGCTTTCATTTGCATGTATTGCTATTAATTTGCATTGAGTATGATTGTGACTGGATCTCTTTTACCATGAATTAGAATGTCTAGTTAGTCCTTGATCTTTAAAGGTGCTCTGCATTTATGTTTTGCGGTCTCAGAAAGGGCTAGCAAGATACCATCTTGTTATATCATATTATGATTGTTTTGAGAAAGTGTTGTCATCCGAGATTTATTATTATTGCTTGCGAGTTGATTATGCCATTGATATGAGTAGACATGAGACCTGAAAGTTATTGTGAATGTGCTTAGTTCATGATCTTTACTGAAAACCCGAATCCTAGCTTTACATATTTACAACAAAAAGAGCAAACAGAGTTTGTCAAAGTTTTTCTTTATCACTTTCAGTTTATCAACTGAATTGCTTGAGGACAAGCAAAGGCTTAAGCTTGGGGGAGTTGATACGTCTCCAACGTATCTACTTTTCCAAACACTTTTGCCCTTGTTTTGGACTCTAACTTTCATGATTTGAATGGAACTAGCCCGGACTGACGGTGTTTTCAGCAGAACTGTCATGGTGTTATTTTTGTGCAGAAATAAAAGTTCTTGGAATGACCTGAAATTCAATGGAGAATTATTTTGGAATATATAAAAAATATCTACGGAAAGAACCAGACCAGGGGGGCCACACCCTGTCCACGAGGGTGGGGGGCGTGCCCCCTGCTGTCGTGGTTCTAAGTCCGACAGTACAAGTAGGGGGTACGTAAGAGGACGCAAGGCCCTAGCTATGGCGAGGTTGTACGCAAGGTGTTTATGAGTTGAGGCCCTTCTCGGAGGAAGTAACAGCCCTATGTCTCGGTGCCCGGAGGCGGTCGACTAGAATATGTATATGTGTGTGTTACAGGGGGTGCGAACCCTTGTACTAGAGGGGTGTGTAGCTTATATAGTGTGCCAGGACCCTAGCCATGCTCCACGTTACTAAGGGTGCAATGTACATAAAGGCAGTCGCTACTAATAATGCCTGCAGTAAAGAGTAATAAAGGCATTCATTGCAGCGGAGTGAATACCAGACCGTTGTTGTCCTAAGGAACCTTTGACCTTCGGGGGTCGAGTGCCTTGGATGGGTCGAGTGAAGTTGAGTCGTCTGGATGAGGGTGTACGGTCGAGTGGGATGGCCTCTTGGGCCGTCTCAGTCGACTGTCCTTATTACCGTCGGTTTGTGTTTTGAGCTTTTGGGGTAGTGACCTTGGGTGGGGTATCTTGGTCAGGCCTGTGACCCTACCCTAGGTCTGTAACCTCGTCAGTAGCCCCCGATTGGATTGAGGCTTGAGTAGAGAGAGTGCTGAAGTGAGCCTTGGTCCGGGTTCGATGCCCTTGGGGTAGTCTTCTCCGAACTTGTGAACCAGGCCGTCTTTTCAATCTTGTCTTGGTCGCCTTAATCGATTCCAGAACCGTCAAGTGTGCTTGTTGCATTGACCGTCGACTGAACTTTGCGCGTGGCACCGAGCGCCGTTGGTGTGCGCAGTTTTCAGCGGGATCGGTTGCTCTTCGGTCTCCGGATTTTGCGGGATTTCGAAATTTGGGGAAGCGCACGGGACGGGTCGTGCCGCGGCAATCGGATCGGATATGCCTGGGACGCCTCGGTCCTCGCGCCCCCTTTTTCTCCACGTATCGTGTGTGCGCCTGTTGCGGGATTTGACGGGATTGCTCGGGGCCACCGGTCAGCCACTCAACCGTTGTGCTATAAATGTGCGCCGCGGCCGAGGCGAGGGCACTGTGCACCCAATCTCTGTTTCCTCGCCTCTGTCCCTCCGCCGCGCCTCTGCTTATTTCTCCTTCTCCTCGGACAACACCAGCTCGCACGCCATGGGCAAGGATATGACCTCGGTGTTGGAGCGGTCGAAGAAGGCGGCGACGGGGAAAGCGAAGCGGTCCGACCGCAGTGGGTCTTCGTCGAGGTCCGGGCTCCCACCTGGCTGGATCCAGGGGGAGTGGATCAGGTCCACCATCACGGCGGAGGACATGGAGGAGCTGGAGGAGGAGGGCTTGGTCGCTCGCGGCTCCTGGCGGGTGCCGGAGGGCCAGCTCAAGCCCCAGCCGTGGGAGGGCGAGTGCGTTCTCCTTGCGACCCACGTCGACCGAGGTTTCCCCATGCCCCCGCACCCTTTTTCCGCGCCTTCTTGACTTTTTACGGCGCCCAGCTGCACTACTTCACGCCCAACTCCATTGCTTTTTTGGCTGCGTTTATCTCGATGTGAGAACTTCCTCGGCTGTCTACCGCACTAGGGTTTGTTCAAACACATCTTTGCTTGTCGCTCGCAAACCGTCAAAAAGGCGAATCCGAGTGATGAAAATACGCACGTCATCCAGGTGTGCGGTGGGCTGGGCATCCAGCTTAGAAATAGGAGCGCTTTTCCTGCTATGATCCTCCCAGAGTCGATTCGGGGCTGGCAGTAGACTTGGTTCTACTGTAAGGACATTCCAACTCCTGGTCAGTCGACCGGGCTTCCTCCCTTTTCTCTTAGTCGAGCCAGCCAGCCACCGTCGTTGGTTGTGAGTTGGGCTGAGAGGGTGGAGGTAGACATGCTGGTGGAGCGGGTCATCCAGTTGGTCCGCGACGGGGTTACTGGGCTGGATCTGCTTGAGGTGTACCTTATGTGGAGGATCCAGCCTCTCCAAGCTCGAGACCACCCGATGTGGCTGTATTCCGGCGTCGACGACTCGTCTCGGGTCCATCCAGAGGAAGCCTCAGTGAAGACGCTGGCGCAGTGTCTGAAGTGCATCACGGGGAACAAGGACAACCCTGGGGGCTTGGAAGAGTTCCTCCATTCGACGCCGACCATCTTCCTGACAAGGTCTGGCCTTAACTTCCGAGTGATTTTCTTGTTTCTTGTTTGCAGCTGTCCTGATGAATCCGACTGATGTTTGGTTAATTCTTCTTTTCTGCAGATCTACACCGAAATGTACTCGGTGCCCAACGGGGATCAGGTCCAGGAGGGCGAAGAGGGCGCGGGCGATGTTTCCGAGTGGAAGTCTGACGAGGAGACTGGAGAGGAGAGCGAGGACTCCAGCAGCAGCGAGGAGGTCGAGTCACCTCCCCGTGGTGAGAAGCGCTCCAAGGAAAAGCATGACCCAGAGGTTGTGCGCTCCCGAGCGGGCCCCTCTAGCTCCCAAGTGCAGAAACGGGCTCGCACGGCCACTCCCGATCCGACCGAAAAGGCGCCCAAGCAGCCTAAGGTCGCCGCCATCAAGCCTCGGAAGGTCCTGCCCAAGATCAAGGTGGAAGTCCCGATTGCCTCTACGTAAGTGCTATTCTGCTTTATTTCTCCCTGCTTTTCGGAGGTTGACTTTGCCTTCGTCGACTCACTTTCAATGAAATTGTCAGTGCTGCTGCTTCTGCGACCTCTATGGATATCGACAAGGGTCGGGATGACGAGGAGACCGCAGATGCTGCTACATCCCACACATGTGCGAGTCGTAGATCATACTTTGCTTTTTGTCGGTTTGAACCAACGGTCGACTGAACTTCACGGTTGTTTTTTGAAGCGTCGCGCCATGTCATAGAGCTCCCAAACAACGACGGCGACGATGATGAGGAGCGCGCGGGAGTGACTCGACGTCGCATAAGAAGGAAGGGCCCAAAGGCACCTTCTGGCTTTGAGGCCTAGCAACAGGGGGACGTGGCCAGGGCCACGATATCCTTCGTCGTCCCTGTGTCGACCGCCGCCCTTCTTCGTCGACTGGTCCAGTCGTCGACCCAGCGCCTGCTCCGCCGTCTGTTCTCTTCTCCACCCATCATGTACCGGAGGACCCCGTGGGCACGGCCCAAGAAGCCATTCGTCAGGCGGGGCTGATGATGGAGGGGACGAAGGCGGCGTACGAGGCTAGCATGGCTACTTACAACGCTAGCTCAGCTCTTCGAACCAATGTCTAGGTTTGTCCCTTCCGACTGATTTGCTGTATTGGTGTAGTCTTCAGTTTGAGAAATCTACTGCCTTGCTTGTGAGATGATGCCACACCCATTGGGTGCCTTATCTTGTAGCTTTTAGCTTTTGTAGGACAACCGATAGTACCAGTGGGGGCACGCTCAGTGCGCCCAGTGGGTGTAGTCCCCGAGGCCATGGTCGACTGGAGTCAGTCGACTGTGGTCTTTAGAATGTGTCTTGTTTGTTCCATACTTCTCTTACTCGCGCAGACTCAGGTCAGGCTGATCTTGTCGAGTGAGAACCAGTGGGGGCACGCTCAGTGCACCCACTAGGTGTAGTCCCCGAGGCCATGGTCGACTGCTGGTAGTCGGCCATGGTCTGCGTATAGAACTTTTCATCTTTGTTTTTTTGAACTCTGGTCAGACTGATCTTTGCCAAGTGAGAACCAGTGGGGGCACGCTCAGTGCACCCACTGGGTGTAGTCCCCGAGACTGCGGTTGAGTGTTTGACTCGACTAGTCGTAGAATTCTGATTTGTTGTGTTGATGCAGAGATCTTGTGAGTTCGGGGCCAAATTTGCGGATCTCGAGAAGAAGCAGGTCCAACTCAATCTTGACTTGCAGCTGGCTTGGGACCACTTGAAGAAGACTCAGGAGAAAGCATCTGGTAACTAACGCGAGCAACTCGTCGAGCGACCTTCGATAAATATGCCGTGTGTATCCTCATGTTCATTTGTCTAGTGACGTCTCTTGTAGATCACTGAAGGCGGCCCTGGAGCAGAAGGACCTCGACTTGGCGGCGGCGCAGCAGAGGGCGCAGGAGAAGACTGAACTAGCGGAGGAGAAGCTGGCTTCAGTCGGTGTGCTTGAAGCAGAGATCACCAGGCTGAAGAGCTCCCTCGACGCAGCCAACCAACAAGTGACTCGACTGAAGGGGGCTAAGAATGCCTTGAATGAGAAGTACGAGGGCCTCGTTCAGAAGAAGAACGACCTGGAAGCCTATCTGTGCGGACTCACCAAGAAGTGGTATCTCGTGCTTGAAGGTACGCCTCTTTTGCTCTAGTCTGGGTCAAGGTGGTGGACTCGTAGCTCGCTTACTGATTCGACGCGTTATCCCTCGTGCAGAATTCTGCCGCAACTTTGATGAGTAGACCGGGCGGGTCGAGCCTGGTCTGGACCCCACCAACTTTGATGAGTTTTGCTTCCGACTCTTTCTGACCTTTTGGATTTTGAGTCGACGTCATCTCTGTAGCATGGCTCTGATGGTCGAACCACTTGATGGTGACGTTGTACTTGTGGCGTAGCTCGGAGGACCGCAGCTAAGCCCCCGAGTGAGGGGGTTGCTCTTCACTTGGAGTGGTTTTTGTAACTTCGGCTATTACGAGGTCGCAGCTAAGCTCCCGAGCGAGAGGGTTGCTCTTCACTCGGAGTAGTTTTTGTAACTTAGGTGATTACGGGTTCGCAGCTAAGCCGCCGAGTGAGAGGGTTGCTCTTCACTCGGGGTAGTTTTTGTAACTTAGGCGATTACGAGCTAAGTTGTACTTGTGGCGGAGCTCGGTGGACAGAGCCACGTTGTACTTATGGCGTAGCTCGGAGGACCGCAGCTAAGCCCCCGAGTGAAAGGGTTGCTCTTCACTCGGAGTAGTTTTTGTAACTTAGTCGATTACGGGGTCGCAGCTAAGCCCCCGAGTGAGAGGGTTGCTCTTCACTCGGAGTAGTTTTTGTAACTTAGGCGATTACGGGGTCGCAGCTAAGCCCCCGAGTGAGAGGGTTGCTCTTCACTCGGAGTAGTTTTTGTAACTTAGCGATTACGGGGTCGCAGCTAAGCCCCCCGAGTGAGAGGGTTGCTCTTCACTCGGAGTAGTTTTTGTAACTTAGGCAAATCGGGTTCGCGGCTAAGCCCTCGAGTGAGAGGGTTGCTCTTCACTCGGAGTAGTTTTTGTAACTTAGGCGAATCGGGTTCGCGACTAAGCACCCACTGGGGGTTTTTGAAGACCAGCATCTTAGAAACCAAAAATCATTAAGGAATCGTTGCGAACTTGTCTTTGAAACAAACTGGAAAATCTTTATTACAACTCGACTGTTCGAGCGCTTTAAGTGTAGAAGCGGCAGAGCAGATCCGCGTTCCACGAACGAGGTTCATCTCTCTTCTTAGAGACGTTGTAGAGGTGATACGCTCCATTGTGCAGTACTTTGGTGATGATGAAGGGGCCTTCCCAAGACGGGGCGAGCTTGTGCGGTCGTTTCTGATGCACTCGAAGAACCAGGTCTCCTTCCTGGAATGCTCGACTTCTGATGTTGCGAGCATGGAATCGACGCAGGTCCTGTTGATAAATAGTCGACCAGATCAAGGCCATCTGACGTTCCTCCTCCAAGAGGTCGACTGCATCCTGACGAGCTTGCTCTGCTTCGGCTTCAGAGAAGAGTTCCACTCGGGGGGGCATTGTGCAACAAATCACTCGGCAGCACGGCTTCAGCTCTATAGACCATAAAGAAAGGGGTATGGTCAGTCGACCGGTTTGGAGTTGTCCTCAGACCCCATAAGACGGACGGCGGTTCGGTCACCCAAGCTCCGGCGGCATGCTTGAGGTCACGCATGAGCCATGGCTTCAGGCCTCGGAGAATCAAACCGTTCGCTCTTTCTGCTTGTCCATTTCGACTGCGGATGCGCTACGGAGGCGTAGTCGACTCGTGTTCCTTGAGAGGAATAGAAAGCTCTGAATTCATCCGAGTCAAAGTTGGAGCCGTTGTCCGTGATGATGCTGTGAGGGACACCATATCTGAATATTAATTCCTTGATGAAGCTGATGGCGGTGCTTGACTCGAGGTTCTTGATGGGCTTGGCCTCAATCCACTTGGTGAACTTGTCGACTGCCACGAGCAGGTGAGTGAATCCGCTTCTGCCAGTTTTGAAGGGGCCGACCATGCCCAAACCCCAAACGACAAAGGGACAAACTAGTGGAATGGTCTTCAGGGCAGACGCTGGCTTATAGGACATGTTGGAGTAGAACTGGCAGCCTTCACACTTCTCCACGATATCTTTGGCCATCTCGTTGGCTCGGGGCCAATAAAACCCAGCTCGGTACGTCTTGGCCACTATAGTCCGAGAGGAAGCGTGGTGGCCACAAGTCCCCGAGTGAATCTCATTCAGAATCAGTCGACCCTCCTCTGGGGTGATGCAGCGCTGAGCGACTCGAGTGACACTCTCTCTGTAGAGTTAACCCTGAATGACGGTAAAAGCCTTGGATCGACGGACGATCTGGCGTGCTTCTTCTTCATCTTCCGGGAGTTCTTGCCTGAGCAGATATGCTATGTATGGCACAGTCCAGTCGGGCGTAAACCCTTAAACTCCATGATCAGGTCGACCACTGCAGGTACTTCGACTTCAGTCGGATCTGACGCGCTGACTGGCTGTGGGGGTTCCTCCGTAAAGGGGTCCTCTTTGACTGAGGGGGTGTGCAGATGCTCCTGAAATACATTCTTGGGTATAGGCTTCCGAGTCGACCCAATTTTCACGAGATCATCAGCAAGCTGATTCTTGGCTCTGGGCACGTGATGGAGCTCTAAACCTTCAAACTTCTTTTCAAGCTTCCGTACTGCACTGCAATAATTGGTCATTGTCGGGCTTTTGACGTCCCATTCCTTCATCACATGGTTCACCACTAAGTCTGAATCGCCGTAGACCATCAGGCGACGGACGCCGAGTGAGATGGCCATACGCAATCCGTACAAAAGTGCTTCGTATTCAGCTTCGTTCTTTGATGAGTCAAAGTGGATTTGAAGGACGTAATTGAGCTTGTCGCCCCTAGGAGATACCAGGACCACGCCCGCGCCAGATCCGTTCAACATCTTGGATCCATCAAAGAACATAGTCCAGTGATCCGACTGAACCTGAGTCGGCAGCTCTTGTTCAATCCACTCAGCCACAAAATCTACTATTGCCCGAGACTTGATAGCTTTCTTTGCTTCAAACTTGATATCTAGCGGAAGGAGTTCAATCGCCCATTTTGCCACTCGACTCAATGTGGCCAAGCAACCAGTTAGCTTCTGGACATTGTATACACGCTCGGGGCATTTCATTCGAAGGATGACACTGACCTTTTCTGGGTTGGCATCGATTCCTCGTTCGGAAACAAGAAAACCAAGTAACTTGCCGCCCAGAACTCCAAACGTACACTTCGACGGATTGAGCTTGATATCATAGCTTCTCAAATTTGCGAATGTCTCAGCGAGGTCAGTCAACAGGTCGAAACCTTTCCGCGACTTGACCACAATGTCATCCATGTAAGCTTTGATGTTCCGACTGATTTGCTTCAGCAGGCACTTCTGAATCATGCGCATGAAGGTAGCGTCGGCATTCTTGAGACCGAAAGGCATGGTGACATAACAGAAACACCCGTACAGGGTGATGAAAGCTGTCTTGATTTCATCGGGTCCAAACAGTCGGATCTGATGGTACCCGGAATATGCGTCCAGAAAGGACAAACGCTCACATCCTGCAGCCGAGTCGACTATCTGATCGATGCGAGGGAGAGGAAAATGATCCTTCGGGCAGGCCTGATTGATATGCTTGAAATCGATGCACATGCGGAGAGACTTGTCCTTCTTGGGGACCATGACCACATTGGCGAGCCACTCGGAGTGGTAGATCTCCCGGATCAACTCAGCCGCCAGAAGCCGAGCTACCTCCTTGCCAATCGCCTTTCTCTTCTCCGCGGCGGACCGACGGAGATGTTCCTTCACGGGCTTCACTTTCGGGTCGAATCGCAAACGGTGCTCAGCCTGTCCCCTGGGTACACCTTTCATGTCAGATGGTTTCCATGCAAAGATGTCCTAGTTCTCACGGAGGAACTAGATGAGCGCTTCTTCCTATTTGCTGTCGAGCGTAGTGGAAATGTGGGTCGGTGGGGTGAATGTGTATGGGCTTCATCTCCCCCGCCGACTGAAAAGCTGACTTGGAAGCCGGCTTCTTGGCCCGCAGCAAGTCACTCGGATCCATGTTTTTCTGGTACTTCTCCATCTCTACTGCTGCCATCTGCTCGTCAGCGATTTTCGAGCCTTTTTGGAAGTATTCTTCCGCTTTCCGACGGTTCCCCATGACGGTTATAACGCCGTTGGGGCCCGGCATCTTCAGCTTGAGGTACACATAACACGGTCGAGCCATGAATCTGGCGTAGGCGGGCCTACCCAGAATGGCATGATAAGCGCTCTTGAAGTCCACCACTTCAAATGTCAGCTTTTCTTTGCGATAATTCTTGGAGTCGCCAAAGACTACGTCGAGTGCGATTTGGCCAAGTGAGTCGGCCTTCTTCCCGGGGATGACCCCGTGGAACCTCATGTTGCTTTCGCTTAGTTGGGACATCGGAATGCCCATATCACGGAGAGTTGCAACATACAGAATATTCAAACCACTTCCACCATCCATTAGGACCCTGGTCAAACGCGTGCCCTCGACCATTGGGTCGACCACCAGAGCCTGTCGCCCAGGGGTAGTAATGTGCACGGGGTGATCTAATTTGTCGAACGTGATGGGGGTCTTGGACCACGTCAGATACATGGTTGTTGCCGGGGCAACCATGTTGACTTCTCTGTTGATCACTTTCAGTCGACTTTTGCTTTCAACGTCTGCGAAGATCATCAAAGTGGAGTTGATCTCGGGGTAACCTCCATCCCCTTCCTTGTCCTCGGTCTCCTCTGATTCCTTTTCCTTCTCAGTCGACTGATCCTTCTGGAAGTTCTGGATCAGGAGCCGACACTGTCGAGTGGTGTGCTTGGGATAGACCAAGTTCCCCTCTTCGTCTTTTTTCGTGTGGATGGGACACGGTTGGTCAAGTACGTCATTCCCAGATTGATCTTTTACTTTCTTGGGGACCCAAGTCCCCTTGGGCTATCCTTTACCTTTCCCTTGGTTGACCACTGCAGCTTCGCCCTGAGCGGCTGGCTCGGCCTTGCGCTTGGGTTTCCGATTGGAGTTCTAATCATCTTGTCCGACTGGTTTCTTGCCACTGCAGAGTCGGTCGGCTTCTTCGCCGTTGGCGTACCGACTAGCTATCTCCATCATCCAGGACAGGGACATATCTCACGTCCGACCAAACTTCAGATTCAGTTCTCGGTATCGCACACCCTCCTTGAAGGCGCAGACTATTTGGTTGTCAGGACCCCGATCCTAAGTCACACAGGTCTAGCCTGTAACACACCATATCACTTTCCGGCCTCACGCACGGTATCCCCATGGGTGCCACCTTACCTGGCCCGGGACCGTTTGCGCATTTTGGCACACGTATATGATAGTGTCGCTAGCATCCATATGACAGAGAACCCGGGCCGACATGACTAGTTATAAACCAAAAGTGGCACTAAATTACAGAGACATGCATACATGACCCAGCAACGAACGTGTCGGTCATCAACGTATGAACCCAAGTCGTAGCAAGATACAAGGACTTAAAGGAACAACGCGTGACATTTCCCCTAAGGGACAGACATAGGAACGAAGAAGGACACATGCCGGCCAGCCTAAGTGTTCCGGAGCAGTAGCAAGCTACCAAGGCTCGGTGGAAGCACTAGGAGACATTTCCCTGTAAGGTAGGCTACCAAAGGTAAACAACTAGGTGTCGGATCCCACACATAGCAATACCCATTACACGTACGCATAACATGCAGGTATGTGCTGTACAAGATGGCATCACAACATAACTCAACAACTCATATAGATAAAGGCCCAGAAGAGCCATCATAGCATTTATTACAAACAGAGGTCACATGACCCAACATACAGAGCATACAGGCAACGGAAGCATAACATGTCTGAGTATAGACAACTACAAATGAAAAAGGCTGAGAAGCCTCACTATCTACCAGACCCTCCCAAGGGTACAAGATCGTAGCTGAGGTAACAAGCTAAACGTCGAAGTCCACACGGAACCACTAGTGAGACTGGAGTCTCTCTGCAAAAACATAAATTAAGCAAACGTGAGTACAAAGGTACTCAGCAAGACTTACATCAGAACTAGCTACATATGCATCAGTATCAACAAAGGGGTGGTGGAGTTTGACTGCGGCAAGCCAGCTTGACTCGATGGCTATTCTAAACTACGACTGCAAGTAACTCTTTTGAGGTGGCGCACACGAGTCCACATATTCACCAATCAATACACCACTATGGATCCGCTCCCGTCTCCCTACGAGAAGGCCATCCATAGCACTCACGCTTATCTTGCGCGTTTTAGAGTATCCACTTCCACTTGTCTATGAACTGTAGAGGTAACCCAGAAGTCCATTTCTGCGGACACGGCTATTCGAATAGATTATATATAAAACCCTGCAGGGGTGTACTTCTTCACACACGCTCTCGCCACTTACCGCCATGTACACGTCATGTATCTCGGCAACCTTCAAGCGGAAGCCTGGCGAGGGTGTCGGCCACGACCTGACTAACCACACAAGTCTCTCATCCATGTTTATCGCCTATTTGGGTTCCATCCGTGGGGAGATCCGGCCGGGGTGTCGCTCACGGCCCCAAACGATGTGTACAGGGTTCCCGCATCACCAAACGGGCGATCGGTACACCGTGCCACGTACCTGCCGCGTCACAGCCCACCCCGAGGGTCAGCGCTGGGCACGACCTCCAGTAAACTACAAACACCAGAAACTAATTGCAACTCCTGGACAGAGATCATGTTGATTAATAAGTCGAGAGAGTCAATTAAGGATCCCAATGTGTGGTAGTAGCTGTTTCATGGACCAACCAACACAGAACTCAATTCCTGAGGACGGCTGCAATGAGACAACCCACCATGTACTCCTACATGGCCTCTCATCGCTACCTTTACCAAATCTTGGTCACACACTTAGTTCACACCCAGTAGGACATGTTCATCACCATTCCAATTCATCCCCGATGAATCAGACCTGACACAACTCTAAGCAATAGCAGGCATAACCAGAAAGCATGAATGAGTAGGCACAACATGGCTCAAACAACTCCTACTCATACTAGTGGGTTTCAACTATTTACTGTGGCAATGACAGGTCATGCAGTGGAAGGGGTTCAGCTACCGCAGCAGGTAACAGTTGAAGCGTTGTTGTCCTAATGCAGTGAAGAGAGCAAGAGCGAGAGAGTGGGATTGTATCGGAATTCTCAATGGGGTTTTGCTTGCCTGGCACTTCTGAAGATAGCATTGGGTCTTCATCGGTGTCATCGATCACATCGTCAGAACATGTCTACTGAAAGGGGACAAGCACCGGCAAACAAGAGAGAACACAATCAATGCAATGCGACAATATGATGCATGATCATGATATGGCAATATGTTGTTGATTGAGCTAATGCAACTAGCAACCATGTTAAATGAAGTTGGTTTGAACCAAAGGTTCAAATTCAAACTCCATATGTGATTATTTAAATGCCATTTATTTGATTTCACCTGATCAGCAGGTTTAACTTCTTCAAACATGCATGAAAATGCCATACACAGATTCCTTGAATTTTTCTGATCATTTTTCATATATAAATTATTTCCATCTGAGCTACGGTTGATTTTATATGATTTTTAGCAGTTTTGAGTATTTTCTGAAATTCATAAATCATTTAAGATTTATTTTAAATTCCAGAAACACTTTGCTGCGTCAGCATGACCACATGCTGACGTCAGCAGGTCAACAGGGGCTGTTCGGGTCAAACCTGACCAGTGGGTCCCACTGGTCAGTCTCTCAGGGCTAACTAAAAGTTTTAAAACTAAACTAAAGGTTAACAGAGACAGGGCCCCACGTGTCAGTGACACATCTAACTAACAGGGTTAGTTAGCCTTAAGTTAATACTAACTAAACTGTCAGTGGGCCCAGGGCCCACATGTCAGTGTCCAATGTAACTAACAGAGATAAATAACACTAAACTAAATCTATACCTTAATTAGTTAGGGGCCTGGGTCCACCTGTCATTGACCCAGGGGGGGTCATTAGTGCCTGAACTAATTAGGCCACGTCAGCGTCGCCGGATTAAGCGCCGGCGACCTCACAGTGCGGCGGCGGCTCGCCGGAGTGGCGCTAGGGGCAGTGGCTGGGCGTGCTGAGGGCACTAGAAGGAAGCCCTCATCCGCCCGCTTCTAGGGGTGCGCATGGCTGGGCGTGGGGAGGCCTGCAGAGGCACCGGCGACGAGGTCCGTGGCGGATGAAGCTCTGGTGACGACGGATTCAACGAAACGGTGCGCGGGAGGAGCTGAGGTTTGCACCTACAGTCTCTACGGGTGCTCGCAAACTCGTTGGACTTGGTGGTGTGACCAAAAGGTCACCGGGGTGGCGCCGGCGACCAGCCCGAGCGGCGGCGAGCTTCGGCTTCAGTCGAAGCAGTGGCTACGGTGATCAAGAGGCATGGGGAGGAGGGGCAAACGACGGAGGAGCTCACATAGGTTGCAGCTCGCGTCTCAGTGGGCTTGTAGGAGGTCGGACGACGTCGGGGCATCTCCGGCGATCTGGGGTGCTGGAGATTGAAGACGACGGTGTTGAAGGCGTTGCGGTGCTCCCTAGCTTGAGTAAGTTGATGAAATAGGAAGACGGAGCTGCGGCGGTTCTCCTTGGCATGTTGGCGAGGTGTGCGGTGGCCGGTGGCCGCGGTGGTTCAGGGCGGCGGCGACGAGATCCTCTCGGTGGCCGCGTGCGAGAGAAACAGAGGAGGGAGGAGAGAGCAGCGAGTGAGGGGAGAGGTCGAGGTGGCTCCGGGGCATCTCCGGGCGTTGCTAGAGGGGCCGGGGAGAGGCAGATAGGCAGGGAGGAGGTGGTGGCGTGGCTGCGGCATGCCGAGCACGCAGCTGCTTTGGGGCGAGGGGGAGAAGACAACAGAGGGGGTGTGGTGGTGGGCTGGGCCAGTGAGCTGGGCCGGCTACAGGTAAGGCCAGGTGGGTTCTTCTCTCTCTCTTCTTTTCTATTCTGTTGCTGTTTTCTAATTTTGACATTTGTTTTGGCTTTATTAAAAATGCCAGAGTATTTTCAAAAATCGTGAAACCATGCATGGCTACTGTTTAGAATAAATCCAACAGTAAACATTATAGTTTATGATTATTTGAGCATTTAAAATAATATATAAAATTTAAATGCCCAAATGCAAATAAGATATGATTTAATTCAAAATCCAGAATGGTCCTAGAAATATGTGCAACATTTTTGGCAGAGGTTTTTAATCAATCCAAAAATGATGAACTTTTCCAAAGGGCATTTTGGGTTCATTGAAAAAGATTTTAATTTGACCCTAGTTGAATTCATTTAGTGCTAGGGTTTGAACATCCCCATTTCCAGTTTCTGAGAAAATTAAACATGATGCACATGAAGACCAAGCAAGACAGGCAAGGGCTGGTCTAGGGCTGTGACAATGCACCCCCACTAAACAAGAATCTCGTCCCGAGATTCAAGCGTAGGGTAAGAAATCAGAGGGGACACTAACTAACACAATCTTCATGATCCAAGTGCCCTTCATATGAATGTTGATTGCTAGCATCATGTTGATCTTGAAACCCTTGCTTACCAGATCTTTGTCCAACACAGTGATAACAGAAGAAACTCTACAGTAATCTATCTTGCCAAAGATCGAGCAACTCAGATTAACTCATGGAGTGAGACGTTGAAACATCTCTTGAGCTGAGACACGGAGTACACCTCCAGGGGGATGGAGTGAAATAAATGATGAAAATTCACTTGGCAGGCAAATTTCCACACCTAAGAAGATGGTGATCGATGTCACTAGACGGGGCACCTTTTAAGAAGATGACTCGTAGAGTTATTCCCTTCAGTGGCAAAAAGAATTACTTTTGATATAGTGATCATTGAAATTCCCTATACCAGCCTAAGGCAAACACAATCGATCGTTTGACGGAGTCCGAAAGAATGACATACTCGGCCAGAATGGATGATGTGGACTACCTTGTTAAAGACAACACAAGGGATGATTTTGGTTATCATCGGAAATGGATGGGACCCATGGCAAGTCCATTGCTGAAGATAATCCTGAACAACAGTGATTGAGAACGGTAACCCATGGAGAATTGGCACATTGGCGGTGCAAGCTGGGAACAAAATGCAAATGCTAGGAATGATTCTGGTAACTGGGGTGAATCCCAACAGTAGAGAGTAAATCTACTCTTGAGGGGTTATAGTATAACCAAGAACACTGGGAGCAATCCCGGTTAGTGTCGAGGATAACACCTAGTGCTTGTGCGTGCTCTCAAGAACTTGAGCATTTCCATAATCATCAAGGTTTTACCAATATCCGTGTCAAGGATCCTGGCAACACAACATACGACCATGATGTATGGCGATGGACGATGCAAATGCAAAGGAAGATAACACTTTCTCGGATTTCACCTTGGCGAGGCCGAGGGGCAAGATCTGGATGATCGACCGGGAGACATTTAGCACTCCGCTTCTAATGTTCTCCTTGATGTGCTAGCGCAACCCATTTATTAAAATGGCTTTGTACCTAGAATGTCAAGTAAAAGGCCGGACTTCAGGAGCACAAAGATTCCATAAGGAACAACTAGGGAGTAAATCCTACGAAGTCCTTATGGGAAGGTGGCCAACTTCTTCAATCAAGATTCTACAACAACAGGTCTTCCGGCTGGGTGTGTTGGCCACGACATCCACTTTACCGGTTATCGAGAGACCAATATTACAGTTCTTGGGAAAAGGCTCCAACCATCATATCTGCCTGAGATTCAGTTCTGGTTAGTGTCAGGATATCCCAGACTCATCGAGTCTAGAAGAAAGATGAAAGTTTGCAACACAAATCGACGAGACGGCGTTGCGAGATTCTCAGGAATGAACTACGATAGCAGCTCCAAAACATGAGCTGGTTCTGCTACAAAACCTGTGAACGCGTTGTCACAGATAAGCATGACCACATAGTAGTCTTATGATAAAATACTACCGAGTTTCAGGTTTAGGAATCATCATTGAGATAACGAAGTCTTGTGCATGTCCGTCCGGGCCCTTTGGGATTAGCGCATGAACTTCTTTTCTTTGAACAATTCAATCAGTGGCTTGGTGTGCTAGGGATACATATAGAGTGAAGGTTGCAAGTCTCCAAACCACAGAATACTTCGCACGTATGCATGACTGACTTGGGATGGTTCCAGAGGAAGCAAAACTAATTTTCTCGAACTCACGGTGGCAACTTACATCAATTACACATGAATTAGGGAAAGTCTCTTCTCTCATCCAGCATATACCTCATGAACGGGACACGAAGGCAATGCTTACAAAGTTTCCAACACTAGCTTAATGTTCATCAAAATCATGGAGAGGATAGGGATGTTGTCGATGGGCTCAACCATAATCCATCCAGATTTCCATGGAGATGGAATTCCATAATTATGTGAACAAGTGATAGTATTGGTCAGACCCAGAAGATATAATGGTGTATGCTCGAGGAATCAACCACGAGTAAGACAACATTATGAACATAGTTGGTTCTGATTTGATTTGATGATAGCCCATACTCAAATCAAAGTTTTGATATGACAATAGGTCCAACAACTGATCACAGGGACCAATTGATGAAGATGTCATCTATCTTCAACACACACACAAAAGATATCCCTTGGAAGGAACTAAGTCAGGCAAGCTTTTATCTTCCGACTCTCCATGTTTTTGTTTAGCTTAACCAACTAGTTCAGGGTATCCAATACAGATTCTTGGAGAAGGGGTGGTTTACAAGAAAACCAACTTGATCACGAACTCAACATAGCGGTCAGGTGACAACCTGGTAATACTTCCGAGAAGATATTCGAAAAATTACGTATCACCGATATGCTACTAAGCTCGAGAACAATCTTGCTTTTTAGGGCAAGACGATATGATCAAATGAGCGAGGACTTAACAAAAATCCTAACTCATCAATCAAGAGGTGCACCAGGAAAGTGGACTAGATAGCACGATCAACCTTAGGGTGATGATTCAATAATCAACTCGCTAAGGATGAGGTTAATGTCCATTTAACTACCAAGCAACAGAGTTGCTAGGAGTATTGATTTCACACATCACAATTTACTTGTCAGTATTCCGGTTACAACAACACGGAGACCGAGGAATGGATGATGATGGTGAGAGGTATCACTGTATCAAGAGTTCATAGGAGGTCGTGCAATTCCCATGACATTCTTGACATAAAGATGGTAATATTTC
This sequence comes from Secale cereale, assembly GCA_902687465.1. Lineage (NCBI taxonomy): Eukaryota > Viridiplantae > Streptophyta > Magnoliopsida > Poales > Poaceae > Secale > Secale cereale. The sequence continues at coordinate 567,608,463 of LR738709.1, forward strand.
AAGATAGAACAGATTAGAAGCTGGATTAACATTCCTCATCTGCGGAGTACAACTTCTTTGACCCAATCCTGGATATGGATAAGGTACTGGAGTTTGGTTCTCCTAGTCATTCCAGAATAGAATGGCTTGACAGACCACAAGAGTAAAAGGCATCGATGAACACGAGTGCACAACTACTCCTGACTATCAACTGATAGACGAGGGTCATAATACAACTAAGGGGAGACAACTCAAGGAACATATAACTTCTGAGTTGTGGATGCATAGATTAACATGTCGAACGAGTTCAACATATTTCTTCCGGATAACCCATGCAGAAAGGTAGGATTGGCAGAATCACAATATGATTGGAGTACTACTCAAGAGCACTCTGGTTGTGATCTTTTGGTTCGGGAGAACTTCTGCCAAGGATGGTTCATGGTATTTGGAAGAAGGATATACCACGGACCTCGAGGACTATCACAAGGTTACTAGTATCCTAAAGGGACGAGCAAATACTACCAACATGAAGTAAGTAGAGTGAATCTTGGGTTCAAGAACCCAGAAATATAATGCCTACTAACTAAATGGCATCACGGGATGCTTTTGAGAATAATGGCCAGAATCATCACACTGGGAATATAAAGAATTGCTAGATTACTGGGTGATCTTCTAAGACACCTAGGGTCATAATAATAAGTCCAACATATATGTCGAGGTAACAGAGTACCTCAACACACTGACTAGTGTGATTAATCTGGCCTAAAAGGACATCGGAAACAGGGAGGAAAGGTTTGCAAATGCATCAGACTATTCAGAAACCTGGGATGACTCGGACAGCATAACGGCTGTAAATGCTCAAAAATACTTCTGAGACTCATGCACAAAGATAGCATAACCACTCAACATCATAACGTCAAGGTTCTGAGATCAACAGTTGAACACACAGAAGTAGAATAAACTGAACTGAGAGTTGAATCCACAATTATCGTGATCCTGATAGACATAAGAGAAAGCCTAGTTCTTAATCCCCGTAGAAGAAGAAGGTGACTCAGATCAGAAGGTCATGGGGTAAAGGAGTAAAAAGAGCCTTACGTTCCCTTCCACAATCAATTCCCTTATATAACTAAAGAGTTTCTAGACACAACTTCGACCAGTTTGGCTTAATAATCCTACAGGCAGTCAGGCTCTGATACCAAAGCTGTCAGGACCCCGATCCTAAGTCACACAGGTCTAGCCTGTAACACACCATATCACTTTGCGGCCTCACGCACGGTATCCCCACGGGTGCCACCTTACCTGGCCCAAGACCGTTTGCGCATTATGGCACACGTATATGATAGTGTTGCTAGCATCCATATGACACAGAACCCGGGCCGACATGACTAGTTATAAACCAAAAGTGGCACTAAATTACAGAGACATGCATACATGACCCAGCAACGAACGTGTCGGTCATCAACGTATGAACCCAAGTCGTAGCAAGCTACAAGGACTTAAAGGAACAACGCGTGACATTTCCCCTAAGGGACAGACACATGAACGAAGAAGGACACATGCCGGCCAGCCTAAGTGTTCCGGAGCAGTAGCAAGCTACCAAGGCTCGGTGGAAGCACTAGGAGACATTTCCCTGTAAGGTAGGCTACCAAAGGTAAACAACTAGGTGTCGGATCCCACACATAGCAATACACATTACACGTACGCATAACATGCAGGTATGCGCTGTACAACATGGCATCACAACATAACTCAACAACTCATATAGATAAAGGCCCAGAAGAGCCATCATAGCATTTATTACAAACATAGGTCACATGACCCAACATACAGAGCATACAGGCAACGGAAGCATAACATGTCTGAGTACAGACAACTACAAATGAAAAAGGATGAGAAGCCTCACTATCTACCAGACCCTCCCAAGGGTACAAGATCGTAGCTGAGGTAAGAAGATAAACGTCGAAGTCCACACGGAACCACTAGTGAGACTGGAGTCTCTCTGCAAAAACATAAATTAAGCAAACGTGAGTACAAAGGTACTCAGCAAGACTTACATCAGAACTAGCTACATATGCATCAGTATCAACAAAGGGGTGGTGGAGTTTGACTGCAGCAAGCCAGCTTGACTCGGTGGCTATTCTAAACTACGACTGCAAGTAACTCTTTTGAGGTGGCGCACACGAGTCCACATATTCACCAATCAATACACCACTATGGATCCGCTCCTGTCTCCCTACGAGAAGGCCATCCATAGCACTCACGCTTATCTTGCGCGTTTTAGAGTATCCACTTCCACTTGTCTATGAACTGTAGAGGTAACCCAGAAGTCCATTTCCGCGGACACGGCTATTCGAATAGATTATATATAAAACCTTGCAGGGGTGTACTTCTTCACACACGCTCTCGCCACTTACCGCCATGTACACGTCATGTATCTCGGCAACCTTCAAGCGGAAGCCTGGCGAGGGTATCGGCCACGACCTGACTAACCGCACAAGTCTCTCGTCCAGGTTTATCGCCTATTTGGGTTCCATCCGTGGGGAGATCCGGCCGGGGTGTCGCTCACGGCCCCAAACGATGTGTACAGGGTTCCCGCATCACCAAACGGGCGATCGGTACACCGTGCCATGTACCTGCCGCGTCACAGCCCACCCCGAGGGTTAGCGCTGCGCACGACCTCTGGTAAACTACAAACACCAGAAACTAATTGCAACTCCTGGACAGAGATCATGTTGATTAATACGTCGAGAGAGTCAATTAAGGATCCCAATGTGTGGTAGTAGCTGTTTCATGGACCAACCAACACAGAACTCAGTTCCTGAGGACGACTGCAATGAGACAACCCACCATGTACTCCTACATGGCCTCTCATCGCTACCTTTACCAAATCGTGTTCACACACTTAGTTCACAACCAGTAGGACATGTTCATCACCATTCCAATTCATCCCCGATGAATCAGACCTGACACAACTCTAAGCAATAGCAGGCATAACCAGAAAGCATGAATGAGTAGGCACAACATGGCTCAAACAACTCCTACTCATACTAGTGGGTTTCAACTATTTACTGTGGCAATGACAGGTCATGCAGTGGAAAGGGGTTCAGCTACCGCAGCAGGTAACCGTTGAAGCGTTGTTGTCCTAATGCAGTAAAGAAAGCAAGAGCGAGAGAGTGGGATTGTATCGGAATGCTCAATGGGGTTTTGCTTGCCTGGCACTTCTGAAGATAACATTGGGTCTTCATCAGTGTCATCGATCACATCGTTGGAGCACGTCTACTGAAAGGGGACAAGCACTGGCAAACAAGAGAGAACACAATCAATGCAATGCGACAATATGATGCGTGAGTCGACCATGAGGACTTCTGCCGCGGGATCGCTGCTCCCGCACTCGGAAACTGAACCCGCGAGCTCGACCGACGAATCGACCGGCCCGTAAAGGTATTCATCGTGCTCGATGGCCACGACTTGAGGGGTGGCCGCCTGGCAGGCCACTGCGTGTTTCTCCCACCGCTGGAGCCGCGAGTGATCGGATCGCTTGTGACAGCGTCGGGCAGGGATGATGGATGATGAAGGGATCGGCAGGTACTGAGTCGACGGCTACCGAAGAAGGACGCCACAGGCGCTGGCGCGGAAGTGCGCAGCCCCGCGGACGGGCAGCACCTCAACGTCGAGGGGAGCCTCCTGGATCCAAGCAGAGTCGTCGGCGATGAAGACGAGCGCGCCAAGTCGGATCTCGTTGCCCAATGTCAGACCACCGCCGGAAACCATGATGAAGGAGGTCGGAGAAAAGTTTGCAACCTCACCAGAAGTCGCTAAGATGCCTTGCCCCAAGGTGGGCGCCAACTGTCGTGGTTCTAAGTCCGACAGTACGAGTAGGGGGTACGTAAGAGGAGGCAAGGCCCTAGCTATGGCGAGGTTGTACGCAAGGTGTTTACGAGTTCATGCCCTTCTCGGAGGAAGTAACAGCCCTACGTCTCGATGCCCGAAGGCGGTCGACTGTAATATGTATATGTGTGTGTTACAGGGGGTGCAAACCCTTGTACCGGAGGAGGGGGTGGCTTATATAGTGTGCCAGCACCCCAGCCATGCTCCACGTTACTAAGGGTTCAATTTACATAAAGGCAGGCGTTACTGATAACACCTGCAGTAAAGAGTAATAAAGGCATTCATTGCAGCAGAGTGAATACCAGACCGTTGCTGTCCTAAGGAACCTTTGAACTTCGGGGGTCGAGTGCCTTGGATGGGTCGAGTGAAGTTGAGTCGTCTGGATGGGGGTGTACGGTCGAGTGGGATGGCCTCTTGGGCCGTCTTAGTCGACTGTCCTTGTTACCGTCGGTTTGTGTTTTGAGCTTCTGGGGTAGTGACCTTGGGTGGGGTATCTTGGTCAGGCCTGTGACCCTACCCTAGGTCTATAACCTCGTCACCTGCCTCGTGGGCCCCCTGTTGCTCCACCGATGTATCCCCCGGCTCCATATATTCACTTTCGGGGAGGAAAAAAACCAGAGAGAAGGAATTATTGTGTTTTACGATATGGAGCTACCGCCAAGCCCTAATCTCTCTCGGGAGGGCTAATCTGGAGTCGGTTCGGGGCTCCGGAGAGGGGAGATCATCGCCATCGTCATCATGAACCTCCCCCCATCACCAATTCCATGATGCTCACTGTCGTGCGTGAGTAATCCCATTGTAGGCTTGCTGGACGGTGATGGGTTGGATGAGATTTTCCATGTAATCGAGTTAGTTTTGTTAGGGTTTGATCCCTAGTATCCACTATGTTCTAAGATTGATGTTGCTATGACTTTGCCATGCTTAATGCTTGTCACTAGGGCCCGAGTGCCATGATTTCAGATATGAACCTATTATGTTTTCATGAATATATGTGTGTTCTTGATCCTATCTTGCAAGTCAATAGTCACCTACTATGTGTTATGATCCGGCAATCCCGAAGTGATAATAGTCGGGACCACTCCCGGTGATGACCATAGTTTGAGGAGTTCATGTATTCATTACGTGTTAATGATTTGGTCCGGTACTCTATTAAAAGGAGGCCTTAATATTCCTTAGTTTCCACTAGGACCCCGCTGCCACGGGAGGGTAGGACAAAAGATGTCATGTAAGTTCTTTTCCATAAGCACGTATGACTATATTCGGAATACATGCCTACATTACATTGATGAACTGGAGCTAGTTCTGTGTCACACTATGTTATAACTATTACATGAGAAATTGCATCCGACATAATTATCCATCACCAATCCAATGCCTACGTGCTTTTCACATATTGCTTGTTGCTTATTTACTTTTCTGCTGCTACTGTTACAATCACTACAAAACTGCTATCACTACTTTTGCTACTGTTACCGTTACTTCCATATTACCTTGCTACTAAATTACCTTGCTGCAGATACTAAGTTTCCAGGTGTGATTGAATTGACAACTCAGCTGCTAATACTTGAGAGTATTCTTTGGCCCCCCTTGTGTCGAATCAATAAATTTGGGTTGAATACTTTACCCTCGAAAACTGTTGTGATCCCGTACACTTGTGGGTTATCAACAACAGGGTCCATTACCAGGGGCTGTATTCGTCCCAGTATATGTTGAAAAGTCCTAACACCTATAGGGAGTGTTCCACGTCCTGGATATTGCTTTATATGCATCAGTTCCGAATCATGTCTTGGGTCAATAGTTGGGTTGCCCGGCAGATGTGCTTACCACTACGTTCCCAATTGCTCGGCTAGGGTGTAAAGGGAGAACTACTGCGATTGTACTTCTAGTTCGTCCGATCAAGTACCTCAGTAGAGAAAGCCGAAAACTGACTATCCGGTGACTTAGTGTCATACTACGATTGATGGAGGTCTACCCCGTGTTATACGAAGGGTTGGTTCTTTGTCTAGCCGCGTACAAATGGATACCTCAATTCGGAAACACCATATACGCACCAGGGGCTAGTACTTACTCTCACTTGTCAAACTCCTATGGCTAAGTGAAAGCAATAAAGCAGCATAGTCTAATTGCCTGGTTCGCTCCTCATACACCTCCTACATGGACCAAGACGTTGGATAAAGAGTGTCTATGCATATGACCGAACACCCTAGTAATATTTACATGGGGGCTGAAGCCGATGACTGGAAACTTTCAGATTTAAATAAACGGCCGCACATGAGGTGAAAGTCGCTCACATTATAATAGCGCAAAAATTATATATACATCGGTTCATAAGCTTAAGTTTTTACAACTGGATACAATTACTCGAAGATAATATCCTCTGAGCACTGGCCTTCTACAAGGCGGGCGCCTTCTATGACGTCCTCAAAGTATCTCTCCGGCTTGCGGTGCTCCTTGCCTTCGAGCGGGCCAGCAGTGGCTATATCCTGCGCCTTAATCTTCGGCCAGTGCACTTTCACACGGGCAAAGGCCATCCGAGCACCCTCTATGCAGGCCGAATGCTTAAACGCGTCAACCAGCGGACTCGCTTCGACGAGCCGCTTCACCAATCCGAAGTAGCTACTTGGGATTGGCTCAGCGGGCCACAACCGGACTATCAAGTCCTTCATGGCCGAACCAGTGATGTCTACTACGCAACCTTCTTCTTGTAGACGTTTTTGATCACCAAAATATACATCAAGTGGATCACATGATATCCCATTGTCACCACAGATAAGCACATGCAAGACATACATCAAGTTTTCTCAAATCCTTAAAGACTCAATCTGATAAGATAAATTCAAAGGGAAAACTCAATTCATCACAAGAAAGTAGAGGGGGAGAAACATCATAAGATCCACCTATAATAGCAAAGCTCGCGATACATCAAAATCGTGCCATCTCAAGAACACGAGAGAGAGAGAGAGAGAGAGAGAGAGAGAGAGAGATCAAACACATAGCTACTGGTACATACCCTTAGCCCCGAGGGTGGACTACTCCCTCCTCGTCATGGAGAGCGCCGGGATGATGAAGAAAGCCACCGGAGAGGGATTCCCTCCCCTCCGGTAGGGTGCCAAAACGGGTCTAGATTGGTTTTCGGTGGCAACATGGGCTTTCGGCGGCGGAACTCCCGATCTAGGTTACTTTTCGGAGGTTTCAGTATATATCGGAGGTGTTGGAGTTGGGGGCAAGTAAAGGGGGTCTCCGGGCTGTCCACGAGGCAGGGGGCGCGCTCAGTAGGGGGGCTCCCCTACCCTCGTGGGCAGCCCGTGGACCTTCTGGCCCCCCTCCGGCACTTTCTTTGCTTCTTCTGGTGCAAAAACATCCTCCGTTGAGTTTCAGGTCAATTGGTCTCCGTTTGATATTCCTTTTCTGCGATACTCTAAAACAGGAGAAAAACAGAAACTGGCACTGGGCTCTGGGTTAATAGGTTAGTCCCAAAAATCATATAAAAGTGTATATAAAAGCCCATAAAACATCCTAGAAGGATAATATAATAGCATGGAACAATAAAAAATTATAGATACGTTGGAGACGTATCAAGCATCCCCAAGCTTAATTACTGCTCGTCCTCGAGTAGGTAAATGATAAAAACAGAATTTTTGATGTGGAATGCTACCCAACATAATTCTCAATGCAATATACTTTATTGTGGCATGAATGTTTAGATCCATAAGATTCAAGATAAAAGTTTATATTGGCATAAGAATAATAATACTTCAAGCATGCTAACAAAGCAATTATGTCTTGTTAAAATAACATGACCAAAGAAAGTTATCCCTACAAAATCATATAGTCTGGCTATGCTCCCTCTTCATCACACAAAATATTCATATCATGCACAACCCCGGTTTCAGCCAAGCAATAGTTTTCATACTCAAATTTTTTCAAACCTTTCAACTTTCACGCAATACATGAGCGTGAGCCATGGATATAGCACTGTAGGTGGAATAGAGTGGTGGTTGTGGAGAAGACAAAAAAGGAGGATGATAGTCTCACATCAACTAGGCGTATCAATGGGCTATGGAGATGCCCATCAATAGATATCAATGTGAGTGAGTAGGGATTGCCATGCAACGGATGCACTAGAGCTAAAAATGTATGAAAGCTCAACAAAAGAAACTAAGTGGGTGTGCATCCAACTTGCTTGCTCACGAAGACCTAGGGCATTTGAGGAAGCCCATCGTTGGAATATACAAGCCAAGTTCTATAATGAAAATTCCCACTAGTATATGAAAGTGACTAAACATGAGACTCTCTATCATGAAGAACATGGTGCTACTTTGAAGCACATCTGTGGAAAAAAGATAGTAGCATGTGGTGAATAAAAATATAGCATCGAGTAAAGTTACTGATAGACGAAGACGAAAGAGGGGACGCTTTCCTGGGGCATCCCCGAGCTTAAGCTTTTGGTTGTCCTTGAATTTTACCTTGGGGTGCCTTGGGCATCCCCAAGCTTAGGCTCTGGCCACTCCTTATTCCATAGTCCATCGCATCTTTACCCAAAACTTGAAAACTTCACAACACAAAACTTAACAGAAAACTCGTAAGCTCCGTTAGTATAAGAAAATAAAACTACCACTTAGGTACTGTTGTGAACTCATTCTAAATTCATATTGGTGTTGTATCTACTGTATTCCAACTTCTCCATGGTTCATACCCTCCGATACTACTCATAGATTCATCAGAATAAGCAAACAACACACGGAAAACAGAATTTGTCAAAAACAGAACAGTCTGTAGCAATCTGTAACTTTCAAATACTTATGTAACTCTAAAAATTCTGAAATAAATTGGTAGACCTGAGGAATTTGTCTATTAATCATCTGCAAAAACAATGAACTAAAAAGCACTCTCCAGTAAAAAATGGTAGCTAATCTCGTGAGCACTAAAGTTTTTGTTTTTTACAGCATGATCGCATAAACTTCACACAAGTCTTACCAAAGGTTCTACTTGGCACAAATACTAATTAAAATACAAAAACACATCTAAACAGGAGCTAGATGCAATATTTATTCCTAAACATAAGCAAAAACAAAGAACAAAAATAAAGTTGGGTTGCCTCCCAACAAGCGCTATCGTTTAACTCCCCTAGCTAGGCATGATGATTTCAATGATGCTCGCATAGAAGATAAGAATTGAAACATAAAGAGAGCATCATGAAGAATATGACTAGCACATTTAAATCTAACCCACTTCCTATGCATAGGGATTTTGTGAGCAAACAACTTATGGGAACGATAATCAACTAGCATAGGAAGTGAAAACGAGCATAACTTCAAGATTTTAAGCACATAGAGAGGAAACTTGATATTATTGCAATTCCAACAAGCATATGATCCTCTCTCATAATAATTTTTAGTAGAATCATGAATGAATTCAACAATATAACTATCACATAAAGCATTCTTTTCATGATCCATAAGCATAGAAATTTTACTACTCCCATCATAAGCAAAATTCTTCTCATGAAAAGTAGTGGGAGCAAACTCAACAAAATAATTATCATGTGAAGCATGGTCCAATTGAAAACTAAAATCACGTTGACAAGTTTCATGGTTATCATTATTCTTAATACCATACAAGTCATCACAATAATCATTATATATAGCAACTTTGTTCTCATAATCAATTGGAACCTCTTTCGAAATAGTGGATTCATCACTAAACAAAGTCATGACCTCTCCAAATCTACTTTCATAAATATAATCATCATAAATAGGAGGCATGCTTTCATAAAAATAAGTTTGCTCATCAAATCTTGGGGGACTAAAAATATCATCTTCATCAAACATAGCATCCCCAAGCTTGTGGCTTTGCATATCATTAGCATCATGGATATTCAAAGGATTCACACTAACAACATTGCAATCATGCTCATCATGCACATATTTTATGCCAAGAATTCTATTTAATTCTTTTTCTATTACTTGAGCACAATTTTCCTTTCCATCATTTTCACGAAAGATATTAAAAAGGTGAAGTATATGTGGTAACCTTAATTCCATTTTTTGTAGTTTTTTTTATAAACTAAACTAGTGATAAAACAAGAAACTAAAAGATTCGATTGCAAGATCTAAAGATATACCTTCAAGCACTCACCTCCCCGGCAACGGCGCCAGAAAAGAGCTTGATGTCTACTACGCAACCTTCTTCTTGTAGACATTGTTGGGCCTCCAAGTGCAGAGGTTTGTAGGACAGTAACTAATTTCCCTCAAGTGGATGACCTAAGGTTTATCAATCTGTGGGAGGCGTAGGATGAAGATGGTCTCTTTCAAGCAACCATGCAACCAAATAACCAAGAGTCTCTTGTGTCCCCAACACACCCAGTACAACGGTAAATTGTATAGGTGCACTAGTTCGGCGAAGAGATGGTGATACAAGTGCAATATGGATGGTAGATATAGGTTTTTGTAATAAGAAAATATAAAAACATCAAGGTAGCAAGTGATAAAAGTGAGCATAAACGGTGTTGCAATGATAGGAAACAAGGCCTAGGGTTCATACTTTCACTAGTGCAAGTTCTCTCAACAAGGATAACATAATTGGATCATATTACTAGCCCTCAACATGCAACAAAGAGTCACTCCAAAGTAAGTAATAGCGGAGAACAAACGAAGAGATTATGGTAGGGTGCGAAACCACCTCAAAGTTATTCTTTCCGATCAATCTATTCAAGAGTCCGTAGTAAAATAACGCGAAGCTATTCTTTCCGTTCAATCTATCATAGAGTTCGTACTAGAATAACACCTTAAGAGACAAATCAACCAAAACCCTAATGTCACCTAGATACTCCATTGTCACCTCAAGTATCCGTGGGCATGATTATACGATATGCATCACACAATCCCAGATTCATCTATTCAACCAACACAAAGTACTTCAAAGAGTGCCCCAAAGTTTCTACCGGAGAGTCAAGACAAAAACGTGTGCCAACCCCTATGCATAGATTCCCAAGGTCACCGAACCCGCAAGTTGATTACCAAAACAAACATCAAGTGGATCACGTGATATCACATTGTCAGCATAGATAAGCACATGCAAGACATACATCAAGTGTTCTCAAATCCTTAAAGACTAAATCCGATAAGATAACTTCAAAGGGAAAACTCAATTCATCACAAGAAAGTAGAGTGGGAGAAACATCATAAGATCCAACTATAATAGCAAAGCTCGCGATACATCAAGATCTTGCCATCTCAAGAACATGAGAGAGAGAGAGAGAGAGATCAAACACATAGCTACTAGTACATACCCTCAGCCCCGAGGGTGGACTACTCCCTCCTCGTCATGGAGAGCGCCGGGATGATGAAGAAAACCACTGGAGAGGGATTCCCCCCCCCCTCGGGCAGGGTGCCAGAACGGGTCTAGATTGGTTTTTAGTGGCAACAGGGGCTTTCGGCAGCGGAACTCCCGATCTAGGTTACTTTTCGGAGGTTTCAGTATATATAAGAGGCGTTGGAGTCGGGGGCAAGTAAAAGAGGTATCCGGGCTGTCCACGAGGCAGGGGCGCGCCCAGTAGGGGGCACTCCCCTACCCTCGTGGGTAGCCCGTGGACCTTCTGGCCCCCCTCCGGCACTTTCTGGGCTTCTTCTGGTCCAAAAACGTCCTCCGTTGAGTTTCGGGTCAATTGGGCTCCGTTTGATATTCCTTTTCTGTGATACTTTAAAACAGGAGAAAAACATAAATTGGCACTGGGCTCTGGGTTAATAGGTTAGTCCCAAAAATCATATAAAAATGTATATAAAAGCCCATAAAACATCCTAGAAGGATAATATAATATCATGGAATAATAAAAAATTATAGATACGTTGGAGACATATCAACCCGCCATGTTGTGCAGCTCGACCAACTGCTTCATCTGGTCGTTGAGGGGCACCGGATGATTGGGCGCATTGAATTGCGACTAGAACAAGTTCTCCATGTTGTTCCCCTCCTGGGATCGGAAGTATTGGGCGGCGTCAGTGATACGTCTCCAAGATATCTTTAATTTTCGATTGTTCCATGCAATTATATTATCCTTCTAGGATGTTTAATGGGCTTTATTATACACTTTTATATGAATCTTGGAACTAACCTATTAACCCAGAGCCCAGTACCAGTTTATCTTTTTCCTTGTTTTTGAGTTTTACAGAAAAGGAATATCAAACGAAGTCCAATTGACGTGTCAATTTTTGATGATTTTTTATGGACCAAAAGAAGCCCCCGAAGTAAAAGAGTTGGTCCAGGAGAGTCACGGGCTGCCCACGAGGGTGGGGGCGTGCCCCCCTATCTCGTGAACAGCCCGGAGACCCCCTTTACTTGCCCCCGACTCCAACACCTCCTATATATACTGAAACCTCCGAAAAATAACATAGATCGGGAGTTCCGCTGCCGAAAGCCTCTGTTGCCACCGAAAACTAATCTAGACCCGTTCCGGCACCCTGCCAGAGGGGAAATCCCTCTCCAATGGCCATCTTCATCATCCCGGCGCTCTCCATGATGAGAAGGGAGTAGTCCACCCTCGGGGCTGAGGGTATGTACCAGTAGCTGTGTGTTTGATCTCTCTCTCTCTCTCTCTCTCTCTCTCTCTCTCTCTCTCTCTCTCGTGTTCTTGAGATGGCACGATCTTGATGTATCGCGAGCTTTGCTACTATAGTTGGATCTTATGATGTTTCTCCCCCTCTATCTTCTTGTAATGGATTGAGTTTTCCCTTTGGATTTATCTTATCGGATTGAGTCTGTAAGGATTTGAGAACACTTGATGTATGTCTTGCATGTGCTTATCTTTGGTGACAATGGGATATCATGTGATCTACTTGATGTATGTTTTGGTGATCAACTTGCGGGTTCCGTGACCTTGGGAATCTATGCATAGGGGTTGGCACACTTTTTCGTCTTGACTCTCCGGTAGAAACTTTGGGGCACTCTTTGAAGTTCTTTGTGTTGGTTGAATAGATGAATCTGAGATTTGTGATGCGTATCGTATAATCATGCCCATAGATACTTGAGGTGACAATGGAGTATCTAGGTGACATTAGGGTTTTGGTTGAATTGTATCTTAAGGTGTTATTCTAGTACGAACTCTAAGATAGATCGAACGGAAAGAATAGCTTCGTGTTATTTTACTACGGACTCTTGAATAGATCAATCAGAAAGAATAACTTTGAGGTGGTTTCGTACCCTACCATAATCTCTTCGTTTGTTCTCCGCTATTAGTGACTTTGGAGTGACTCTTTGTTGCATGCTGAGGGATAGTTATATGATCCAGTTATGTTATTATTGTTGAGAGAACTTGCACTAGTGAAAGTATGAACCCTAGGCCTTGTTTCCTATCATTGCAACACCGTTTATGCTCACTTTTATCATTAGTTACCTTGCTGTTTTTATATTTTCAGATTACAAAAACCTATATCTACCATCCATATTGCACTTGTATCACCATCTCTTCACCGAACTAGTGCACCTATACCATTGTATCGGGTGTGTTGGGGACACAAGAGACTCTTTGTTATTTGGTTGCAGGGTTGCTAGAGAGAGACCATCTTCATCCTATGCCTCCCATGGATTGATAAACCTTAGGTCATCCACTTGAGGGAAATTTGCTACTGTCCTACCAACCTCTACACTTGGAGGCCCAACAACGTCTATAAGAAGAAGGTTACATAGTAGACATCAAGCTCTTTTCTGGCGTCGTTGCCGGGGAGGTTAGTGCTTGAAGGTATATCTTTAGATCCTGTAATCAAATCTTCTAGTTTCTTGTTTTATCACTAGTTTATTTTATAAAAGAAAACTACAAAAAAATGGAATTAAGGTTACCTCTTATGCTTCATCTTTTTAATATCTTTCGTGAAATTGATGGGAAGGAAAATTGTGCTCATATACTAGAAGAAGAATTACATAGAATGCTTGGCATAAAATATATGAATGATGAGCATGATTGCAACGTTGTTAGTATGAATTCCTTGAATACCCATGATGCTAATGATATGCAAAGCCACAATCTTGGGGATGCTATGTTGGATGAATATGATATGTTTAGCCCCCCAAGTTTTGATGAGAAAATTTATTATGATGAAAACGTGCCTCCTATTTACGATGATTATTGTGATGACATGTATGCTATAAAGAATAAAGATAACCATGAAACTTGTCATCGTGATTTTAATTTTCAATTGGATTATGCTTCACATGATAGTTATTTTGTTGAGTTTGCTCCCACTACTATTGATGAGAATAAATTTGCTTATGTGGAGAGTAGTAAAATTGCTATGCAATGTGCTGGTTATATTGTTGAATTCATTCATAATGCTACTCAAAATTATTATGACAGAGGATCATATACTTGTAGGAATTGCAATAATATCAAGTTTCCTCTCTATATGCTTAAAATCTTGAAGTTATGCTCGTTTTCCCTTCCTATGCTAGTTGATTATCATTCCCATATGTTTTTTGCTCACAAAATCCCTATGCATAGGAAGTGGGTTAGACTTAAATATGCTAGTCGTATTCTTCATGATGCTCCCGTTATGTTTCAATCCTTATCTTTTATGCGAGCATCATTGATATCATTGTGCCTAGCTAGGGGCGTTAAACGATAGCGCTTGTTGGAGGCAACCCAACTTTATATTTTGTTCTTTGTTGCTGCTTCTGTTTAGGAATAAATATTACATATAACTTCTGTTTAGATATGGGTTTGTGTTTTATTTAGTGTTTGTGCCAAGTAGAACCTTTGGGAAGACTTGGGTGAAGTTTATGCGATCATGCTGTAGAAAATAGAAACATTAGCGCTCACGAGATTAGCTACCATTTTTTTACTGGAGAGTGCTTTTTATTTGATTCTTTTGCGGATGATTAACAGACAAATTCCTCAGGCCTACCAATTTATTTCAGAATTTTTAGAGTTACAGAAGTATTCGAAAGTTACATATTGCTACTGTTGGGCAACGTAGTATTTTAAAATTTTCCTATGATCACGCAAGATCTATCTACCAGATGCATAGCAACGAGAGGGGAGAGTGTGTCTACGTACCCTCGTAGACCGGGAGCGGAAGCGTCAAGTGACGCGGTTGATGTTGTCGAACTTCTTCGCGATCCAACCGATCAAGCACCGAACGTACGGCACCTCCGCGTTCAGCACACGTTCAGCTTGATGACCTCCCACGAGCTCTTGATCCAGTTGAGCTTCACGGGAGAGTTTCGTCAGCACGACGGCGTGGTGACGGATATGATGTGTTCACCGGCGCAGGGCTTCGCCTAAGCTCCGCGACGGTACGACCGAGGTGTGATTCTGTGAAGGGGGGCACCGCACACGGCTAAAACAATTCAACTTGTGTGTCCTTGGGTGCCCCCCTGCCCCCGTATATAAAGGAGCAAGGGAGGAGGGGCCGGCCAACCTCTATGGTGCGGCTAGGGAGGGGACTCCTACTAGGAATAGGATTGCAATCCTATTCCTAGTAGGATTCACCGAAAGGAAGAAGGGGGGAAGGATTAGGAGAGGTGGCGCCCCCCCAATCCTAGTCCAACTAGGATTCCTAGGTGGGGGCGCCGGCCAGCCCTATGGGCTGCCTCTCTCTCACCCTTTAGGCCCACTATGGACCATCCCCTCTCGTAGGGGGTTCCGGTAACCCCCTCCGGCATTCCCGATAAATCCGAAACTTTTCCGGTATACTTCCGGTGTCCGAATATAGCCGTCCAATATATCAATCTTTATGTCTCGGACATTCCGAGACTCCTCGTCGTGTCCGTGATCCCATCCGGGACTCCGAACTACCTTCGGTACATCAATACTCAAAAACTCATAATACCGATCGTCATCAAACGTTAAGCGTGCGGACCCTACGGGTTCGAGAACTATGTAGACATGACCGAGACTCATCTCTGGTCAATAACCAATAGCGGAACCTGGATGTTCATATTGGCTCCTACATATTCTACGAAGATCTTTTATCGGTCAGAACCGCATAACAACATACGTTGTTCCTTTTGTCAAACGGTATGTTACTTGCCCGAGATTCGATCGTCGGTATCTTTATACCTAGTTCAATCTCGTTGCCGGCAAGTCTCTTTACTCGTTCCGTAACACATCATCTCGTGACTAACTCATTAGTCTTTTGCTTGCAAGGCTTATTGTGATGTGTGTTACCGAGAGGGCCCAGAGATACCTCTCCGACACTCGAAGTGACAAATCCTAATCTTGATCTATGCCAACACCACGAATACTTTCGGAGACACCTGTAGAGCATCTTTATGATCACCCAGTTACGTTGTGACGTTTGATAGCACACAAGGTGTTCCTACGGTATTCGGGAGTTGCATAATCTCATAGTCATAGGAACATGTATAAGTTATGAAGAAAGCAATAGCAGTAAAACTAAACGATCATAGTGCTATGCTAACGGATGGGTCTTGTCCATCACATCATTCTCCTAATGATGTGATCCCGTTGACCAAATGACAACTCATGTCTATGGCTAGGAAACATAACCATCTTTGATCAATGAGCTAGTCTAGTAGAGGCATACTAGGGACATACTGTTTTGTCTATGTATTCACACATGTACTAAGTTTCTGGTTAATACAATTCTAGCATGAATAAAAGACATTTATCATGATATAAGGAAATACAAATAACATCTTTATTATTGCCTCTAGGGCATATTTCCTTCAGTCTCCCACTTGAACTAGAGTCAATAATCTAGATTACAAAGTGATGATCCTCACACCCATGGAGTCTTGGTGCTGATCATGTTTTGCCCGTGGAAGAGGCTTAGTCAACGGGTCTGCAACATTTAGATCCGTATGTATTTTGCAAATCTCTATGTCTCCCTCCTTGACTAGATCGCGGATGGAATTGAAGCGTCTTTTGATGTGCTTTGTTCTCTTGTGAAACCTGGATTCCTTCGCCAAGGCTATGGCTCCAGTGTTGTCACAAAAGATTTTCATTGGACCCGATGCACTAGGTACTACACCTAGATCGGATATGAGCTCCTTCATCCAGACTCCTTCATTTGCTGCTTCCGAAGCAGCTATGTATTCCGCTTCACACGTAGATCCCGCCACGACGCTCTGCTTGGAACTGCACCAGCTGACAGCTCCACCGTTCAATAAAAATACATATCCGGTTTGTGACTTTGAGTCATCCGGATCAGTGTCAAAGCTAGAATCGACGTAACCGTTTACGACGAGCTCTTTGTCACCTCCATATACGAGAAACATATCCTTTGTTCTTTTCAGATACTTTAGGATGTTTTTGACCGCTGTCAAGTGATCCACTCCTGGATTACTTTGGTACCTCCCTGCTAGACTTATAGCAAGGCACACATCAGGTCTGGTACACAGCATTGCATACATGATAGATCCTATGGCTGAGGCATAGGGAATGACTTTCATTTTCTCTCTATCTTCTGCAGTGGTCGGGCATTGAGTCTTACTCAACTTCATACCTTGTAAAACAGGCAAGAACCCTTTCTTTGACTGATCCATTTTGAACTTCTTCAAAATCTTATCAAGGTATGTGCTTTGTGAAAGTCCAATTAAGCGTCTTGATCTATCTCTATAGATCTTGATACCTAATATATAAGCAGCTTCACCGAGGTCTTTCATTGAAAAACTCTTATTCAAGTATCCTTTTATGCTATCCAGAAATTCTATATCATTTCCAATCAACAATATGTCATCTACATATAATATTAGAAATGCTATAGAGCTCCCACTCACTTTCTTGTAAATACAGGCTTCTCCAAAAGTCTGTATAAAACCATATGCTTTGATCACCTCATCAAAGCGTATATTCCAACTCCGAGATGCTTGTACCAGTCCATAGATGGATCGCTGGAGTTTGCATACTTTGTTAGCACCTTTTGGATCGACAAAACCTTCTGGTTGCATCATATACAACTCTTCTTTGAGATATCCATTTAGGAATGCAGTTTTGACATCCATTTGCCAGATTTCATAATCATAAAATGCGGCAATTGCTAACATGATTCGGACAGACTTAAGCATCGCTACAGGTGAGAAAGTCTCATCGTAGTCAACTCCTTGAACTTGTCAAAAACCTTTCGCAACAAGTCGAGCTTTGTAAACAGTAATATTACCGTCTGCGTCGGTCTTCCTCTTGAAGATCCATTTATTTTCGATGGCCTGCCGATCATCGGGCAAGTCAACCAAAGTCCATACTTTGTTCTCATACATGGATCCCATCTCAGATTTCATGGCTTCAAGCCATTTTGTGGAATCTGGGCTCATCATCGCTTCCTCATAGTTCGTAGGTTCATCATGGTCCAGTAACATGATTTCCAGAACTGGGTTGCCGTACCACTCTAGTGCGGAACGTACTCTGGTTGATCTACGACGTTCAGTAGAAACTTGATCCGAAGTTTCATGATCATTATCATCAACTTCCTCACTAATTGGTGTAGGAATCACTGGAACAATTTCCTGTGATGTACTACTTTCCAATATGGGAGAAGGTACAATTACCTCATCAAGTTCTACTTTCCTCCCACTCACTTCTTTCGAGAGAAACTCTTTTTCTAGAAAGGATCCGTTCTTAGCAACGAATATTTTGCCTTCGGATCTGTGATAGAAGGTGTACCCAACAGTCTCTTTTGGGTATCCTATGAAGACACATTTTTCCAACTTGGGATCGAGCTTATCAGGTTGAAGTGTTTTCACATAAGCATCGCAGCCCTAAATTTTAAGAAACGACAACTTTGGTTTCTTGCCAAACCATAGTTCATAAGGCGTCGTATCAACGGATTTAGATGGTGCCCTATTTAATGTGAATGCAGCTGTCTCTAAAGCATAACCCCAAAACGATAGTGGTAAATCGGTGAGAGACATCATAGATCGCACCATATCCAATAAAGTACGGTTACGACGTTCGGACACACCATTACATTGTGGTGTTCCAGGTGGCGTGAGTTGTGAAACTATTCCACATTGTTTCAAATGAAGACCAAACTCGTAACTCAAATATTCTCCTCCACGATCAGATCGTAGGAACTTTATTTTCTTGTTACGATGATTCTCTACTTCACTCTGAAATTCTTTGAACTTTTCAAATGTTTCAGACTTGTGTTTCATTAAGTAGATATACCCATATCTGCTCAAATCATCAGTGAAGGTCAGAAAATAACGATACCCGCCGCGAGCATCAACGCTCATTGGTCCACATACATCAGTATGTATGCTTTCCAACAAATCTGTTGCTCGCTCCATAGTTCCGGAGAACGGAGTTTTAGTCATCTTGCCCATGAGGCATGGTTCGCAAGCACCAAGTGATTCATAATCAAGTGATTCCAAAAGTCCATCTTTATGGAGTTTCTTCATGCGTTTTATACCAATATGACCCAAACGGCAGTGCCACAAATAAGTTGCACTATCATTATTAACCTTGCATCTTTTGGTTTCAATATTATGAATATGTGTATCACTACAATCGAGATCCAGTAAGAATAGACAACTCTTTAAGGGTGCATGACCATAAAAGATATTATTCATCAAAATGGAACAACCATTATTCTCTGATTTAAATGAATAACCGTCTCGCAATAAACAAGATCCAGATATAATGTTCATGCTCAACGCTGGCACCAAATAACAATTATTTAGGTCTAAAACTAATCCCGAAGGTAGATGTAGAGGTAGCGTGCCGATGGCGATCACATCGACTTTGGAACCGTTTCCCACGCGCATCGTCACCTCGTCCTTAGCTAATCTTCGTTTAATCCGTAGTCCCTGTTTCGAGTTACAAATATTAGCAACCGAACCGGTATCAAATACCCAGGTACTACTACGAGCATTAGTAAGGTACACATCAATAACATGTATATCACATATACCTTTGTTCATCTTGCCATCCTTCTTATCCGCCAAATACTTGGGGCAGTTCCGCTTCCAGTGTCCAGTCCCCTTGCAGTAGAAGCACTCAGTTTCAGGCTTGGCTCCAGTTTTGGGTTTCTTCGTTGAAGTAGCAACTGACTTGCTATTCTTTTTGAAGTTCCCTTTCTTTCCCTTGCCCTTTTTCTTGAAACTAGTGGTCTTGTTAACCATCAACACTTGATGCTCCTTTTTGATTTCTACCTCCGCAGCTTTGAGCATAGCGAAGAGCTCGGGAATCGTCTTTTGCATCCCTTGCATGTTATAGTTCATCACGAAGCCTTTATATCTTGGTGGCAGTGATTGAAGAACTCTATCAATAACACTATCCTCGTCAACATTGCAACCAAGTTGAGTCATATGATTGTAGTACCCAGACATTCTGAGCAAGTGTTCACTGATAGAACTATTCTCCTCCATTTTGCAGTTGTAGAACTTATTGGAAATCTCATATTTCTCAATTCGGGCATTTGCTTGAAATATTAACTTCAACTCCTGGAACATTTCATATGCTCCATGACGTTCAAAACGTCGTTGAAGTCCCGGTTCTAAGCCGTAAAGCATGGCACACTGAACTATCGTGTAGTCATCAGACCGCAACTGCCAGACGTTCAAAGCGTCTGCATTAGCGGAAGGGGGCTTGTCACCTAGCGGTGCTTCAAGGACATAATTCTTCTGTGCAGCAATGAGGATAATCCTCAGGTTACGGACCCAGTCCGTGTAATTGCTACCATCATCTTTCAACTTAGCTTTCTCTAGGAATGCATTAAAATTCAAAGGAACGGTAGCACGGGCCATTGATCTACAACGACATAGATATGCAAAACTATCAGGACTAAGTTCATGATAAATTAAAGTTCAATTTAATCATATTAATTTAAAGAACTCCCACTTAGATAGACATCCCTCTAGTCATCTAAATGATCACGTGATCCAAATCAACTAAACCATGTCCGATCATCACGTGAGATGGAGTAGTTTTCAATGGTGAACATCTTATGTTGATCATATCTACTATATGATTCACGCTCGACCTTTTGGTCTCCAGTGTTCCGAGGCCATATCTGTATATGCTAGGCTCGTCAAGTTTAACCCGAGTATTCTGCGTGTGCAAAACTGGCTAACGCCCGTTGTATTTGAACGTAGAGCTTATCACACCCGATCATCACGTGGTGTCTCGGCACGACGAACTTTCGCAACGGTGCATACTCAGGGAGAACACTTATACCTTGAAATTTAGTAAGGGATCATCTTATAATGCTACCGTCGTTCTAAGCAAAATAAGAAGCATAATAAGATAAACATCACATGCAATCAAAATATGTGACATGATATGGCCATCATCATCTTGTGCTTTTGATCTTCATCTCCAAAGCACCGTCATGATCACCTTCGTCACCGGCTTGACACCTTGATCTTCATCGTAGTATCGTTGTCGTCTCGCCAACTATTGCTTCCACGACTATCGCTACCGTTTAGTGATAAAGTAAAGCAATTACATGGCGATTGCATTTCATACAATAAAGCGACAACCATATGGCTCCTGCCAGTTGCCGATAACTTTACAAAACATGATCATCTCATACAAAACCGTATAACTCATCATGTCTTGACCATATCACATCACAACATGCCCTGCAAAAACAAGTTAGACGTCCTCTACTTTGTTTGTTGCAAGTTTTACGTGGCTGCTACGGGCTTAGCAAGAACCGTTCTTACCTACGCATACAAAACCACAACGATGTTTCGTCAAGTATGTGCTGTTTTAACCTTCACAAGGACCGGGCGTAGCCACACTTGATTCAGCTAAAGTGAGAGAGACAGACACCCGCCAGTCACCTTTAAGCAACGAGTGCTCGTAACGGTGAAACCAGTCTCGCGTAAGCGTACGCGTAATGTCGGTCCGGGCCGCTTCATCTCACAATACCGCCGAAGCAAAGTATGACATGCTGGTAAGCAGTATGACTAGTATCGTCCACAATCTCATTGTGTTCTACTCGTGCATATCATCTACGCATAGACCAGGCTCTGATACCACTATTGGGGAACGTAGTATTTTAAAATTTTCCTACGATCACGCAAGATCTATCTACCAGATGCATAGCAACGAGAGGGGAGAGTGTGTCTACGTACCCTCGTAGACCGGGAGCGGAAGCGTCAAGTGACACGGTTGATGTTGTCGAACTTCTTCGCGATCCAACCGATCAAGCACCGAACGTACGGCACCTCCGCGTTCAGCACACGTTCAGCTTGATGACGTCCCACGAGCTCTTGATCCAGTTGAGCTTCACGGGAGAGTTTCGTCAGCACGACGGCGTGGTGACGGATATGATGTGTTCACCGGTGCAGGGCTTCGCCTAAGCTCCGCGACGGTACGACCGAGGTGTGATTCTGTGAAGGGGGGCACCGCACACGGCTAAAACAATTCAACTTGTGTGTCCTTGGGTGCCCCCCTGCCCCCGTATATAAAGGAGCAAGGGAGGAGGGGCCGGCCAACCTCTATGGTGCGGCTAGGGAGGGGACTCCTACTAGGAATAGGATTGCAATCCTATTCCTAGTAGGATTCACCGAAAGGAAGAAGGGGGAAAGGATTAGGAGAGGTGGCGCCCCCCCAATCCTAGTCCAACTAGGATTCCTAGGTGGGGGCGCCGGCCAGCCCTATGGGCTGCCTCTCTCTCACCCTTTAGGCCCACTATGGACCATCCCCTCTCGTAGGGGGTTCCGGTAACCCCCTCCGGCATTCCCGATAAATCCGAAACTTTTCCGGTATACTTCCGGTGTCCGAATATAGCCGTCCAATATATCAATCTTTATGTCTCGGACATTCCGAGACTCCTCGTCATGTCCGTGATCCCATCCGGGACTCCGAACTACCTTCGGTACATCAATACTCAAAAACTCATAATACCGATCGTCATCAAACGTTAAGCGTGCGGACCCTACGGGTTCGAGAACTATGTAGACATGACCGAGACTCATCTCTGGTCAATAACCAATAGCGGAACCTAGATGTTCATATTGGCTCCTACATATTCTATGAAGATCTTTTATCGGTCAGAACCGCATAACAACATACGTTGTTCCTTTTGTCAAACGGTATGTTACTTGCCCGAGATTCGATCGTCGGTATCTTTATACCTAGTTCAATCTCGTTGCCGGCAAGTCTCTTTACTCGTTCCGTAACACATCATCTCGTGACTAACTCATTAGTCTTTTGTTTGCAAGGCTTATTGTGATGTGTGTTACCGAGAGGGCCCAGAGATACCTCTCCGACACTCGGAGTGACAAATCCTAATCTTGATCTATGCCAACACCACGAATACTTTCGGAGACACCTGTAGAGCATCTTTATGATCACCCAGTTACGTTGTGACGTTTGATAGAACACAAGGTGTTCCTACGGTATTCGGGAGTTGCATAATCTCATAGTCATAGGAACATGTATAAGTCATGAAGAAAGCAATAGCAGTTAAACTAAACGATCATATTGCTATGCTAACGGATGGGTCTTGTCCATCACATCATTCTCCTAATGATGTGATCCCGTTGATCAAATGACAACTCATGTCTATGGCTAGGAAACATAACCATCTTTGATCAATGAGCTAGTCTAGTAGAGGCATACTAGGGACATACTGTTTTGTCTATGTATCCACACATGTACTAAGTTTCCGGTTAATACAATTCTAGCATGAATAAAAGACATTTATCATGATATAAGGAAATACAAATAACATCTTTATTATTGCCTCTAGGGCATATTTCCTTCAGCTACAGACTGTTCTGTTTTTGATAGATTCTGTTTTTCGTGTGTTGTTTGCTTATTTTGATGAATCTATGAGTAGTATCGGAGGGTATGAACCATATAGAAGTTTGAATACAGTAGATATTACACCAATATGAATTTAGAATGAGTTCATAACAATACCTAAGTGGTGGTTTTATTTTCTTATACTAACGGAGCTTACGAGTTTTCTGTTAAATTTTGTGTTGTGAAGTTATCAAGTTTTGGGTAAAGATTCGATGGACTATGGAATAAGGAGTGGCAAGAGCCTAAGCTTGGGGATGCCCAAGGCACCCCAAGGTAAAAGTCAAGGACAACCAAAAGCCTAAGCTTGGGGACGCCCCGGGAAGGCATCCCCTCTCTTTCGTCTTCGTTTTTCGGTAACTTTACTTGATGCTATATTTTTATTCACCACATGATATGTGTTTTGCTTGTAGTGTCATTTTGCTTTAATTTGTTTTGCTTGCTGTTTGAATAATATCCCAAGATCTGAAATTCTTAAATGTCAGAGAGTCTTCACATAGTTACATAATTATTCGACTACTCATTGATCTTCACTTATATCTTTCGGAGTAGTTTGTCATTTGCTCTAGTGCTTCACTTATATCTTTTAGAGCACAGCGGTGGTTTTATTTTGAAGAAATAGATGAACTCACATGCTTCACTTATATTATTTTGGGAGTCTTTAGAACAGCATGGTAATTTTCTTTGGTTATGAACTTAGCCCTAATATGATAGGCATCCAAGTTGGTAATAGTAAAAACTTTCACATAAAGTGCATTGAATACTATGAGAAGTTTGATACTTGATGATTGTTTTGAGATATAAGGATGGTGATATTAGAATCATGCTAGTAGAGTAGTTGTGAATTTGAGAAATACTTGTGTTGAGGTTTGCAAGTCCCATAGCATGCATGTATTGTGACAGTTGTGTGGCAAATTTGAAGCATGAAGTATTTCATTGAGTGTCATCCTTTGTGTGGAGGTCGGGACCGCGGGATGGTTAACTCGTACCAACCCTTCCCCTAGGAGCATGCGTGTAGTAGTTTGTTTTGATGACTTGTATATTTTTGCAATAAGTATGTGAGTTATTTATGACTAATGTTGAGTCCATGGATTATACACACTCTCACCCTTCCACCATTGCTAGCCTCTCTTGTACCGCGCAACTTTTGCCGGTACCATACACCCACCATATACCTTCCTCAAAACATCCACCATACCTACCTATCATGGCATTACCATAGCCATTCCGAGATATATTGCCATGCAACTTTCCACCGTTCCATTATTTATGACACGCTTCGTCATTGTCATATTGCCATGCATGATCATGTAGTTGACATCGTATTTGTGGCACGGCCACCATGCATAATGTTTCATACATGTCACTCTTGATTCATTACACATCCCGGCACACCGCCGGAGGCATTCATATAGTCATACTTTGTTCTAGTATCGAGTTGTAAATCAATATAAGTGTGATGATCATCATTATTATAGCATTGTCCCAAAAAAGAAAAAAGGAAGAGAAAAAAAGAAGGAAAGGCCAAAGAAAAAAAGAAAGGCCCAAAAAAATAAAAAAATGAAAAAAAGAAAAAGAAAAGAAAAGGGACAATGCTACTATCTTTTTCCACACTTGTGCTTCAAAGTAGTACCATGACCTTCTTGATAGAGAGTCTCTTGTTTTGTCACTTTCATATACTAGTGGGAATTTTCATTATAGAACTTGGCTTGTATATTCCAACGATGGGCTTCCTCAAATTCCCTAGGTCTTCATGAGCAAGCAAGTTGGATGCACACCCACTTAGTTCCTTTGTTGAGCTTTCATACACTTATAGCTCTAGTGCAATCATTGCATGGCAATCCCTACTCACTCACATTGATATCTATTGATGGGCATTCGTTGTGTGACGAAGATGGATCATAGCCAAACTATATGATTTTGTAGGGATGAACTTTCTTTGGCCATGTTATTTTGAGAAGACATAATTGCTTTGTTAGCATGCTTGAAGTATTATTATTCTTATGTCAATATAGACTTTTTTCTGGAATCTTTCGGATCTGAACATTATGCCACAATAAAGAGAATTACATTGAGAATTATGTTAGGTAACATTCCACATAAAAATTCTGTTTTTATCATTTACCTACTCGAGGACGAGCAGGAATTAAGCTTGGCGATGCTTGATACGTCTCCAACGTATCTATAATTTTTTATTGTTCCATGCTATTATATTATCCTTCTAGGATGTTCAATGGGCTTTATTATACACTTTTATATGATTTTTGGGACTAACCTATTAACCCAGAGCCCAGTGCCAGTTTCTGTTTTTTCCTTGTTTTTGAGTTTTATAGAAAAGGAATATCAAACGGAGTCCAATTGACGTGCCAATTTTTGATGATTTTTTATGGAACAAAAGAAGCCCCCGGAGTAAAAGAGTTGGCCCAGGAGAGTCACGGGCTGCCCACGAGGGTTGGGGGCGCGCCCCCTAGCTCGTGGACAACCCGGAGACCCTCTTTACTTGCCCTCGACTCCAACACCTCCTATATATACTAAAACCTCCGTAAAATAACCTAGATCGAGAGTTCCACTGCCGAAAGTCTCTGTTGCCACCGAAAACTAATCAAGACCCGTTCCGGCACCCTGCAGGGGGGGAATCCCTCTCCGGTGGCCATCTTCATCATCCTGGCGCTCTCCATGACGAGGAGGGAGTAGTCCACCGTCGGGGCTGAGGGTATGTACCAGTAGCTATGTGTTTGATCTCTCTCTCTCTCTCTCTCTCGTGTTCTTGAGATGGCACGATCTTGATGTACCGCGAGCTTGGCTACTATAGTTGGATCTTATGATGCTTCTCCCCCTCTATCTTCTTGTAATGGATTGAGTTTTCCCTTTGGATTTATCTTATCGGATTGAGTCTTTAAGGATTTGAGGACACTTGATGTATGTCTTGCATATGCTTATCCGTGGTGACAATGGGATATCACGTGATCTACTTGATGTATGTTTTGGTGATCAAATTGTGGGTTCCGTGACCTTGGGAATCTATGCATAGGGGTTGGCACACGTTTTTGTCTTGACTCTCCGGTAGAAACTTTGGGGCACTCTTTGAAGTTCCTTGTGTTGGTTGAATAGATGAATCTGAGATTGTGTGATGCATATCGTATAATCATGCCCACGGATACTTGAGGTGACAATGGAGTATCTAGGTGTGATTAGGGTTTTGGTTGACTTGTATCTTAAGCTGTTATTCTAGTACGAACTCTAATATAGATCGAATGGAAGGAATGTCTTCGTGTTATTTTACTACGTACTCTTGAATAGATCGATCAGAAAGAATAACTTTGAGGTGGTTTCGTACCCTACCATAATCTCTTCGTTTGTTCTCCGCTATAAGTGACTTTGGAGTGACTCTTTGTTGCATGTTGAGGGATAGTTACATGATCCAGTTATGTTATTATTGTTGAGAGAACTTGCACTAGTGAAAGTATGAACCCTAGGCCTTGTTTCCTATCATTGCAACACCGTTTATGCTCACTTTTATCATTAGTTACCATGCTGTTTTTATATTTTCATATTACAAAAACCTATATCTACCATCCATATTGCACTTGTATCACCATCTCTTCGCCGAACTAGTGCACCTATACAATTTACCATTGTATTGGGTGTGTTGGGGACACAAGAGACTCTTTATTATTTGGTTGCAGGGTTGCTTGAGAGAGACCACTGTCGGTGTACTAAGGTAGGGGTACCTCAGTACCCCAACTGGTGCACGGACAGTAGCAGCTTCCCGCGGTAGGGTTTACCTCGCGCTCGTCGGATACCTTCCTGCTCCATGTAAAACCATTCAAAAACAAAGTATACAAGATAGAAGATCGAGACCCCGGCAAGTGGGGCTTGCCGGGAAGGCCGTTCCAGGCTCAAGATTACCTCACCCACGCAAGGCCCTGGCAAGAGGGGCTTGCTAGGAAGACTAGAAGATTTCATTACAGAAGACACGCCTCGGCGCAACATGCGCCCCGGCAAGGCCCGGGGAGCGACAAGCTTCAGAGTCCGGCAAGCTCCCGGGCCCGGCAAGGTCAAGACCCCGGCAAGGTGCTTGCCGGGAGAGTTGCGCTGTGAGCCCGCGCTCCAGCTCATCGGCCCACGCGTCACCCTGGGGCCTTTCCAGGGACGCGTGGCGGATGGCTGTGCAGCCTGGGGGACACGGTGGCACACCACGGTGATGAGGCCATCGCCGTGGCGAACGGAGACGCAAGGGCGGGCGCTTTTGGGGTCGACGGCGACGGGCATTAAATGCCCTTGTCCCCCACTGTCAAAGTAGGTAGCGACCACTGTTCACGCACTGTAGCTCCACTATTCCCGCACTGTTACAACTACCACCTCTTTTACATTTTTACCCTTTCTCCTACGTTGACACCTGTTGGTGACCCCTTGCACTATAAAAGGAGGCCCATGCACAACGTAGAGGGGGTTCGAGACCTAGATCGCTCATACGCTCGGTGTAGCTAGTTCTTCAAGCTCCCGAGCTCTCCAACTCAATACAAATCAAGCAGGAGTAGGGTTTTACGCGTCCGTCGCGGCCCGAACCTGGGTAAACTGCCCGCGTGTTCACTACGATCTGCTCTTCGTGCTCCCTCCGCCCTCTTACCGCACAAACGAAGGGGCTCCGGTCCCATAGGTGTTCGTGGTGGACAGTTTCCCCCGACAACCATCTTCATCCTATGCCTCCCACGGATTGATAAACCTTAGGTCATCCACTTGAGGGAAATTTGCTACTGTCCTACAAACCTCTGCACTTGGAGGCCCAACAACGTCTACAAGAAGAAGGTTGCGTAGTAGACAATAGTCAGCACTGCTCCTCGGGAGATCCGCAAACACACCCGAGAACTCCATAACCGTGTCAGCCCAAGGTACTTCTGCCCTCCGAAGATGCTCTATAAGAGAAAAGTCTTACCAGATGCTATCTTTCGTGCCTGCTTGATTTCCTCGCAGACGCTGCGCGACTCGCTTCGCGCCTCCTGGGCAGAATTGACTGCCGCAGTGAGCTCGGATGCTTGTTTCGAAGTCTTTTTTTCCAATGCCTCGCATTTTCGAATAGCATCGTGAAGCTCACGTTCGACTTCGGTCACCCAAGCCTCGTGCTTTTGGCACGCGGCCTTTTCGGCCTCTAGATCGGCACCCGCTTTGTCAGCGGCTGCCTTGCTCGCTTCGGCCTCTTTCTTGGCCTTCGCGAGGTCACTCTTGAGGGCCTCGAGCTCAGTGGCGCCAACTGTTTAATACAGAATATCACAAAGAGTTTGTACTCATAATCAATTAAAATTATCAATCTTCTCGACATCTCCAATTTTCAAATCCGCATACCCTGCGTCTCATCCAAACGCTGGTTGACGCGGTCGAGGTCCGCGTTGGCCTCCGAGAGCTTCCGATTTAGTTCGGCAACTTCTGCAGCTTGTACATTTGCCGCAACTAGTGAAGCCTATTCAAATGCAAAAGCATACAATTTAGCTCTATAATATGCTATATTATGGATACTTCATCCGACTCTGTTCAGAATCGCACAAAGCATGAGGGGCTACTGGCTATATATGTGCATATAAAATAAATAAATTTCCATAAAGAACATTACATTGCATACCTCGAAGCCTGTTAGTAGGCTGTTGAAGGCTTCATTCAGTCCGCCTTTTACAGACTGAATTTTCTTCATCACCGCACCCAGTATGGTACAGTGCTCCTCCATGACGGAAGCACTTTGTAGTGCCCCATCTAGAGGGTCCGGCACCTCTGGATTGACACCAGGCACCGTAGGAACAGTTGTATCCTCCCCCGCCTTGGGGGTCTGGCCTTCGGACTCCGGAGCCGCACTAGGCTCCGGATCAGTATTCGGCTGGGGCCCCGGATTGTTTAGGCCCCCCTTCTTCGGTCTCCATGGGGACTGTTTCCCCATGGTCAGCGGCAGCCGAGGTGTTACCCTCGGTCGCCTTATCACCTGCCCCACCCCATCTCCTTGAGCAGGAGACACGCGCTGGGAGGACACTTCGGTGTCCCCGCGGGCCACGGGTGATGGAGCTCGGACAGGCGGGTCGCTCTCCGTCTCCCTAGACGGCAGAGAGTTCCCCTCCGATAAGGAGACATTGGGGTATGCATGGGGAGGGCTGTAGGTCAGCAGGTGAGAAATACTTAAAAAACATTAATATGCTGAATAAAGAAGGTGCAATAGTTAATATATCCGAACAACTTACATTTCGGCTAGGGGCTTCTCCCTAGGCTTTACCACAAAGCTGTGTTCGGACAATGAGTCTGAACAGGCGAGGAGGTTTAGCCTCCTCCGGGGTGTGGCCTTGCCTGCGTCAGCTGGGGCCGCCCTCTTCCTCCCCTTGCCCTAGGCGGGAGATTCTTGTTCTTCATCCTCCTCCTCCTCTTTGGAGGAAAGGATGTTGATCTCTTCGGACTTTGCGTCCATAGGGCGGAGGCCGCTCTTGGCCTCCTTGCTCTTCTTCTTGGGCTTCTTGTCCGGCGCCTTGTACGGCGCCGGAACCAGCATCGCCAACAGTTGAGGCATGGTTGGGTCTTCTGGCAAAGGGGCCGGACACTTGATCCAAACTGCCTTCTTTGTCCAGCTTTGTATATCACGTAAAAGCTCCAATTCCTATTATCGTTAAAATAAGGAGGGAATATATGTTCGGCGGAGTTTTTTGATTACCTCTGGTGCGGTAAATGCAGTGATGTAGCCTGAATCCTGAGTTTCCTCTGGCCACTCCTTCTGGCTCTTGAAGAGGTGTTTCCAGATCTCTTCGTGCGTGGAGCCGTATAGATGTTTCAAGGGCCGGGCTCCTGCCGGATGGAACTCCCATAGAGAGGAGTCCCGGCGTTGGCAAGGAAGGACAAGTCGAGCCAGCATTACCTGAACCAGAGTTATGAGTTGGTAGCCTTTGGTGATGATGCCAGACACACGGCCTTGGAGTGCCGCCACCTCAACCTAAAACCCCCAGTTCGGACTCGTATCGGTCCAGGAGGTTAGCCTCTCCGGGGTCCAGATCTGAAAGCAGGCGCCGCCGCCCATTTGGCATCGTGGGGCTCGGTGATATAGAACCACTCCTACTGCCAAACCTTGTTCGTCTCCACGAATGACCCCTTTGGCCAGGTTGCATTCGGGAGCTTGCTTATCATAGCGCCCCCTCACTCCGCATGTTGCCCGTCCACCACCTTTGGCTTCACATTGAAGGTCTTGAGCCATAGGCCAAAGTGTGGGGGAACGCGGAGGAAAGCTTCACACACCACTATGAAAGCGGAGATGGAAGGATTGAATTCGGGGCTAGATCATGGAAATCCAGCCCGTAGAAAAACAGCAGGCCCCGTACGAAGGGATGAAGAGGGAATCCTAGCCCCCTAACGAAGTGTGAGGGGAACACAACCCTCTCACCCGCCTTCGGGACGGGGATCACCTGATCCTGGGCGGGGACTCGGTGTGTGATGTTAGCGGCGAGGTAGCCCGCGCTCCGGAGATCCTCCACGGTCTTCTCAGTAATCACAGAGGCCTCCTGTCAGGGATATAACTACTAGGTATAAACCGCCCAGGGAGGGGCCGGTTTATGCCTATAAGGATTACTTGTATTGAAGCCCAACGAGACATGGATCATGGCGCTTTATTGTAGAACACTAGAGATTCAGGGCCCAAGAATTGTTAATGGCCCATAAGTGTAAACCGCCCTACGGTGTATAACTTGTGTTGTAAGATAGGAAAGATAGAGACCGAGCCGGGCACGTTTATGAGCTGACCTCGGGATTCTGTAAACCGGACCGTGCGTCATCCTGCGTATATAAAGGGACGACCCGGCGACGGTTCAAGGACAGGGAACAACAACTCAAGACACAGGCAAAGCGGATTCACTCCCTGGTTATCGAAACCCTAGCAATACTACACCAAACTAGACGTAGGCTTTTACCTTCATCAAAAGGGCCGAACTAGTATAAAAATCCCTTGCGTCCTTGTCTGCTTTAATCCCTTTTAAGCTAACCATAGCGATGGCTCCACGACTAAGTCTTTTTGCTAGGACATCTGCCCTGACAAAACCATGACAGTAGGCGCCCACCGTGGGGCTATCGCACGATGGTTTTGAGTTCTTGAAGGGCAGCTTTGAAGGACTCAAAGGCTACGTAGTGGACCGGATGACCAGGAATCGTCGTGGCAAGATCTACATCAACGATGAAGGCTGGGGTCCCGAGGCAGATTCAATTGAGTACGGCTATCGGGTTCCCTTTGGCGGCATCCACGTCTTCATTGGCAAAATCGGCGAACCGGGCCCTGAGCCGGTCATCTTCTCCAACATCGTCGAGTCGGCTCAGCGCGCGAGACCTACCCGGATTTGGCCCGCCATGAAGCGTGTCTTCGTGGGAGTGGTTCACGGGGCACAAACTAAGGATGGATCAGAATCCGGTGCTGAGACTGTCGTTTATTACGGCGACGAGTCATCCACTAGAGAAACCGAGTCTTTATATCTATTGCAAGATGGCCGATCTGGGGGCTATTCCGATGGTGACAGTATTCCGAACACCCTTGATCCGCCGAGCCGGGTCGCCGTCTTCATGGACGGATCACAATCTGTGCAACAATCATCAACTGTGGCGGCATTAACGTCCGAACTAGCGGCAGCTGGGGCAGGAGGCCTGGTTCAGCCGCCGGCTCAAGTCTTGACTGCTTTAGTTGATACTTTGACAGTGCTGCTAACCGCAGAGGTCGGCCAGGCCGAGAAGGTGCAACAAGACGCGGAAGTTGCTAAGGTGAGGGGCCAAATAGATCAAGCTTGTCGGCGTCCTGGGAACCAGGGTACCCAGACTTGCCTATCTGCGGTCCGCGACGCGCTCCTACAAGCGGCCGTACGGCCCAGCTGATTGACCGGCTGCTCAAGACCCTCGCGAGGGACCAAGCCTCACGAGGAGAACAACGTCAAGACCTCCTCGGGAGCGGCCTCAGCAAGGCATTCTGGAGGGGCATTCAAGGAGGCAGTGATGTCAGCAGTGACACACCGCGCCAGCGGGTGCCAGCGTCCGCGAGCGGCGCAGTTGCCATTTCGGTGCAAAGGAGACAGTGCAGCCGTTGGTTCCCAAGGAGCGGGGCAAAGGTTTCCTCTTTGGTGCAACAAGACCGAAGACCGCAAGGACGATGAGGAGGATGTCACCGTCGAGCCCACCATCGTGTCACTGCCTGATCCTTTTGCAGGCGAAGACCGCTTTTGTTAGGATAAGAACGTCCTTGTGCTCCCGCTCAAAAATGGCCGTTATGGGATCCCTTCCCGCCTAAACATTTCAGGGGAAGAGGACCGTGGCCGCCTATATAAGTAGCTAGGACTGCCACTGCAGAGGGGGGACGAACACACTTGGCCACCGCACAAGGAGCAAGAACACTAGCCTCCTGATCCTCCCGAGCTCGTCTCCTGAGCCGAGGAACCGTTGTACTAGCTCATATTCTAGCTCGCCCGGAGCCAATCCACCAAAGCAGGAAGTAGGGTCTTACACCACACGGTGGTCCGAACCTGGATAAACTCTTGTGTGCTTGTTCGTTGTTTGTTTGAATCCTTCCACCGAGATGAGAGCGAGGCGCTAGGTAGAAGTGAGTGGGAGAGATCTTTGTTCACGCCCCTGTGTTTGAACTGAACGGGTTTTGCGGAGCCCTGAATCCAACATTTGGCGTGCCAGGTAGGGTGCGTGTCGAAATCTCGCCTCTCCGATGACCTCGTCGCGTTCTCGTCACCGACCCTACTCCACAGTCATGGTGGACACACGCCGAGCTCACGCCGCCCGCCGTGCTGCGAACATCGCTCAGACGGTGCCCACGGATGGCGCACTGCTCCGCCCCAACTCGCCGGTCGCCAATGCCACCACCGACCCGGCTGTCCATGAGCAGTAGGACTCCTCGTTGCCGCTGTCCATGCGGCGAGATGGCCGCACGGCGACACCTTCACCCTCGCCGGCCGCAGCGTCGTCCTCTCTGGTTTGCCGCGGGCCGGTCTACCAGCAGCCTGCGCTACTGATGGCGCGGGAGATCTTGCGCTACCGCCCAGCAGATGACCTCTATAACAAGTGGCTCCACTGCATCACCGAGCTCGTCAACGCCGCTGGAGAAGCGCCTGCACCAACGCACTCCTCACGTCCTCCGTCGCCCCCGGCGGCGAATGAGGGCCGTGGGATCCCGGCTCCGCCTCCCCTCCACCACGCCGGCCAGGAGGGCCGGCGCGAGGCCCCTTGACGTGAGCAACCCCGCAGAGCCCATGCCCGCGACGAGGAGAGCTGTCAGGTGATTCCGCACCCACATGCAGGGGCTCGTGGGCCCCCTGGCCCACAGCGCCCAGACCGCATGCCACAGGAGGTGGTGGCGCCAGCACCTCAGGAACCAGCATCACAAGCGCAGGGGGCGCCTGCGATCATGAGCGTGGCTGGATGTCGCGCCCTAGCCCCTGAGCTACGGCGCCTCGTTTGGCCTGGCAAGTTCAAGCCGGACCTGCCTCCATGCTACGACGGCACCACCGACCCCATGGAGTTCCTCCAACTCTACGAGCTGAGCATCGAGGCGTCCAACGGCACCGAGCAAGTCATGGCGAACTGGTTCCCCATGGCTCTGAAGGACGGCGCACGCTCCTGGCTCCTGAACCTTCCCGTGGGATCCATCTCCTCCTGGGAAGAGCTCGCAAGCGTTTCGTCGCTAACTTCCAAGGCACTCGCGACCGAGCCCCGGCAGCTGCTGACCTGCGTCGCGTGAGGCAGCAGCCGGGAGAAACCCTGCAAAAGTACATCCAACGCTTCAACACCATGCGCCTCCGTGTCCCCAGGGTCTCGGACGAGGCCATCATCTTCGCGTTCGCCGATGGCGTCCGCGACGTCAGGATGAGGGAAGAGCTCGCCATTCACGAAGACTTGTGCACAACCCTCGAGATGTTCAAGCTCGCGGCAAAGTGCGCCAGAGCGGCGGAAGGCCGCCTCTCCCTTTAGGAGCTGCCTGAGGTGGAGGCAGACGACAAGAAAACCAAGGCCAAGGAGTCGAAGCGCAAGGGACCCGCCGTGCTGGCTGCGGAGCCAGAAGTGAAGCGTGGTTGCGGCTACGATGACCTCCCCAGAGACAACTGACCATACTGCGTCTTCCACAACGTCCACAGCCACAACACCAACGATTGCTAGGAGCTCAGGGCGATGCGCGGCGGGCGCGTCGGGCACCGCGCTGAGCGCGACAACCGTGGCTACGGCCGTGGATGAGGCCGAGGAGGAGGACGTTGGGACGGCAGGAACTCGCGCCAAGGGTGACGTGAGCAGCCTCGTGAAGACCATTGGCAGGAGCAGCCTCGTGACGCCCCGTGGCGTGACCAGCCTCGTGAGGGTCGCCCTCAGGGCAACGGAGGCCTGCCTCCGCTACCACCACCACCAAGGAGGAACGACGACGACCGCCAGGGAGACGGGGCAGGGGGCTTCCAGGAACCGCGTGCAGTTGCATGCATTCTGGGAGGAGCCCATGCCCCGGCTTCTCACCGCATCTTCATGCAGTTCGCCCGTGAGGTGAACGCGGCGCTTCCCAGGCTTGACGCCGCACGCAACCTCAGGTGGACTAAGCAAGTCTTCGCTTTCGACCCCAAGGACCAGCTCAAGTGCAATGCGGCCCCAGGCGCCCTCCCGATGCTCTGCACCCCGACCATCAGCAACGTCCTCGTGACCAAGACCCTCATCGACGGTGGAGCAGGGCTCAACGTCCTCTCCATCCAGACCTTTGAGACACTCCAGGTTCCCTACGATCAACTCCACCCCACCAAGCCATTCTACGGAGTCACAGATGGCTCCACACTCCCCATGGGGCAGGTCCGCCTCCCCGTCACCTTTGGCGACCGCGATAACTACCACACAGAGCTCATCGACTTTGACGTCGCTAACATCCACCTCCCGTACAACTCCATCCTGGGGTATCCTGCCCTCGCCAAGTTCATGGCGGCGACCCATCACGGCTGCAACGTCCTCAAGATGCCCGGGAGCGGCGGAGTCATCACGGTCGCCTCCGACGAGAAGGAAGCGGTGTGTTCCCTGGAGCGTGCCTACCAAACCGCGGCGGTCGAGTGCTCCGATGAGGATGGAGCCGTCCTCACCCTGCAGACCGCCCCCAAGAAGAAGAAGAACCTACCCGTCGACGGACCTCAGGACGCGGGGGCCCCTGACGGTCTGGCCTCAGGACTCGCGCCTGCTGACGAGGCGCCCTCCACCCTCGCATAGGGAGGCGCGCTCGACGCCCCTATCGTGACGGGCTCGGGGGCTCTCCTCTGGAGTGTCCCCGAGATGACCCGTGCCTCGAGGGAGGTGTTCGAGCACCACCTGCAAGCGTATCTTGATGTGCGTTTTTGTGAGCCCAGCGTGAGCCGTTCAGCGCTGGGGGTTCAGGACTTGATCGACCAAGTTATAGAGGAACTTCAGTACGCAAGACTCATCTGCGGTGGGCGTAACCGCACAACCCCAAGTTCACCTGCTCGCAGCCCAAGCGACTGCTTCCGTGTCTGCGTCGACATCGTGGGTCTCAACCGAGCCGCTTCTCAGGAGCCCTTCTGGCCGACGACGGTCGGCCGGAGGAGGGCCCTCCCCTGCAGCTACGTCCGCACACTCTTCGGCTTCCGCAACGCAGCTGCCACGTTCCAGCACCTCGCGCAACGGACCTTGGGGGCTGAGGAGGCTCAATGGCAGGCGGTCCGGACGGAGCGGGAGCCGGGCCCATGCGACTCTGAGAGCCTCCGGGGCCTCTGGGCCTCAGGAGCCCGACGATCCTCGGGAGCGACCCGCACAGCTCGCGTCTTCCGCTACCCCAACTCTCCTTCGGCAAGTATCAGGTGACACTTCATGTATCCAAACGAGGGTGCCTCTCGGGCTGCATCATTCTCGGGCAGCTGGGGGCTGACCCCTCGTAGTTATCTCCCTTTTTGCATGATCAAGGCCAGATATTTCTTTCCATTCGCGTTATCTATATGCTCGGCGTCCTCACCGCCACTAAGGTCATGAGCCCTTATGAGCCCACTCCCGACCGCCCCATGATTAAGGACTGGCATGACGTCTGTGCTCGGGTTCGTCCCTGCAGCTTCGATAAACCCAAGGGCTGAGCTCTGCCTAGCGAGCCATTCCCGTGACGGCACCTCCCATGGTCCTTGGTGCCTTGTTCTCGCATGGGCTAATCGTGGATGTGTAAATAGGGGCCCGTGGCAGGTGCCTCGCTCACGCAGGAACCGCGCGCCGGCTGTTTTTCTTTTGGATCATGGCATGATAAGACTGGGCACGACGTCTGTGCTTGCGTCCGTCCCTACAGCGTTGACAAATCCAGTGGCTGAGCTCTGTCTCGCGAGTTATCCCCATGACGTCACCTCCTGGGGTCGCTAGTGCTGCGGCCTTCTCATGCAATGTCCCCTGGAGATGCACTCGGCGCAGGTCGACACAACACCTCTCTTTTCACATTTTGCAGAAGAAGACTCAGGCGCAACCCGCCTCCGGGTAGGGTCTCGTGGGTGATGCGTAAGCTCACAAGAACTTCCTCAGAGTCGTTCAGCTCGTCCTGAGGAGGGCCCATATACACCTTGGCTGTCCTACCGTGCAAGCCACGCGTCAGGATGGGGCTGTACACGCCCCGGAGTCTCTCCCGGTGGGAGGCTCCATCCCACGGTCCAACGGAAGTACCAAGCTCCGCGCTGGCAGATCCAACCGAGGAGCGGTTATGCCCACGAACCAGTGGAAGCACCAAGCTCCACGCTGGCCGATACGACCGAGGCACGGTTATGCCCACACTCCGCGCAAGTGTGGTAGCTCTATGCTTCGCGCTAGTTATAAACAACTGAGGGTGGCCCCCAGTGGTCGCACCAACCTCAGGGAGCTTTTCAGCTCATGACGCTCACAGCTTCTCCTTGGATGGGTGTCGCGAGGGGGGCTAGGCACAGGGGCTATGCTCAGGTCACGCCTGGTAGACGCCACCCTACCAGGTGCCCAGACACGTGGCCTTCTCGTGCCCCCATCCCAGGCGAAGGCTCGTGGGCAAGGTATGGTGCTCGTTCTCCTTCATGAGAGTCGTTCGTACGTCAAGGGGCCCCTTGGGCATCGCGACCCACGGGCCTAACTGGCCATGTAGCCCCTCATCCCTTGAGTCTAGTTATGATGATAACCCCGGTCCTTCGGAGGGCTCAATGGCGATCGAGGTATGCGCGGGGTTGGGCCCCGCCGACGCAGAACGAAAACGGGATCGCTTGAACGTC
Source organism: Secale cereale (assembly GCA_902687465.1). Lineage (NCBI taxonomy): Eukaryota > Viridiplantae > Streptophyta > Magnoliopsida > Poales > Poaceae > Secale > Secale cereale. The sequence goes on from LR738709.1 coordinate 567,646,272, forward strand.
AAGGGGGACCCTTCGGCATCGCGACGCAAGGGCCTCACTGGCCACGTAGCCCCTCATCCCTTGAGTCTAGTTACTACGGTCACCCTAGTCGTCCGGAGGGCTCAATAGCGAGTCTCGTTACTACGGTAAGCCCGGTCATCCAGAGGGCTCAACAGCGGTCGAGGTTTGGGCCCTGCCGACGCAGAGAACCTAAGCAAATATGAAAGGAAGCAAGCATGGAAACCATCTAGCTATTACAATGATGTCAAGTTTTTTCAAATTCAACCAAAGTTCTCACGCCTCCCGAAGGCACTCGCACTTCTCTCACTAAACAGGATGGATCAAGCATCACCAAGTGCAGCATCACGGGTCACCACCTCTTTGGTTGTGATGGCGGCAGCCCGAGGAAATGTCTCTACCGATCACGTGGCTTCTGTTCCCAGGGCCTCGGGAGCAATCATTGCCGCCTCCTCACGAAGGCGCTTGGACGCCAAACCTTGCCTCAAAGGAAGGGCAACATGAATCAAGTACCATCTGACCTCAGGAATTGCTGAGATAAGTTTCCAACGCCGCACCCGCTTGCATATCTACACCACCACTTACTATAGTTACGAATCCGCTAAGGCATGAAAAGCTCTTCCCGATGGACCAGTGGGCGGCTCCCTGCACGCCGAGAGGGACCTCCTGAGCATTGCGCCTCGGGGGCTCTTACCATACCCTGGGCCCCTCACCTACTGGCCTCGACCATGGTGTCGTGACCCAGCGTACCAGCACAGGCTGAGGCTGGTCCCGGGGCTGGGTCTCGCAGGCGTAGGGCCTTAGGCTGCCGCAGGAATGAAAGAAAAGGGAAATCATGCTCTAACAAGGGGCTCATGCAAGACATAAGTTTATAACGCTAGATAGTAACAAAAGTATTACGAGAATTTACATGTCCTTGTGAAGCCCTCCGTGATGTCCCGCAGGAACTAAGCTAAGTAAGACGCTCCCAAAGAACTCGGCTTGAACTCCTTCAACAACGGCGACGCCGGGAGGACACCGTTTCCCTCCGGCGATAGGGGCAGCGACTTGGCGCCCCGTAGCTCTCGTTGGAGGTCGAGGCCATCCCAGGGGTAGCGTAACTACTACCAAGAGAATCGGAGTTGTAGCCAACGGCGAGCGCCTCGCTGCCCTGGCGGCATGGGGAATGGTTGCCGGCGAGCCCATTCCCTGCGTCACACGGCAGCCGGAGGCCGTCAGCCCCGAAGACTTTGAAGGTCATCGCGCCCACCGTATCCAGCGCGAAGTGAAGAATGTGCCTCCCAGCGGGGGCGCTGGCGCGACGCACCACACCCCAGCCCCAGGTCATGAAGACCTGGCCAGAAGAAACTACCTCCACGTCGGCATGCGAAGGAGGAAGGCGACACCCCTCGTGCCTCAGCTCCATTGTCACCCGGCCGCGAGCCGCGAGCACCTCCCTCGGGAACGGAGGAAGAAGGATCCATGAATGCGGAGGGGCCCCTACCCATACGATGAACTCGCGGACATCATCCTCAGAATGGGAACGACAGCAGGGTGCGGGGAGACGCCCATCTCTCCGGGCGACTGACGGCGCTACCCCTATCACCGCCCCCGCTTCGTCCATCTGCCGCTGGAGCATACAAGGGAAGCGGAAATCCTGGCGGCGCCCGCGTGCACCATGTGCGAGCGTCCGCCGGCCTCAGGGACGCACTCGGAGGACTACGATGCCTCTTCTTCGGAGGGAGCCGCTCAGGCTCTACCACCGGGGTCTTCCCCTTCTCCGTGTCCGAGAACCTGCATATAGGCGCCGTGGAAGCCCTCGGAGTAGTGGAAGCAGCAGGGATAGATCTGCAACAGTCAGGTAAGAGGCGTGGTGCCTCACCCCCTGTTTATAAACCAAGAATATCAACCGGCGGCCACTCACGCGCGACCATAATGGCCCCACCGCCCGCGCCAAGGAGTTGTCAAGTCGCACGATTCCCAAGACTGTGTGGGAAGCGGAGTCGCCCACGTCCCATCCAACAGTCGCGCGCCAACCTGGCCCGCAGCCTTTTGGGGGCCCGCGGTGCTTCGTCCTCGACGAAGGATTCGCCCTGAAGCCACCTCCGCGCGCGCCTTGGGCCCGGGGGCTACTGTCAGCGTCCTGGGAATCTGGGTACCCAGACTTGCCTGTCTGCGGGCCGCGACGCGCTCTTACAAGTGGCCTGGTACGGCCCAGCTGATCGACCAGATGCTCAAGACCCTCCCGAGGGGCCAAGCCTCGCGAGGAGAACGACGTCAAGACCTCCTCGGGAGTGGCCTCAGCAAGGCTTTCCGGAGGGGCGGAGAATCCAAGGCCAAGCCTGCCTCAAGAGGAGGCAGTGATGTCAGTAGTGAAGCACCGCGCCAGTGGGTGCCAGTGGCGCAGTTGCCATTTCGGTGCAAAGGAGATAGCGCAGCCGTTGGTTCCCAAGGAGCAGGGCAAAGGTTTCCTCTTTGGTGCAACAAGATCGAAGACCGCAAGGACGATAATGAGGATGTCACCGTCGAGCCCACCACCGTGTCACTGCCTGATCCTTTTGCAGGCGAAGATCGCTTTTGTCAGGATAAGAACGTCCTTGTGTTCCCGCTCAAAAATGGCCGTTGTGGGATCCCTTCTCGCGTAAACATTTCGGGGGAAGAGGACCGTGGCCACCTATATAAGTAGCTAGGACTCCCACTGCCAAGGGGGGATGAACACACTTGGCCACCGCACAAGGAGCAAGAACACTAGCCTCCTGATCCTCCTGACCTCGCCTCCTGAGCCCAGAAACCGTTGTACTAGCTCATATTCTAGCTCGCCCGGAGCCAATCCACCAAAGCAGGAAGTGGGGTCTTACACCACACGGTGGCCCGAACCTGGATAAACTCTTGTGTGCTTGTTCGTTGTTTGTTTGAATCCTTCCACCGAGACGAGAGCGAGGCGCTAGGTAGACATGAGTGGGAGAGATCTTCGTTCACGCCCCTATGTTCGAACTAAACGGGTTTTGCGGAGCCCTGAATCCGACAAAGCTAAGTTGGACCTAGCTGCTGAGAACTCTAGGATGATCGCAAGGCAGGCCGAGCTAGATGCTCAGGCCTATCGGCTTCTGTTGGATCAGACGGCATCAAATGACGTAATGAGGAGAAGGCGCCAGTTTCACCTGCCGCCGGTTTACGAAGCGAGGAACCTCTTCAGTACGCCAGGAGCAGGAACCAGCAACCATCCGGGGATAAATCGGGGTGAAGTACCTGGCACCGGGGCATCGGTCCAGCCGCAGGCCGCGGATCCAACCCGTCAGGTCGTTCCGTCGTAGCATGTGCCAACGCCTCCTGGTCACTACTCCAACCCTTTGGATAACATAGTTGCCGCCGCTTCGCGATTGCCAGCCCTTCCCATTGAAGGGGAATCCCCTATAGCAGTGGAGGCACGGCGAGCTAGGGAGTTTCTGGAGACGGCTTTAACTCAGCAGCAAGCTTATTCTCACAGCCGCGAGAGGATTC
>LR738709.1:567649868-567954422 GCA_902687465.1 Secale cereale
CCCCCCCCGCCCAAGCCGGAGTTACAGCAGGCACCTGGAAGAGCTAGCCGTGTGAAGTAGCACGCGGAATCGTAATCCGTCGTGGAGGGATAATCCGGTGGGAAGAGGTGCAGACGCTCAAGATGTGGTGGATCAAGGCAGGCAGCACCGAGAGGCCGAATTAGCAGCGCAATATGAAGCCCGTCAGCCGACGCCAGTTCGTCTGTCTACCACAGTTGAACCAAGGGTTACTTCCAGCTCCTTGGGAGTGCCATGTCTAACCCCCGCTTTACGCAACGTACGGCTGCCCAAGGACTTCAAAGGACCGCGCAAAGTGCCCAACTACACTGCGGATCTATCCCCTGAGACATGGGCGAAAGCTACGATATGGCAATGGAGATGCTGGACGTAGACGATGCGGCGTGCGCTAAATACTCCAGCATGATGTTAGAGGGGACGGCTCGTACGTGGCTAAAAAGCTTACCACCCAATTCCATCGGATCATGGGCTGAGTTGCGCCGCCAGTTTATCAATAGTTTCAAGGACACGTGTAAGAAACCGATGTCCATCGTCGATTTGGCTGCCTGCGTTCAAGGGGAGAACGAGTCAACGAGTCATTGGGTGCGCCGGGTGTCAGAAATCCTGCATTCTTCCAATCACATCAATCCGGATACAGCAGTTATAACGTTGGAAGGCAATTGCCGGTTCGAGCCTGTGAAGCTGAAGTTGGGATGGCTCAAGCATAATTGCGATGACATGGGAACACTTATGGGCGCTTTAGTGAAGTACGTAGATTCAGATAGTACCAAATATCCGGAGTCTGATGATGAGAAGTCAGGGAAAGGAAATAAGAACGGCAAAGCACCGCAGCCTAATCCGGTGATGTCGGTGTACTAAGATAGGGGTACCTTAGTACCCCAACTTGTGCACGGGCAGTAGCAACTTCCCGCGGCTGGGCTCACCACGTGCTCGCCGGAAACCTTTCTGATTCCTATAAAGACATTCAAAAACAAAGTATACAAGACAGAAGATCAAGACCCCGGCAAGTGGAGCTTGCCGGGAAGGCCGCACCAGGCTCAAGATTATTACATTAACACAGGACCCTGGCAAGAGGAGCTTGCCAGGAAGACCAGAAGACTGCATTTCAGAAGACGTGCCTCGGTGCACCCTGCGCCCCGGCAGGGCCCGGGGAGCGACAAGCTTCCGGGCCCGGCAAGATCAAGACCCCGGCAAGGTGCTTGCCGGGGGGAAGCCTGCGCTGTGTGCCCGCGCTCCAGCTCATCGTCCCACGCGTCGCCCTGGGGCCCTTCCAGGGACGCGTGGAGGATGGCTGTGCAGCCTGGGGGACACGGTGGCATGCCACGGTGACGAGGCTACCGCCGTGGCGAAAGGAGACACATGGACGGGTGCTTTTGGGGTCAACGGTGACGGGCATTTAATGCCCTTGTCCCCCACTGTCAAGGTTAGGTGAAGATCATTGTTCATCCATTGTTCATGCACTGTTCCCGCACTGTTACAACTACCACCAAAGTTACATTTTTGCCCTCCTCTACGTTGACGCCTGTCGGTGACCCCTTGAGCTATAAAAGGAGGCCCATGCACAACGTAGAAAGGGTTCGGAACCTAGATAGCTCTCTTGCTCGGTGTAGCTAGCTCTTCAAGCTCCCGAGCTCACAAACTCAATACAAACCAAGCAGGAGTAGGGTTTTACGCGTCCGCGCGGCCCGAACCTGGGTAAACTGCCCGCGTGTGCTCTTCGATCCGCTCTTTGTGCTCCCTCCGCTCCCTTACCGCAACGTACAAGGGGCTCCGGTCCCATAGGTGTTCGTGGCGGACAGTTTCCCCCGACATCTTTGGCGCGCCAGGTAGGGGAGGAGACTCCCCGGAGAGGATGCTGGCGCAGGGGGAAGCGACAGCGAGGATGCCGCCCCGGCAAAGAAGAGCCGGCGGCGAAACAACAGAAAGAAGAAGAGCAAGGAGGTGCTGGTCGTCGAGAAGTCCGGCAAGGAAGCTGCCGCCAAGACAGCACAGGCTGGCGGTTCCGGCAAGGAACCTGCCCCTGTAGCGGCAGCCGACAAGCAGGACGGCTCCGACAAGCAATATTGCAAAATCCACCGCACCAAGGGCCACGACCTTTCGAACTGCAAGCGAGTCGAGTACCTCGTAGAGCAGCAGAAAGCTGAATACGAGCGTCGCGACAAGGAGAAGGCCCAAGGTGGCGGAGGAGAGCCAAGCAAGAAGCGGCCATTCAATGGCCGGGGAGGACGCCGCGGCAAGGCCAAGCAGCGGCAAGGTGATCGACCTCCCCGGGGCCGCGACAAGGATGAGGAGGAAGACAACGACGACGACATGGAGGAAGGTGATAACAGCGAACAGGAGTTCCAGAAGGCCACATAAGTGCTGTGTGTCGACGGAGGCGCCTCTCTGCACACTTCCCACCGCGAACTCAAGCAGTGGGTGCGGGAAGTAAACGCAGCAGAGCCGCCCGTTGAGTCACGCAGGCTGCTGAAGTGGTCCAGCACACCCATCATTTTTGATCTTGAGGATCACCCTGACCGCACAACGGCGGTCGGGTGCTTGCCGATGTTGGTCTCACCAACCATCCGCAACCTCAAGGTCACCAAAATGTTGGTAGACGGCGGGGCCGGCCTGAACTTGATCTCCTCGGCTGTAATCAAGAAACTCCAGATCCCAGACGGCGAGCTCGAGGAAACCGGGTCGTTCCAAGGAATAAACCCGGGGAGGAGCAAGCCGAAGGGGAAGATTACTCTGCCAGTGACCTTTGGCGGGGAGCTCAACTTCAGGACGGAGAGAATAACCTTCGATGTTGCCGATATCCCATTGCCATACAATGGGATACTTGGACGTCCTGCCCTCGCCAAGTTCATGGCAGCTTCCCACTACGCCTATAATGTACTCAAGATGCCGGGGCCGATAAGCGTCATCTCTGTCCCTGGCGACAACAAGGACGCGCTTATCTGCGCCGACAAGATATACCGGGATGCAGCAGCCACGGCGGAGAGCAACACACTTGCCGCTGAAGCTCCCGGGGGGAAGAAGACCAAGACCAAGTCCGGCGAGTGCTCTGGGGCCCACTCCGGCAAACGCACCTCTTCGGAGTGCTGCGCTGCTGTCGAGGACGTTCCATCGAGCTCCACCGGCAAGTACAAGAAAGGGATGGCCGCTCTACCGGCAACCAAGAAGGTGTCCGCCAAGGAGGACGGCACTGGTGGTACCTTCACCATCAGTGCTACACTTGATAACAAATAGGAAAGCGCGCTCGTTGCCTTCCTGCGGGCGAATGTCGATGTGTTTGCGTGGCAACCATCTGACATCCCCGGCGTTCCCAGGAAGGTAATTGAGCACAAGCTTGCTGTTTGTCCTCATGCGCGGCCCGTCAAGCAGAAGGTCAGGAAGCAAGCCGTGGAGCGCCAAGAATTCATTGCCGAAGAGATCAAGAAGCTAGAAGCAGCAGGCCTGGTTAGAGGCGTGATCCATCCGACGTGGTTAGCAAATCCAGTTGTCGTGCGTAAGGCCAACGGGAAGTGGAGACTGTGTATAGACTTCACTGATGTGAATAAAGCATGTCCCAAGGATCCATTTCCCTTGCCGCGCATTGACCAGATTGTTGACTCCACTGCTGGATGTGAGCTGCTCTCCTTCCTTGATGCATACTCAGGCTACCACCAGATTTTTATGGCCAAGGAAGATGAAGAGAAGACTGCATTCATTACTCCATGTGGCACATATTGCTTCATACGCATGCCCTTTGGATTGAAGAATGCAGGCTCAACATTTGCAAGGGTGGTGCACACTGCTTTTGAGCCACAGATCCACAGAAATGTAGAAGCTTGATTGGATGACATAGTGGTCAAGAGCAAGAGCAAAGATACCCTGATCCAAGACTTAGAGGAAACATTTGCAAATCTGCGCAAGATTCAGCTCAAGTTGAACCCCGAGAAGTGCGTCTTCGGAGTCCCCTCCAGCAAGCTTCTCGGGTTCTTCGTGTCCCAGAGGGGGATTGAAGCCAATCCCGACAAGATAAAAGCCATCGAGCAGATCGAAGCCCCGAAGCGCGTCAAGGACGTAAGGAGACTTGCTGGTTGTGTGGCTGCCCTCAGTAGGTTCATTTCAAAATCCGCGGAACGCGCCCTGCCTTTCTTTAAAATTTTGAAGAAGGCAGGTCCTATGAAATGGACTCCGGAAGCGGAGGCAGCGCTGCAGGATTTGAAAGGAGACCTGTCATCCACTCAAATACTTGTCGCACCTAGGCCACAAGAGAAGTTGCTGCTGTACTTAGCGGCAACCAATCAAGTGGTTAGTGCTGCGTTGGTAGCGGAAAGGGAGGAAGAGGAAGAGCCCACACCTCTGGCAAGCGAGTCCAGCGACAAGCAGGGGGCTCCACCGGCAAGCTCTGGCCCCGACAAGGACAACTCCGCGCAGGAACAAGGAGAAGTGCGAAGGAAGATGGTGCAGCGCCCAGTGTATTTCGTAAGCTCCCTCTTGCAGGGGGCTAGATCGAGATACTCTGGGGTGCAAAAGTTGCTTTTTGGTCTCCTCATGGCCTCGAGAAAGCTGCGCCATTACTTCCAAGCACATGAGATAACAGTGGTCACTCGCTTTCCGTTGAAGAGGATATTGCAAAATCCAGAAGCAACAGGCAGGATCGTCGAGTGGGCACTGGAACTATCGAGCTTTGGTCTCAAGTTTGAGAGTACTTCAACTATACAGAGCAGAGCCTTGGCAGAATTCATAGCTGAGTGGACCCCGACGCCGGATGAAGAAGTTCCAGAGACAAGCGTCCCCGTACAAGAAGCGACAAGCGAGTGGGTAATGTACTTTGATGGCGCCTTCTCGCTGCAAGGCGCCGGAGCCGGTGTGGTACTCATAGCACCCACCGGAGAGCACCTCAAGTATGTTATCCAGATGCACTTTCCCAAGGAAAAAGCGACAAACAATACTGCAGAGTATGAAGGCTTGCTTGTCGGCCTCAGAATTGCAGCCGAGCTTGGGATCAAGAAGTTAATTGTGCGGGGAGATTCACAATTGGTGGTCCGACAAGTAAACTAGAGTTACCAGAGCCCTTTGATGGAAGCTTATGTAGATGAAGTAAGGAAGCTTGAAGAGCACTTTGAAGGTCTGCAAATGGAGCACGTCCCGAGGGCTCAGAATGATATTGCAGATGGCCTTTCAAAGTGTGCTGCAATGAAGTTACCTGTGGAACCAGGGACCTTCCTGCTCAAGCTAACTCAGCCATCCGTTACACCATCAATTGGGCAGAACAAGTAGAGAAAGTTGGTCTCCGGCGACTACTTGCCGGTGGATCTTCCTGAAGCCGCCGCCAAGGTCCCCAAGATCAACAACCAGAACGCTGAGGAACAGTTTGCTCCTGCAGATCTAAGGACCTGTACAGTTGAAGCAAGCGTTCCCGACAAGCCTTGCCCCGGCGGGCTTGCCGGGGGACCATCAGCTCCGGCGGAACCAGAGGTTCTTGCCGTAGAAGCTGAGGTTCCCGCAGCGGCCCTCATGCCTTTAGTTCTTGCCGTTGAGCCTCGGGCTCCGGCATGGGTACAGCAGATCGTCCGTTTTCTGCAAACTGGAGAACTTCCCGACGACCCAGCAGAGATAGAGAAAATAACCAGGCAGTCAAGTATGTACCAGTTCGTGGACAATGAACTGTACAGAAGAAGGCTCAATGGTGTCAGGTTGAAGTGCATTTCCAGAGAAGATGGACAGAAGCTGTTGGCAGAAATACATGGAGGCATATGTGGCCACCACATTGGCGCAAGGGCACTTGCCGGGAAGGCATTCCGGCAAGGGTTCTTTTGGCAAGAAGCCCTCCAAGATGCAACTGCACAAGTAACCAAGTGTGAAGCGTGCCAGTTGCATGCCAAACAAATTCACCAGCCAGCTCAAGCTCTCCAGACGATCCCTTTGTCCTGGCCCTTCTCGGTCTGGGGGCTCGATATCCTCGGCCCCTTCCCCCGTGCTGTCGGGGGCTTTGAGTACTTGTACATTGCAATCGACAAGTTCACAAAGTGGCCAGAAGTGGAACCAGTGAGAAAGGTGACAGCACAGTCAGCAGTCAGATTCTTCAGAGCGATTGTTTGCCGTTTCGGAATCCCTAACAGGATCATTACCGACAACGGCACACAGTTCACAAGTCGCACCTTCATGCAGTACGTCCAAGACCTTGGCGCCAAGGTCTGCTTCGCTTCCGTTGCTCACCCGAGGAGCAATGGTCAAGCGGAGAGGGCCAATGCTGAAGTGCTGCGCGGGCTCAAGACAAGAACCTTCGACAGGTTGCGCAAGTGCGGAAGAAATTGGATAGAGGAGTTGCCGGCGGCTCTTTGGTCAATCAGAACGACACCAAGTCGAGCCACCGGGCAGACACCCTTTGCCCTTGTCTATGGGGCAGAGGCAGTTCTCCCCACGGAACTCGTATACGGATCTCCTCGAGTGCTCGCTTATGATGAGCTCGAGCAAGAGCAACTGCGACAGGATGATGCATTGCTCCTTGAGGAGGAACGTCTCCAGGCTGCTGTACGAGCTGCTCGATACCAGCAAGCCTTGCGCCGCTATCATAGCCGCAAGGTTAAGGCCAGGAGTCTCGAGGAAGGCGACCTTGTTCTTCGGCGTGTTCAGTCCGCCAAGAATTCTAACAAGTTGACGCCGAAGTGGGAAGGCCCTTATCGGGTGAGACAAGTCACAAGGCCCGGCGCTGTCCGCCTTGAGACCGAAGAAGGCTTACCGGTGAGCAATTCCTGGAACATAGAGCATCTACGCAAGTTTCACCCATAAGGCGCGGTTGCCGTGATCCGCTCCGGCAATCACCTTTTGTACGAGTCTTGCCGCTGTCGCATGTAAACCTTTGTACAAAGCCGGGCGCAGATCCCGTGCATCAGTAAAGCTTTTGTGTTTCGCACTATTTGCCATTTTCCATGCTTTTCTTTGTTATTTGCATGCGTCGTTTGGCATCTTGTGCAACACACATATCCGGTAAGCATTACCACGCCGAGAGGCCCTATACTTCTTTTCCCTTCTCTTCTTCTTTCCATCTTAAGCAGAAGGAACTTTCCTCGCGCACAAGTTTGCCGGGGGGGAAGGAGGTGGAGGACGAACCAAGTGCTGTTCAAGAAAGAGGAGCTTGCCGGAGAACGAACAGATTATGAAAGCTAAGTTACCAGAATTTGAGCAGTTCAAATTTTTTAAGTTTTAGTTATCTTCCTTGAACAACCACACTCTGTATGGAAAACCTGTGCGCGGAGGAACCTACCCGTGGCTAGCCGCACCCTTACCTTGTTTTCGAGTACGCTCAACGGCTTAAGTGAGCTGCGACAAGTGTCGCGCCCTTACCTCGTTTTCGAGTTTGCTCAGCAAGCTAAGTGCGTTGCGACTAGCTGCGGCAAGGTTACTTGCCGGTAAGGCCTTTGCCAGCAGGCTGCTCAGAGTCCAGCACTCAGCGCTCGCGGCAAAGGTCCCTTGCCGGCAAGTTCCCTAAAAGCGTAGGGTGAAAAGCATACAAAGTAAAGGGCCAAAAGCAAGGGAGATAACAATGCGTCAATTGCTCGGAAATAAGATAATATATTACAGAGGTAACTTGTCGCAATGACTGATAGATTCATGTTCATGGCACACTTTGCAGCAGCAAATGAAATAAAAAGAACGAGGCCACGATCTCTCCCACGACGCCGCAATCAACGCGTGCCGTTAGGGAGGGGCGCGGCAGATGCGGAAGGGGATTCGGCGTGCCGTGGGCCGCGCGTGCCCGTGCACTGTTTTGGGCCTGGCCCAACAGCGCTCGGCACCGTGTGTGGCCCAGGCCCGGGGGCTCCTGTCGGTGTACTAAGATAGGGGTACCTTAGTACCCCAACTTGTGCACGGGCAGTAGCAGCTTCCCGCGGCTGGGCTCACCACATGCTCGCCGGAAACCTTTCTGATTCCTATAAAGCCATTCAAAAACAAAGTATACAAGACAGAAGATCAAGATCCCGGCAAGTGGAGCTTGCCGGGAAGGCCGCACCAGGCTCAAGATTATCACATTAACACAGGACCCTGGCAAGAGGAGCTTGCCAGGAAGACCAGAAGACTGCATTTCAGAAGACGTGCCTCGGTGCACCCTGCGCCCCGGCAGGGCCCGGGGAGCGACAAGCTTCCGGGCCCGGCAAGATCAAGACCCCGGCAAGGTGCTTGCCGGGGGGAAGCCTGCGCTGTGTGCCCGTGCTCCAGCTCATCGGCCCACGCGTTGCCCTGGGGCCCTTCCAGGGATGCGTGGCGGATGGTTGTGCAGCCTGGGGGACACGGTGGCATGCCACGGTGACGAGGCTACCGCCGTGGCGAAAGGAGACGCATGGACAGGTGCTTTTGGGGTCGACGGTGACAGGCATTTAATGCCCTTGTCCCCCACTGTCAAGGTTAGGTGAAGATCACTGTTCATCCACTGTTCATGCACTGTTCCCGCACTGTTACAACTACCACCAAAGTTACATTTTTTCCCTCCTCTACGTTGACGCCTGTCGGTGACCCCTTGAGCTATAAAAGGAGGCCCATGCACAACGTAGAAAGGGTTCGGAACCTAGATAGCTCTCTTGCTCGGTGTAGCTAGCTCTTCAAGCTCCCAAGCTCACAAACTCAATACAAACCAAGCAGGAGTAGGGTTTTACGCGTCCGCGCGGCCCGAACCTGGGTAAACTGCCCGCGTGTGCTCTTCGATCCGCTCTTTGTGCTCCCTCCGCTCCCTTACCGCAACGTACAAGGGGCTCCGGTCCCATAGGTGTTCGTGGCGGACAGTTTCCCCCGACAGGTGACTCAAGGGTAAAGCGGTAAGCATAAAGCAGATAGCAATTCAGATTTTGTGGCTAACACTAATGTACAGGAGGATGGCCAGCGCCGCAAGGGTAGACCGCCACCACGGGGTGGAGGACAAAACATTAATCTAGATCGCCAGATGAATGTGCCTTGCCCCAGGCACGAAACGAAGGAAAATCCAGCCACGTGATGACCCACAAGTGTAGGGGATCTATCGTAGTCCTTTCGATAAGTAAGAGTGTCGAACCCAACGAGGAGCAGAAAGAAATGATAGGCATTTTTCAGTAAGGTATTTTCTGCAAGCACTGAAATTATAGGTAACCGATAGTTTTGTGATAAGGTAATTGGTAGCAAGTGACAAAAGATAAAAGTAAATAAGGTGCAGCAAGGTGGCCCAATCCTTTTTGTAGCAAAGGACATGCTTGGACAAACTCTTATATAAAGGAAAGTGCTCCCGAGGACACATGGGAATTATCATCAAGCTAGTTTTCATCACGATCATCTGATTCATGTTCGGACTTTGATAATTTAGTATGTGGGTGGACCGGTGCTTGGGTGCTGCCCTTACTTGGACAAGCCTCCCACTTATGATTAACCTCTAATGCAACCATCCGCAACTACAAAAGAAGTATTAAGGTAAACCTAACCATAGCCTGAAACATATGGATCCAAATCAGCCCCTTACGAAGCAACGCATAAACTTGGGTTTAAGCTTCTGTCACTCTAGCAACCCATCATCTACTTATTACTTCCCAATGCCTTCCTCTAGACCCAAATAATGGTGAAGTGTCATGTAGTTGATGTTCACATGACACCACTTGAGGAGAGACAACATACATCTCATCAAAATATCGAACAAAGACCAAACTTACATGACTACTAATAGCAAGACTTCTCCCATGTCCTCAGGAACAAAAGTAACTACTCACAAGACATAATATTGTTCATGATCAGAGGGATATAAATATGCATACTGGATCTGAACATATGATCTTCCACCAAATAAACCAACTAGCATCAACTACAAGGAGTAATCAACACCACTAGCAACCCACAGGTACCAATTTGAGGTTTGGGTACAAAGATTGGATACAAGAGATGAACTAGGGTTTGAGAGGAGATGGTGCTGGTGAAGATGTTGATGAAGATAGCCCTCCCAAAGATGGGAGAGTTGTCGGTGATGACGGCGATTACGATTTCCACCTCCCGGAGGGAAGTATCCCCGGCAGAATAGCTCTGCCAGAGGCCTAGATTGGTTTCCGCCTCGAGACGGCGGCGTCTGGTCCCGAAAGCCTCCTTATGATTTTTTCCAAGTAAAAACACCTCATATAGGAGAAGATGGGCATTGGGGGCCTTCCGGCTAGCCCACGAGGCAGGGGGGCGCGCCCTCGTAGGCAGCCGATGGCCCCCCTCGTGGACTTCTTTCGCCAGATAATTTTTATGTTTTCCGAAATGATGATCTGTTGAGTTTCAAGGATTTTGGAGTTGTGCAGAATAGGTTTCCAGAGTTTGCTCCCTTTTCAGCCCAGAATTCCAGCTGCCGGCATTCTCCCTCTTCATGTGAACCTTGTAAAATAAGAGAGAAAAGGCATAAGTATTGTGACAAAACATATAATAACAACCCATAATGCAATAAATATTAACATATAAGCATGATGCAAAATTGACGTATCAACTCCCCCAAGCTTAGACCTCGCTTGTCCTCAAGCGAAGGCCGATAACGATAAATATGTCCTTATGTTTAGAGATAGAGGTGTCGATAAAACAAAATACGGACATGAGGGCATCATGATCATTCTCATAACAACAACTTAAGTAAATAAAGTCATATGATTCTTATGCCAAAGTAACAATTCATCCACAATATCAAGTATGAATCATAAACTTCATTGGAAACTAACAAACTTTGATCTCGGTCATTGAAGCAATTGCAATTTATCGTAATATCGAAAAGAGTCAATATAAGAGCTTTTCAGCAAATCTACATACTCAACAATCATAGTCTTTCATAATTGCTCACACTCACGCAATACTTATGTTTATAGAGTTTTAATCGGAGACAGAGAAAGATAGGGGCTTATGGTGTTGCCTCCCAACCTTTTACCTCAAGGGTAATGTCAACAGTAATAGATCATGAAAACTTACATCCAAGTGGGCATATATGTCAGGATCTTTCCAACACAATGTGATTGCCAAAGGATAAAATGTAAAAAGGAAAGGTGGATTTCACCTTGTAACTTATAAGACAAGAATAATAGATAGGCCCTTCGCAGAGGGAAGCAGAGGTTTTCATGTGTTTTTATGGTTGGATGCACAAAGTCTTAGCATAGAAGAACTTCGCTCTATATTGCCGCTTGAGATAAGGACCTTTATTATGCAGTCCATCGCTTTTATTACTTCCATATCACAAGATCGTATAAAACTAATTTCTCCCACACTAATAAATCATACATATTTTAGCGAGTTTGCAACATGACAAATTACTTGGAAGGATCTTTCTCAATCCGTAGGTAGGTATGGTGGAATCTCATGGAAAAACTGGGTTCAAGGATATACGGAAGCATAAGTAGTATCTCTACTCAGTGCAAGGAGTTTTGGCTAGCATGAGGGGGAAAGGCAAGCTCAACATGTTGGATGATCCATGATAATATACTTTATTTCAGATATAAGAACACATAACTCATTGTCACACCCTGCATTTTGTAACATGGTTATTGCATTAATAAAGCATGAAAATTTGGACCAACAATTTTTTTTGGCATCATTTGGCTTTTATTTGGAATTAAGTTTTTCTCTCTCTGATTTCAAGTGCTCTTTGAAAGTCAACTACTCCATCTTATATACTTCATCCCTTAGCTCCGAACTTCTGCCCAGTAATCATACCATGTGTATAGTGCAATATAGTATTTTCTTACAAAAATAATTTGGCCAAAAAGTATTTTCAAAAATTAGTTTTCCAAAACCCCCTGAATTGAGGTTTGCACCACGAGTACTTGATTTGGGGTATGAAAAATATTTCAAAGAAACCTATTAGATATAGGTTTCCATAAACCACAAAAACAAAATTTTAAAAGTTATTTTCCTATTTTATATAAAAGATTTTTCTTAAGGCCAGAAATGGTCTTTAATAGGTAAACATTATTTAACTATTTCAAAAATATTTTCTAAAATTCAGAGAGACTCTTAGGACATATATTGTCCATATATGAGAGTTTCAACACATGGTCATGTTCAAAATATTGGAAAAATCCCTCAGAAACCCTTTCTGGATATTTCAAGCTTTTGAAATATTTACAACGGAAATATTCTCTAAAAATTCCAGGGAAATTCTATCATGTCAGATATGACATATTTGATGATCTTGCCAAGCCCCATGCCACGGGGAGCAAGAAAACATCATCAAAACCCCTCAAAATCATTCTGTCCATTTTTGAAGTTTGAGCAACTTTACATTGCCAAACTTGTCGAAATGCTCTAAACTTGGTGCACATGCTAAAATGGTCTATTTATGCATCTAGACCAAATGGCACAACTTTTGGAGAAGGGTAACTTGATCAGAGGGCCCCAAAATCAATTCTGTTCAGATTCGAATTTGAACAACTTTACATTACCAACTTTTTACTTGTGACCTCAACTTTTATGGACATACTCACAACCCCAAATGATGACACTACACCAAGTGGTGCATCAAGGAGGGATGATTTGCTTAACTTAATCTTGGAAAATCCATTTCTGTTGATTCCTAGGGTTTACCAAAGTTACATTGGAAAGTTTCTTCAAATGAGCTCAAACTTGGTGGAACACTCTATTGCTATATACCATTTGATCCTGTTAAGTCTCATGTCAATTGGAAATCATTTGCTTGCCCAAAACCACATCAAACACCTTCTGGTAATTTTCCAAAGCTGTCACTTTTACCTCTTTCCTTGTTCTCCTTGAGCTAGGCTTCTTACCACAGCACCCCCAAGTCCCGTTGCACCTCCAGTAACTCTTCCCTGGCCTCAGCTCAATGATTGAAGGGTGAAACATCACCATTTACCCTGCTGGACAACAGCATTCTTCTTCTTTCTCACCTCCCTCCTCATTCCAGTGGCCCTCCATGGCATCCAACGCCCATCCCACATTCTTTACTCCCCCTAGAGCTCCCAGACAAAGTGGCCGTGCCCAGCAAGCCAAAGACATGCCCTGGCATGCAATTGAAGTGCTCCAGAGCGTGGTACATTGCACACCCGCACTGTAGCCACCCCCAATCCGCGGGGCCTGGCCACCTCAGGCCTCCCTAGCATGCCCGACGATGCTCCTCGACGTCCGCGACACGCTACAGCCTTGTCCCCCACCTGCTTCTCCCTCCTCTAGCCCCAGCTCGCATGCTTGCCGGCCACCCGAGAGCTCCAATGAGCAAGCTCACACGCGCAGTGCCCCTGCCCCCCTGCTCTCTCTCTTCTCTCCCCCAGCTCTGGACCGAATCCCGGAACACCCCAGACACGGCGCCAGCTCCTCCCGAGACCTGTGGCAATGAGCAGGAGCTCGCCGGCGCACGGGTCCACGGCACCCCGACGTTCGCCTATAAAAGGGACACCCCGCGCCTTACTCTCCTCACCACTCGCTTCCACACACACCTAATCACCCCCCTACACCACTCACCCCTCTCCAGACGAGCCCGAGCTCAAGATCAAGCTCGAGCTCCGCCGCCACGGGTCGCCGTCGACTTCAGGGTACAGACCCTCTCCGCCGCTCCTCTTCCTCGATCTGGAACCGCCGCGACTCACTGATCATTTCCCCTCTTCCCCCCGCTTCTTTTGCAGTCGGAAACGGCCGGAACCGTCGACGCCCGAAGCTCCTCCGCCGTGTGCCGGCGAAGCAGGCCACCCCCGCGACCGCAACCACCTCTACCCGAACGGCGACTCGACGCTGAGTCCAGCCGTACCCTCGCTCGACCTCGCCGTACCCTGCATCGACGCCAATGAGCTCGCCGGCCCTCTGTCGCAGGGTTAGGGATGACAGGCGGCCCCCACCTGTCAGCCTCTCCTCTCCATCGCCCCTCTCTCTCTCGCTGACGCCTGGGCCCCGCCCGTTAGGTTTAAAACCTGGTGCACGCGCAGGCACCAGTGCGCTGGGCCGCCTCTCTGGCTGGGCCTGCTGCGCTGCGGATGTTCTGGCCCAGCAGGCACAGAGCCCTTTCCCTTTTTCTTTTGTGTCAAAACTTGCAAAAATTCCTCTCGACTAAATATTAATCCAAATGAAATAATTCCAGTTCCTAAAATCTTGTAATATTCCAACCTATTTAATGATATAACTTTCACACATATTCATGAACCTTTTATATACTATTCCAATTTAAATTTAAATTTGAACACTGAAACCTCTGTTCAAAAATCCATCTACCCCATTTTGTCACTCCAAATCCAAAACTAAGAATTTTTGCCCTCTTAGTTTTCCTTCTAGTATTTTATAAAAATAAGTTGACATTTTTCTGAGCACTTTGATTTTTCTATTTTTATTATTGTCTTATTTTCCCATTATTTTATTGCGACGATTAGATATCGTGTTTGACGAAGTTGCTGAAGAAGAAGAAGGAGAAGGATTTGAAGACTTTGAAGACCAAGCCAATCTAGGCAAGCAGCCCTTTGACCATGATACCCCTCTTGTTCATCGGTACCCTTTTCCGATTGCATGATGATGAAATATGACGGTGGTAAACTTGTTGAGAACCACCCCATGGTGCATACCCCTACTCATAATCTTTACCATGTGCATAGATGCAATGTCAAAAGATTAGTTGTTGATACATGATGTTGCATATGTACCATGAACCCTTCGTGGATGCATCCTTTCGAAAACCCCATCGGGTGCCCCTAATGCTCGAGGGTGATGTTCAGTTAAGGCCACCACTTGAGGAAGAAGTGGTGTACCAAAGAGAGTTCTCGTGTGTGGGTAAAATAATGGATTAGATTTATGTGTGATTACCGTCCCAACCAAACATGTGCAACCACCCTACGCCATATAGGACGGGGCATTATTGATTACTTAGGCTGATACTAGCAGGGTGCCCACATCACTAGTGACGAGGGAGACTTGAGGTCACTCCCGGGACGGGGTCGTGCTTGGACAGGCGACCATGACTGTTTTTACAAGGCACCGGACACACCGTTGGTCCCTTCGTGTATGAGTGACATTGTAAAAAGGGCAAGCCCCACGATCTTTCGTTTGTACACGAGGGATATGCACCAACGAGTGGACCCTATGTTAGTGTCGTCTAGGGAAAGATAATGACCGGGTGCTTCCCCCGAGTACGTGAGGTACTGCGGGATCGTGGATGACACGAAAGCTTCCCGAATCTTGTGGGCAAAGTGCGCAACCTCTGCAGAGTGTAAAACTATTCGAATAGCCGTGTCCACGGTCATGGACAGTTGGGAGGTGCTACTTAAACTATGTCCAGAATTTTACAATCTTGGTGAAAGTGTGTGTTTATTGAGTCAAGGTGGTGACTTGACTCATTGATAGAACCAGAAATGAATTGAACTCTATTTATGTTGATATATGTAACATGTCCTCGAGGTTACCCAAGTACATTGATGCTTGTTTCACAAATGGTAGAATATCTTATCTAGCTTGTAGCTAGGTTGCTTATTGTTGTACAACTTGCATTGTTACCTTGAACCAAATCATGGGTTGCCTGCGAGTACATTAAAAGTACTCATTGGCTTGCCACTGGTTATTTAATTGGCCAGACATGGAGGAGCAGGAAATTTGAAGAAGAATTCTATGGAGACGAACATGTGAACAAGGACGCTTCCCAGTCAGAATGCATGTAGGGTTAAGGCAGATGGCATGGGTTCTACTTATATATGAAGACTTCCGTTATTCGAGTTTATTTGCTATTCAGCCCATGAGGCTTTATCTATGTAAGACTTGGCCATAATGGTCATAATTTGTGTAAGACGGTATGTATGGATGTAAGACTCTTGTTATTCAGCTTCTGTGTGTTCAGTGAGCATTGATCTCTGGGATAACTGTACACGTGCATTCGGTGATCTCGAATCCTAAGTCGGGGTCCCCACAGAGCTGGTATCAGAGCCATCCTGACTGTAGGAAGCCTTAGTTAGCATGGGCGTTAGTTAGGATGAGACCCTTTTCATAAACCTTCTGAACCTCTCTTCTTTTCTAAACCTTACCAAACATGAGATATCATCAGCTTATTAACCTCTCCCATTCAACCTTTGTAGATGGCCGTTGTACCTGAAGAGCTCCTGACCACTGGGTTCCCCTTGCTTCTCGAGGATAGCCTCTAGGAGTGCCAGTTCCACCGGGCACCCATCCTCACCTACCATGAGCATTGGGTTAGCGACACTGAGGTGGAGTACCATGTGGAAGTAATCGTGAAGGCGAACGATCCTCCCACAAGTTGGTTCTTCGAGGGACCCCAGATGGCAACACTACCCCTCGCTGTCGAGGCAGCTGCACTCAAGGCACTAACCCGCCTCCGAGAACTTCTTCCGGAGATGGCAACCAAGATGACAACCCGCTTCTTGCCTTACCGGAAGGAAGGTGAAGATGAAAGCAGCGCGCAATCCCCTCCACTGAAGGAAGGACTTCCACTTCGATTCTAGACCTACTTCAGCCTATGTGCTGACAGCTTGGCACAAGATTTGGCCTCGGAGTCGATGAAGCTCTGAGAAGAACTCCACAGGACCAAGGCACTTCTTCGACGAGCACAAGAGAAAACAGATAGGATCAAGAAGGAAGGTGCGCCTCCCGGGCAACCCGCAGTCGCGTATCGAGGCGGAAGGCCCTTAGGAGATGTATCTTCCAAGGATGAAGAACCACCCCAGCGACACCGCATGACGGCAAGGGAATATCGCAAGCTTTTCCCTACACCACCGGCAAAACACCGTCGTGTCCAACTCCTCCACTCCCCCACACCCTCAAGTGATAAGGGGGCCCAGACAGATGTAGACAAGGAGGAAGACCCAGAAGAGCCAGAATACGCGACCGAGCATTCCGCCGCTTAGGCATCATTCGCAACTCGGATATGCCATCTCGTTACCTCTACAGTAGGATAGGTCGTGTAAGCCCTATGCGAAGTCGAGTCCTTGTATGGTTCATATTAAGCCATCTAGCGTTTGCTTTTGTTGTGTTTGGATGTATGTCGTATCTTCCCTCCGGAAATGTGTAAACGACTACATCACCCATTTGGAATTTTAATGAATGTGTTTGGCCCTTTTGGCCCTTGCATGAAAATAAATAGTGTCACACCCACCCCCTTACCAGGCACCCATCTTTATTTGCTTTCCCTCTTCATTCCAAATCATGAGACCTTTACCGCTCCAACAGGATGCCTATTGTAACTCGTACTGGTACCTCTACCCAGCAGCCCGAAGCCGGAGCATCCGCCCAAGCAGAGGCCAGCCAAGACCAAAACCACGACCAAGATCTACCACCACCTCCCCCGATCATGGACATGGCTCAGCTTCTCCAAGCCTTCCGAGAGGAATGCCAAGCTAACACCGCAACCCTCCAGATGAATGCTCAAGCTGTCACCAACAACCGCCAGCCGGCGGGGAATGGCAATGGACGTTCCACGTTGGCGGAGTTCAAGAAGCATGCACCGCCAACCTTCATCGAGACTGCTGAACCCCTAGAAGCAGACGACTGGGTCCGCACCATTGAGGACTTTCTGGAACTAGTCGGCTGCACCGATGACCGCGAGAAGGTGGCTTATGCTGCCCACTGCCTCGGGGGGACTGCTAGAGCTTGGTGGGATGGATTCAAGGTCATGCATGCTGGGCAAGACATCACTTGGAATAACTTCAAGGCAGAATTCCGCATGGCCCATATTCCTTCCAGAATCATGGCTATCAAGAAGCGTGAGTTTCGAGCCCTGAAGCAAGGAAGTGGCACTGTCAAGGAGTACGTGCAGAAGTTCAGTGTTCTGTCAAGGTATGCCCCTGAAGATGTCAGCACGGATGCTGCAAAAAGGGAGCACTTCATGGAAGGCCTCAATAAGACTCTGGAGTACTCGCTTGTCGTGTGTGACTGCCCAACTTTTCCTGACCTGGCGAACAAAGCACTCATGCTTGAAGACAAGCGGCGTGCTCTCGAAGACACTCGCAAGCGCAAAATGATCAGCAAGGGAAGGTCCAGCAACCTGAAGCCTTGCCCGTGGTAGCCAGCCCCGGTCAAGCCAACCTATCAGTAGCCAAGAGCTCCTGCACCTCACACCAACTATCAGCCTCAGCAGTGTGCCAACCCAAGGCCAGCATTCAACCCCAATAACAGTGGTGGCAACAAGATCAATAACCCAAACCAAGTCACTTGCTTTGGATGTGGTCAGTCAGGACACATCTCAAGGGTGTGCCCTAACAAGAAGCCCGATGCCCCGCACCCCAATACGCAGAACCCAGTACAAGGCCGCGGGATGCCGCCAAGGAACCAAGCTCCTCGCAACCCGCCCAACAATGGGAAGGGGCGTGTGAATCACGTCACTACTGAAGAAGCCCAGGAAGACCCGAACGTCGTGCTGGGTACGTTCCTTATCAACTCAGCACCTGCAACTGTCTTGTTTGATTCTGGAGCCACGCATTCATTTGTCACTCAAAGATTTGCATTAAAAAGTGGCATGAACCCTACACCCCTGAATAACCCCATGGTGGTACAAACCCCCGGAGCAGAGATGAGAGCCAAGATAGGCTGTAAGGGAGTCAATATCATCATTAACGGGGTATATTTCCTAGCAGACCTTATCATCCTGAGATCACAAGGATTGGACGTGATCCTAGGCATGAATTGGCTCAGCAAGCACCAATGCTTATTAGACTGTGCCAGTCGGACTATCACTGTGACCAATGACCAAGGAGTCGAAGTTAAGTTTGCCTCCAACTCCTCTTCTGCTCAAACCACTCAAGTCAACTGTCTGTCTGAAGTTGGACTGGAGCAAGTGCCAGTACTATGCGAGTACCCCGATGTCTTTCCGGATGAGCTACCGGGAATGCCCCCTGCCGTGACATTAAGTTCGTCATCGAGCTCATGCCCGGGGCAGGACCCATCTATAAGAAGCCTTATAGAATGGGGACGGAAGAATTAGCCGAGTTGAAGAAGCAACTAGAAGAGTAGTTGAGGAAGGGATTTATCCGCCCAAGTGCCTCCCCTTGGGTATCACCTGTTCTGTTTGTGGCAAAAAGGGACGATACGATCCGCTTATGTATTGACTACCGTTCCCTCAATGAAGTTACAATCAAGAACAAGTATCCACTTCCCAAGATTGAAGATCTGTTTGATCAACTTAGTGGAGCCAAGGTGTTCCCAAGATCGACCTCAGATCTGGGTACTACCAGCTGAAGATCAGACCCCAAGATATTCCGAAGACGGCATTTGTAACAAGATATGGCCTATATGAGTGCACGGTCATGTCCTTTGGATTAACCAATGCCCCAGCTTACTTCATGTATCTCATGAATAAAGTCTTCATGGAATATTTGGACAAGTTTGTTGTTGTCTTCATTGATGACATTCTTGTCTTCTCAAAGACGGAGGAAGAGCACGAGCAACATTTGAGGATGGTCCTAGACAAGCTTCGAGAGCACCAACTATACGCCAAATTCAGCAAATGTGAGTTTTGGCTACATAAAGTTGGATTCTTAGGTCATGTCTTGACCGAGGAAGGATTGTCGATTGATCCCGCGAAGATCGAAGCTGTGACCCAATGGCAATCCCCAACAACCGTCAAGGAAGTCAGAAGCTTCCTCGGACTTGCGGGCTATTACCGCAAATTCGTGGAAGGATTCTCTAGCATTGCCCGGCCAACGACTCAGCTCCTGAAGAAGGACTAGAAGTTCGAATGGACGGCAAAATGCGAAGAAAGCTTCTAAGAGCTCAAGAAGAGATTGACCACCGCCCCAGTTCTGGCAACACCTGATATTCACAAAGAGTTCATGATATATTGTGATGCCTCTCGAACCGGATTGGGAAGCGTTCTGATGCAAGCGAGTCATATCTTACCTCTCAAGGCAGCTATGACCTCATGAAGAGAACTACGCTACTCACGATCTTGAGTTAGCAGCAGTAGTTCATGCCTTCAAGACATGGCGGCACTACCTCCTAGGGAAACGGTGTGAGATATACAGAGACCACAAAAGTCTGAAGTATATTTTCACCCAGAAGGAATTGAACATGAGGCAACGAAGATGGTTGGAACTAATCAAGGATTATGACCTCAGTGTTCAATATCACCCCGGGAAGGCTAACGTGGTAGTCGATGCCTTAAGCAGAAAGGCTTGCTCCGTGAGTGCCATAATTCAAAGAAGGCAGCCAGCCCTGTTTGAAGAGCTGGAACAATTCAGCTTGGAATTGGTAACCCATGGATTTCTAGACCATCTGGAAGTCAAACCAACCCTGATGGATGAAGCCAAGGAAGCACAAGGTGGGCACGCAAGCATTGAAGGCCTCAAGAAGAAGATGAAGCTTGGCAAGGCCCCAGGATTCTCCGAGGACGAGCACGGGATTGTTTGGTACAAAGGCCGCAAATGCGTCCCAAACAAGATGGAGCTGAAGAATTTGATCTTGCAAGAAGCCCACGACACTGCGTATTCCATCCACCCCGGGGAAACCAAGATGTATCAAGACTTGAAGGGAAGATTTTGGTGGAACGGGATGAAAAGAGAGATTGCAACCTATGTTGCAAAGTGTGACGTGTGCCATAGGGTCAAGGCTAAATATCAGTGACCCGCTGGATTGCTCCATCCAGTCAAGGTTCCTGAGTGGAAGTGGGATAAAATCGGAATGGACTTCATCACTGGATTACCAAGGTCGAATAAAGGACATGAATCCATCTGGGTCATAGTCGACCATTTGACTAAGGTAGCCCATTTCATTCCTGTCAAGACTACCTATGATGGCAACCAGCTGGCAACTTTCTACATCGACATAATCGTAAGCCTTCATGGTGTTCCTAAGGAGATTGTGTCAGATAGAGGAACCCAGTTTACCTCAAGATTCTGGAAGAAATTCCAAGAAGCCTTGGGAACCAAGTTGTCTTTCAGTACGGCTTTCCACCCGCAGACCGGAGGTCAGACAGAGCGATTAAATCAAATACTCGCAGACATGCTCCGAGCCTGTGTCTTGGCATATGGAGCCAAGTGGGAAATTTGCCTCCCTTTTGCCGAGTTCTCCTATAACAACAGTTATCAGTCGAGCCTTCAGATGGCACCATTTGAGGTGTTGTACGGACGCAAGTGTCGCACACCCCTCAACTGGTCAGAGACTGGAGAAGGGCTAGTCTTTGGACCAGATATTCTCCGCGAAGCAGAAGAGCAAGTCCAACTAGTCAGAGAATGTTTGAAGACCGCCAAGTCATGGTAGAAGAGCTATGCTGACACTCGTCGTCGAGATATGAGTTTCCGTGTTGGAGACCATGTGTACCTGCGGGTAACTCCTCTTAAGGGAACCAAGTGTTTCCATGTTAAAGGGAAGCTCGCACCCAGGTGCATTGGCCCCTTTGAGATCACTGCACAACGAGGAGAAGTGCCTTACCAGTTGGAACTACCACCTGAGCTATCCGATGTGCACAATGTATTCCACGTGTCACAACTCCGGAAGTGTATCCAAGTTCTGGACAAGCCTGATCTCTACAAGGATGTCGATCACCAAGCCATTGATCTTCAGCTTGATTTGACCTACCGTGAGAGGCCCATTCGCATTCTGGATGAAGCAGAGCGATGGACGCGAAGCCGCACCATTAAGTACTTCAAGGTCCAGTGGAGCAACCACACGGAAGCAGAAGCAACCTGGGAACGTGAAGACTATCTTAGATCCGAGTATCCCGATCTCTTCTAAGGCCTAGTTTAGGAATCTCGGGGACGAGGTTCTTGTAAGGGGGGTAGGTCTGTCACACCCTGCATTTTGTAACATGGTTATTGCATTAACAAAGCATGAAAATTTGGACCAACAAATTTTTTTGGCATCATTTGGCTTTTATTTGGAATTAAGTTTTCCTCTCTCTGATTTCAAGTTCTCTTTGAAAGTCAACTACTCCATCTTATATACTTCATCCCTTAGCTCCAAACTTCTGCCCAGTAATCATACCATGTGTATAGTGCAATATAGTATTTTCTTACAAAAATAATTTGGCCAAAAAGTATTTTCAAAAATTAGTTTTCCAAAAACCCCTGAATTGAGGTTTGCACCACAAGTACTTGATTTGGGGTATGAAAAATATTTCAAAGAGTATATTTGAAACCTATTAGATATAGGATTCCCATAAACCACAAAACCATAATTTTAAAAGTTATTTTCCTATTTTATATAAAAGCTTTTTCTTAAGGCCAGAAATGGTCTTTAATAGGTAAAAATTATTTAACTATTTCAAAAATATTTGCCAAAATTCAGAGAGACTCTTATGACATATATTGTCCATATATGAGAGTTTCAACACATGGTCATGTTCAAAATATTGGGAAAATCCCTCAAAAACCCTTTCTGGATATTTCAAGCTTTTGAAATATTTACAAAGGAAATATTCTCTAAAAATTCCAGGGAAATTCTATCATGTCAGATATGACATATTTGATGATCTTGCCAAGCCCCATGCCATGGGGAGCAAGAAAACATCATCAAAACCCATCAAAACCATTCTGTCCATTTTTGAAGTTTGAGCAACTTTTGAAAGTGCAACTAATCCCCGGGTGGTTTTGGTAATTAATAACAACATATATATCATTGAACTAATATTCTCTTGAGAATCATTTCAGAAAAGTTCGATGATGTGGGTATGGAAATGTCTGAAGAGGTGGACCCCTCAAAATGCTAAGACAAGCATTGGCAAAAGCTCAAGACTCCATTTTTGGTTTAGTGATCAAAGATCACATTGAGTCCATAGGAAAGCCAATACTATTAAAAGGGGATGAGGTTGTGTTAATGTTCTCGTTGCTCAAGTGCTTGGTGATCTAACTCCCTCAACTATCAGCACTATTCACTACTTAACACACACCCATAAGTAATCTCGGTCACACCGATTTCTCCAACTCAGTCCCACCGAGATGAACCACTTCAGTTGTTTCTCCAAACCTAGATTCTCGGTCACACCGATTCTGAGTTTCGGTCTCACCGAAAAAGGGCTGCCAACCTTCTGTGATCAGTTGACATCAATTCGGAATATCCGAGTTTATATTTTCGGTCTCACCGAGATGGCAAACCCTAACCTTTGACTCACTTCGGTCTCACCGAGATGGTATTTTCGGTCCCACCGAAAATCCCAACGTTCACTATATTTGAACTTTCGGTCTAACCGAGTTTTCACTTCGGTCTGACCGAGATTGGTCAAATGTGTGTGTAACGGTTGGATTTTGTGTGGAGGCTATATATACCCCTCCACCCCCTCCTCATTCGTGAGGAGAGCCATCAGAAAGTACCACCACTTCTACCACACACTTTCTGAGAAGTGAACCACCTACCCTTGTGTTGAGATCAAGCCATTCCATTCCTACCATATGAAACTTGATCTCTAGCCTTCCCAAGTTGCTTTCCACTCAAATCTTTCTTCCACCACAGCCATATCAGTGAGGAGAGTTGAGTGTTGGGGAGTTTATCACTTGAAGCACAAGAGCAAGGAGTTCATCACCATCAACACCGTCTATTACCTTTTGGGGGGTGGTGCCTCCTAGATTGGTTAGGTGTCGCTTGGGAGCCTCCGTCGTGATGTGGAGTTGAACCAAGAAGTTTGTAAGGGCAAGGAGATCGCCTACTTCGTGAAGATCTACCCCGAGTAAGGCTAGTCCTTCGTGGGCGTAGGCCGTGATGGAATAGACAAGGTTGCTTCTTCGTGGACCCTTCGTGGGTGGAGCCCTCCGTGGACTCGCGCAGCCGTTACCCTCCGTGGGTTGAAGTCTCCATCAACGTGGATGTACGATAGCACCACCTATCGGAACCACGACAAAAATCTCCGTGTCACCAAACTGCGTTTGATCTTCTCCACCTCTCTTTTACATGTGCAATTTACTTTCCGCTGCATAAACTCTAGAATTGCATGTGTAGGGTGTTACTTGAACTGATCTTGTTTGTGAAACTGCCAAAAACATTGCATGATCTAAAGGCAGATCTTTTATATTGTCAAGTAGTCTAATCACCCCCCCTCTAGACCTACTTTCGATCCTACAAGTGGTATCAGAGCTTTGGTCTCCATTGCCTTGGTTTCCATTGCATTGGACTCCATAAGCTTGGTTTCACAACCTAGGAGAGTATGGCGTCTAGTGAGGGTAATTATCGTAGAGGTCCTTACTTTGATGGTACAAATTTTGCTAGTTGGAAGCATAAAATGAAAATGCATATTCTTGGTCATAACCCTGCTGCATGGGGCATTATTTGTGTTGGCATGCAAGGTGATTTCTTTGAAGAAGGAAAAGTTCCGGATCGCGAAGCTACACCCGAAGAGTTGCGGATGTTGCAAAAAATGCTCAAGCTTGTGACATTCTCTTCAATGCTTTGTGTCCCGAAGAGTTCAACAAAATCAGCCGTCTTGAGAATGCTAAAGAGATTTGGGATACTTTGGTTGAAATGCACGAAGGTACTGAATCTGTGAAGGAATCAAAGCTAGATATTCTTCAAGGTCAACTTGACAAGTTCAAGATGAAGGATGGTGAAGGAGTCGCTGAAATGTACTCTAGGCTTGCTCTCATCACAAATGAGATTGCAGGCTTAGGAAGCGAAGAAATGACCGACCGATTCATCATTAAGAAGATTCTCAGAGCTTTGGATGGAAAGTATGACACCGTGTGCACTTTGATCCAAATGATGCCAAACTACAAGACTCTCAAGCCAACTGAAGTCATTGGAAGAATTGTTGCTCATGAGATGACACTTAAGGATAAGGAAGAGCTTCACAACAAGTCAAGTGGTGCTTACAAAGCGACAAGTGATGCTCCCACTACCTCAAGTGACAAGCTAATTTCCAATGAAGAGATAAGCCTAATGGTCAGGAACTTCAACAAGTTCTACAAGAATAGAGGCAAAGAAAGAAGCTCAAAGTCTAGATCATATGATGAAAAGAGATCTTCTAGTCGTGATCGAAACTGCTACAATTGTGGAAGACCCGGACACTTCTCAAATGAGTGTACGGCTCCCCACAAGAGAAGAGAAGAATCTCCAAGAAGAAGAGCAAGAGATGAGTCACCTCGGAGAGAGAGAAGGAGTAGAGATGATCGTTATGAACGAAGACCCTCTCGGAGAAGCAAGGATTCGGAGAGGAAAGACAAGTCATCAAGGAGCTACACAAGAAGAAGACATCAAGCTCATATAGGTGAATGGGTCTCCGGCTCCGACTCCGACAATCAATCCGATGAAAGCTATCACTCCGACTCCGAATATAGTCAAGATGAAGGTGTTGCCGGACTTGCACTCGTATCCTCCAACTCCAACTCCTACGACTTATTTGATTCACCAAATGAGGGAATTGGAAGATGCTTCATGGCTAAAGGCCCCAAGGTAACACACCCTGAATTCATTGACTTTGATAGTGATGAGGATGACTTGCTTGGTGAAGATGAGCTCTTGCATGATAAATCTAGTGAGCTTAGTAATGATGAAAATGCTAGTAGTCTTTATAGTCGAGAAGAGTCGAATGACAATGCTATGAAGGAGATTGAGCGTCTAACTAAAGAACTAAACACTCTTAAGTTAGCTCATGAAACAACTCAAGAAGATCATAGAGAGCTCCTAAGATCTCATGAGAAGCTACGCTTCGAGAAGCTCACTCTAGAGCAAGAACATGAGTTTCTAAAAGCGATCAATGACGATCTTCGAAAGAAGAGTTCTTCATATCTTGCCAAACGACTTCTCTTGTCTAATTTCTTGCCACCTATTAAGACTAAGCATGACAAGCATAAGAAAAATTCTTCCTCTAGTAGTAACAATAACAATGTTAAATCCAATATTGTTGCTTCTAGTAGTTCTCTTGATTCCACTAACAATGTTTCAAGCCAAGTTACACTTGAGCAAGAAAATAGCCTATTGAAGGAAATCATAGAGAAAGGTGTCTACAAGAGTCTTGCCAGAAGCAAGAACTTTGAGGAGATTGTTCGCAAACAAGGAAGACACCGGAAGAATCAAGGGATTGGTTTTGAGCGAAAGTTCAACGCCAAAGGTGTTGAGTGGGAAGAAGGTCAATACCCTACTCCACAGTTTGTTTCACAAAAGGAGAAGTATGATCCTACTTCTTCCAATGTGGAACAAGCTCAAGATGACCTTCCACCACAAGACCACAAGCTAAAGGCCAAGGACAAGCTTCAAGAGGAGATTGATGCATTCATTGAAGCACCTCAAGCCATGGTCAAGTGGGTTCCCAAGGACACATCAAGTTCTACTTCGTCAAGCTCAACTACAACACCAAGGATTCCCATCAAGATGATGTGGATCCCAAAGAAGAAGAACTAGTAGGTTCTTGAGGGTGACTCCGCCAACAAACTTCACTCATATTCATTTTGGCAAGAACTTGTGCAATCAACTTCCACATCATGCACTTGTTCATGGAGTCACAAACCCTCTTGTTGGTAAGTCAAGGGACAAGGTAATCATTGCTTTCATGGACATCATTTTTGTGCACTTCACTCTATGTCCATGGATATTCTTGTTTGTTCCTTGTGGGACTAACCCATGTAGGTACTGAAAGTGCCCTAATCCAAAGGATTGCTCCCAACTCATGATGTTCTACATCAACATTGAGCATCCACATCTTCAACATCTACATGAAGTCTTCTACGACAACCCAAGGTTAGTTTGACCCTTTAAAAGGGGTTCTCACATCTAGGGGGAGCTTTGCTCTAAAAATTGAGCTAAAACATCTCCAAATGATGTGAACACATAAATGCTTTATGTAAAAGTGGTAACCCCACTTGTGCTTAAACGATGAGTATGACCTATGATCAAATGTTCTCATTTGACTCCTAAGTCAATATACTCATATATAGATGACCTAGTCATCGACATTTTGTGTGCTAGTAGCTAGAGTTTTGGTTGTGCATGTTTGACACATATTTCAGTTGCTATCTTATTGTGTGAGCATGTTGGATGCATGATTTTATCCATTCAAGGACATCCATTTGTTGTTTTGATTGTTTTGGTTTCTTTTTCTGGCCAAATGGATGGACAAGAATGCCTAAGCACCTTCCCTAGCTATCTATGCTTTCTTATCTCAAAATCTATTCATGCTTATATCACAACTTTGAACAAGCCTTTTTCGGACAGTCCGAGTGAGGAGCACTCGGAACCACCGATTCGTCTAAGGCTGACTTCCAAAACCTTCTAAGTCTATTTCGGTCTGACCGGCTTCTCAATCTCGGTCCAACCGAAACACTTAGATTGATCTAGGTTTCATCTCGGAGAAACCGAGTTCAAAATCTCGGTCTGACCGATATGTGTAACTGCACAGCAGAAATACATCTCGGTGACACCGAGTTTTTCAACTCGGTCCCACCGACAGTACGGGGTTATATATACTGAGGGCTGCGCGCGATCTATTCCTTTCAAACCGCTCGCCCTCCAAGACCCCTGCTGCCGCCGCCCTGATCTAAGGATCGTCGCCGTCGTCGCCTGTGTGCCCTTGCCGCAGGTCTCCGCCGCCGTCAACGGTAATCTTCTCCTCCGTTGCCGCCGTAGAGGGACACCACCAAGTTAGGGTGTGTCTCAATCCCTATTCATGCTCCACTTCTGATTCTTGCATGATAGGACTGCCCTGATTCAATCCACGTTTGATATGATCCCAATACATTGCTCAGATCGTTTAGTTTCGAGGAAAATTCTTAGGTTTAGGTTTCCACGGAATGCATCTCGGTGAAGCCGATTCCTGAAACTCGGACTGACCGATTTGGTCTCTGACCATTACACTACACAGTTCGGTCTGACCGAGTTGTGAAAATCGGAATGTCCGAAGTGAAGTTTCTATGAAACCCTAGTTTTTCGGTAGGACCGAAACCCATTTCGGTCTGACCGAAAGTGGTGTGTAGGTTCTGTTGAACACTTCGGTTACACCGAAACTTGAAATCGGTTTGACCGAAATACATTCTGTGAAAACTCAAAACTAAGTTTTTAACTCATTTTTTTTGCAAAAACTTCTGCAGTTGTGATAACTCTTCTATTCTGCCTATACCTTATCTATTCACAGGTCTTTCAGCCATGTCAGATGTCAGTGACAGCCAGAACAGGTCCGAATCACCATTTGCTGAGATTCCAGAGGCAGGTACAAGTCCTGAGGCCAGCAGCTCTAGTGATGATGGTGAGAGGAGTACCCCCAGTGGTCTGCCTCCTGCTGCTACGAGAACCAGGAAGAAGAGAACGTCTGATTCTGAGGATTCCGATTTCGTTGCTGAGGAAGTTACCTCCAAGCCAAAGAGGCAAGTGGTCGCCAAAGAGCTCCAAGGGCAGCAGCCAAAGAAAGGCACGAGCAAAGTGAAGCAGTCTGCAGTTGCCAAGAAGCTAAACCTGGAAGAGCCAGCTCCAAGCAAGGTGAAGAAGACTTCCAAAAGGAAGAGAGTTGTTTATGCTGAACCTCAAGTTGATGATGCTGAAGAAGAAGAAGAAGATGCACCCCAGCCTCCTCCTCAGAAAGCTAAGTTCATGGGTGATGCTATTCGGGCTCAAGCCTCCTCCAAGCCCAAGAAGCCTGCTCCAGCTAAGGCAGCTCCAGCAAAGCCTAAGAGGACAACCAGAAGCATTCCAGCTTCTGAGAAGAACAAAGGTGAGATGCCACCTTCTGAGTCAGATGAAGAGCATGTGTTGCTCAAGCTCCGTCCCAGATTGCCACTCCACAATGATGCTCATCCTCAAGCTGAGGATATGAAGGCAAGGAAGGACAAAGGTCTCAGGCTATGGAGACAATCTGATCCATATGCCGTAAGAAGAAGGACTGCTGTGGACCCCAGATTCCACACCAAAGAGCAGCAGGATTTCTATGAGACCGTGCTAATGGATAAGAAGCCCATTGTTGCTGACACCAGGTATGTCGACTGGAAGTACATTGACAGCAGAGAGCATCGGGACTTCTTTCCCCATGTGCATGAGAGCTTTACTGCATGTGGAGTTGCTGACTTTGTGGGTCAAGAACTGACAACATGGAACGACGAGATGATCATGCAGTTCTATGCCACAGCCCATTTCTACCCCGATGGCAAGATCACATGGATGACTGAAGGTCAACGGTTTTCTTCAACTGTTGCAGAATGGGCAGAACTTCTGAACGCTCCAGTGCAGAGAGAGGACGACATTGATGTCTATGGGATTCCTAAGAAGAGTCATGATTCCATGAAGAATATGTACAAGGAGATCCCAGCTGCTGATTTGGAGGGATGGAAACTTGGCTCAGTGTATTATCTCCAGGCAGGTCTGACCACCACTAACACTATCCTGAGGCATACTTTGATGCCTAAGTCAGGTGACCACCGGATGATACGAGGCTATTCTATCAACATGCTGCACATTCTCGATGAGAAGGCACCTTTTAAGGTGATGGACTTGATGGTAGAGACCATCAAGAGGACTGCAGCTGACCAGAAGAGGTCGTGTGGGTTTGCACCACAGATACAGATGCTTATCAACGCCAAGTTTGGCACGGGCAAATTCATGTTGGATAGGAAGCACTTACCACTGCAGCCAGAGCATGAGGACAACGTAGTTGTGATGGATGAAGAGGATCCCACCTCAGTTGAAGGGCAAGCCAAGATCGAAGCTGCAAAGAAAGCCAAAGCTGACAGAGAAGCAGCAGCAGCAGCTAAGCCAAAGAGCTTCGGAGATCAGATTCTTGAAGCAACCCGGAGAATTGAACAACGCCTGGCCAGCATTGAGCAATCTCAGGAGAGCCTTGAGAGGATCGTCGAGGACAAGATCCACGCCCTAGACGTGAAGCTGACTGAGATTCAGGTGTCTGTCAACAAGCTTGAGGCAGACATGGAGGAGACTAGGCAGGAGAGGGCAGAGCTTATGCAGGATGATATAGTCCAGGACTCTCATCGCCAGACTGCTCCGGTTCCCAGAGGATCCAGGTCTGCAGCTATCCCAGTGACAGACTCCAGGGCTACCACTTCAGCACCAGCTACAGCTCCAGCAGTTCCTTCAGCTCCAGCATCTACTCCTCCAGCGCAGACATCCGCAGAAGTCTTCGCCGACGCAGCTATCTCTACACCGACATCAACCCAGACGGGAGCAGCCAGCCGAGCCCGCAGTGACGTTTAGCTCTATACCTTTTCGAACTTTTTGGTAACTTGTTGCCAAAGGGGGAGAAATTGCTATAGATCATAGGGCTTCGAGAGAGAGAGTGCTCTTTCGTCTTTTCGTTCTTTTGCCGTTTTCCTTGAGATACATTGGTTTCTTTTGGTTCCAGATACTTTAAGTGTGCTTGCTACTACGTTTGATGCTACCTTAATGAGTGCTTAGTCATACTATGCTTTAATGTGTGCTTATTGTTTATCATATGCTATTTCTTATTGTATGGCTATTTACTCTTGTCTTGGTGATTGAGTGCATGTTATTCTTTCTTATCATTTTGTGCGCTCCACCAAGATGTATGTGACATGGAAGAGTGACCCATAATCCTAATCGATTGTGCATTTGCATTCAAACGCAAATTTTAAATAATGCACAAATTTAGGGGGAGCTCTTGTTTATCACATACTTCTCAAAGCGACGATATTATTCTTTGATTATATCTTTTGTCGAAGCTTTGATCTATATGTTGTCATCAATTACCAAAAAGGGGGAGATTGAAAGTGCAACTAATCCCCGGGTGGTTTTGGTAATTAATAACAACATATATATCATTGAACTAATATTCTCTTAAGAATCATTTCAGAAAAGTTCGATGATGTGGGTAAGGAAATGTCTGAAGAAGTGGACCCCTCAAAATGCTAAGACAAGCATTGGCAAAAGCTCAAGACTCCATTTTTGGTTTAGTGATCAAAGATCACATTGAGTCCATAGGAAAGCCAATACTATCAAAAGGGGATGAGGTTGTGTTAATGTTCTCGTTGCTCAAGTGCTTGGTGATCTAACTCCCTCAACTATCAGCACTATTCACTACTTAACACACACCCATAAGTAATCTCGGTCACACCGATTTCTCCAACTCAGTCCCACCGAGATGAACCACTTCAGTTGTTTCTCCAAACCCTAAATTCTCGGTCACACCGATTCTGAGTTTCGGTCTCACCGAAAAAGGGCTGCCAACCTTCTGTGATCAGTTGACATCAATTCGGAATATCCGAGTTTATATTTTCGGTCTCACCGAGATGGTATTTTCGGTCCCACCGAAAATCCCAACGTTCACTATATTTGAACTTTCGGTCTAACCGAGTTTTCACTTCGGTCTGACCGAGATTGGTCAAATGTGTGTGTAACGGTTGGATTTTGTGTGGAGGCTATATATACCCCTCCACCCCCTCCTCATTCGTGAGGAGAGCCATCAGAAAGTACCACCACTTCTACCACACACTTTCTGAGAAGTGAACCACCTACCCTTGTGTTGAGATCAAGCCATTCCATTCCTACCATATGAAACTTGATCTCTAGCCTTCCCAAGTTGCTTTCCACTCAAATCTTTCTTCCACCACATCCATATCAGTGAGGAGAGTTGAGTGTTGGGGAGTTTATCACTTGAAGCACAAGAGCAAGGAGTTCATCACCATCAACACCGTCTATTACCTTTTGGGGGGTGGTGCCTCCTAGATTGGTTAGGTGTCGCTTGGGAGCCTCCGTCGTGATGTGGAGTTGAACCAAGAAGTTTGTAAGGGCAAGGAGATCGCCTACTTCGTGAAGATCTACCCCGAGTAAGGCTAGTCCTCCGTGGGCGTAGGCCGTGATGGAATAGACAAGGTTGCTTCTTCGTGGACCCTTCGTGGGTGGAGCCCTCCGTGGACTCGCGCAGCCGTTACCCTCCGTGGGTTGAAGTCTCCATCAACGTGGATGTACGATAGCACCACCTATCGGAACCACGACAAAAATCTCCGTGTCACCAAACTGCGTTTGATCTTCTCCACCTCTCTTTTACATGTGCAATTTACTTTCCGCTGCATAAACTCTAGAATTGCATGTGTAGGGTGTTACTTGAACTGATCTTATTTGTGAAACTGCCAAAAAACATTGCATGATCTAAAGGCAGATTTTTTATATTGTCAAGTAGTCTAATCACCCCCCCCCTCTAGACCTACTTTCGATCCTACAACTTTACATTGCCAAACTTTTCCAAATGCTCTCAAACTTGGTGCACATGCTAAAATGGTATATTTATGCATCTAGACCAAATGGCACAAGTTTTGGAGAAGGGTAACTTGATCAGAGTGCCCCAAAATCAATTTTGTTCAGATTCAAATTTGAACAACTTTACATTACCAACTTTTTGCTTGTGACCTCAACTTTTGTGGACATACTCACAACCCCAAATAATGACACTACACCAAGTGGTGAATCAAGGAGGGATGATTTGCTTAACTTAATCTTGGAAAATCCATTTCTGTT
The DNA here is from genome assembly GCA_902687465.1 of Secale cereale. NCBI lineage: Eukaryota > Viridiplantae > Streptophyta > Magnoliopsida > Poales > Poaceae > Secale > Secale cereale. Next base: position 567,682,143 of record LR738709.1, read on the forward strand.
GATTTCTAGGGTTTACCAAAGTTACATTGGCAAGTTTCTTCCAATGAGCTCAAACTTGGTGGAACACCCTATTTCTATATACCATTTGATCCTGTTAAGTCTCATGTCAATTGGAAATCATTTGCTTTCCCAAAACCACATCAAACACCTTTGGTAATTTTCCAAAACTGTCACTTTTACCTCGTTCCTTGTTCTCCTGGAGCTAGGCTTCTTACCACAGCACCCCCAAGTCCCCTTGCACCTCCAGTAACTCTTCCCTGGCCTCAGCTCAATGATTGAACGGTGAAACATCCCCATTTACCCTTCTGAACAGCAGCATTCTTCTTCTTTCTCACCTCCCTCCTCATTCCAGTGGCCCTCCATGGCATCCACCGCAGCTCCCACATTCTTTACTCCCCCTAGAGCTCCCAGACAAAGTGGCCGCGCCCAGCAAGCCAAAGACATGCCCTGGCATGCAATTGGCGTGCTCTAGAGCGCGCTACAATGCACACCCGCACTGTAGAGACCCCCAATCCGCGCGCCCGACGATGCTCCTCAACGTCCGCGACACGCTACAGCCTTGTCCCCCTCCTGCTTCTCCCTCCTCTCGCCCCAGCTCGCACATGCGCCGGCCACCCGAGAGCTCCAATGAGCAAGCTCACATGCACGGTGCCCCTGGCCCCCTGCTCTCTCTCTTCTCTCCCCCAGCTCTGGACCGAACCCAGGAACACCCCAGACACAGCGCCAGCTCCTCCCGAGCCCTGTGGCAATGAGCAGGAGCTCGCCGGTGCACGGGTCCACGGCACCCCGCCGTTCGCCTATAAAAGGGACACCCCACGCCCTACTCTCCTCACCAATCGCTTCCACACACACCTAATCACCCCCCTACACCACTCACCCCTCTCCAGACGAGCCCGAGCTCGAGATCAAGCTCAAGCTCGGCCGCCTCGGGTCGTCATCGACTTCAGGGTACAGACCCTCTCCGCCGCTCCTTTTCCTCGACCTGGAACCGCCGCGACTCACTGATCATTTCCCCTCTTTCCCCCGCTTCTTTTGCAGTCGGAAACGGCCGGAACCGTCGACGCCCGAAGCTCCTCCGCCGCGTGCCGGCGAACCAGGCCACCCCGGCGACCGCAACCACCTCCACCCGAACGGCGACTCGACGCTGAGTCCAGCCGTACCCTCGCTCGACCTTGCCGTGCCCTGCATCGACACCGCTGAGCTCGTCGGCCCTCTGTCGCAGGGTTAGGGATGACAAGCGGGCCCCACCTGTCAGCCTCTCCTCTCCATCGCCCCTCTCTCTATCGCTGACGCCTGGGCCCCGCCCGTCAGGTTTAAAACCTGGCGCGTGCGCAGGCACCAGTGCGCTGGGCCGCCTCTCTGGCTGGGCCTGCTGCGCTGCGGCTGTTCTGGCCCAGCAGGCACAAAGCCCTTTTCCTTTTTCTTTTCTGTCAAAACTTGCAAAAATTACTCTGGACTAAATATTAATGCAAATGAAATAATTCCAGTTCCTAAAATCTTATAATATTCCAACCTATTTAATGATATAACTTTCACACATATTCATGAACCTTTTTTGTACTGTTCAAATTTAAATTTAAATTTGAACACTGAAACCTTTGTTCAAAAATCCATCTACCCCATTTTGCCACTCCAAATCCAAAACTAAGAATTTTTGCCCTCTTAGTTTTTCTTCTAGTATTTTATAAAAATAAGTTGACATTTTTCTGAGCACTTTGATTTTTCTGTTTTTATTATTGTCTTATTTTCCCGTTATTTTATTACGACGATTAGATACCGTGTTTGACGAAGTTGCTGAAGAAGAAGAAGGAGAAGGATTTGAAGACTTTAAAGACCATGCCAATCCAGGCAAGCAGCCCTTTGACCGTGATACCCCTCTTGTTCATCGGTAACCTTTTCCGATTGCATGATGAGGAAATATGACGGTGGTAAACTTGTTGGGAACCACCCCATGGTGCATACCCCTACTCATAATCTTTACCATGTGCATAGATGCAATGTCAAAAGATTAGTTGTTGATACATGATGTTGCCTATGTACCATGAACCCTTCGTGGTTGCATCCTTTCGAAAACCCCATCGGGTGCCCCTAATGCCCGAGGGTGATGTTGAGTTAAGGCCACCACTTGAGGAAGAAGTGGTGTACCAAAGAGAGTTCTCGTGTGTGGGTAAAATAATGGATTAGATTTATGTGTGATTACCGTACCAACCAAACATGTGCAACCACTCTACCCCTTATGGGACGTGGCATTATTGATCACTTAGGATGATACTAGCAGGATGCCCGCATCAGTCGTGACGGGGGAGACTTGAGGTCACTCCCGGGACGGGGTCGTGCTTGGATAGGGGACCATGACTGTTTTTACAGGGCACCGGACACACCGTTGGTCCCTTCGTGTATGTGTGACATTGTAAAAAGGGCAAGCCCCACGATATTTCTTTTGTACACGAGGGCTGTGCACCAACGAGTGGACCCTATGTTAGTGTCGTCTAGGGAAAGGTAATGACCGGGTGCTTCCCCCGAGTACTTGAGGTACTGTGGGATCGTGGATGACACGAAAGCTTCCCGGGTCTTGTGGGTAAAGTGCGCAACCTCTGCAGAGTGTAAAACTATTCGAATAGTCGTGTCCACGGTCATGGACAGTTGGGAGGTGCTACTTAAACTATGTCCAGAATTTTACAATCTTGGTGAAAGTGTGTGTGTATTGAGTCAAGGTGGTGACTTGACTCGTTGATAGAACCATAAATGAATTGAAATCTATTTATGTTGATATCTGTAACATGTCCTCGAGGTTACCCAAGTACATTGATGCATGTTTCACAAATGGTAGAATATCTTATCTAGCTTGTAGCTAGGTTGCTTATTGTTGTACAACTTGCATTGTTACCTTGAACCAAATCATGGGTTGCCTGCGCGTACATTCAAAGTACTCATTGGCTTGCCACTGGTTATTTAATTGGCTAGCCATGGAGGAGCATGAAATTTGAAGAAGAATTCTATGGAGACGAACATGCGAACTAGAACGCTTCCCAGTCAGAATGCATGTAGGGTTAAGTTAGATGGCATGGGTTCTACTTATCTACGAAGACTTCCGCTACTCGAGTTTATTTGCTATTCAGCCCATGAGGCTTTATCTATGTAAGACTTGGCCATAATGGTCATAATTTGTGGAAGACGATATGTATGGATGTAAGACTCTTGTTATTCAGCTTCTGTGTGTTCAGTGAGCTTTGATCTCTGGGATCATGGTACACATGCATTCGGGGATCTTGACTCCTAAGTCGGGGTCCCCACACTCATTATGTTGTCTTCCTTGTCCAACAGCATCTCTTTAGCATATCATACTTTAATGAGTGCTGACAATCATAAAAGATGTCCAAGATAGTGTATTTGTATGTGAAGCCTCTCTTCTTTTATTACTTCCTATTAATTGCAACGATGACCAAAACTATGTTTGTCACCTCCCAACAACTTTTATTTATCATATTCGTGTATGTGAAGTCATTACTTCCCATAAGATCGATATGATCTCTTTGATACTCTTTATGTTTTCTTTCTTTTTATCATGACCCAAGTGAGGAAATCAAGCCCTTGACTCAACACTAATCTTTATTATATAGCTCACGGACTCGATTACAAAGGATAAAGCTCACAAAGCAAAAGCTCACAACTAGATCATGTTAACTTTATTATAATAGATCAAGATACTACCAAAAGGATCGAACTAAGTAAAGTGGTAAAGATAGGAGGGATGGTGATAGGATACAGGGGTCACTCCCCCAAGCTTGATAGTTGCCAAGGGGAGTGCCCATACCCATATGATTATGTCTCCTTCTTTGGGGGTGGTGATGATGGAGTTGAAAGTAGTGACGGCGGATCCTCATATATCGAGCGTAGGAGATCCTCCAGCTTGCGGATAATAGCTTTGAGTCAAGCTATGTAATCCTTCAACAAAATATTTTTCACTTCTGAGATGCTTGTTTCGAATCTGAGCTAACTCAATCATCCTGAAAGCTTCTATCTCAGTTGAGGTAAAGAGGTTAGGAAGGGATTTAGAGGTGTCTTCTTCTCCCGCTGCTGGAGCCCGATCTTCCACCTCTATCTTGATCTTCTTCTCCTTGTGGATCTCCTCGGGTCCTTCCCTCTACATATCTATCTTCATTTGCCAAGCATCGTTGCCTTCGTTGTTGGAGGAAGGAGACGACATGATGCCTAGCTTCGAAAACCCTAGCAGAAAACACCTCGAAACAAGAACAGAGGATTTTTGCGTGATACAGAGATCAAAACCTTCGGGAGTATATATAATGAATTTTTACCGACCAAAAGGAGTAACCCACAAGAAAACGAAGTCCGGGGGACACACGGGGTGCCCATGAGACAGGGGGCGCGCCCTGGGAAGGGTGGCGCGCCCTCCACCCTCATGGACGGCCCGTGTCTCTTCTGGATTGCGGTTTATTTTTCTGTTTTTCTAAATATTCCCAATCGGAGAAAAAATTCCTTTAGAACTGTTTTGGAGTCGGTTTACTTACGCACCTCTTCCTTTTCGAGGGCTGAATCGTTCTGGAAAGTGTCCCTTATGTATTCCTCCGGGGTTACGGTTTCAATAATATTGGTTTCAACATTAATAGGATTACCTGAGATTTAATGTTTGATTCTTTGACCGTTCACCACCTTCGGATTTGTGCCTTAGAAATTGTTGATTTTTATGGCACCGGAACGATACACCTCCTCGATAATGTAAGGTCCTTCCCACTTGGAGAGAAGTTTTCCTGCAAAAAATCTTAAACGAGAGTTGAATAGCAAGACATAATCCCCTACGTTAAACTCAAGCTTTTGTACCCTTTTGTCATGCCATCTTTTAACCTTTTCTTTAAACAATTTGGCATTCTCGTAGGCCTGGGTTCTCCATTCATCAAGACAGCTAATGTCAAATAACCTCTTCTCACCGTCAAGTTTGAAATCATAGTTGAGCTCCTTAATAGCCCAATATGCCTTATGTTCTCGCTCAAGAGATAAGTGACATGATTTTCCATACACCATCTTATATGGAGACTGATACGTCTCCAACGTATCTATAATTTTTGATTGTTCCATGCTATTATTTATGAAGTCTTGGATGTTTAATGGGCTTTATCATTCACTTTTATATCATTTTGGGACTAACCTACTAACCCAAAGGCCCAGTCTAGATTGCTGTTTTTTGCCTATTTCAGGGTTTTGCAAAAAAGGAATATCAAACGGAGTCCAAACGGAATGAAACCTTCGCTGGAGATATTTTTGGAGGAAATCACGCACGAAAGACTTCGGGGCCAAGCCAGAGGACAAGGGACCCACCCTCGAGGGTTGGGGCGTGCCCCCCTTTCCAGGGTGCACCCCCTACCTTGAGGGCATCCCTTGTGGCCCCCGGTGCCCCTCTTCTTCCTATATATACCTACGTACCCCAAAAACTCCATACACAGAGAAAAAACCCTAATTCCACCGCCGTAGCTGCTATTCCCGTGGAGATCCCATCTTGGAGCCTGTTCCGGGAGGGGGATCCATCACGGAGGCCTTCATCATCATCATCATCGCCCTCACCATGAGTTGTGACTAGTTTACCACAGACCTTCAGGTCCATAGCTAGTATCTAGATGGCTTCTTCTCTCTCTCTGGATCTCAATACAAAGTTCTCCTCGATCTTCGAGGAGATCTCTTTGATGTAATCTCTTTTTGCGGTGTGTTTGTCGAGATCCGATGAATTGTGAGTTTATGATCAAGGTTATCTATGAAAGATATTTGGTTCTTCTCTGAACTTTTTATGTGTGCTCATAATATCCTTGCAAGTCTCTTCGAATTATTGGTTTGGTTTGGCCTACTAGATCTATAGTTCTTGCAATGGGAGAACTGCTTGGCTTTGGGTTCAATCTTGCGGTGTCCTTTCCTAGTGACAGTAGGGGCAGCAAGGCACATATTGTATTGTTGCCATCGAGGATAAAAAGATGGGGTTTTTATCATATTGCTTGAGTTTATCCCTCTACATCATGTCATCTTGCTTAAGGCGTTACTCTGTTCGTATGAACTCAATACACTAGATGCATGATGGATAGCGGTCGATGTATGGAGTAATAGTAGTACATGCAGGCAGGAGTCGGTCTACTTGTCTCGGACGTGATGCCTATATACAATGATCATGCCTAGATAGTCTCATAATTATTCGTTTTTCTATCAATTGCTCGACAGTAATTTGTCTACCCGCCGTAGAATATCGCTATCATGAGAGAAGCCACTAGAGAAAACTATGGCCCCTCGTCTATCTTTATCATATTACTTTCCCGTCAATTTATATTATCGTTTTTTATTTGCTGTTTTATTAAACTAAAAAATACCAAAAATATTATCTATCATCTCTATCAGATGTCACTATCGTAAGTGACCGTAAAGGGATTGACAACCCCTTATCGCGTTGGCTGTGAAGTTCTTATTTGTTTGTGCAGGTGCGAGGGACTGGCGCGTGGTCACCTACTGGATTGATACCTTGGTTCTCAAAAACTGAGGGAAATATTTACGCTACTGTGCTGCATCTCCCTTTCCTCTTCGAGGGAATACAACGCAAGCTCCAGAGGTAGCAAGAAGAATTTTTGGCGCCGTTGCCGGGGAGGCTTACGCAAAAGTCATATACCAAGTACCTATCACAAACCCTTATCCTTCGCATTACATTTATTTGCCTCTCGTTTTCCTCTCCCCCACTTCACCTTTTCCGTTTTATTCGCCCTTCTTCTGCCGTGTGATTCTCGTTCGCTTGCCTTTTGTTTGCTTGTGTGTGTTGCATTGCTTGCTTGTCACTATGGCCCAGAAGAATACCAAATTGAGTGACTTTTCCAATACCACCAACAATGAATTTATTAGCACTCCGATTGCTCCTATTACCGATGCTGAATCTTGTGAGATCAATGTTGCTTTGTTCAATCTTGTCATGAAAGATCAATTCTCCGGCTTCCTAGTGAAGATGCCGCTACCCATCTAAACAACTTTGTTGATTTATGTGATATGCAAAAGAAAAGGGATACGGATAACGATATTGTTAAATTGAAGTTATTTCCGTTTTCACTTAGAGGTCATGCTAAAACTTGGTTTTCCTCTTTGCCTAGAAATAGTATTGATTCGTGGAATAAGTGCAAAGATCCTTTTATCTCTAAGTATTTCCCTCCTGCTAAGATCATCTCTCTTAGAAATGATATTATGAATTTTAAGCAACTAGATCATGAGCATGTTGCACAAGCTTGGGAGAGAATGAAACTAATGATACGTAATTGCCCTACACATGGTTTGAATATGTGGATGATTATTCAGAAATTTTATGCTGGCTTGAATTTTGCTTCTAGAAATCTTTCAGATTCGGCCGCTGGAGGCACTTTCATGGAAACTACCTTAGGAGGAGCTACCAAACTCCTAGATAATATTATGGTTAATTATTCTCAATGGCACACCGAAAGATCTACTAGTAAAAAAGTGCATGCTATCGAAGAAATTAGTGTTTTGAGTGGGAAGATGGATGAACTTATGAAATTGTTTGCTGCTAAGAGTGCTTCTTCTGATCCTAATGATATGCCTTTGTCCACTTTGATTGAGAATAACAATGAATCTTTGGATGTGAATTTTGTTGGTAGGAATAATTTTGGTAACAATGCTTATAGAGGTAATTTTAATCCTAGGCCTTTTCCTAGTAATTCCTCTAATAAATTTGGTAATTCCTACAACAACTCTTATGGAAAGATGCCTTCTGAATTTGAAACTAGTGTTAAGGAGTTTATGATCTCGCAAAAGAATTTCAATGCTATGCTTGAAGAGAAATTGCTTAAAGTTGATGAATTGGCTAGAAGTGTGGATAGAATTACTCTTGATGTTGATTCTTCGAAACTTAGATCTATCCCACCTAAGCATGATATCAATGAGTCTCTCAAAACCATGAGAATTTCCATTGATGAATGCAAAGAAAGAACCGCTAGAATGCGTGCTAAAAGAGAAGATTATATTAAATCGTGTTCTTCAAGTTATCGTGAAAATAAAGATGAAGATCTGAAAGTTATTGATGTGTCTCCTATTAGATCCTTGTTTTCTTGTATTAATCTTGATGAGAATAGGATTGGAGATGATTCTGCTTTAAGGTGTCCTAGTAATTTGGAGTCTTTAGATCTTGATGCTAAAATTGCTAAAAGTGGGATTGAAGAGATTCAAACTTTGCATAGTGATGAACCCACTACTTTGGATTTCAAGGGATTCAATTATGATAATTGCTCTTTGATTGATTGTATTTCCTTGATGCAATCCATGCTAAATTCTCTGCATGCTTATAGCCAAAATAAAGCTTTCACTGAACATATAGTTGATGCTTTGATGCAATCTTATGAAGAAAACTTGAGTTGGAAGTTTCTCTACCTAGAAAGCTTTATGATGAATGGGAACCTACTATCAAATAAAAATAAAAGATCATGAATGCTATGCTTTGTGTGATTTGGGTGCTAGTGTCTCTACTATCCCAAAAACTTTGTGTGATTTGCTAGGGTTCCATGAGTTTGATGATTGTTCTTTAAATTTGCATCTTGCGGATTCCACTATTAATAAACCTATGGGAAGAATCAATGATGTTCTTATTGTTGCCAATAGGAATTATGTGCCCGTAGATTTCATTGTTCTTGATATTGATTGCAATCCTTCATGTCCTCTTATTCTTGGTAGACCTTTCCTTAGAAAGATTGGTGCAATTATTGATATGAAGGAAGGAAATATTAGATTCCAATTTCCGTTAAGGAAAGGCATGGAACACTTTCCTAGAAATAAAATCAAATTACCATATGAATCTATCATGAGAGCCACTTATGGATTGCCTTCCAAAGATGGCAATACCTAGATTTATCTTGTATCGTGCCTAGCTAGGGGCGTAAAACGGTAGCGCTTGTTGGGAGGCAACCCAATTTTATGTTTTTTGTTTTTGTTGCTGTTAGGGAATAAATATTTCATCTAGCCTATGATTAGATGTTTTTTCATGTTTTGTTTAGTGTTTGTGCCAAGTAGAACCTTTGGTAAGACTTGTGTGAAGTTTATTTGATCTTGCTGTGAAAAACAGAATCGTTAGCGCTCGCTAAAGTAGACTTCCGATTTTACTGGAGTGTGTTTTTTAGTTGATTCTTTTTGATGCGGATTTTAGACAAATTGCGCAAATTTACCAATTTAGTTTGAATTTTTTGGAGTTACAGAAGTAGGCGAACCCAGCATATTACTACAGACTGTTCTGTTTTTGACAAATTCTATTTTTCGTGTGTTGTTTGCTTATTCCGATGCATCTATGAGTAATATTGGAGGATATGAACCATAGAGAACTTGGATTACAGTAGGTTGAACACCATTATAAACAATGAATGAATTCCTTACTGTACCTTTGAGTGGTGGTTTGCTTTCTCTTACTAACGGAGCTCACGAGAATTTTTGTCTAAGTTTTGTGTTGTGAAGTTTTCAAGTTTTGAGTATTGCTTTGATGGACTATGGAACTAGGAGTAGCAAAGGCCAAAGCTTGGGGATGCCCATTGCACCTCAAGTAAATTCAAGATAATCAAAAGCTTAAGATTGGGGATGCCCTGGGAAGGCATCCCCTCTTTCGTCATCATCCATCGGTAAGTTTACTTGGAGCTATATTTTTATTCGCAACATGCTATGTGTTTTGCTTGGAGCGTCTTGTATAATTTGAGTCTTTTCTTGTTAGTTTGCCACAATCATCCTTGATGGACACACCTATTTGAGAGAGTTAAATATGGCCTAGAAATTGTTAGAACAGTCTATGTGCTTCACTTTTATCTTTTGAGTTGAATAGTTTTTGCTCTAGTGCTTCACTTATATCTTTTAGAGCATAGTGGTGGTAATATTTTGAAGAAATTGTTGTACTCTCATGCTTCACTTATATCTATTTGAGAGTCTATTAAAACAGCATGGTAAAGTGTTTAGACTAGAGAAACTAGTCTTCACATGATAAACATCCAATGTCAATGTAGTAAAAAAATTCACATCAAGTGCATTGAATAGAAAGAGATGTTGGATGCTTGATAATTGTTTTGAGACATGAGGATAGTGATATTAGAGTCATGCTGGTGGAGTAATTATGAAATTGAGAAATATTTGTGTTAAGGTTGATGATTCCCGTAGCATGCACGTATGGTGAACCATTATGTGACTAAGTGAAAGCATGAGGTATTTGTATAGTGTCCACCTTTGTGTGGAGGTCGGGGGCGCGCGATGGTTAACTCCTACCAACCTCCCCCCTAGGGGCATGTGTTGATTGCTTTGTTTTGATGACTCGTAAATTTTTGCAATAAGCATATGAGTTCTTATGACTAATGTTGAGTCCATGGATTATACGCACTCTCACCTTTCCACCATTCCTAGCCTCTCTTGTACCGCGCAACTTTCGCCGGTGCCATAAACCCACTATATATCCTTCCTCGAAACAGCCACCATATTGTTCCTCAAAACACCCACCATACCTACCTATCATGGCATTTCCATAGCCATTCCAAGATATATTGCCATGCAACTTTCCACCGTTCCGTTTATATGACACGCATCATATTGTCATATTGCCATGCATGATCATGTAGTTGACAATGTATTCGTGGCAAGGCCACCATGCATAATTTTTATACATGTCACTCTTGTTTCATTGCACATACCGGTACACCGCCGGAAGCATTCATATAGAGTCATACTTTGTTGTTGTAGTATCGAGTTGTAATCTTGTGTTGTAATGAAAGTGTGATGATCATCATTTTTAGAGCATTGTCCCATGGGAGGAAAGGCTGAATCTATAAAGCCCCTCAGTGTCGGTGTACTAAGATAGGGGTACCTTAGTACCCCAACTTGTGCACGGGCAGTAGCAGCTTCCCGCGGCAGGGCTCACCACGTGCTCGCCGGAGACCTTTCTGATCCTTATAAAACCATTCAAAAACAAAGTATACAAGACAGAAGATCAAGGCCCCGGCAAGTGGAGCTTGCCGGGAAGGCCGTCCCAGGCTCAAGACTATCACATTTAGCACAAGACCCTGGCAAGAGGAGCTTGCCAGGAAGACCAGAAGACTGCATCCCAGAAGACATGCCTTGGCGCAGCATGCGCCCCGGCAAGGGCCCGGGGAGCGACAAGCTTCCCAGCCCGGCAAGATCAAGACCCCGGCAAGGTGCTTGCCGGGGGAACCTGCGCTGTGTGCCCGCGCTCCAGCTCATCGGCCCACGCGTCGCCCTGGGGCCCTTCCAGGGACGCGTGGCGGATGGCTGTGCAGCCTGGGGGGCACGGTGGCACTCCACGGTGACGAGGCTACCGCCGTGGCGAACGGAGACGCATGGACGGGTGCTTTTGAGGTCGACGGTGACGGGCATTTAATGCTCTTGTCCCCCACTGTCAAGTTAGGTGAAGACCACTGTTCACGCACTGTTCATGCACTGTTCCCACACTGTTACAACTACCACCAAAGTTACATTTTTGCCCTTCTTCTACGTTGACACCTGTCGGTGACCCCTTGAGCTATAAAAGGAGGCCCATGCACAACGTAGAAAGGGTTCGGAACCTAGGCAGCTCTCTTGCTCGGTGTAGCTAGTTCTTCAAGCTCCCGAGCTCACAAACTCAATACAAACCAAGCAGGAGTAGGGTTTTACGCGTCCGCGCGGCCCGAACCTGGGTAAACTGCCCGTGTGCGCTCCTCGATCCGCTCTTTGTGCTCCCTCCACTCCCTCACCGCAACGACAAGGGGCTCCGGTCCCATAGGTGTTCATGGTGGACAGTTTCCCCCGACATCTTTGGCGCGCCAGGTAGGGGGCGTCGAGGTTGTGCGAACCTGATCCGGCGCTCACGCGGGCGCATTCTTCATCAACCTCTCCAATTTCGTCAGCTTCATCAGCAACAGCAACATGGCCCCGAAGAAGAAGGCTTCGGAGGTCGCAGGCCCGTCTGCGTCGATTCCCCCGCCACCAGAACAAACGGTGGGTGGAGGAGACACCGGCGGAAGGGTGGTCGCCGGTGAGGAAACTCACGGCACCGCCAAGTCCAAGGACAAGGCGGACGACCGGACCAACTCCAAGGCCTCGGTCTCCGTAGATGCGCCACGTCCATCTCAGCAGACGACAGGCCAGCAGTGCCTGGTGCAGGAGGTACCATCCGCTTGCTGGGCCAAGGACAAACCGGAGGCTCGCGGGACGCTCTGGGCCATCGTCCTGGCACGAGCAAGGCGCGGTCGCCGGGGCGAGAGACTGCTCCTTCTAAGCCTGTTAGAAGTCCGAGCATATCTCGCTCCTCGCACCGCTCGCCACCGCTCCCCTCCTCTCCAGCAGAAGCTCTCGCAAGAGCGCAACTGCGTCTCGATTTCCCTCCAGCGGCGGACAAGGCCGAGGACTGGAGGGCAACAATTCAAAGCCTCATCGCCTTCGCCAACAACGATACGCCGCGACAGCCGGCGACCTCGCGGCCACGTCAAGTCGACCAAGCGAAGGCCGACGGCGACAAGACCGCCGGGGGTGCAACCACCGTGCACTCTCCGCCGCGGAAGCAGAAGACGCCTCCCCGCCGGATTAACGTCGACGACGACTCCACAGCGTCGTCGGATCCGCGGGCTCGTCGGGACCAGCGCCAAGTCCTTGACGATCGGCAGCAAGAAGATGCTCGAACGACGATCGAGCGCCGGCGAGAAGCCCGGCGACAATCAGACCAACGTGATGGGACCGTTGTCGACACGCACGCGCCCGGTGAACCAGGCGACTTGCCGTACGCGGCAGGTTGCCCTGCGTTTACCCGTGAGCTGCGGCGCGTCCAGTGGCCCAGCATGAAAAACTTCAAGCCCGACGTACCCGAGAAGTACGACGGCAAGACGCACCCCTCGGAGTTCCTCAGTATCTACACCATCGCGGTGCAGGCTGCCGGGGGGCGCGACGAGAAGATACTGGCGAACTACTTCCCGCTGGTGCTTAAGCCAAACGTACGTTCTTGGCTTATGCACTTGCCGGAAGGCTCCATTTCTTCATGGGCAGATCTGTGCCACCAATTTGTTGGCGCCTTCACGGGCGGCCACAAACCCCACAGCCAGGAGAGTGATCTCCACATCTTGGCCCAGAAGGAAGGAGAACCCCTGCGCAAGTACATTCAACGGTTCAGCCGCGTGCAGCACAACATTCCCGACGTCCACCCCGCCGCGGTTATCAGCGCGTTCCACCAGAACGTGCGTAACCGTCGCATGCGGGAAGAGATGGCCATGACCAAGATACGGGATGTCAGCGAGCTCCGCTCTGGCTGACAAGTGCGCGCGCGCCGAAGAGGGGAGGAGACTCCCCGGAGAGGATGTTGGCGCAGGGGGAAGCGACAGCGAGGATGCCGCCCCGGCAAAGAAGAGCCGGCGGCGGAACAACAGGAAGAAGAAGAGCAAGGAGGTGCTGGTCGTCGAGAAGTCCGGCAAGGAGGCTCCCGCCAAGACAACACAGGCTGGCGGCTCCGGCAAGGAGCCTGCCCCTGTAGCGGCGGCCGACAAGCAGGACGGCTCCGACAAGCAATATTGCAAGATCCACCGCACCAAGGGCCACGACCTTTCCAACTGCAAGCGCGCCGAGTACCTCGTAGAACAGCAGAAAGCTGAATACGAGCGTCGTGACAAGGAGAAGGCTCAAGGTGGCGGAGGAGAGCCAAGCAAGAAGCGGCCATTCAATGGCCGGGGAGGACGCCGCGGCAAGGCCAAGCAGCGGCAAGGTGACCGACCTTCCCGGGGCCGCGACAAGGATGAGGAAGATGACGACGACGACGACATGGATGAAGGTGATAACAGCGAGCAGGAGTTCCAGAAGGCCACAGAAGTGCTGTGTGTCGACGGGGGCGCCTCTCTGCACACTTCCCACCGCCAACTCAAGCAGTGGGTGCGGGAAGTAAACGCAGCAGAGCCGCCCGTCGAGTCGCGCAGGCTGCTGAAGTGGTCCAGCACGCCCATCATTTTTGATCTTGAGGATCACCCTGACCGCACCACGGCGGTCGGGTGCTTGCCGATGTTGGTCTCACCAACCATCCGCAACCTCAAGGTCACCAAAATGTTGGTTGACGGCGGGGCCGGCCTGAACTTGATCTCCTCGGCTGTGATCAAGAAACTTCAGATCCCAGACGGCGAGCTCGAAGAAACCGGTTCGTTCCAAGGAATAAACCCGGGAAGGAGCAAGCCCAAGGGGAAGATCACTCTGCCAGTGACCTTTGGCGGGGAGCTTAACTTCAGGACGGAGAGGTACTTGGACGTCCTGCCCTCGCAAAGTTCATGGCAGCTTCCCACTATGCCTACAACGTACTCAAGATGCCGGGGCCGATAAGCGTCATCTCTGTCCCTGGCGACAAGAAGGACGCGCTTATATGCGCCGACAAGATATACCGGGATGCAGCAGCCGCGGCGGAGAGCAACACACTTGCCGCTGAAGCTCCCGGGGGGAAGAAGACCAAGACCAAGTCCGGCAAGTGCTATGGGGCCGACTCCGGCAAACGCACCTCTTCGGAGTGCTGCGCTGCCGTCGAGGACGTTCCATCGAGCTCCACCGGCAAGTGCAAGAAAGGGATGGCCGCTCCACCGGCAACCAAGAAGGTGTCCGCCAAGGAGGACGGCACTGGTGGTACCTTCACCATCAGTGCTACACTTGATAGCAAATAGGAAAGCGCGCTCATTGCCTTCCTGCGGGCGAATGTCGATGTGTTTGCGTGGCAACCATCTGACATCCCCGGCGTTCCCAGGAAGGTAATTGAGCACAAGCTTGTTGTTTGTACTCATGCGCGGCCCGTCAAGCAGAAGGTCAGGAAGCAAGCCGTGGAGCGCCAAGAATTCATTGCCGAAGAAATCAAGAAGCTAGAAGCAGCGGGCCTAGTTAGAGGCGTGATCCATCCGACGTGGTTAGCAAATCCAGTTGTCGTGCGTAAGGCTAACGGGAAGTGGAGGTTGTGTATAGACTTCACTGATGTGAATAAAGCATGTCCCAAGGATCCATTTCCCTTGCCGCGCATTGACCAGATTGTTGACTCCACTGCTGGATGTGAGCTGCTCTCCTTCCTTGATGCCTATTCAGGTTACCACCAGATTTTTATGGCCAAGGAAGATGAAGAGAAGACTGCATTCATTACTCCATGTGGCACATATTGCTTCATTCGCATGCCTTTCAGATTGAAGAATGCAGGCTCAACATTTGCAAGGGTGGTGCACACTGCTTTTGAGCCACAGATCCACAGAAATGTAGAGGCTTACATGGATGACATAGTGGTCAAGAGCAAGAGCAAAGATACCCTGATACAAGACTTGGAAGAGACATTTGCAAACCTGCGCAAGATCCAGCTCAAGTTGAACCCCGAGAAGTGCGTCTTCGGAGTCCCCTCCGGCAAGCTTCTCGGGTTCTTTGTGTCCCAGAGGGGGATTGAAGCCAATCCCGACAAGATAAAAGCCATCGAGCAGATCGAAGCCCCGAAGCGCGTCAAGGACGTAAGGAGACTTGCCGGTTGTGTGGCTGCCCTCAGCAGGTTCATTTCAAAATCTGCAGAACGCGCCCTGCCTTTCTTCAAAATCTTGAAGAAGGCAGATCCTATGAAATGGACTCCGGAAGCGGAGGCAGCGCTGTAGGATTTGAAAGGATACCTATCCTCCACTCCAATACTTGTCGCACCTAGGCCACAAGAGAAGTTGCTGCTGTACTTAGCGGCAACCAATCAAGTGGTTAGTGCTGCGTTGGTAGCGGAAAGGGAGGCAGAGGAAGAGCCCACACCTCCGGCGAGCGAGTCCAGCGACAAGCAGGGGGCTCCACCGGCAAGCTCTGGCCCCGACAAGGACAACTCTGCGCAGGAGCAAGGAGAAGTGCGAAGGAAGATGGTGCAGCGCCCGGTGTATTTTGTGAGTTCCCTCTTGCAGGGGGGCTAGATCAAGATACTCCGGGGTGCAGAAGTTGCTTTTCGGTCTCCTCATGGCCTCGAGAAAGCTGCGCCATTACTTCCAAGCACATGAGATAGCAGTGGTCACTCGCTTTCCGTTGAAGAGGATATTGCAAAATCCAGAAGCAACAGGCAGGATCGTCGAGTGGGCACTGGAGCTGTCAAGCTTTGGTCTCAAGTTTGAAAGTACTTCAACTATACAGAGCAGAGCTTTGGCAGAATTCATAGCTGAATGGACCCCA
Source organism: Secale cereale (assembly GCA_902687465.1). Taxonomy (NCBI): domain Eukaryota; kingdom Viridiplantae; phylum Streptophyta; class Magnoliopsida; order Poales; family Poaceae; genus Secale; species Secale cereale. The sequence continues at coordinate 567,698,325 of LR738709.1, forward strand.
ACGCCGGATGAAGAAGTTCCAGAGACAAGCGTACCCGTGCAAGAAGCGACAAGCGAATGGATGATGTACTTTGATGGTGCTTTCTCGCTGCAAGGCGCCGGTGCCGGCGTGGTACTCATAGCGTCCACCGGAGAGCACCTCAAGTATGTTATCCAGATGCACTTTCCCAGAGAACAAGCGACAAACAATACTGCTGAGTATGAAGGTCTGCTTGCCGGCCTCAGGATTGCAGCTGAACTTGGGATCAAGAAGTTGATTGTGCGGGGAGACTCTCAGTTGGTGGTCCGACAAGTGAACAAAAGTTATCAGAGCCCTTTGATGGAAGCTTATTTAGACGAAGTGAGAAAGCTTGAAGAGCACTTTGAAGGTCTGCAAATGGAGCACGTCCCGAGAGCTCAGAATGATATAGCAGATGGCCTTTCAAAGTGTGCTGCAATGAAGTTACCTGTGGAACCAGGGACCTTCCTGCTCAAGCTGACTCAGCCATCCGTTACACCATCAATTGGGCAACCCAAGAAGAGAAAGTTGGTCTCCGGCGACTACTTGCCGGCGGATCTCCCCGAGGCCGCCGCCAAGGTCCCCAAGATCAACGATCAGAATGCTGAGGAACAGTTTGCTCCTGCAGATCTAAGGGTCTGTATAGTTGAAGCAAGCGTTCCCGACAAGCCTTGCCCCGGCAGGCTTGCCGGGGGACCATCAGCTCCGGCAGAACCAGAGGTTCTTGCCGTAGAAGCTGGGGTCCCCGCAGCGGCCCTCATGCCTTTAGTCCTTGCCATTGAGCCTCGGGCTCCGGCATGGGCACAGCAGATCGTCCGTTTTCTGCAAACTGGAGAACTTCCCGACGACCCAGCAGAGATAGAGAAAATAACCACGCAGTCAAGTATGTACCAGTTCGTGGACAATGAACTGTACAGAAGAAGGCTCAATGGTGTCAGGTTGAAGTGCATTTCCAGAGAAGATGGACAGAAGCTGTTGGCAGAAATACATGGAGGCATATGTGGCCACCACATTGGCGCAAGGGCACTTGCCGGGAAGGCATTCCGGCAAGGGTTCTTTTGGCAAGAAGCCCTCCAAGATGCAACTGCACAAGTAACCAAGTGTGAAGCGTGCCAGTTCCATGCCAAGCAAATTCATCAGCCAGCTCAAGCTCTCCAGACGATCCCTTTGTCCTGGCCCTTCTCGGTCTGGGGGCTCGATATCCTCGGCCCTTTCCCCCGAGCTGTCGGGGGCTTTGAGTACTTGTACGTAGCAATCGACAAGTTCACAAAGTGGCCAGAAGTGGAACCGGTGAGAAAGGTGACAGCACAGTCAGCGGTCAGGTTCTTCAGGTCAATTGTTTGCCGTTTCGGAATCCCTAACAGGATCATCACCGACAACGGTACACAATTCACTAGTCGCACCTTCATGCAGTACGTCCAAGACCTTGGCGCCAAGGTCTGTTTCGCTTCTGTTGCTCACCCAAGGAGCAATGGTCAAGCGGAGAGGGCCAATGCTGAAGTGCTGCGCGGACTCAAGACAAGAACCTTCGACAGGCTGCGCAAGTGCGGAAGAAACTGGATAGAGGAGTTGCCGGCGGCTCTTTGGTCAATCAGAACGACACCAAGTCGAGCCACCGGACAGACACCCTTTGCCCTTGTCTATGGGGCAGAGGCAGTTCTCCCCACGGAACTCGTATACGGATCTCCTTGAGTGCTCGCTTATGATGAGCTCGAGCAAGAGCAACTGCGACAAGATGATGCGTTGCTCCTCGAGGAGGAACGTCTCCAGGCTGCTGTACGAGCTGCTCGATACCAGCAAGCCTTGCGTCGCTACCATAGCCGCAAAGTCAAGGCCAGGAGTCTCGAGGAAGGCGACCTTGTTCTTCGGCGTGTTCAGTCCGCCAAGAATTCCAACAAGTTAACGCCGAAGTGGGAAGGCCCTTATCGGGTGAGACAAGTCACAAGGCCCGGCGCTGTCCGCCTTGAGACCGAAGAAGGCTTACCGGTGAGCAACTCCTGGAACATAGAGCATCTTCGCAAGTTTCACCCATAAGGCGCGGTTGCCGTGATCCGCTCCGGCAACCACCTTTTGTACAAGTCTTGCCGCTGTCGCATGTAAACCTTTGTACAAAGCCGGGCGCAGATCCCGTGCATCAGTAAAGCTTTTGTGTTTCGCGCTATTTGCCATTTTCATGCTTTTCTTTGTTATTTGCATGCATTGTTTGGCATCTTGTGCAACACACATATCCGGTAAGCATTACCATGCCGAGAAACCCTATACGTGTTCCCTCTTCTCTTTTTCTTTTCCTCTTAAGCAGAAGAAACATTCCTCACGCACAAGTTTGCCGGAGGGGAAGGAGATGGAGGACGAACCAAGTGCTGTTCAAGAAAGGGAAGCTTGCCGGAGAACGAACAGATTATGAAAGCTAAGTTACCAGAATTTGAGCAGTTCAAATTTTTAAATTTTAGTTATCTTCCTTGAACAACCACACTTTGTATGGAAAACCTGTGCGCGAAGGAACCTGCCCGTGGCTAGCCGCAACCTTATCTTGTTTTCGAGTATGCTCAACGGCTTAAGTGAGCTGCGACAAGTGTCGCGCCCTTACTTCGTTTTCGAGTTCGCTCAGCAAGCTAGGTGCGTTGCGACTAGCTGCGGCAAGGTTGCTTGCCGGTAAGGCCTTTGCCGGCAGGCTGCTCAGAGTCCAGCACTCAGTGCTCGCGGCAAGGGTCCCTTGCCGGCAAGTTCCCTAAAAAGCGTAGGGTAAAAGCATACAAAGTAAAGGACCAAAACAAGGGAGATAACACTGCGCCAATTGCTCGGAAATAAGATAATATATTACAGAGATAACTTGTCGCAATGACTAATAGATTCATGTTTGTGGCACACTTTGTAGCAGCAAAGGAAATAAGAAGAAAGAGGCCTAATCTACGCGATCGCCTTCACGCCTGGAGATCTTGTTCACCTTGGCGATGATGTGGGCGACCTGCGCCTTCAGCGCATCCTGATCTGCGTTGGCCGGCAAACTGCGGAGAACGTTGACAAGATTAATACCGGGGTTGCGGTAGACAATCTTGGTCAAGACGCGCTCCAAGGTACCCGCGCAGAGCTGGCGCGACTCCTTGGCCAGCTGCGCGGGGAGCTTCTCCTGTAAACGTGCAAGCGCCAGCGCGACCCCCCTGAAGAAAAGACTTAGCTTGGCGCTGTGAGGGAGATTCGGGTCCGGAGAGTACACCAGGTGTTCAACCCTCAGCGCCATTAGCTCCTTGTCGATGTTGGCGACGGAAGTGACCAGCTCCTCCGTCCATTGCTCCACCGCCTGGATGAAGATGTTCGCGGAGGTGGCAGCGCTCTCCACCAGCTGCCGCTCCTTGCGAAGCTCCTCCTTCAGCTTGGTCTCGCGGTCCCGGGCAGCATCAAGTGAATCTTTTAAAGTGGAGACCTTCAACTCCAGATTAGCAATCGAGTCCTTGGCGGCTTTGAGCTCGTCGCCCTGCTTGGAGAGGCGTACCTGGAGGTCCGAGTTGGTATGGGCGTCTTTCTCGCGCTCTATGTTGAGCGCGGTGACCCTTTCCGTGCTCGCCTTCAGGTACTCCTCCAGCTGCGCCACCTTGGCTTCAAGGTCCTTCTTGGCGGTTTCCGCGGCGGCAGCGGCTTCCTTTGCCTCCTTCAGGGCCCTGCCAAGAGCCTGCTCCCGGGTGGTGAGCTCGTCGTCATGGGCGTCAAGCTCAACCTTCCGCTGGTTGAGCGCTCCTTCTCGCCGGGACAGCTCCACACCAACTAGTCGCTGCTGCTCCTCGGCCTCTGCCTTCTCCAGGAGGAACTCCTGCTGCTCTCCGGCAAGCCTCTCGCGCTCCTCCGCCAAGTCGCGGAGAGCTGCCTGGTTGGCGGCGCGGAGCTCTGCAGCGCGTTTCTCCAAGTCTGCTCCGGCCTTGGCGGTGAGGGATTCTCGCGACTCCAGTTTCGCCTGCCTGGCCCGGTAAAGGGCCAGGAGCTGGCGGAGAAGTTTCTCCTCTTCGGGCTCATCGCTCCCGCCAGGCGCTTCGACAATCTTCAACCCCGCGGAGGCGAGGACCTCTCCATCAAAGGTCTCTCCCTCCACGGGGGCTCGCGACGAAGACCCCCACGGCACTTGAATGAAGACGCCATTGGGGGCCTCAAGATAGAAGCCGGGCTGCTCCTTATCGGCGGAGGGGTCGGCGGCCGGTGCAGCGCTCGACGCTCCTGCTGCCTCCGGGCCGGCAGTGTGGTCGCCGTCCCCCGCCCCAGCCGCGGCGTCTGCGGTCGGCGCAGTCTCCTCAGCGGCAGGCTCATCGGCTCCGGCCATGCCCTCAGTGGCTGTGACGTTGCCGCCGTCGCCTTGCGCTCCCTCCTCCTCGACGGTGACCTCCGTCTCCATCCGCTCCGGGGGAGGAGGATCTAGCAGAAGAGAAAGAAAAGAAGAAGTTCAAGCAAATATCCAAAAAGACAAGTCCAAGAAGATAAAGTTACAGGACTTACCTTCGCGGACTTCCTCGACGACAGGCTCCCTCGCCGGGGAGTCCTCCCTTGGCGGGGTGGCCACCCTCGCCGGGCTGCTCGCCCTTGGCGGGGTACTCGCCCTTGGCGGAGTACCCGTCCTTGGCGGAGCGCTCTCCCTCGCCGGGGAGTTCGCCCTTGGCGGGGATGGCGGGACCTGCGGCTCCTCGGGGGTGATCTCCGGTCGCTCCTGCAGCTGTGGCTCCACTTCTGCACAAGACAAATAAAGCAGCAAGATATCAGTACAAGTTGAAACCCCAAGCGCGCCCGAAGAACAAAAAAAATCTAAAACCCAGACTTACGCTGGGGGCTGCACTGGGGGCTGCTCCTCGGAGCAGCAGGTTGGTCCGACGAGCCTGTCGCCGGCGTGTCCCCTGTCGCCGCGACGGGCGAGTCGTCCTCGACCTCAACCACGGGGATTTTGGCCCGCTTTGCCATCCGCTGGGCCAGGGTCCTGAAAGCAAAACAAGAACAAGATTAGAATCACGAAGAAGAATCAAGTCAGAATTGAAGAAGCTATAAGTTACAGATGCTTACTCCTCTTCCTCGTCGTCGTCGCTAAGGGCGGAGAAATCGAACTCCACCTGAGTTACTCCGGCGCGAGGAGCAGGAGGAGAAGGCTCTCTCGGGCGCTTGGCGGTCCCCGGGGCTGGGGGCTGCGACGACCCAGCCCTCGCCGACGCCGAGGCCCGAGGAGCGGGCGGAGCGGCCGCTCCGCTCTGAGAAGATCCCCCTCCGCTTGGCGCAGGTGCGCGGGGCGCCTCCGCCGCGGCTGGTGCGCGGGGCGCCTCCGTCGCGGCTTGGCTCGCTCTGGTGGCGCGCGTCGCCTGGCGAGCAGGCTGTTGTCGGGGCGCCTGCGTCCTTGTCGCTGTAGCCGCCTTGCGGAGACGCTTCAGCGGTGTTCGCTGGGGACTTGCCCGAGGCGGGGAGTTCTCCGAGGACGATGAGGCGTCGTCCTCGAGCCCCAGAGACCCACCGGAGTCCTCATCGGCCTCGGTGTCCTCCTCCTCCTCCCCGGCGGGCTCGCTGGGTCCAGCATCTTGTCCTGCGGCCCCGCTCTCTCCGGTGGCTCCGCTCCCTCCGGTGGCTCCGCTCCCTCCGGCACCTCTGTTCCCTCCGGCAACCTCGCTTGCCGCTGCCTCGCTCTCGACTCCGAGAATCCCGGCGTGCCTCAGGGAAGGGACCCCGGCAAGCTCGTCGGGCGGAAGCTTGAGCAGTCTGCGGATCTCAGCCTCCTCTGCTTGGCACACCTCGTCCGCGGCTTCCGCCTCGTCGATGGTGAATCCGAAGTCTCCTGCTGCTGCAGCTGCGGCAGCCTCTTCCATCCGGGAAGCGATGTAGGCTATGTCCCGCTCTGTGGTGGCCCGAGTGAGACCCTTGTTCTCCTCGGTGTTCTTCGGCACCTCGACCAGATTATCGAAGAAACTCATAATTGCATCCGGCGTGGGCACTATCCAGGTGGGGTCGACGTCGTGAGAGTCACATGCGGGCATCATTGCGCGCAAGGCATCCCGGGCGGTGCTGTTGCACAATGGCACCACTCCCCGAGGAGATCTAAACCACTCCGGATGGGCCGGGTCGTGCTTAAAAAGCTCCCGGACCATCCCCTTCAACTCCAGAGCCGTGAAGTTAAAGTTCAAACCCGGGCGCAGCCTCATAATGTCCGCCGCATTGCCAAACTCCCATGCTGGCCATTTCCTCTCTTGTAAAGGGGCAATGCGACGGCGGAGGAAGTCTGCGCCTACCTCTCCGATGGTCAGTTTAGCTACCCGGAGACGGAGTATCCTGACAAGGGCGACGTTGAGCTTGACATCATCCGGGGCCAACTCGCTCCAGTCCCTGCCGCGCACTATGGCTGTTGTGCGCGGCGCAGTGAAAGGCTCCGACTGGTCCTCCACTATCCAACACCAGTCTGCGCGCCACTCTTCCCACTTGCCGCGGAGCTCTCCTTTCAGATACGATTCCTTCTTATTCAAGCGGAAGATCCAAGAGATACCTCCGGAGAGGGGAGCGCCGGCCTCTACTCTAGGCATAAAAAAGTGGCGAAAAAGCGCTACGTTTGGATAGATCCCTATATAGTTTTCGCACAGATGTGCGAAAACCGCCATCGTAAGGATGGCGTTGGGGGTGAAGTCTAGGAGATGGAGGCCGTACGTGTTCATGATGTCGCAGAAAAACTCCGAGAACGGAGGGCACAAGCCGCAGTGAAAGAAGACAGCAAAGAAGAAGTACCCGCCGAGAAGCAGATCTTTGGCGACGGCGGGGTAGACTCTGGTCCGGGGATGAGCTTTGGTCTCCTTGGCCCAGAAAAGGTAATACTTGTTCCAGAGTTCCCTCGCGCTGAGCCTCGGCGCGAAGACTACATTCTTCTTCCGCAGGGCGGCGAGCTTCACCGCCTGCTCGGATTTCTCCCTCTTGGCCTTCTCCGCTTTCGCCTTCTCGGCCTTCGGGGCCATGGCGGAGGCGGCGGGGAAAGGGGCGAGGAGTTCGACGGCGCCGCGGGTGCGGAAGAGGGCAGAGGAGGTGTGGAGGCAAAGCGCAGCGGGGGATTTCTGGAGGTTGAAGACGAAGTGAAAGCGGAGGAAGGAAACTGCCCCTGCTCCCTCTGCTTTTAAGGAGGGAGTGGGGGACATTTCGCATTTTCCATTAAAGAACGTGGCCACGATCTCTCCCACGACGCCGCAATCGACGCGTGCCGTTAGGGAGGGGCGCGGCGGATGCGGAAGGGGATTCGGCGTGCCGTGGGCCGCGTGTGCCCGTGCACTGTTTTGGGCCTGGCCCAACAGCGCTCGGCACCGTGTATGGCCCAGGCCCGGGGGCTCCTGTCGGTGTACTAAGATAGGGGTACCTTAGTACCCCAACTTGTGCACGGGCAGTAGCAGCTTCCCGCGGCAGGGCTCACCACGTGCTCGCCGGAGACCTTTCTGATCCTTATAAAACCATTCAAAAACAAAGTATACAAGACAGAAGATCAAGGCCCCGGCAAGTGGAGCTTACCGGGAAGGCCGTCCCAGGCTCAAGACTATCACATTTAGCACAAGACCCTGGCAAGAGGAGCTTGCCAGGAAGACCAGAAGACTGCATCCCAGAAGACATGCCTTGGCGCAGCATGCGCCCCGGCAAGGGCCCGGGGAGCGACAAGCTTCCCAGCCCGGCAAGATCAAGACCCCGGCAAGGTGCTTGCCGGGGGAACCTGCGCTGTGTGCCCGCGCTCCAGCTCATCGGCCCACGCGTCGCCCTGGGGCCCTTCCAGGGACGCGTGGCGGATGGCTGTGCAGCCTGGGGGGCACGGTGGCACTCCACGGTGACGAGGCTACCGCCGTGGCGAACGGAGACGCATGGACGGGTGCTTTTGAGGTCGACGGTGACGGGCATTTAATGCTCTTGTCCCCCACTGGCAAGTTAGGTGAAGACCACTGTTCATGCACTGTTCATGCACTATTCCCGCACTGTTACAACTACCACCAAAGTTACATTTTTGCCCTTCTTCTACGTTGACACCTGTCGGTGACCCCTTGAGCTATAAAAGGAGGCCCATGCACAACGTAGAAAGGGTTCGGAACCTAGGCAGCTCTCTTGCTCGGTGTAGCTAGTTCTTCAAGCTCCCGATCTCACAAACTCAATACAAACCAAGCAGGAGTAGGGTTTTACGCGTCCGCGCGGCCCGAACCTGGGTAAACTGCCCGCGTGCGCTCCTCGATCCGCTCTTTGTGCTCCCTCCGCTCCCTCACCGCAACGACAAGGGGCTCCGGTCCCATAGGTGTTCGTGGTGGACAGTTTCCCCCGACACTCAGCAAAAAGGGGAAAAAGAAAAAAGAAAAAAAAATAAAGGCCAAAGAAAAAAAGAAAGGCCCAAAAAAAAAGAAAAAAGGGACAATTGCTACTATCTTTTTCCACACTTGTGCTTCAAAGTAGCACCATGTTCTTCATTGTAAAGAGTCTCATGCTTAGTCACTTTCATACACTAGTGGGAATTTTCATTATAGAACTTGGCTTGTATATTCCAACGATGGGCTTCCTCAAATGCCCTAGGTCTTCGTGAGCAAGCAAGTTGGATGCACACCCACTAGTTTCTTTTGTTGAGCTTTCATTCATATTTAGCTCTAGTGCATCCGTTGCATGGCAATCCCTACTCACTCACATTGATATCTATTGATGGGCATCTCCATAGCCCGCTAATACGCCTAGTCGATGTGAGACTATCTCCCTCTTTTTGTCTTCTCCACAACCACCTCTATTCCACCCATAGTGCTATATCCATGGCTCACGCTCATGTATTGCGTGAAAGTTGAAAGGTTTGAAAAGATAGAGCATGAAAACAAATGCTTGGCTGAAATTGGGGTTGTGCATGATATGAATATTTTGTGTGATAGCAAGGGAGGATAGCCAACACTATATGATTTTGTAGGGATAACTTTCTTTAGCCATAGTATTTTGAGAAGACGCGATTGCTTTGTTAGTATTGCTTGAAGTATTGTTGTTTCTTATGTCAATATAGACTTTTATCTTGAATCTTTCAGATCTGAACATTTATGCCACAATTAAGAGAATTTTATTGAAAAACTATATTGGTTAGCATTCCACATCAAAAATTCTTTCTTTATCATTTACCTACTCGAGGACGAGCAGGAATTAAGCTTGGGGATGCTTGATACGTCTCCAACGTATCTATAATTTTTTATTGTTCCATGCTATTATTTATGAAGTCTTGGATGTTTAATGGGCTTTATCATTCACTTTTATATCATTATTGGGACTAACCTACTAACCCAAAGGCCTAGTCCAGATTGCAGTTTGTTTTGCCTATTTCAGGGTTTTGCAGAAAAGGAATATCAAACGGAGTACAAACGGAATGAAGCCTTCGCAGGAGATATTTTTGGAGGAAATCACGCACAAAAGACTTCGGGGCCAAGCCAGAGGACAGGGGACCCACCCTCGAGGGTGGGGGGCACGCACCCCTTCCCAGGGCGCGCCCCTGCCTTGAGGGCATCCCCTATGGCCCCCGGTGCCCCTCTTCTTCCTATATATACCTACGTACCCCAGAAACTCCATACGCAGAGAAAAAACCCTAATTCCACCGCCGTAGCTGTTGTTCCCGTGGAGATCCCATCTTGGAGCCTATTCCGGGAGGGGGATCCATCACGGAGGCCTTCATCATCATCATCATCGCCCTCACCATGAGTTGTGAGTAGCTTACCACAGACCTTCGGGTCCATAGCTAGTATCTAGATGGCTTCTTCTCTCTCTCTGGATCTCAATACAAAGTTCTCCTCGGTCTTCGAGGAGATCTATTCGATGTAATCTCTTTTTGCGGTGTGTTTGTCGAGATCCGATGAATTGTGAGTTTATGATCAAGGTTATCTATGAAAGATATTTGGTTCTTCTCTGAAATTTTTATGTGTGCTCATAATATCCTTGCAAATCTCTTCGAATTATTGGTTTGGTTTGGCCCACTAGATCTATAGTTCTTGTAATGGGAGAAGTGCTTGGCTTTGGGTTCAATCTTGCGGTGTCCTTTCCCAGTGACAGTAGGGGGAAGAAAGGCATGTATTGTATTGTTGCCATCGAGGATAAAAAGATGGGGTTTTCATCATATTGCTTGAGTTTATCCCTCTACATCATGTCATCTTGCTTAAGGCGTTACTCTGTTCGTATGAACTCAATACACTAGATGCATGCTGGATAGCGGTCGATGTGTAGAGTAATAGTAGTAGATGCAGGCAGGAGTCGGTCTACTTGTCTCGGACGTGATGCCTATATACAATGATCATGCCTAGATAGTCTCATAATTATTCGCTTTTCTATCAATTGCTCGACAGTAATTTGTCTACCCACCGTAGAATATTGCTATCATGAGAGAAGCCACTAGAGAAAACTATGGCCCCCGGGTCTATCTTTATCATATTACTTTCCCGTCAATTTATATTATCGTTGTTTATTTTATGTTTTATTAAACTAAAAAATACAAAAAATATTATCTATCATCTCTATCAGATCTCACTATCGTAAGTGACCGTAAAGGGATTGACAACCCGTTATCGCGTTGGCTGCGAAGTTCTTATTTGTTTGTGCAGGTGCGAGGGACTGGCGCGTGGTCTCCTACTGGATTGATACCTTGGTTCTCAAAAACTGAGGGAAATACTTACGCTACTGTGCTGCATCTCCCTTTCCTCTTCGAAGGAATACAACGCAAGCTCAAGAGGTAGCAAAGACATACCCATAGGATTTTTGTATGCAGTTCTATAGGCCCATAATGCATCATCTAGTTTCTTGGACCAATTCTTCCTAGACCTATTAACTGTCTTTTTCAAGATTAGTTTCAACTCCCTATTACTTAGTTCTACTTGACCACTAGTCTGTGGGTGATAAGGCGATGCAATTCTGCGGTTGACATCATATTTAGCAAGCATTTTACGGAAAGCACCATGGATAAAGTGTGAACCACCATCAGTCATTAGATATCTAGGGACTCCAAACCTCAGAAATATAACTTCTTTAAGCATCTTAATAGAAGTGTTGGGTATCAGCACTACTAGTTGGAATAGCTTCTACCCACTTAGTAACATAATCAATAGCAACTAAAATATGTGTGTACCCACTAGAGGTAGGAAAAGGTCCCATATAATCAAAGCCCCAAACATCAAATGGTTCAATAACAAGTGAATAATTCATAGGCATTTCTTGACATCTACTAATATTACCAATTCTTTGACATTCATCACAAGATAAGATAAAACTTACGGGCATCCTTGAAGAGAGTAGACCAATAAAAACCGGATTGCAATACCTTGTGTGCAGTTCTATCTCCCGCATGGTGTCCTCCATAAGCTTCGGAGTGGCACTTGCGTAGGATCGGTTCCTGTTCATGCTCAGGTACACAACATCTAATAATACCATCTACTCCTTCTTTATAAAGATGTGGGTCATCCCAGAAGTAATGTCTCAAATCATAGAAGAACTTTTTCTTTTGCTGGTATGTGAAGCTAGGAGGTATAAACTTAGCAACAATATAATTAGCATAATCAGCATACCATGGAGCAGTACGAGAAGTACTTATTACAGCTAATTGTTCATCAGGGAAACTATCATCAATAGGTTGTGGGTCATCAAGTATATTCTCTAACCTAGACAAGTTATCTGCTACGGGGTTCTCAGCTCCTTTTCTATCAATAATATGCAAGTCAAATTCTTGCAGCAAGAAAACCCATCTAATAAGTCTAGGCTTAGCATCTTACTTTTCCATAAGGTATTTGATAGTAGCATGATCAGTGTGAATAGTTACCTTAGAATCAACGATATACGGTCTAAACTTATCACAAGCAAATACAACTACTAAAAATTCTTTCTCAGTAGTAGCATAATTTCTTTGGGCACTATCTAGAGTTTTACTAGCATACTGGATAACATTCAATTTCTTATCAACTCTTTTCCCTAGAATAGCTCCTACAGCATAATCACTAGCATCGCAAATAATCTCAAAGGGTAAATTCTAGTCAGGAGGCTGGACAATAGGTGCAGAGATCAATGCTTGCTTAAGTATTTCAAATGCTTCTAAACAATCATCATCAAAGACAAAAGGAACATCTTTTTGTAAGAGATTAGTCAGAGGCCTGGAGATTTTGGAGAAGTCCTTAATGAACCTCCTATAAAACCCGGCATGACCAAGGAAACTTCGTATACCCTTGATGTCCTTTGGGCATGACATCTTTTCAATAGCATCAACTTTAGCTTTGTCAACTTCAGTACCTCTTTCAGAAATTTTATGTCCCAAGACAATGCCTTCATTAACCATAAAGTGACACTTCTCCCAATTCAAGACCAGATTAGTGTCTTCACATCTCTGCAAAACTCGATCAAGGTTGCTTAATCAATCATCAAAAGAAGTTCCATAAACAGAGAAATCATCCATGAAAACCTCAACAATCTTTTCACAAAAATAAGAGAATATAGCCATCATGCATCTTTGAAAGGTAGCAGGTACATTACATAAACCAAAAGGCATACGTCTATAAGCAAAGGTACCGAAAGGACAAGTAAAGGTGGTCTTTTCTTGATCCCCTTTTGACACGGGTATTTGAGAGAAACTAGAATAACAATCTAGAAAGCAGAAATGAGTATGTTTGGATAATCTTTCTAGCATTTGATCGATAAATGGCAAGGGGTAATGATCTTTCTTAGTAGCTTTATTTAACTTACGGAAATCAATTACCATCCTATAACCTGTAACTATTCTCTGTGGGATCAATTCATCTTTATCATTAGGAACGTGACTTACCCACTGGCTATCAGGAGCTGGATAGATAATACCTGCCTCTAGAAGCTTTAGTATTTCCTTTCTTAGGGACACAATGAACATGACTTACCCACTGGCTATCAACAACTGGATAGATAATACCTGCCTCTAGAAGCTTTAGTATTTCCTTTCTTACCACTTCTTTCATCTTAGGATTTAACCATCGCTGATGATCAATTACTGGTTTAGCATTTTCTTCCAATTTTATCTTGTGTTGGCATATAGTGGGACTAATGCCCTTAAGATCATCCAGAGTATATCCAATAGCAGCACGGTGCTTCTTTAGAGTTTTCAATAGTTTTTCTTCTTCCTGCTCTGAAAGGTTAGCACTAATAATAACAGGATATATCTTCTTTTCAACAAGATAAACATACTTAAGATTATCAGGCAAAGGTTTAAGTTCAAACACGGGATCACCCTTGGGTGGAGGAGGATCCCCTAGGATTTCAACGGGCAAGTTGTTTTTCAATACGGTTCCCTGTGTAAGGAATATTTCATCTATTTCCCTTCTCTCATTCATATGCATATCATTTTTGTGGTCTAGCAGGTATTGTTCTAAAGGATCATTAGGTGGTACGGCAATAGAAGCAAGACCAATAATTTCATCCTTACTGGGTGGTGCCTTTTCAAGGGGTTGTCTACGGAATTTAGCAAAGTTAAAATCATGAGACATATGCCCTAATCCAACAGTAACAATATCTTTCACGCAGTCTATCTTGGCATTAACAGTATTCAAGAAGGGTCTACCAAATATAATGGGACAGAATGCATCTTGTGGGGAACTAAGAACAAGAAAATCAGCAGGGTATTTGACCTTTCCACACAAGACTTCAATATCTCTAACAATCCCAACTGGTGAAATAGTGTCTCTATTGGCAAGCTTAATAGTAACATCAATACCTTCTAGCTCAACAGGTGCAATATCACGCATAATTTTGTTATATAAATCAAGAGGGATAATACTCGCACTAGCACCTACGTCGCATAAACCATGGTAGCAATGATCTCCTATCTTAACAGAGATAACAGGCAAGCCTACAACAGGTTTATGTTTATTCCTAGCATTGGGTTTGGCTATTCTAGCAGACTCTTCTTGTAGGTAAATAACATGTCCATCTAAATCTTCTACCAAGAGATCTTTAACCATAGCAACACTAGGTTCAACTTTAATTTGCTCAGAGGGTGTAGGTGTTCTAGTATTACTCTTACGAACTACAGTTGAAGCTTGAGCATGATCCTTTATCCTAACAGGGAAAGGTGGTTTCTCAATATAAGCGGTAGGAATAACAGGATCAACATTATAAGTGATAGTCTTTTCTTCAACTTTCATAGGTTCAACTACTTTTACTTCAATGGGGGGGTGGTATTTAAACCACTTCTCTTTAGGGAGATCAACATGTGTATAAAAAGATTCACAGAAAGAAGCTACTATCTCAGAGTCAAGTCCATATTTAGTGCTAAACTCACGGAAAACATCGGTATCCATAAAAGCTTTAACACAATCAAACTTAAGGGTCATACCTGACTCCTTACCTTCGTCGAGATCCCAATCTTCAGAGTTGCGTTTAATTCTTTCCAATAAATCCCATTTGAAGTCAATAGTCTTCATCATATAAGAGCCAGAACAAGAAGTATCGAGCATGGAGCGATTATTATGAGAAAGCCGAGCATAATTTTTTTGAATGATCATTTCTCTTCAAAGCTCATGATTGGGGCATGAATATAACATTGACTTAAGCCTCCCCCAAGCTTGAGCGATGCTTTCTCCTTCGCGAGGCCAAAAATTATAAATATAATTACGATCACGATGAACCTGGTGCATAGGGTAGAACTTCTCATGAAATTCCAACTTCAGACGATTATAGTTCCATGATCCCATATCATCGCATAGCCTAAACCATGTCAATGCATCTCCCTTCAAAGATAAAGGGAAGACCTTCTTCTTGATAACATCCTCGGGCATACCTGCAAGCTTAAATAATCCACAAACTTCATCCACATAAATTAGATGTAAATCGAGATGCAGTGTTCAGTCTCGTGTAAAGGGATTTTCAAGCAGTTTCTCTATCATACCTGAAGGAATCTCAAAGTAAACATTTTCAATAGGTGCAGTAGGTTGAGGAGCAACTCTTTGCTCTTCTGGTCGGGGTGAAGATACCCCGAACAAGCTCCTCAAAGGATTTTGAGCCATAGTAACAAGTGACAATAAATTTCAGCACACTATATAAATTTTTCCTTACCAAATTCCACTTACCAAAGGCGCTTCACTCCCCGGCAACGATGCTAGAAAAGAGTCTTGATGACCCACAAGTGTAGGGGATCTATCGTAGTCCTTTCGATAAGTAAGAGTGTCGAACCCAACGAGGAGCAGAAGGAAATGATAGGTAGTTTTCAGTAAGGTATTTTTTGCAAGCACTGAAATTATAGGTAACAGATAGTTTTGTGATAAGGTAATTGGTAGCAAGTGACAAAAGATAAAAGTAAATAAGGTGCAGCAAGGTGGCCCAATCCTTTTTGTAGCAAAGGACAAGCCTGGACAAACTCTTATATAAAGGAAAGCGCTCCTGAGGACACATGGGAATTATCGTCAAGCTAGTTTTCATCACGATCATCTGATTCGCATTCGGTACTTTGATAATTTGGTATGTGGGTGGACCGATGCTTGGGTGCTTCCATTACTTGGACAAGCCTCCCACTTATGATTAACCTCTATTGCAAGCATTCGCAACTACAAAAGAAGTATTAAGGTAAACCTAACCATAGCCTGAAATATATGGATCCAAATCAGCCCCTTACGAAGCAACGCATAAACTAGGGTTTAAGCTTCTGTCACTCTCGCAACCCATCATCTATTTATTACTTCCCAATGCCTTCCTCTAGGCCCAAACACCTGATATAGGCCCAAACATTCCTCTAGGCCCAAGCTTAAATCATCTATTTATTACTTCCCAATGCCTTCCTCTGGTCCTGAAAGCCTCCTTATGATTTTTTCCAGGTCAAAACACCTCATATAGGAGAAGATGGGCATCGGGGGCCTTCCGGCTGGCCCACGAGGGTGGGTGGCGCGCCCCGGTGGCCCCCCTCGTGGACTTCTTTCGCCAGATATTTTTTATATTTTCTGAAACGATGTTCTATTTAGTTTCAGGGCTTTTGGAGTTGTGCAGAATAGGTTTCCAGAGTTTGCTCCCTTTTCAGGCCAGAATTCCAGCTGCCGGCATTCTCCCTCTTCATGTGAACCTTGTAAAATAAGAGATAAAAGGCATAAGTATTGTGAAAAAACATATAATAACAGCCCATAATGCAATAAATATCAACATGTAAGCATGATGCAAAGTGGACGTATCACCACGCACCTCAGGAAAGACTGCTTTATCATGAGGGAGTTCAGAAACCAGTTCCAATACGATCACGGATCGTCCGGCGGTTCAGGACCTGGTTTTCACGGACCGTGTTATCAAGGTGGTGGTTCTAGTCCAGGATTTCAAGGTAACCAGGGCGGCCACAACAATCAGAATGGACACAACCAGCAGAGTGGCCAGGGTGGTTACAATAATCAGAGCAATCATCAGCAACAACAACAACAATCAGGCTATCAGAGTAACCCGAAGCAATTGAGTAGCGGGCAATATCACGTCTTCACCACAAGCTTATGTAAACGTGATCAGAAGGTTTACAAGAGGGCAGTGCACTCTGTTGAACCGGCGGTGCCTCGTTATTTACACTGGTCGGAACAGCCCATCGTGTGGAGTCGAGAGGATCATCCGCCCCGGGTTGATAATCCGGGTCATCTGGCTCTGTTGGTGGCGCCTCAGGTTGGGGGCTACAAGTTCACCAAGGTGCTCATGGACGGAGGAAGCAGCATCAATATTCTGTATTATGAGACTTTTCATCGCATGGGGTTGATAGACAAGAAGCTCAGACAGTCCAACACTGTTTTTCATGGCGTGGTACCTGGTAAATCGGCGTATCCGGTCGGTAAGATAGACCTGGAGGTCACCTTTGGTGATGAGCATGACTCAAGGTCAGAAACTTTGACCTTTGAAGTGGTAAAGATCAAGAGCACGTATCACGCCTTGTTCGAGCGGCCGGTTTATGCTAAGTTCATGGCGAGGCCTTGTTACGTTTATTTGCAGCTCAAGATGCCAGGTCATAAAGGAACTATTACAGTCCATGGGAGCCGTAAGATTGCTTTGGAGTGCGAGGAAGGTGATGCAGCTTATGCTGAGGCGGTTTGTGCAACCGGGGAATTGAAATTTTACAAGGATAATGTTGATCCGGCAGACATGTCTCCGTTGAAGAAGCCAACCACAGAACATGATCCGGCCTTGAAGTTCAAATCAGCTGATGAGACCAAGCAGGTTGACTTTGTTCCTGGCGATTCATCCAAGCAGTTTACCATAAGCGCTAACCTGGATCAGAAATAGGAAAGCGCGCTCATCGAGTTCATCCTTGAGAATCGGGACATCTTTGCATGGAAACCTTCTGACATGCCAAGTGTATCGAGGCAACTCGCTGAGCACACTTTTAATGTTGATCCCAAGTTTAAACTGGTTAAACAGTTTCTTTGCCGCTTCAATGAAGAGAGGTGCAAGGCTATTGGTGAAGAAGTGGCCAGGCTTTTGGCGGCGGGTTTTATCGTGGAAGTGTTTCATCCTGAGTGGTTGGCTAATCCGGTGCTGGTGCTTAAAAAGAACATCACTTGGCGAATGTGTGTTGATTACATAGATCTAAGCAAGGCTTGCCCAGCTGATCCTTTTGCCCTCCCCCATATTGATCAAATCATTGATGCTACGGCAGGCTATGAGCGCTTAAGTTTTTTGGATGCATATTCCGGTTATCATCATATCAAGACGGCAATTAAGGACCAGGAGAAAACGGCCTTCATAACTCCCTTTGGAGCCTTCTGCTATGTATCCATGCTTTTTGGGCTCAAGAGTGCCCAGGCGACTTATCAACGTTGTGTGCAGAATTGTCTTCATAAACAGATTGCGCGGAATGTTCATGCATATGTGGATGATATTGTGGTAAAATCCAGGAAGGAAGAGACATAGATAACTGACTTGAAGGAAACTTTTGATAACCTTCGAATTTACAAGATGATGCTTAATCCGGCCAAGTGCGTTTTTGGTGTACCAGCAGGCAAGCTCCTAGGGTTCTTGGTGTCAAACAGGGGAATTGAAGCTAATCCAGAGAAGATCAAGGCTATTACTTCCTTGGCTAAACCGGTGTGCATTAACGATGTCCAGCGCTTGGCAAGCCGCATTGCGGCACTGAGCCGGTTTATCAGCCGTTTGGGAGAGAAGGCCATCCCGCTTTATCAGATGATGAAAAAGACAGATCACTTTGTCTGGAGTGATGCTGCTAATGCTGTGTTTGAGGACTTAAAGAAGCAGTTGGCAGAGCCGCCCATCCTTGCTGCACCAGTTGATAATGAGCTGTTGTTGTTATATGTGGCTGCTAATGCCCGAGCAGTAAGCGTTGCCATTGTGGTGGAGCGCAAGGAGGTAGGAAAGGAATATCCAGTTCAATGGTCGGTTTACTATATCAGCGAGGTGCTCATTGAGTCGAAGCAGAGATATCCGCATTGGCAGAAATTGGTATATGGAGTCTTCATGGCAAACCGGGAGCTTAAGCAGTATTTTCAGGGCCATCCAATCACCGTGGTCAGTTCAGCCCCTCTAGGAGATATAATCCAGAACAGAGAAGCAACTGGTCGAGTTGCCAAGTGGGCCATTGAACTTAGTCCTCACGGGCTAAAATATGTGCCTCGTACTTCAATCAAATCTCAAGCACTGGTGGACTTCATTAACGATTGGACAGAGCTGCAAGCACCGGAGGAAAAGCCGGATCACTTTGATGGATCCAGGCAATTAGAAGGCTCGGGGGCTGGAGTCGTGTTAACTTCCCCACGAGGTGATAAGTTCTGTTATGTCCTCCGTTTAGTGTTCCCTTGTACTAACAATGCAGCTGAGTATGAAGCTCTCCTCCATGGTCTGCGAATGGCTAAGGAGATGAATTTAAGCCGGGTTAAATGTTTCGGTGATTCGGACCTGGTGGCACAACAAGTGTCTGGTACTTGGGACTCCAAGGACCCACTTATGGTGGCGTATCGTCGAGAGGTGGAGGCTGTCGCTGGACACTTCAAAGGTTATCAGGTGGACCATGTGGACCGGCGAAATAATGAAGCGGCCAACACATTGAGCCGTCTGGGTTCTCAGCGTAAACTGGTTCCACCTAATGTCTTCCTGGACGTATTGCATAATCCATCGGTGAGATAGCCTTCAAAAGAGGATTTGGCTGTTCCTAATCCGGAGGCTCAATTGGTGGCGACGATTCATGCTATTCCGGATTGGACAGTCCCGTATCTGGCATACATGAATCGAGGTGAGTTACCAGAGGATGAAGTCTTGGCTAGACAGATAGTCCAGTGGTCCAAATCAATGACTATTGTCAATGGAGAACTGCATCATTGCAACGTATCTGGGGCGTTTCAACGTTGTGTATCACTGGACGAAGGCCATGATATTCTTCGAGAGATTCATGAAGGAGACTGTGGTCACCACGCGGGTTCAAAATCTTTGGTGGCTAAAGCTTTTCGTCATGGGTTCTATTGGCTGACGGCTCATGCTGATGCAGAGGACTTGGTCAAAAAGTGTGATGCTTGCCAGAAATTCTCATAGCGTGCTCATATACCGGCTCAAGAATTGAGGATGATTCCAATTACTTGGCCGTTCGTGACTTGGGGGCTAGACATGGTTGGACCCTTTAAGAGATCTCCAGATAAGAAGACCCACCTTCTGGTGGCGGTGGATAAGTTTACCAAGTGGGTCGAGGCGGAGCCAGTCAGCAAGTGTGATGCAGCAACGACGGTTCAATTCATCAAGAAGGTGATTTTCCGGTTTGGCTTTCCACACAGCATTATAACTGATAATGGTACAAATTTGTCCAAGGGGGCTATGGAGGAATTTTGTCAACGAGAGCACATCTGGCTTGACGTATCTTCAGTGGCTCACCCCCAGTCTAATGGTCAGGCTGAGAGAGCCAATCAAGAGATCTTGAGAGGCATCAAGCCCCGGCTCATGGTCCCTTTGCACAGGACGCCGGGTTGTTGGGTGGAGGAATTATCCTCTGTGTTATGGAGCATCAACACCACGCCTAACAGGTCTACGGGTTACACGCCTTTCTTCATGGTATATGGAGCTGAAGCGGTCCTCCCTAGTGATATCCGTCATGATTCGCCTCGGGTGGCGGCTTACATTGAAGCTGATAACGAGAAGGCACGGCAAGATGCGTTAGACCGGCTGGATGAGGAGCGTGACATGGCAGCAGCTCGATCGGCGATTTATCAGCAGGATCTGCACCGATACCACAGTCACCGGGTTAAAACCATAACGTTTCAAGAAGGTGATCTAGTGTTCCGGCTCATCCAAGACCAGACAGACATGCACAAGCTATCCCCGCCTTGGGAAGGACCCTTTGTGATCAGTAAGAATCTACACAACAGATCATACTACCTTGTCGACGTTCGAGAACACAAGGACTCACGCACCGCGGAGGAGGAGACCCGACGGCCGTGGAATATCGCTCATCTTCGGCCTTACTACACCTGAGCCATAGGCCCCGCTTTATGTACATATATTCTCAATGTATATATTATGATCAATATAATAAACCGGCATCCCTGTTAAAGCGGGGTATCTGCTGCTTTTTTATATGAGTTTTTCACATGGGGGCTTCTGTGTCTAAAGGAGTTCCTATGGCCCTCTTAGACCGGCTATTAAGCCAATATCATCATAAGAGCACAGCTCTGGTTACTTTGGTAATCCGGCTATCAAGCCAACATGATGGTAAGGGGCAAAAGAGAGTTTGATGCATAGCACAACTCAAACATAGGCACTCGAGGAGCACAGCTCATAATGTTACTTGGGGGCACCTGTCGCACAGCGGCAATGAGTTTTTAAGACCCTTGTAATAGGCTATCAAGCCACGGCTTGGAATCCTGGTGTATACACCTAAAACCCCGGGTTAACATGCCTGCATCAAGTAAGTCACTCCGCCCAGGTAAACCTGGTATGACCCGTCGAACGATTGACAAGTCAATCTTATAACAGACCCTGAACTTGTCAACGTTAAAACGACGATTGGTTAAGGATTGAGGACCATCTTAACTGGCTTTGTGAAATGGTTCAACTCAGTGGCCTGGCAGTCCATGAAAAGCCTCAAATTTGGAGCCTGGCATCTCGTAAAAAGCCTCGACTACAGGATTTTATTTGCTTTGTTTGCTGAATTTTTATTTCTCAAAGTGATTTTTGATCCGATATCTATTGATTCAGCAGAGTGGTTGACCATAAGTTGCCACCATGATAAACCAACGTTCACAGAACCTGGTCTGGTTTGATTACAAATCGCCAGTATTATTTACAGCTAAACCGATGTTTATCACAACCCGGTACGGTTTCATCATGAACCGGCAAAATATTGCAGGAGTCATCAATACTCACCAATTGGGATCATCGCCCTTGCTGCAAAATATTAGTTAAGCCAATGACACAAATTTCTATCACAGGTATGATATATGTTCATATTTTAAATACAGTTCAAGTTATAAACCTAGATCATGTATTTGGGCACTATGACCCATCCGACAATAAACCGCCAGGACCCTTTAAATTTGGTCTTATGCAGAAACAGGTGGAACAAAACTGTTAAATCATCATAAGCAGAAAAACTATGAAGTTGCCAGACTGCGCAATGTTATGCAAAGGGGATACGCATAAGGACATAACCAAATGTTTCAGCTACCCTATTACAAGGCGTTTTATAGCCCAAAATAATATTTGTTCCTTGCCAAAGTACTGCGACATGATAAATATTAAACCGGCGTCGGTTCATGACTCTGCGTCAGCTCGGCTAGATGGTTGTGGATCATCCTGCACCGTCTCCTCGTTGTTCTCATCCAGCAGCTGGAAGTCAGTGGTTTCCCAATTGATCTTTGTCAGCACTTGGAAAATAGCTTCATCGCTTATGAGTTCAGAAGGTTCAACATCACGGGCGTAGGTATGCTTACGGGCAGGCGGGATGAGATCTTCCACTTCATAAACCGGAGTATTAACCCGGTGATTGTCAGCATCGTAACCCGCCTGATAGCCGGACATATCAGCTTCATCGGCTAATTTGCTGGCCAAGGGCCGCATTTCTCTTGTTAAAGCCCGCAAGTCCGTATCTGTGAACTCTGATCCATCCTCCTTCATGCTTGGATAACCGTTCATCACATCAGCCGGATCAAGATCAGGAACCCAAGCCTTCGCTCGAGTTAATGATATTAAAGCGCCTGCCCTGGCAGCTGATTTCTTGAGCTCTCCAAACCAGGCGGGTAACACTGATAACTTCTCCAAAGTCTCCTTGATCGGCTTGGGAGCCGGTTTGTTATGAGAAGTAGTGCAAACAATCCTTTGAGAACCAGTATACAATTGATTTATAAGAGTATATGCGGCCTTCAATTTCTTCCCATGTCAGTGCCAAGATGACCAGTACGTTTTCCTGCATCAATGGAATTAGAGTTAAACCGGAAGAGTGTGAAACTATCATATTCAGAACTGTGTTAAGAATATTTACCAAAGACAGCAGTAGTCATGGTGTTTATCTGCCGCTTTAAGCTAGATAGCTCTTCGGACACTGGATTGAGAGCAGTCTCCGCATCAACTGCCCTTTTCTCCAAAGCGGCTTTTTCGGCATCCCAATCCGCCCGTTCCTTCTGGAAGTCGTTCTTCAATTTTTCCAGGTTTGCCAAAGCAAGAGTCAACTCATCCTTGGCCTTGGAAGCTGCAGTTTGCTGAAATTTCAGAGTGTCGTGGAGCTCAACTACTTGCGATTCTTTCTGATTCAGATCAGCCTGCAAAGAGAAGCACAAATCATACATTGGTAAACCATATTGGAAGTCCCAAGCACATAACAAGTTATACACTTGGCACTTGGGGGCTAATGTATATTTGCAGTTATGAGGCATTTTCAATAAAGTCCCAAGCACACAACAAGTTATACACTTTCCACTTGGGGGCTAATGCGTCATTGTTCAAAAAAGGTTACAAAATAAAAGTCCCGGTTCATCCTGAAGAGATAAACCGGCCATTGGGGACTACACATGTGAAAGATTATATAATGGGTATTCTGAAGTCCCGGTTCATCCTGAAGGAGTAAACCGGCCCTTGGGGGCTACGGTGGAGTTGAGACAAGCTATTAGGCTTAAGCAGGAATAAAGTTGAAGGAAGTTAAGCAGAAGTTTACCTCATAACGTTCCTTCATCAGATTCACTAAACTGGCTTCATGATCACGGCTTGTATACAGCCGGTTCAGATAGCCGGAATGAAGATCTTGGGCGCCGAGTTGAGTATAGTTGGACAAATCGGCATTCCATTTGCCTTTGTCCTTGCCAGAGACCTCATCTTTAGCAGTGTGTTTGGATAAAGCAACGGGTTCACTAGGAGCAGTGTAACCAAAGCCAGTAATTTGAACATCCTCCGTTGAAGCAGCAATGGGTCTGGCAGGGCTAGCAGGAGTATTGCTGGCCCGGACTGGGCTGGTCGGATTATCACCAAGATCCATTGGTGTGGCCTCTTGTTCAGTGAAGATTTCATGATCCATTGGAGGAGGATCATCATGCAAGGCATCAGCATTTTCTTCGGCGGGCTCAAGATTCTTTTCCGGTTCATGATTCACATCATCACCTACCGGTTTATTCAGCTTAGCCATTTTACTAGGCTTTGGCTTACTGCAAAATTTGAAGATATAAATCAGTAGAGTGAAAGGAAAAGGTTAACAGAAAAATAAAAAACTTACCCATGAACAGTTTTGAGAGGAGGAAGCTGCATAGCTGCTGACTCGCCGGATGACGAACGAGGAGTATCCTGATAATTTGAATCAGACGGATTAAGAGGCTGGCGAATATGACCCGCTTTGGGATAAAGAGCATCTGGAGTATGTAAAACCTCTGATCGATGTCTCCGGGTTGGTGTTTGTGGTAAACCGGTGGATTCAATAACTTGACCACTGTGACGTGTTGTGCGGCGAGGTTCATGTTGTTGTTTCTTCAAAATAAAGTTTGGGTCCAAGTAAGCGAAAGGGTGAGAAAATTGTACTTTCCGGCTTGCTCGGCGAATTTTTGGTGTTGGCAGAGGATCTGAACTGGAAGAAAGGGTAATTACCTCGACATCATCAGCCTTGCTGCCTTCAGCGTTTCCCTGAGTACAATCATTGTCAATAAGATGCAAGAAAAGGGAGCCAAGGGAGTCAAGTGATACCTCTGAGGCTGGTTCATCATCCTCAAGATTGGATTCAGATGCTTCAGTGTTTCTCTTCTTAACAGTTTTCTTGACGGCCTTGGTCTTCTGGCGAGTTGCCTTTACCGGTTTATCCTGGGTTTTCCTCTTCCAGAACGGATCGTTACCCTGATAAAGATCGTGAAGTCATTCAGAAAGGATACTAAAGACAGATTTAAATAAAACTGACAATGTAAAAAAGATTTACCGATGACGGTTTATTGAGCTCGCAGATGGGGGCTAGTCCGGTTTTGCTGCAGGCATCCACCGGTTCATTCAATAGCTTCTTAACAGCTTCATTGACCTCATTCTCTGATAGCACAGCTTTAGTGTGACGTAGAGGATCTTTGGGGTTTCCGGTATATTCACAAATTAAACCGGAGCGCCGGCTTAGCGGGAGAATACTCCAAGAAATCCAACAGCAAACGAAGTCAATGCATGTTCAATCATTTGTGGTGAAGTCCCGAAGTTTTGAAAGCTGCGGTGCATATTGGGCTCGTTCTTGAGCACTCAGCCGTTGAGGGAAAGGATGGTTCTCAGAAAGCCGATGAGAACGGTAACCCGGTAGAGGATTTTCGTCTTCTGGAGAAGTATCTAGACAGTAAAACCAAGTCTGGTTCCAATCTTTAGGATGGTTGTGATGTTAGGCGTGATGAAAGCTGACATCCTTTCTCTTCTAGATGGACATTCCGCCAAGTTCGATGTTAGGACCATCTATGAACTCTGTGCGGCGGTTTAAGTGGAAGAAATCCCTAAACAATTCAACTGAAGGTTCTTCTTGCAGATAAGCTTCACAAAATACTTGAAAATTGCAGATGTTGGACACATAATTCGGCCCAATATCTTGAGGATGGAGTTGAAAGCTGGCCAGCACGTCACGAAAGAATTTTGATCCGGGAGGGCTAAACCCTCGGGCTAGATGATCAAGAAATATGATAACCTCTCCATCTCTGGGCTCGGGAGGACATTCCGGTCCAGGGACCCTCCAACAGAGGACCTCCTTCTTGCCTAAAGCGCCAATTTCAGCCCGGTTCTGCAATTCCTCTTCGGTAACCCGAGACTGGACCCAGTTGCAAGAAGTAAATTGCTTGGCTTGCTTTGCCATTTTGAAGGGAAAAGCTGAAAATATAGTGAAGGGCTGATTTATGATTTATGCAATGTTAAACCGGCAGTGTTTCAAAGGTATTTACAGATGGCGGTTTAAGCAGGGGCCTAATGGTATCTACCGGTTTATGTTCTTTTCTAAAGCTAAACCGCCGAGGAGAATATGAAAGGTGCAGATCTAAAGTTATAAAAGAACAAGTTTTGTAGAATCAGCAACAAGGTTACAGATCTACGACACATCAGAAATTCGCAAATATTCAGGATCAATATTCGACGGATATAACAATGGTTCAAATAGACTTAGTTTGGGCCAGTACTTTGGGGAAGAATAAGGCACACTAAGGAAGCAGAGTTATTACTACCGTCGCAAAGCAGGGGGATCAGATCTACACTGGTTATTGGAGCCACAACGAAGAATAGCGAAGAACAAGTGCCCTAGCCATGAACTCGCAGGAGAAACCCTAATGAGATCTATATAGGGAATAAGGAAGGAACTTACCGGAGCCAACGGGTGCGGAGGCGCACTGACGAGTTTCTGATCCGAATAGGTTGATGCAACGGCCTGAGTTGAGGAAGATGCAAGGGTCGACGGTGGCGGCTTTGCTTGAGCACGAGCGAGCGCGAGGAAGAAGAAGCAAAGGGGCAAGGGGGAAAAGGAGATGCCCCTCTGCCCTATTTATAAGCCGAAAGGTGAAATGGCAGGCGCGGGAATCAAGGAGCCAGAAAAGTGGATATGGGACGATACTGCCGCCTCGATCTTCGGAGCTTTTAATAAGTAAAAAATAAAACAGGTACAAGTATTAAATGAGCAGATGACGGCACGGCGGTTCAATGTGATCCACGAAGATGACATCATGGAGATTTATGAAATATTTGAAGCCACGGAGGGCCAAAATTTTACAAATGAGTTGAAGATTGACATGAACCAGTTGAGATCAATCTGGGGCCTAATGTCAGGGATATAACTACTAGGTATAAACCGCCCAGGGAGGGGCCGGTTTATGCCTATAAGGATTACTTCTATTGAAGCCCAGCGAGACATGGAGCATGTCGCTTTATTGTAGAAGACTAGAGATTCAGGGACCAAGAAGTGTTAAGGGCCCATAAGTGTAAACCACCCTACGGCGTATATATTGTGTTGTAAGATAGGAAAGATAGAGACCGAGCCGGGCACGTTTATGAGCCGACCTCGGGATTCTGTAAACCGGACCGGGCATCATCCTGTGTATATAAAGGGACGACCCGGCGACGGTTCAAGGACAGAGAACAACAACTCGAGACACAAGCAAAGCGGATTCGCTCCCTGGTCATTGAAACCCTAGCAATACTACACCAAACTAGACGTAGGCTTTTACCTTCATCGAAGGGGCCAAACTAGTATAAAAATCTCTTGCGTCCTTGTCCGCTTTAACCCCTTTTAAGATAACCCGTAGCGATGGCTCCACGACTAAGTCCTTTTGCTAGGACATCTGCCGTGAAAAAACCACGACACCTCCCACTTGCCTGTGGCGCCGGATCCCGCCATTGCTGGGGAAGGAAGTTGTGGTTGAGGAACTGTGAGCTGCGGGCGCAAGAGATGAGGATGCTGGGGCTAGGAAGATTGGAGAGCTAGGGCTTGAGGAAGGCGTGGGGCTGATGAAAGGGATTGATATCCTTCTATAACGTTGTGGATACAGAACGTCCCCCCACTTTAGCCATAAACCTCGTCGGTTCCCAAAGCGTCCGTGCGTAATGCGCGATTTGGATGCTCACGTCACATTGATAAGAATCTCATAATAAGCGGGCACCATCTCTGTTTTGATAAGACGTGTCAGTGGGGTTATACCACGAAACATGAAACTAGGACCAAGTAAAACGGTTCCATATGTTAGTGGGATGGATGCGACGCTCCACCAAAAAGTTGTCAGTAAATACACATTATTCGTTTTCTTTCGATGCATTGCCTTCAAGGCTAAGGGTTGTACTAACCATGCAGAGCCGGACACAGTACACTTTTTGCAGAAGATAGTGCCTCGATATGTTCGAAAGAAGGAACCCGCCTTGCAATGCCGAAGACAATACGGAAGCCAAACTCATCATCACCGAAGACAGGTTCAGGGGCTACTGAGGGTGTCCTGGATTGAGAGGTCCTCATGTGGCCGGATAACTCATTGTGGGCCAGACTAGTGGGCCATGAAGATCATCGCTGAAGATCATCTCTCATATCCGGATAGGACTCCTATGTGCGTATAATGGCAAGTTTTTGGTTCGGGTGTAATCTTTCCTTCCTTTGCAAGATGGTCATGTACAAACCCTAGGGCCCTCCGGTGCATATATAATCCAGAAGATTTAGTCCGTAGAGGCTGAACAACAATAGCCGATTCAGAGCAATCACCCTAGTTAGACTTCTAGGGTTTAGCCATTACGATCTCGTGGTAGATCGACTCTTGTAATCATATTCATCAAGATCAATCACGCAGGAGTAAGGTTTTACCTCGATCGAGAGGGCCCGAACCTGGATAAACACTATGTCCCTTGTCTCCTGTTACCATCGATCCACAAACGCATAGTTCGGGACCCTCTACCAGAGATCCGCCGGTTTCGACACCGACACATGTGAACTCCGTTTTCTATGAAATCGAGCTTGTCACGAAGATGACCAAAAGTTCCAAATCTCACAAGGAGAAAAACCAAACAAGAACCAAGAAAGATGATGCAAGTATGCAGTGGTTTGATCTCTCTACGAACGATACGATCAAGTTACTCACTTGAGAGCCCCCCCCCCCTTGATAGTACGATAATCAATCCTATAGCTCGATCTCCCAACTGACCCATGAGACCAGTAAAATAGAAAACATATCAAGGGCAAACATTTGCCTTGCACATAGTGCACTTGAGCTAGATGATGACGATATTGACTTCCTCAAGTTGGACTACCTTTCTTAATTGTGTTGGCTCGGTGAAGACTAGTTGATTGCTCCCCCCATACTCCACTATGGGTGAGCCACTCTTCGGTGCATCTTCACGAGTCCATTGTCACCACAATGGACGGCAAGCTTCAAGGATGTGATCTCTTCGTGATGACCCACTTGAACTTGCACACCTCAACCTAACCCCTCAAAGAACTCCACGTAGACCATGGGTTAGTGCACAAAGCGTAATGGACAGTGCTTACCATACCATGGGATCACTTGATCCCTCTTGGTACATCTTTTACGTTTTGTGAGTTGATCAACTTGATTCACTCTTTGACTTAGTCTTGATCAACCTCTCACATGACCAATCTTTAGGTAATTCCTTGAATAGCACATTGGTCATCACAAACTCTTCTTGAGACCAACAAATGGACTCCAAGAAAAGCCTATGGACAAACCTTCAAATATAACTCAAGGAAACCATTAGTCCATAGAAATTGTCATCAATTACCAAAACCAAATATGCGGGCACCGCATGTTCTTTCAGCTTCTATGTAGAAATAATCGACGCTGATGCACTGGAGCTATGACGGCGCTGCTGTGGTTTAGACGGTGGAGCTGCGTTGCAGCAGGAGAGGCGACGGACTTATGCCATGGCCGGTGGTGTAGCTATGTTGCAGCACGTGATGATGCGATGACGGACGACAGAGGAGCTGCATTACAGCAAGTGGGACCATGAACACTCTTGTGCCACGACTGCGAAGCTGTGTTCAGTAGACACGACTGCCAAGAGCGACGACGGTGCTAGAAGAGAAGGCATGCGGGGTGCTACAAAGGGGTTGTTCACCGACATCGAATGTGCTGCTCAGATGAACGAACAAATGAAGTAATATGACCCAGAAGTTCTGTTTGCGTGAGAACACAATTGACTAATCCAATGGCTGTAGAGGCCTTGATATTGCGATAGATAAGGCGGCTGATAACTGATAACTGGAAGTTATCAGCCGGTTGATCCGTAGCACGCGCCTTCTTCCAAATGTTCCACTAGACATAGGTAACCACTTGGCCAAATCGTTTGCGAGCAACACTGATTCGATCAACAACTTTCATGTTCCGCCAGTCCTCAAGAAGAAGAAGGTGCCTGCCATCCCATGATGGATTATGGGCATGGCCATCGCCTCAACATGGACCGTTGCCTCACGTATCCATGTAGGAACGGATGCCACATGGATGAAAAGTGCAACCTGACAGGTGGCAGGTGCATCATGTAGAAGAGCCGTCTGCTTCGTTGGGAAAAAGGTAAAGGTAGCAAAAAGATGAGAGGAAGGTAAAGAAATGATAGAGTAGTGTCCACTTTGATAGATACTACTGCAGCCTGCATTGGGCTTTGATCAATCAACTCGGTGGTTTCATCCCCAACTAACCCACATGGCAAATGCCTCAGTTGTACATGCCCTAATAGCCAAGTCGAAACAATACCCCCAAACACCGCGAGAGAATAGATTCAAGCCAGGTGCTCATTTGATCAACAACAAATTCTTGTGAAATTATCTTCCTACTCACTTCTACACAATGAACTCCTAGGCCCTAACGGGTTACTGAAGTTGAACTAGGAGTACAACATTCGCTTCTTCAGATAACAAGCATGTATAGGTCGTTGCTACGAGGATGTGGATTTTTGGGACATGGTGTCGCGCGAGGATTATATCTGGACAATCCATTTATGCTATGAGATTAGCAATCAGTATAGCGATTGAATGAATACCCAGACAATACACAATTTAATTCAGCAAAATACACGTACAAGAGTTGGTAGCTAGCCATCTTAAATGGACTGGATACACGTGAATCTACATGCAAATATGGTCCTAGCCGTTCTGCCACGTTAATATGACACAGACCATTTAAATGATGACCAAATGGGATGGACGCCAGGTTTTAACACCTCACTTAAATGTCTGGTGTGAAATGCTGGTGGGTGTGATGAAGATATTAGAGTTTTGTTCCATTAGCTCCAGTTTTTCTTATGCAAGTTTTTTCTATAACACGAATTGTCGGTAGTTATTTAATTAATCTCTGCCTCATTAGTCACCATAATTGTGTTTATATAGCTTAACAACATGCACCATCTCGTGTTTATGCAGCTTAACCACATGCACGCACAAGAAAAATGTTCGTCCAAAGCATATTCTTGCCATTGCACATGTTATTGTTGGTGTACACATATAGCATTTAGTACTGATTTGAAAGTACATCAAAACATAAACTATATAACTAGATATTACTAAACAGGATGCCAAACCAAGCTTAGCTAATTAAGTTGTTGTACATCAGCTTCATAAGAAAGCACATGGACGGTGGTTGCTATGAAAATCCTCAATGAAGGTGGTGGCTTTGAGAACATACCATCCGTTACATTCAACACAACAGATCAGGGGAGAGAACAAACTCGTCATTGTGTCCATATGGGGTAAAGCTGCTGAACTAATGAGAGAAGACATACAACTGGAAGAGCACATCAAGAGACAACAAGAACCAGGGGAGGAGGATTAGTAAGGGAGGAGCTGTGGGATGAAGATGGGCTAGGGAGCTATTGCTTGCCTTTAGACATCTGCTCTAAACAAATGAGAGAATAACTCGTCTCGTCAGATTTGTGGGCCATGGTGACTAATTGACTCTTGGGAATACATACTCCCTCCGTCTGTTAGAAAGTGTGCGTCTGGCTCGAGTAGTTTTCCCAAAATAAGCGTACGTCTGGCTTCGCAGCGATCCACCGAGGTAACTTTGTGTTCACCCCCTCGGTCTACGCCTCGAGGCAACCGCAGCGGTCGACCACCCAATCCACTCGTTTTCTCCCCCAACGACCCGATCCACTCGTCCTCTCCCGAAAATTTCCCCAATCTTCCTCCTCTCCCATAACGCCTCTCCTCCCCCGATCCAATCCCAGCTCGCTGGGAGTCAATCCTCCAATCCAAGGCAGTCGCTGGTCATCGGGAGATTAATGGCGGCTAGTCCATATAAACTCCCAGTACGGTGTGCCTCACTGGAGCCATGGCGGGTGGCGGAGCGGGAGGAGGAGCGGAAGCCGACGATGGCCAGCGAGTCGTGGCCGTCGCGACGGCCGGCGACGCTACACGCGAGCGCGGAGGATCTGGTTCTAGAGGCCCTCATCGTTCTCGTGCAGTCAAGTTTCGAGCGTGTACCCCCTCATACATCCTTCAGTGGCGGCGATTCGGCTGCGGCGCCAAGATCCTTGACCTGGACGAGGACATAGGGGCTGATGGTGAAGCAGGTGTAGGCCATGGAGGCGTTGTACCCGGTGCTGCAGCGGTTCATGCGGCTCACCAGGTCGGCGCGGCAGCAGGTGCTAACCAAGTCGACGGCACGGCGGCATCAGTGCGTCCGGGGGCTGACCATGATGGAGCGGCCGCAGGTAGTGCTGGGAATGCAGCGGAGAAGATGAGCAAGCACTACTAGCTCCGTAAGTTGGCTGGATGCAATCTTCAATTTGTTGGACTTTTAGTTTGGCTGGATGTAGCAAGTATGGCTGCGTATTATGTTCTGCAAGTATGAAAATTGATTCATACTATTGGAGTATGGCAAATATTATTACTATGGATGATCTATTGTTATGGTGATTAGTGTCCTGGATGATCTCTTGTTATGACAGTAATTTTAGGTTGGATAAATGGTACTATGTTGATGAATAAACAATCAAGTTCTGGTTTCTGTAGCTACTTCGAGTGCAAAGATGATGGACTTTTAGATTGTCAAATTTGTTCAACTTATTTGACATGAAAATAACTCTAACTATGAATGCTAGATAATGGATACTTTAGATTGTCTATTTGACTTAATAGAACAAGGATGAAAATTACTTTCGCTATCGATGCTAAATGATGCATAATTTCATATATTTTTTTATTTTGTTCCAATTTTAAGTTGGATAAATAATTGGATAGACAAAAGATGAAATGAATAAATAGTTGGATAAATAGTTGTTACAACATTCTGTTGAATAAACAATTGGATAGACAAAATTGCCGCATCTAATATTACAACTTCTAGCCGGCTAAGGCCTGCATGACGCTCTCATATAGTTCGCGATCACAATCTAAAACATCAGGAAGATTTCCTACCCATTCTAGGCCATCCTTGTACATGTGAGGGATCTTGTAGTCGTTGCCTCCACCTCTCTTCATGACCTCAATTAAGCAGCCTTGTAGTGTTAGGAAAATTCTGTTTATCTTATTCGCATCATAGGCATCATATTCATGTTGCACATTGTTGATTAGCTCATCTAAATTGCTAGACACCAGCATATCCGACATGGACTGTAGTGAAGAAAATAGGCCAAGGTCTAGGCAATTCATATCGGGTGAGTTTGAGGGTTGTTGCATGAGGCGAATATCAAGCCCAGTTTGGGCAACAGCATTAAGGAAACCTGGGTCATTACTTGGGACATGTGAGGGTGCATTGTCTTGCTGGATCCATATGGTCTCTCCTGCGAGCTCTTGAGGCCAAACTTCTTGAATAGCTGGTAGTACCTTTTCAATCAAAAATTGCCTCGACGTTTCTCTCTTTACCGAGATTGTTTTGGTGATTAGTGTCCCTCTTGGACGGTAATCACTTTTCCTTGGCGCTGGCTCCTACAAACAACAAAGCAAATCAAGTTAGATTAAGTACTGATGTGTATAATAAATAAACGAATTAAAAGTTGAAATTCACCTTTTCGATAAAGGGCCAAATGCCTATCTTCCCATCAAAAATGCAAATACCTTCTGCATTGTATCTAGGCCTCGCTATAGCAACTAAAAACATGATTTTGCCAATGGAGTTCTTATTTTGCACAGTCCTATGTGGGTCTTCTTCTGATGGCAGCTTGAAGAATTTCATGGTCTTCTGAGTGGTGTTAAACCACTTTTCATCCATATGGATTATGTTTCGCATATCCCTGAACGTGGGTCTATTTTGCAAACTTTGCTGGTCTAACATAGAGAGACAAAACTGCAGCCTGGCCTTTTTGTTTGCTTCCTTCAAATATGGTTTGAGTGAGCTTGAATGCCTATCGAGCAAGCCGTCCGTAAACATCCTATGTAGTGTGCTTTTCTTCACACCCAAAGCTCTTGTGAGGCTGTGTATAGTTCTCCTTTGACTCCGAGAAATCTCAGCAACCATATTGAGGTCAACTACAATCCTTTTACGCCCACTATTTTTCGGCTTCCTTGATCTTACATCAACGGGTAAGCCTTGTCGAAGACACTCCTTCACTCTCCTCCAAACACGTTTGACCTTGTGCACTGAAACATGGAACATGTTTGCAACTTCTCTAGTTGTGGTCTTCTTTAATTTCCGATTGACACTTCTTGCCAGCAATTCTTCATAAATACCAGTCCTTTGCAAATCTATTAAATTCTTGTATTTGTCTTCATCATGAACTTGCTCATTATCTTGTTGCTCTTGCTTGACATGCATGTCTTCTTCTGGTGCTGAATCATACATGGCTTCATCTGGTTCTGAATCATCAAGCTCTTCTTCCTCAAACTGAATCTCTATGTCGCCTGCGTACACACCGTAGTCCTCTTGGTCAGCTTGAAGGTTATGTAGAGCTTCATTCATTGCTTGCACTTCCTCTTCTATGCTCTGGAAAACACCACCTTGTTCTTCAAGTTCATCATCTACAAGATCAGGATTAGCTACTGTATGCAAAAAAATTAAACAAGAAAAGTTGAATAAATCAACAAAGAGTACATGGGTCCATGTTTAGATCAAAGTGATGTTCAGGCTGGAGTTCTTCATGCAAGGCAGCTTCAAGTTCATCATCTACAAGGTGAGATTTTGTGAGTAGTTGGGTAAGATTGTAATTAACCTGATTACTAAATTTTTTACTGACCTGATTCATCCAATTCATGCAGATCCTTCTCTCCATGGGCAACATGGGCCTGATGTTCATCTTCTACCTCAAGGCACCATCATGATTAGCTATTGTATGCAAAATAATTGAACAAGAAGAATTGAACAGATCAGCAAAGAGTACCTGGGTCCATGTTTAGATCAAAGCGGCGTTCAGGCTGGAGTTCATCATGCAAGGCAGCTTCATCTTCTTCCTGTAGAGGTTGCTCATGCAAGGCAGCTTCATGTTCTTCCTCATCTGGTGGTGCTATGTTCAAGTCCATGGTCATGGATAGTGTGTGTGGTGTACTGTTTGCTTCATGTGAGCTGCCTTTTGTAGCTGGGTTAGACGCTTGGGTTCCAATTCTTAAACATGGCGCCTCTTCTAATTTCTCTGGCGCCAAGTACTATTGTTACTTTAGTAGTTTAAATGGCGGGAATAGTGAAAGTGGAGCTCAGCTCTCTGGCACCAAGTACTTGCTGGTGTTTGGATTGATTTTTGCTTTGTGTTGGTATTAACTATACACATAAATCGAAGCAACACCACAGGTGCCAGTAGCTTAAATGAGGGGTGGAAGGGGGTTTCTGCAAAATTCGCTAATTTGTCTTGAAACACCCAGACGTACACTTTCTAGCGGACGGAGGGAGTAGTCCATATAGGAATACTTCACCCTGAGAAATGAGGGGGTGTTTGTTTCCAGGGAGTTTTTGGTGTAGTGACTAGAAAAAGTCCTTTTTAGAGACTTTTTAATCAAACAAGAGGGACTACTAGGGAGTAAAAGTTGCTTTTTGGAAATAAATGAAGAAGACTCTCAAGCCGAGTCTTTTTTGGGACTTTTCCAACAATGCCCCTCACTGCATCCATTGCCCCGCCGTCCCATGATGTTGTTTAATAGGGGTAACATGGTCTTTTACGTGTCATTTAATAACCTCTAGGGAGGGACTAGAAACTTTTTAGTCCCTGAACACAAATAGAGAGGGACTTTTTAGAAACTAGAGACTTTTTAGTTGGGACTAAAAAAAGTCCTAGGACTTAAACCAAACAGGGCCTGAATAGATACGCTGAGTAGTGTGAATACATCATGATATCATGGCATAATAAATGATGAGATATAGACCTTGCGTGCCACCATGTCCACTCATAATCTACTACCTCTATAAAAAGAAGAGAGGGAAGATCCAACTTAAAATCCGAACCGTCTAATCACATTATCTAGGGTGTAGATACGTTATTAACGAAATTGTCTTCGTTAACGAAACGCTAACCCACCGCATCGAATCATCGCGCATGTCTTCGCCCTGCCAACCGCTCCCGTGCGCTACCTATTGCCCCTCCTCCTCACAAGTCCCCACGAACGCCATAGCACGGGCAGTTCCCCCCGTGCACCATTCGCCGCCCCGTCGTTCCTCCCGCAGCCGTTCGCCGCCCCGTCGTTCCTCCCGCAGCCGTTCGCCGTTCGCCGCCCGCCTACCCTTTGTTGCAGGCCGCCTCGCCCTTCGACGTCGGAGCCGCCGGGGGCCGCCTCGCCCTTCGCACTTCCCTCTCCCGAACTGCCCACCACTTCTCACGGGCGCCTTCTCTCTCGGCCTCCTTGCCGCCTTGCCGACGCCCTCGCCAGCGTGTTCTCGGCGGGGATCCTCGCCCTCTTGCTGGACCTGGGCACCTGGCACACTCTCCGGCCCCATCGCCCCCACCCCGGGTCGCCGATGTGCCCTCGCCGGCGCGCTTGTCGCCGGCCTCGCTAATCTGCAGGCGGACGCCAATCTGCAGCAGCAACAGCAGCTTCTGCGGGCGGGCAGACGCTAATCTGCATTCAAGAGAAGATGCAAGCACACTCGTGGCTCATTTATTTGTTTTACTGTTTGTTCTGCAAGTATTCTCTAATGCCAGCCATAGTAGGTGTTGGGGTGAACAATGTCCATGCTGCTAGCGATGTGCGTGTGAGGAACAGAATGGAGCCATGGTGGAGAACGTCAACACTGTTGTGGGTTTTGTGGTACCTATATATGAGACTACGTCTACTAAATACATAGGTAATTCTTCACCAATCTCACTACATGCTTGTCATAGTTACGAGATTCAGTCGATTGATGCTTGCAGCCATGATTCATGGTCAGTTGGACCAAATCGGACATGCTATCAGGTCCTTATTTCTAAAATTTGGCTCTGTTTTAGTTATGGTTTTTATTGTATCTAAATGAACAATTTGATTTATGGCTTATGGTGAAGGCGAGAGGATATTCTTTCGGTTATGGTAATTGAAAGTTACATATGGAAGAGTAGAATTTTCAGTTTCTTATTTTATTTTTACTGTCGATCATTAAAGGAGAACTTTAGGTTTCTTATTTAGGTTCAACATTATCAGGA
Source organism: Secale cereale (assembly GCA_902687465.1). Lineage (NCBI taxonomy): Eukaryota > Viridiplantae > Streptophyta > Magnoliopsida > Poales > Poaceae > Secale > Secale cereale. Next base: position 567,734,685 of record LR738709.1, read on the forward strand.
ATCTTGTTCTGTCGCCTCTGCTTACTTTACACTAAGGCAATATGTCCTTTTCTGAATTTATTCCATGCAGAGCCTCTTCTATTTTTTTTCCTTTTGGCATGGACTATGATTCACATTGAATACTGGAGTATTCTGTAGAGTACATGTCTGATTATTATTATTTTCCCTACACATATTCTATGGATGTGAAATAGGATAATCTGAACTGAATTTCTATCAACAGTAAGCCCCTCGACGAGGACACTGAATTTCTCTCGTGTGAGCAATCATTAATCTCCCACTATGTTCTTATTCCTCCATTGCCAATGATACGCCACGGTCTACAAATCTGATTGGTTCATGTATGGTGTAGCTGTGTTGTTGTGAGTTATACAAAATTCATGGATGTGCGTATTATGGACATAATTCTTCTTTGCACAGACCTAAGTACTTGGTAGTGTAAATAAATAAAAGGATGAGCATTCAGAAGGTTTCACACAATTGCAATCTGCAGATGCACTTTTCAAGAAAAAGGGAACCCAACTGTCTATAGTTCAGGCCAACCTCTGTTATGTTTTTTTGATTGAGTTAACTGGCATCGGAATCTGAATGTCTTTCACAGAGTTATGGTTGTCCAGCTCATTCAGACATTTTGTTTCTCTTGCAGCAAACTTTTTATCTTCTGTATTTCCAAGCTCCTATATTTTGAACTAGACAATCAGCTTCTAACTGTGCTGCACTTGCAATATTTCTTCTCGAACTAAACTTCTACACCAATATCATTTTGTGTTTTTTTAAACTCTGATGCTATTGTTTCGGCCATTAAATTGAAATGTATTCCCCAAGCATATTTGATATTTAACTGTGCTTTGGTAAGGTGCCAGGTGCTACTGGACAAGTAGATACATAAATACATATCCGTGGTGTACAACAGCAAGTAAGAGAATTGTTTCCATCTCATGCCATATATTTGTGTTGTATCCGTATCTGAATTGCTCCTGTGTGCAGGTAACATAGGCAACAATTCAAGAATCGTAGGAACCTATGGCTTTTGGAATTATGTTAGGAAAATTCTCTTTTGTAAGAAGGCCAAATCTCAAGTGACCATGTATTTCAGGTATCTGTTTCGTCTCCATTTTTAGGGTTCCTTGAAGTTCTACTGAAATGGCTATTTTGAGTGTCCTCTATCATTTCAATATGAAGTAACACGAGAAGTCAAAATTTGTTGCATTTTGGTACCCCTGTTCTGCTTAACTAAGATGTGCTTTGAATCCAAATCGGAAGCAACTATTTACTCATCCTATTCTGACTTCTATGTATGCCCAAAGTATAACATCAATTGTAACAAATTATGTAGTTCTGTAGATTTCATTGCTTCCCCATGGTTTTAACATGTCAGAGCTGGAGAATCATCATGCAGCTGCATCTCCGTTAGGATCAGGGGAACGTTCCCCGTTTATAAAGACCAAATGAGCATAATATTTTAGAGTTAGTTCTTTTTTGACTGAAAGTCTGCCAAAATTTATAATGGTTGTGAAGCTTCTTGCTCTGATTTGTCGACTGAAGTAGCAGAGATCATCGTGGCTAAATCATCTTTGTATGGTGTGAAAGGTTGCTGATTGTCTGAACGTTCTTTATTCTGCAAATGAGTGTAAATCTTGTCTGCTACTGGAATATTAATGATTATTTACAACATTTGATGATGTGATCACATGCATTATGTATCTGAATCTGATATGTTCTGAAGGTTTTTAAGTGACCAAGCACATTTCTCATTTATAGCTGCTCAGTCTGCATCTATACACAAAACCACTCTCGGGGCATGTACATTTCTAGCTCTGTTTGAAGCCATCCCTCTGCAACCATTTCATTCTCCATCCAAATTGGATTCCCTGGTCACAATACATACTTATTTTAAATTATCTTTTGAACAAAGTTCACTCTGGATGACAATTATGTTTGTATTTTGACTATGAGTCACAAAGTTTTGGCGTGGCAGCTGACATGCCTACTGGTGGCGGTGGTGCGTGGCTTTTGGGATGACGGTGTCAAGTGCTTTGTGTACACATTGCACTCCAAATGTCCGTCAAAATGTCCACACTAAAGATAGATTCAAATGAAAAGGAAAACATTGCAACGTGGACATGACCCGGTCGAAACCATGCCGAGTCAGCTTCAGCTGAGTAACCATCTTTGGTTTGAAAAGTTCAAGTTGCAAGTTGTCCTGTTTTTAAGTTGAGGTATGAAATCTGCACTTCTCAATTAGTTGAAGGACTAAATATAGACTTTATCATTATTTCATGCTGGCGTGATTCTTATTTGGTCAAAGTTTGACGTGCATGGCACGTGCATGGTCAAAGCGTGAATACATCATGATATCATGGCATAATAAGGGCATGTACAATGGGGGCGCTATCAGCAGGCGCTAGGGTCTAATTACCGGCCGTTTTGCCCAATTCCTGGTCGAGGCTGGGATTTTTTTTTGCGTCGACGCTGGTTCTGTCGTCGGGCGCTCCAACTCTCCCGTGAGATTGTTTTGAACGGTTTGGCATCCGCATGCTCCTTCTAGCGTTGGATACAGGAACGCTTACCCAGGCGCTTAGCACAAAATTATTTTTTTCAATTACCTAAGCGCCTACATAAGCATCCTCCCATTGGAGATGCCCTAAATGATGAGATATAGACCTTGAGTGCCACCATGTCCACTCATAATGTCCATAAACAACAAAACTCAAAGTAATAAAGCTCTTATTCTTACAATAACTTTACTGCGAAGCACCTGCTTCTGTCAGGATCAGTGCAAATTTTCCATGATTGGAGCGAGATTGTTGAAAGACGAGACCGGAGATGATCGATGATGCATTAGAAACATGGCCAAGTCTAGCTAGAATTTGATCATCCATCTCTGGCCGGCAACATCGTGACAGCGTCCATGAACTCCTCGTCGGCGACGAGCCTCTCCATCGCGTCCGGCGAGATGCACACCTCCAGCGACATGCTCCCTCCCCGCTCCGGCCCCTGGTACACCGTCGCCTTCCCGTCCATCTTGCTCCCGCCGCCGCTACGCACGGCGGACGGCTCCCCCCACCCAAAGTCGTTCCCGAACACGTCGAACCGCGGCGAGCTCCCGGTCACCAGCGCCGCGCCTCCGGACATAAGGCTCCCAAAGTACCGGAACTGCGGCTCCCTGATCCAGCTCTCCAGCCACTCCCTCACGGACTCCTCGTTGAACGACGCCACGGCGCGGTTCAGCTGCCACGCCGTCCAGCCCAGCCCCCTGCCCAGGATCTCGCCGACGGTGCAGCTCGCCGTACCGGGCACTAGCGCGTTGCCCATGTATCCCGGCGGTATGCCGCTCAGACGCCCTCGGCATCCGACGGCCAGGCTGTAGGACGTCTCCTTCCCCGGCGGGAGGCGCCGCGCTCGGGAGACCGCTCGCCACAGGTGTGCGAGCAGAGCCTGAAGAGAGGAGATGGTGGCGGTGGCCGTGCCCGCCATCTCGCCGTTCGCCCTCGCCTTGAGCTCCTTGACGCTCGCGGCGGAGAAGGTGAAGAAACACTCTTGCACGGTCGGGGGTTCGAACCGCCGGACGGCGTGCTGCAGCTTGCTGAAAGGCAGGGGGATCGGCACGGGGCTGGCATCAGTGAACCACCTCCGGTGCACCCGCGCGGAGATCTCACTTAGGTCGCTCGTTGCTCCTCCTCCCCGGTTGATCTCCGACCAAGCGTGCAAGAACTCCCAAAAGACGAAGCCGTCGCCGACGGAGTGGTTCAGCGACACGCCGATGAAGACGCCGTCGGCGAGCTCGGTGACCTGTGCCGACAGCACGGGGAGCGAATCGACGGCTGCGTCCGCGCCAAGCGCCCCGTTCAACGGGAATAAGTCCCAGACGACCGATGACGGGGTGTACACCGAGCCGGCGATGTCCGCGACGGCGACGCCGGGCGCCGTCGCGTGGACGAGCTCGGCACCTTCCCCAGTGCAGCGCAGCCTGACGTTGACTGTCCCGTCGCCCCGCTCCTCGACGGCGAGACGGCCGGCCAAGTGGTAGTACCTGCCCAGGGCGTGCGCCAGGGACGACGTGAGGCTGCCGACGAGGCGGCCGCCGCCGGCGGGAGGCGCGGGCAGGAGGAGGCCCTTCTGGATGTAGTCTACGCTGATCAAGCGGAGGTCCCAGGGCGTGAGGTGGATGTCCTCCCGCGGCGGCGCGTTGCCGTTTGACGGCCGGACCATTCGCCGGGACACGATCCGGACGGTGCCAGCGGCGACTCCTGCTTCTTCCATGTCCATGCTCGTTCAGTGGACCATCCAACATGCCTTCTTGTCCTGTAGTCATATGCAAACACTCGAATCACAAAGCTAGAATATTGTACCGTTCTCATGGCATCTCCAACGCGGAAAAGGCCAACTCCAACACGCGATGCCGACCCCAATAGTCCAGCCGCAACACTTTAAGTTTAAGGGTAAACGGATAGAATAAGCCGTCCACCATGGAGAGCAAATGGACCATTGACCGTTTCTGGTCTGTTTTTGACTCATTTTCGGTCAAATTTTAGCCACGTTTGCAACTGAAAGAACCACGTCCTCCCATAATCCACCCGTCAATGGCACATACACCCTTTTTCTCTTCCCCTGCCCTCCCTCTGCCCCCCGCCCCGCCATCGCCGTCGCCACCCCCGTTACTGGCCGCGTCACCTTCCATCAAGGTCGTCCAAACCAGCGCTACGTCATGCCATAACTGTCCTACACCCGCATTCCAGAGAGCTTTTTGCTGGCGTTCGTGGTTCCTTGTTGACGGTGGGAGAGAAGCTACGCCGCCGATGTCGCTCGTCGTCCCCAACAACTTCCAGCAGGTCGTTCATTGCTGCAGGGCGCCCACCACCACCACCGACCCCAAACCTTGCTTTGTTGTCTACGAGGGGAGCACGAGTGCACTATTTGGCCGCATCTTCACCTTGACCGCAAGGCGTTCCACTCTTTGCTCACAAAGAACAATGGATAGCGGGGATGAGTATTTCTTTCACAACTTCATTTGCTCATCGGATAATTCATCCTCGGATGATGAAGAGCTTGTGGTGGCTGTATTGGTCGTCCATGACCACATTAGTAGGAGGCGGCCTCGGTTCAGGGGATAAATCCCTGTCGATGCTCTGGCCTTGAACCTCAACAGGGAGAAAGGCCACACCCTTCTGTATGTCGATTACTTTGAGAATGTCGCACTCTTCAAACCACACCAATTTCATCGCCGAGAGATTGTTGGCGATCAATGCCAACAGAGGCTTTCGAGGCATACTTGGCAGTATAGATGGTATGCACTAGAAATGGAAGAACTGTTCATTTGCTTGCCATGGTCAGTAAAAGGGGCATGTGAAAGGTGCCATTGTCATACTTGAAGCGGTGGCTTCACAAGATCTGTGGATATGACATTCTTTCTTTGACATGGCTGGTTCTCACAATGATATAAGTGTTCTTCAGCGTTCACCAGTGTTTGCAAGGCTTGCAGAAGGCCACTCCTGGAGGTCAACTATGAGGTCAATGGCCGCAATTACGACAAGGGATATTACCTAGCTGATGGTATCTATCCTCAGTGGTCCACTCTTGTGAAGACCATACCCAATCCGCAAGGAGAGAAGAGACAGAGCTTTGCCCAAATGCAGGAGAGTGCTAGGAAGGATGTGGAGCGTGCTTTTGGTGTGCTTCAATCTCGATGGGGTATTGTTCGAAACCATGCATTGACATTGAGCACTCATAAGCTTTGGGAGGTGATGACTGCTTGTGTGATCATGCACAACATGATCGTGGAGGTCGAGCATGATGATAGCATCAAGGGTTTAATTTCCAGGGTGAAAAATGTTGAGTCTGAGCAGCCACCTCATGCAACCATTGAACAATTTGTTCATTTTCATCGTGAAATGCGTGATTAGCATACTCATGTCCAGCTCTAGGATGACTTGGTTGAGCATATGTGGACTCACATTCGCAACCAATAGATTTATCGATTTAATTTCTTTTCTTGCAAACAAATTTTGATTGGATTGTAAGGCTATTTGATATTGTTTTTATTTGGACTGAGTTGTAATGAGACCATTTCAGGAGTGGAACTATTTGCTATGTTTGATTTGAACTATTTGCTATGCTTCATTTTAGTATGCAGGTTGATCTCCAACTGACGAGATGCGGCCGAAATACGGCCGCGCGTTGGGCGCACGGCCGGCGCATCCACGAATCCATGCGGACGCACCTCTATTGTCACTCTAATGGACGAAAAACGGTTAAAACGGACGTCCATTTGAGACCGTGCGTTCGAGTTGGCCTAAACACTTTTCACCCGCAAATTCTGCCAACATTCGGCCGGGTTCCGATCATCCAATCATGTTTCTTAATTTTGAACCATAGGCTACGACTATTGAGTTATGCATAATTAGACGAAAAATAAGCTACATACATCATTTTTTTGAAGAGAGTTTAAACAAAAAATACTGGGACGAAAAGTAGATGAGTAGAAGACCTGTGGTGTAGGTACGCGTGCTGCAACTCACAATACGCCGGCCGAACGTCTGGACTACTCCGAATTTGTTTATGTGCTATATGAGGGATTCGAACGTTCAGGCTAATTTGAGAATCAGCCTTAGAGGGTAAAAATGTCCGGACCGTCCGGCCCGAATATTTGAGCACGTTTTGGTGTCCCGGTTGGAGATGCGCCTGTCCTCTGCCTCGTTGGGCATCTAAGTGGCTGCATTGATATCGACATGCCCAGTTGGCTTTACCCCTCCTTTTGCTCCATCAAGTTCATCTTTAGAGGTCATGTTTTTCGGTATCAATATTTTTTGCGGGAAGTTTTTCGGTATCATTGTAAACTAAATGATACTAGTGTGGAAATTTGTTATAATATACTTGTATGATGTTTTTCAGGCATCACTTGAATAAAATTTAATGATATGAAAATGTCAAAACAAAAAATGCACAACCCCTTCATTTCATAATTTAGTTCATAATTTAGTGCTTAAAGAATTTTGAGTGAACTCCAGTTTTACTCCGTGATTTGACAATTTTTATGCTAATTACCTAATTTAATAACTTATCATTTTAAAAACCCATTTAGTGAATGTTTTGTCGATTTTTGCTCTCTTTTAAGTATTTCAAGTTGCAGACAGTTTCTCTAGTGGGTGTTTTTATTGCCAGACAAACCGTCAATGGAGTTATGTCTAGTTTGATGCAGCACCTGAACGCAAATGTCTTGAAAAAGAATGAGATAGAAACTCATCAAGCCGAAGCGGGTGCATACCGAAACTAGATGGCCGTGAGGAAAATATTTGTTTGACTATGTCATTTAACCGATTCGAGTACAAGGAAAATCCCCGGAAGAAAAATTGGAACGCGGCACATCATATGTACCCGATGACCGGACCACACATGATAGGTCAGTAATGGGATAAAATCTAGTAACCCTCTATTAAATGGGGTAAAATCTGATGTGACTTTCATTAAATGGGCTAATCCAGGATCACCTGATTTTTTTTTTAGAAAAAGAGGATGTACCCCCGGCCTCTGCATCTAGACGATGCATGCAGCCATATTATTAATTATTCACAAAGACCATACAAGGTGATACATCAACAAGCCTGAAGCCACCATCTTGGCAACACCGTTGCTACTCCTATCCCTTTGATGAAGGCGTGCCGAATGTCCGGGCCTAATACCAAACAGACATCGCACTAAAGCCTAACATCTAAAGCCGTGTGTCCCCTCCAAACCACTACCTGGATTGGGTCCCACACCGGTTCAGGCACACTCCCAGTGAGCACCGCACGCTGCAAGGGCCGACACCTCCATCATCCCTCGGTCCATCCTCAGAGCAAAATTTTTGCATCAACCTTGGCAGGCCTCTCTGCCATCAACGCCACCATGACGCTAGACAACTTCCTCCTCCTGCGCGAGTTCATCTCCAGACGCGCCCATCGCCGAACCTCCGCGACACCATGCCGCCAGGATCCGCCGTCGGCCTCGCGGTAGATGTAACACCGCTCCTCCTCTTGTCCCCTCCAGCCAGCGCGTGCTCCAAAACGATGCCCCCAGAAGGGACACGACATCGAAGGTGCCATCATCGTCAGATCCGGTAGACCCAGATCAAGGGTTTCCCCTGGAGCTCACGCCGTCGCCGCTGCCGGAGCTACGCAACGCCCAACACCCATAGCATCTCTTGCCCGACCTGAGCCTCCCAAGACGGCGCCTCCATGGAGGTTACGACGCGCAGGGCGCCGCCGCCGCCCAATCCAGACTGAATTTTAGACTTTCGTCCGGGAGGGGTTCGGATGTGGATAGGAGGGACCTCGGCTTCGCCTCCAAGGAGGGTAACGGCGTCGTGGGACGCCGCCGATGCCGGGCCGGACCAGACGGCCAAAGTTTCCTCCGGTCCCTTTCCTCTTTGTGGTCTTGTTCTTGGCGTTGCTCCAGTCTCCATCAAGCTTTGATCTTACCCCGGCTCACCTCCCTTGCCATGCTTGGTGTGGTGGTGCCCGTGGCTCAGACGGCCCGTGCACAGTCATAGGGGTACAAAAAGTGTACCCCTCTTTTTGTACACCGATAGGAGCCCCCGTGCCTGGGCCACACATAAGCGCGACACGTTGTTGGGCCAGGCCTAGCACGGTGTGCGGGCAGGCGGGGCGGTTTTCACCGTGGTAAAATTTTCCGTGCGCTGCGCCTCCCACGACCCACGCGCGTGGCGCGGGGTGGAGGGGCGTGCGTAACGTGGGCGGCATGCGTGGGGCGGTTTCTGCAGGCATGCGTCACGCCGCTATAAATGCGAAAGGAGGCGGCCTACGCCTTTACCGTAAATGGGGGGAGGTGTGGAGGCGCGGCCCGCTTACTGGATGGGGCCGAGGCGCGGTCGTCTAGGCGTCCACTCCCCACGATCACGGGGTGGGGAGGGGTCGCTTCACCCGTCCTTTCGGTCCTGCTCGTTCGCCACGTGCCTCCCATGCGTTCGAGGTGGCGAGCGGTGGAGGCGGGAAACCGAGCCGTCGCTGGTTGGGGTGGCGGGTCGGTCCCGGCCCCCCTCGCCTTCTGTGTCTTGATTGGCCGAGCGGGGCGGTTGAGCTCCAGCCCCACCCCTTTATAAAGGGCGGAAGGAGGGGACGACGCCCCGCACTCCTCCATCTTCTTTCTCCTTCAGCTTCTGCTCCTCTCTTCTGTCCGCCATGAAGAGAGAAAACCTCGGCTCCTCAACGGTGGCGGCGAGGGTCGCCGCTCGACAACGCGTCCCCCCTTCTCCTGCACCTGCGGTGGCCGAACCGGCCACGAGGGGAAGAGGGAGGGGGCGGGGCCGCGGGCGAGGTCGGGGTGCTCGGGGAAGAGGAGGACAGGGCGGCCCGCTGGCCTTGCCCCCGCCAGCAGCTCCTCCTCCAATGGAAGGTCATGTTGGAGATGACCCTTGTGAGTTCTTCGTTAGGATGCGGGGGTCGCCGCGCCGTCGCCTTCGTCTCCCGACTCCATTTGCGCGGGAGATGGAGGTGAATCCGCCGGAGTCGCTGCGGCTGCACATGAGGGGTTGTGGGATCAGTGGCATGCGGGCCCGCATCGACTTCCCTGCCCCTCATGTGATGTATCTTCGCCAAGGATGGAAGAGGTTCGCTCGCATCCACAGCCTGACGGATGGGCTCACCCTCCACTTCAAGTTAATGGAGGACGGCCACCTCTCCGTCAAGGTCTTCGGGCACCTCAGGACTCGCGTGAGGTGCTGCATGGAGACCTCCTCCGATGACGAAGACTCCTCCTCGAACGAGGGTGACGAGGAGGACAGCAGCAGCGACGACGAGGGCGGTGGACGGCAGGATGACGGGTCCGACTAGGTGTCGGGCGCTGCTCCTGGTGGCACCGGTGACCCCATCATCCGCGTCGCCGGCTCCTTGAACTTCTCGGGGCCGTCTCCTTGGTGGCTGGCGTAGGGAGGCTGCGGAAGAGGAAGAGGAAGAAGGCGGGCGGCAAGGTCGTCATGTCGGAGTACGCGGGCACCGACGCCTTCGACGCGTACTGACGTCCTGCCGCCTTGTCTTCGAGCTCTGCCTCCGGCGCCGTAATCACCGTCCAGCCCTTGGGAGGCTGCCGAGATGCCTTCTCGGTGTCTTCTTGAAAGTGCAACTAATCCCCGGGTGGTTTTGGTAATTAATAACAACATATATATCATTGAACTAATATTCTCTTGAGAATCATTTCAGAAAAGTTCGATGATGTGGGTATGGAAATGTCTGAAGAAGTGGACCCCTCAAAATGCTAAGACAAGCATTGGCAAAAGCTCAAGACTCCATTTTTGGTTTAGTGATCAAAGATCACATTGAGTCCATAGGAAAGCCAATACTATTAAAAGGGGATGAGGTTGTGTTAATGTTCTCGTTGCTCAAGTGCTTGGTGATCTAACTCCCTCAACTATCAGCACTATTCACTACTTAACACACACCCATAAGTAATCTCGGTCACACCGATTTCTCCAACTCAGTCCCACCGAGATGAACCACTTCAGTTGTTTCTCCAAACCCTAAATTCTCGGTCACACCGATTCTGAGTTTCGGTCTCACCGAAAAAGGGCTGCCAACCTTCTGTGATCGGTTGACATCAATTCGGAATATCCGAGTTTATATTTTCGGTCTCACCGAGATGGCAAACCCTAACCTTTGACTCACTTCGGTCTCACCGAGATGGTATTTTCGGTCCCACCGAAAATCCCAACGTTCACTATATTTGAACTTTCGGTCTAACCGAGTTTTCACTTCGGTCTGACCGAGATTGGTCAAATGTGTGTGTAACGGTTGGATTTTGTGTGTAGGCTATATATACCCCTCCACCCCCTCCTCATTCGTGAGGAGAGCCATCAGAAAGTACCACCACTTCTACCACACACTTTCTGAGAAGTGAACCACCTACCCTTGTGTTGAGATCAAGCCATTCCATTCCTACCATATGAAACTTGATCTCTAGCCTTCCCAAGTTGCTTTCCACTCAAATCTTTCTTCCACCACAGCCATATCAGTGAGGAGAGTTGAGTGTTGGGGAGTTTATCACTTGAAGCACAAGAGCAAGGAGTTCATCACCATCAACACCGTCTATTACCTTTTGGGGGGTGGTGCCTCCTAGATTGGTTAGGTGTCGCTTGGGAGCCTCCGTCGGGATGTGGAGTTGAACCAAGAAGTTTGTAAGGGCAAGGAGATCGCCTACTTCGTGAAGATCTACCCCGAGTAAGGCTAGTCCTCCGTGGGCGTAGGCCGTGATGGAATAGACAAGGTTGCTTCTTCGTGGACCCTTCGTGGGTGGAGCCCTCCGTGGACTCGCGCAGCCGTTACCCTCCGTGGGTTGAAGTCTCCATCAACGTGGATGTACGATAGCACCACCTATCGGAACCACGACAAAAATCTCCGTGTCACCAAACTGCATTTGATCTTCTCCACCTCTCTTTTACATGTGCAATTTACTTTCCGCTGCATAAACTCTAGAATTGCATGTGTAGGGTGTTACTTGAACTGATCTTGTTTGTGAAACTGCCAAAAACATTGCATGATCTAAAGGCAGATTTTTTATATTGTCAAGTAGTCTAATCACCCCCCCTCTAGACCTACTTTCGATCCTACAAGTGGTATCAGAGCTTTGGTCTCCATTGCCTTGGTTTCCATTGCATTGGACTCCATAAGCTTGGTTTCACAACCTAGGAGAGTATGGCGTCTAGTGAGGGTAATTATCATAGAGGTCCTTACTTTGATGGTACAAATTTTGCTAGTTGGAAGCATAAAATGAAAATGCATATTCTTGGTCATAACCCAGCCGCATGGGGCATTATTTGTGTTGGCATGCAAGGTGACTTCTTTGAAGAAGGAAAAGTTCCGGATCGCGAAGCTACACCCGAAGAACTGAAGATGTTGCAAAATAATGCTCAAGCTTGTGACATTCTCTTCAATGCTTTGTGTCCCGAAGAGTTCAACAAAATCAGCCGTCTTGAGAATGCTAAGGAGATTTGGGATACTTTGGTTGAAATGCACGAAGGTACTGAATCTGTGAAGGAATCAAAGCTGGATATTCTTCAAGGTCAGCTTGACAAGTTCAAGATGAAGGATGGTGAAGGAGTCGCTGAAATGTACTCTAGGCTTGCTCTCATCACAAATGAGATTGCTGGCTTAGGAAGCGAAGAAATGACCGACCGATTCATCATTAAGAAGATTCTCAGAGCTTTGGATGGAAAGTATGACACCGTGTGCACTTTGATCCAAATGATGCCAAACTACAAGACTCTCAAGCCAACTGAAGTCATTGGAAGGATTGTTGCTCATGAGATGACACTTAAGGATAAGGAAGAGCTTCTCAATAAGTCAAGTGGTGCTTACAAAGCTACAAGTGATGCTCCTACTACCTCAAGTGACAAGTTAGTTTCCAATGAAGACATAAGCCTAATGGTCAGGAACTTCAACAAGTTCTACAAGAATAGAGGCAAAGAGAGAAGCTCAAAGTCTAGATCATATGATGGAAAGAGATCTTCTAGTCGTGATCGAAACTGCTACAATTGTGGAAGACCCGGACACTTCTCAAATGAGTGTACGGCTCCCCACAAGAGAAGAGAAGAATCTCCAAGAAGAAGAGCAAGAGATGAGTCACCTCAGAAAGAGAGAAGGAGTAGAGATGATCGTTATGAACGAAGACCTCCTCGGAGAAGCAAGGATTCGGAGAGGAAAGACAAGTCATCAAGGAGCTACACAAGAAGAAGACATCAAGCTCATGTTGGTGAATGGGTCTCCGGCTCCGACTCTGACAGTCAATCCGATGGAAGCTATCACTCCGACTCCGACTATAGTCAAGATGAAGGTGTTGCCGGACTTGCACTCGTATCCTCCAACTCCAACTCCTACGACTTATTTGATTCACCGAATGAGGGAATTGGAAGATGCTTCATGGCTAAAGGCCCCAAGGTAACACACCCTGAGTTCATTGACTTTGATAGTGATGAGGATGACTTACTTGGTGAAGATGAGCTCTTGCATGATAAATCTAGTGAGCTTAGTAATGATGAAAATGCTAGTAGTCTTTATAGTCGAGAAGAGTCGAATGACAATGCTATGAAGGAGATTGAGCGTCTAACTAAAGAACTAAACACTCTTAAGTTAGCTCATGAAACAAGTCAAGAAGATCATAGAGAGCTCCTAAGATCTCATGAGAAGCTACGCTTCGAGAAGCTCACTCTAGAGCAAGAACATGAGTTTCTAAAAGCGATCAATGACGATCTTCGAAAGAAGAGTTCTTCATATCTTGCCAAACGACTTCTCTTGTCTAATTTCTTGCCACCTATTAAGACTAAGCATGACAAGCATAAGAAAAATTCTTCCTCTAGTAGTAACAATAACAATGTTAAATCCAATGTTGTTACTTCTAGTAGTTCTCTTGATTCCACTAACAATGTTCCAAGCCAAGTTACACTTGAGCAAGAAAATAGCCTATTGAAGGAAATCATAGAGAAAGGTGTCTACAAGAGTCTTGCCGGAAGCAAGAACTTTGAGGAGATTGTTCGCAAACAAGGAAGACACCGGAAGAATCAAGGGATTGGTTTTGAGCAAAAGTTCAACGCCAAAGGTGTTGAGTGGGAAGAAGGTCAATACCCTACTCCATAGTTTGTTTCACAAAAGGAGAAGTATGATCCTACTTCTTCCAATGTGGAACAAGCTCAAGATGACCTTCCACCACAAGACCACAAGCTAAAGGCCAAGGACAAGCTTCAAGAGGAGATTGATGCATTCATTGAAGCACCTCAAGCCATGGTCAAGTGGGTTCCCAAGGACACATCAAGTTCTACTTCGTCAAGCTCAACTACAACACCAAGGATTCCCATCAAGATGATGTGGATCCCAAAGAAGAAGAACTAGTAGGTTCTTGAGGGTGACTCCGCCAACAAACTTCACTCATATTCATTTTGGCAAGAACTTGTGCAATCAACTTCCACATCATGCACTTGTTCATGGAGTCACAAACCCTCTTGTTGGTAAGTCAAGGGACAAGGTAATCATTGCTTTCATGGACATCATTTTTTGTGCACTTCACTCTATGTCCATGGATATTCTTGTTTGTTCCTTGTGGGACTAACCCATGTAGGTATTGAAAGTGCCCTAATCCAAAGGATTGCTCCCAACTCTTGATGGTCTACATCAACATTGAGCATCCACATCTTCAACATCTACATGAAGTCTTCTACGACAACCCAAGGTTAGTTTGACCCTTTAAAAGGGGTTCTCACATCTAGGGGGAGCTTTGCTCTAAAAATTGAGCTAAAAGCATCTCCAAATGATGTGAACACATAAATGCTTTATGTAAAAGTGGTAATCCCACTTGTGCTTAAACGATGAGTATGACCTATGATCAAATGTTCTCATTTGACTCCTAAGTCAATATACTCATATATAGATGACCTAGTCATCGACAATTTGTGTGCTAGTAGCTAGAGTTTTGGTTGTGCATGTTTGACACATATTTCAGTTGCTATCTTATTGTGTGAGCATGTTGGATGCATGATTTTATCCATTCAAGGACATCCATTTGTTGTTTTGATTGTTTTGGTTTCTTTTTCTGGCCAAATGGATGGACAAGAATGCCTAAGCACTTTCCCTAGCTATCTATGCTATCTTGTCTCAAAATTCTATTCATGCTTATATCACAACTTTGAACAAGTCTTTTTCGGACAGTCCGAGTGAGGAGCACTCGGAACCACCGATTCGTCTAAGGCTGACTTCCAAAACCTTCTAAGTCTATTTCGGTCTGACCGGCTTCTCAGTCTCGGTCCAACCGAAACACTTAGATTGATCTAGGTTTCATCTCGGTGAAACCGAGTTCAAAATCTCGGTCTGACCGATATGTGTAACTGCACAGCAGAAATACATCTCGGTGACACCGAGTTTTTCAACTCGGTCCCACCGACAGTACGGGGTTATATATACTGAGGGCTGCGCGCGATCTATTCCTTTCAAACCGTTCGCCCTCCAAGACCCCTGCTGCCGCCGCCCTGCTCTAAGGATCGTCGCCGTCGTCGCCTGTGTGCCCTTGCCGCAGGTCTCCGCCGCCGTCAACGGTAATCTTCTCCTCCGTTGCCGCCGTAGAGGGACACCACCAAGTTAGGGTGTGTCTCAATCCCTATTCATGCTCCACTTCTGATTCTTGCATGATAGGACTGCCCTGATTCAATCCACGTTTGATATGATCCCAATACATTGCTCAGATCGTTTAGTTTCGAGGAAAATTCTTAGGTTTAGGTTTCCACGGAATGCATCTCGGTGAAGCCGATTCCTGAAACTCGGACTGACCGATTTGGTCTCTGACCATTGCACTACACAGTTCGGTCTGACCGAGTTGTGAAAATCGGAATGTCCGAAGTGAAGTTTCTATGAAACCCTAGTTTTTCGGTAGGACCGAAACCCATTTCGGTCTGACCGAAAGTGGTGTGTAGGTTCTGTTGAATACTTCGGTTACACCGAAACTTGAAATCGGTTTGACCGAAATACATTCTGTGAAAACTCAAAACTAAGTTTTTAACTCATTTTTTTACAAAAACTTCTGCAGTTGTGATAACTCTTCTATTCTGCCTATACCTTATCTATTCACAGGTCTTTCAGCCATGTCAGATGTCAGTGACAGCCAGAACAGGTCCGAATCACCATTTGCTGAGATTCCAGAGGCAGGTACAAGTCCTGAGGCTAGCAGCTCTAGTGATGATGGTGAGAGGAGTACCCCCAGTGGTCTGCCTCCTGCTGCTACGAGAACCAGGAAGAAG
This sequence comes from Secale cereale, assembly GCA_902687465.1. NCBI lineage: Eukaryota > Viridiplantae > Streptophyta > Magnoliopsida > Poales > Poaceae > Secale > Secale cereale. Next base: position 567,750,451 of record LR738709.1, read on the forward strand.
AGAACGTCTGATTCTGAGGATTCCGATTTCGTTGCTGAGGAAGTTACCTCCAAGCCAAAGAGGCAAGTGGTCGCCAAAGAGCTCCAAGGGCAGCAGCCAAAGAAAGGCATGAGCAAAGTGAAGCAGTCTGCAGTTGCCAAGAAGCTAAACTTGGAAGAGCCAGCTCCAAGCAAGGTGAAGAAGACTTCCAAAAGGAAGAGAGTTGTTTATGCTGAACCTCAAGTTGATGATGCTGAAGAAGAAGAAGAAGATGCACCCCAGCCTCCTCCTCAGAAAGCTAAGTTCATGGGTGATGCTATTCGGGCTCAAGCCTCCTCCAAGCCCAAGAAGCCTGCTCCAGCTAAGGCAGCTCCAGCAAAGCCTAAGAGGACAACCAGAAGCATTCCAGCTTCTGAGAAGAACAAAGGTGAGATGCCACCTTCTGAGTCAGATGAAGAGCATGTGTTGCTCAAGCTCCGGCCCAGATTGCCACTCCACAATGATGCTCATCCTCAAGCTGAGGATATGAAGGCAAGGAAGGACAAAGGTCTCAGGCTATGGAGACAATCTGATCCATATGCCGTAAGAAGAAGGACTGCTGTGGACCCCAGATTCCACACCAAAGAGCAGCAGGATTTCTATGAGACCGTGCTAATGGATAAGAAGCCCATTGTTGCTGACACCAGGTATGTCGACTGGAAGTACATTGACAGCAGAGAGCATCGGGACTTCTTTCCCCATGTGCATGAGAGCTTTACTGCATGTGGAGTTGCTGACTTTGTGGGTCAAGAACTGACAGCATGGAACGACGAGATGATCATGCAGTTCTATGCCACAGCCCATTTCTACCCCGATGGCAAGATCACATGGATGACTGAAGGTCAACGGTTTTCTTCAACTGTTGCAGAATGGGCAGAACTTCTGAACGCTCCAGTGCAGAGAGAGAACGACATTGATGTCTATGGGATTCCTAAGAAGAGTCATGATTCCATGAAGAATATGTACAAGGAGATCCCAGCTGCTGATTTGGAGGGATGGAAACTCGGCTCAGTGTATTATCTCCAGGCAGGTCTGACCACCACTAACACTATCCTGAGGCATACTTTGATGCCTAAGTCAGGTGACCACCGGATGATACGAGGCTATTCTATCAACATGCTGCACATTCTCGATGAGAAGGCACCTTTTAAGGTGATGGACTTGATGGTAGAGACCATCAAGAGGACTGCAGCTGACCAGAAGAGGTCGTGTGGGTTTGCACCGCAGATACAGATGCTTATCAACGCCAAGTTTGGCACGGGCAAATTCATGTTGGATAGGAAGCACTTACCACTGCAGCCAGAGCATGAGGACAACGTAGTTGTGATGGATGAAGAGGATCCCACCTCAGTTGAAGGGCAAGCCAAGATCGAAGCTGCAAAGAAAGCCAAAGCTGACAGAGAGGCAGCAGCAGCAGCAGCTAAGCCAAAGAGCTTTGGAGATCAGATTCTTGAAGCAACCCGGAGAATTGAACAACGCCTGGCCAGCATTGAGAAATCTCAGGAGAGCCTTGAGAGGATCGTCGAGGACAAGATCCACGCTCTAGACGTGAAGCTGACTGAGATTCAGGTGTCTGTCAACAAGCTTGAGGCAGACATGGAGGAGACTAGGCAGGAGAGAGCAGAGCTTATGCAGGATGATATAGTCCAGGACTCTCATCGCCAGACTGCTCCGGTTCCCAGAGGATCCAGGTCTGCAGCTATCCCAGTGACGGACTCCAGGGCTACCACTTCAGCACCAGCTACAGCTCCAGCAGTTCCTTCAGCTCCAGCATCCACTCCTCCAGCGCAGACATCAGCAGAAGTCTTCGCCGACGCAGCTATCTCTACACCGACATCGACCCAGACGGGAGCAGCCAGCCGAGCCCGCAGTGACGTTTAGCTCTATACCTTTTCGAACTTTTTGGTAACTTGTTGCCAAAGGGGGAGAAATTGTTATAGATCATAGGGCTTCGAGAGAGAGAGTGCTCTTTCGTCTTTTCGTTCTTTTGCCGTTTTCCTTGAGATACATTGGTTTCTTTTGGTTCCAGATACTTTAAGTGTGCTTGCTACTACGTTTGATGCTACCTTAATGAGTGCTTAGTCATACTATGCTTTAATGTGTGCTTATTGTTTCTCATATGCTATTTCTTATTGTATGGCTATTTACTCTTGTCTTGGTGATTGAGTGCATGTTATTCATTCTTATCATTTTGTGCGCTCCACCAAGATGTATGTGACATGGAAGAGTGACCCATAATCCTAATCGATTGTGCATTTGCATTCAAACGCAAATTTTAAATAATGCACAAATTTAGGGGGAGCTCTTGTTTATCACATACTTCTCAAAGCGACGATATTATTCTTTGATTATATCTTTTGTCGAAGCTTTGATCTATATGTTGTCATCAATTACCAAAAAGGGGGAGATTGAAAGTGCAACTAATCCCTGGGTGGTTTTGGTAATTAATAACAACATATATATCATTGAACTAATATTCTCTTGAGAATCATTTCAGAAAAGTTCGATGATGTGGGTATGGAAATGTCTGAAGAAGTGGACCCCTCAAAATGCTAAGACAAGCATTGGCAAAAGCTCAAGACTCCATTTTTGGTTTAGTGATCAAAGATCACATTGAGTCCATAGGAAAGCCAATACTATTAAAAGGGGATGAGGTTGTGTTAATGTTCTCGTTGCTCAAGTGCTTGGTGATCTAACTCCCTCAACTATCAGCACTATTCACTACTTAACACACACCCATAAGTAATCTCGGTCACACCGATTTCTCCAACTCAGTCCCACCGAGATGAACCACTTCAGTTGTTTCTCCAAACCCTAAATTCTCGGTCACACCGATTCTGAGTTTCGGTCTCACCGAAAAAGGGCTGCCAACCTTCTGTGATCGGTTGACATCAATTCGGAATATCCGAGTTTATATTTTCGGTCTCACCGAGATGGCAAACCCTAACCTTTGACTCACTTCGGTCTCACCGAGATGGTATTTTCGGTCCCACCGAAAATCCCAACGTTCACTATATTTGAACTTTCGGTCTAACCGAGTTTTCACTTCGGTCTGACCGAGATTGGTCAAATGTGTGTGTAACGGTTGGATTTTGTGTGGAGGCTATATATACCCCTCCACCCCCTCCTCATTCGTGAGGAGAGCCATCAGAAAGTACCACCACTTCTACCACACACTTTCTGAGAAGTGAACCACCTACCCTTGTGTTGAGATCAAGCCATTCCATTCCTACCATATGAAACTTGATCTCTAGCCTTCCCAAGTTGCTTTCCACTCAAATCTTCCTTCCACCACAACCATATCAGTGAGGAGAGTTGAGTGTTGGGGAGTTTATCACTTGAAGCACAAGAGCAAGGAGTTCATCACCATCAACACCGTCTATTACCTTTTGGGGGGTGGTGCCTCCTAGATTGGTTAGGTGTCGCTTGGGAGCCTCCGTCGTGATGTGGAGTTGAACCAAGAAGTTTGTAAGGGCAAGGAGATCGCCTACTTCGTGAAGATCTACCCCGAGTAAGGCTAGTCCTCCGTGGGCGTAGGCCGTGATGGAATAGACAAGGTTGCTTCTTCGTGGACCCTTCGTGGGTGGAGCCCTCCGTGGACTCGCGCAGCCGTTACCCTCCGTGGGTTGAAGTCTCCATCAACGTGGATGTACGATAGCACCACCTATCGGAACCACGACAAAAATCTCCGTGTCACCAAACTGCGTTTGATCTTCTCCACCTCTCTTTTACATGTGCAATTTACTTTCCGCTGCATAAACTCTAGAATTGCATGTGTAGGGTGTTACTTGAACTGATCTTGTTTGTGAAACTGCCAAAAACTTTGCATGATCTAAAGGCAGATTTTTTATATTGTCAAGTAGTCTAATCACCCCCCCTCTAGACCTACTTTCGATCCTACACTTCTGCCACCCGTAGCTCGCCTAGGCGCCCCTTTTGCCCTTCTCGCCTCCTTGACCTGCCTCCTGAGGAGAGGGACAAGAAATGCATTATGGGCATCTTATCTCTTTTTAGTCTGTAAGCCTTCGGGCATCTGTTAAGTTTAAAACTTGTAATCCCCTTATTCATGTTTTCATTCCCTATGGACTGTACCTGAATGGAATGTTTTTAATGAAAAAGGAATGTTTGCCGGGTCATTTGCTCGTAGGAAAAAAACCCACAACAGGGAATAAATCCTTGATATCTTTAAGATAAACATTTCTTCGCCCGGCAACAGGCTCTGCCATTTCCCTACTTCGCTCGACCTTTCTCACGCCCTTGGCGGAGGTAGGGATGAAGTGGGCCCAGGCTCCTCGTTTCATCCTTCTGCTGCCGCGACTACGACCAAACTTAGACCCAGGAACGAGACCTAGGGCCTAGAGTTATGGGAGCACGGTAGCTTAAGGAAAAGAACGAGGTTTCACATACCTCAGTCCATAATGGAATGCATGATAAGGGATAAAGAACTCATCTGAAGCTGCAGCCCCCGGCAACCCTGGCCAGCCGTGGGCGAATTCTTGCCCTTGCAGCCTCCGGCAACACTAGCTTGCCGGGGCCTAGGCGCTGGTCTGTTCTTCTTTCCTTCCCCCAAGTGGCTTCGACAAGGATGTCTGTGCATCCTGTGAACCAAAGAATACAGAGGAAAGACAAAGACTCGACCTCTAAGCTAGGGGTTAGCCGCCGCTAAGCACTATGAACCCTAACCAAGGACGAGACTCGACTCAGCATGCATGCTATAACTTAGGGCGCCAGCGCTTCATTTATTTATGCTCAGGGTCTGCGCCTGGCTTTGTACAAAGGGTTACATGCCTTGCCGGCAAGGCTTGTACAAAAGGGTGGCTTGCCGGGGGGCCCGGCAAGCCGCGCCTTATGGATAAAACTTGCGAAGATGCTCGATGTTCCAAGAATTACTCACCAGAACGGCATCCTCGGTCTCCAGGCGGACTGCGCCGGGCCTGGTGACTCGTATTACCCGATAAGGGCCTTCCCACTTCGGCGTCAACTTGTTCGTATTCCTGGCTGATTGAACGCGCCGGAGAACAAGGTCGCCTTCCTCAAAGCTTCGGGCATGGACCTTGCGGCTATGGTAGCGGCACAAGGCTTGCTGGTAGCGTGCTGCTCTCACAGCCGCCCGAAGACGATCTTCCTCAAGGAGCATTGCGTCGTCTTGGCGCAGTTGCTCTTGCTCAAGCTCATCATAAGCGAGCACTCGAGGTGATCCGTATATGAGTTCCGTGGGGAGAACTGCTTCTGCCCCGTATATCAGGGCAAAGGGCGTCTGGCCGGTGGCTCGATTTGGCGTCGTCCTGATCGACCAAAGAACCGCCGGCAATTCATCAATCCAGCGCCTCCCGCTCTTGTGCAGCCTGTCAAAGGTCTTTGTCCTTAGTCCTTGCAGCACTTAAGCATTTTGCCCTCTCAGCTTGACCATTGCTTCGGGGGTGAGCAACGGAAGCGAAACAGACCTTGCTGCCGAGGTCTTGGGTATATTGCATGAAGGTGCGGCTTGTAAACTGTGTGTCGTTGTCGGTGATGATCCTATTGGGTACACCAAAACGGCACACTAGTCCCTTGAAGAACTTGACGGCTGACTGAGCTGTGACCTTCCTTACTGCCTCCACCTCTGGCCACTTTGTGAACTTGTCGATTGCAATGTACAAGTACTCAAAGCCCCCGACGGCACGGGGGAAAGGGCCCAGTATGTCGAGCCCCCAGACCGAGAAGGGCCAGGAGAGAGGAATGGTTTGGAGGGCTTGAGCTGGTTGATGAAGTTTCTTCGAATGGAACTGGCACGCTTCACACCTTGTGACCAGTGCCGTCGCATCCTGGAGGGCAGTGGGCCAAAAGAAGCCTTGCCGGAATGCCTTGCCGGCAAGGGCTCTCGACCCTATGTGGGATCCACATATGCCTCCGTGTATCTCTGACAACAGCCCCAGTCCTTCCTCTCGAGTGACGCACTTCAATTTCACACCGTTCGGTCTCCTTATGTACAGGACGTCATCGACGAACTGGTACATGGCAGACCGACGGGCTACTTTCTCCGCTTCTTCCTGCTCCTCAGGAAGTTCCCCAGTCTAAAGGAATCGGACGGTATGCTGCGCCCACGCTGGAGCCTGGGGCTCGACGGCGAGGACCAAAGGCATTTCTTCCGCCAAGGGAGCGGCCATCTCGACGGCAAAAGCTTGATGCTCCGCCGGAGTTAGCCCTCCGGTGGCGGGCTCAGTGTTTCCGGCAACATCCTTGTCGGCGGCTCCGGGGAGCTCGGCGGGAAAGTACTTGCCGGGCCCTGATTTCCTTCTCTTGCTCTGCTCTGTTGATGGATCAACGTGTTGGAAATATGCCCTAGAGGCAATAATAAATTGGTTATTATTATATTTCCTTGTTCACGATAATCGTTTATTATCCATGCTAGAATTGTATTGATAGGAAACTCAGATACATGTGTGGATACATAGACAAACACCATGTCCCTAGTGAGCCTCTAGACGACTAGCTCGTTGATCAATAGATGGTTACGGTTTCCTAACCATGGACATTGGATGTCGTTGATAACGGGATCACATCATTAGGAGAATGATGTGATGGACAAGACCCAATCCTAAGCCTAGCACAGATCGTGTAGTTCGTATGCTAAAGCTTTTCTATATGTCAAGTATACTTTCCTTAGACCATGAGATTGTGCAACTCCCGGATACCGTAGGAATGCTTTGGGTGTACCAAACGTCACAACGTAACTGGGTGGCTATAAAGGTGCACTACAGGTATCTCCGAAAGTGTCTGGTGGGTTGGCACGAATCGAGACTGGGATTTGTCACTCCGTATGACGGAGAGGTATCTCTGGGCCCACTCGGTAGGACATCATCATAATGTGCACAATATGTGATCAAGGAGTTGATCACGGGATGATGTGTTACGGAACGAGTAAAGAGACTTGCCGGTAACGAGATTGAGCAAGGTATCGGTATACCGACGATCGAATCTCGGGCAAGTGCTATACCGATAGACAAAGGGAATCGTATACGGGATTGATTGAATCCTTGACATCGTGGTTCATCCGATGAGATCATCGTGGAACATGTGGGAGCCAACATGGGTATCCAGATCCCGCTGTTGGTTATTGGTCGGAGAGTTGTCTCGGTCATGTCTACATGGTTCCCGAGCCCGTAGGGTCTACACACTTAAGGTTCGATGACGCTAGGGTTATAGGGAAAGTATGTACGCGGTTACCGAATGTTGTTCGGAGTCCTGGATGAGATCCCGGACGTCACGAGGAGTTCCGGAATGGTCCGGAGGTAAAGATTCATATATGGGAAGTCCTGTTTTGGTCACCGGAAAAGTTTCGGGCGATATCGGTAATGTACCGGGACCACCGGGAGGGTCCCGGGGGTCCACCAGGTGGGGCCACCAGCCCCAGAAGGCTGCGTGGGCTAAGTGTGGGAGGGGACCAGCCCCAAGGGGGCTGGTGCGCCCCCCCACCAAGTCCCTAGGCGCATGGAGAGGGGAGGGGGGCAAACCCTAGGTCCAGATGGGCCTTAAGGCCCACCCTAGGGCGCCTCCTCTCTCTTCCCCCCCTTGGCCGCACCCTAGATGGGTTTTCTAGGGCTGGCCGCACCCCTAGGGGTGGGAAACCCTAAAGGGGGCGCAGCCCTCCCTTCCCCCTATATATATGTGAGGTTTTGGGGCTGCTAGACACACGAGAACGTCTCCCTCTTGGCGCAGCCCTACCCCTCTCCCTCCTCGTCTCTTGCAGCGCTTGGCGAAGCCCTGCTGGAGTCCCGCGCTCCTCCACCACCACCACGCCGTCGTGCTGCTGTTGGATGGAGTCTTCCCCAACCTCTCCCTCTCTCCTTGCTGGATCAAGGCGTGGGAGACGTCACCGGGCTGCACGTGTGAAGAACGCGGAGGCACCGTCCGTTCGGTGCTAGGATCTTCGGCGATCTGAATCGCGGCGAGTACGACTCCATCAACCGCGTTCTTGAACGCTTCCGCTTAGCGATCTACAAGGGTATGTGGATCCAACTCTCCTCTCGTAGATGTGCATCTCCTAGATTGATCTTGGTGAGCGTAGGAAAATTTTTGTTTCCCATGCAACGTTCCCCAACAGTGGCATCATGAGCTAGGTCTTTGCGTAGATGCAATCACGAGTAGAACACAAAGGAGTTTGTGGGCGTTGATGTTTAGATTGCTTCCCTCCATGGTCTTTCTTGATTCAGCGGTATTATGGGATGAAGCGGCCCGGACCAACTTTACATGTCCACGTACATGAGACCGGTTCCATCGACAGACATGCGACTTTTGTTGCATAAGATGGCTGGCGGGTGTCTGTCTCTCCTATCTTAGTTGAATCGGAATAGACAAAGGCGGTCCTTGTAGAAGGTTAAATAGCAACTTAAATATCACCGTTGTGGCTTTGCATAGGTAAGAAGCGTTCTTGCTAGATACCCATAGCAGCCACGTAAAACATGCAACAACAAATTAGAGGACGTCTAACTTGTTTTTGCAGGGTATGTATGTGATATGATATGGCCAATGACATGATGAGATATATTTGATGTATGAGATGATCATGTTGTAATAGTTAATATCGACTTGCATGTCGATGTATACGGCAACCGGCAGGAGCCATAGGGTTGTCTTTAATTTTTGTATGACCTGCGTGTCAGTCATTAAGCGCTATGTAATGCTTTACTTTATCGCTAAACGGTAGCAATAGTAGTAAGAGCATGGTGGGCGCGCGACAACCCCGATGGCGACACGATGATGGAGATCATGATGATGGGGATCATGGTGTTACGCCGGTGACGATGGAGATCATGCCGGTGCTTTGGAGATGGAGATCAAAAGCACGAGTTGATGGCCATATCATGTCACTTATGATTTGCATGTGATGTTAATCCTTTTATGCATCTTATTTTGCTTAGGACGGCGGTAGAATTATAAGATGATCCTTCACTAAAATTTCAAGATGAAATTGTGTTCCCCCCGAGTGTGCGCCGTTGCGAAGGTTCGTCGTTTCGAAGCACCACGTGATGATCGGGTGTGATAGATTCTACGTTCGCATACAACGGGTGCAAGCCAGTTTTGCACATGCAGAACACTCGGGTTAGACTTGACGAGCCTAGGATGTACAGACATGGCCTCGGAACACGGAAGACCGAAAGGTCGAGCATGAGTCATATAGTAGATATGATCAACATGAAGATGTTCACCATTGACACCACCTCATCTCACGTGATGATCGGACTTGGGTTGGTGGATTTGGATCATGTCACGCTCGGATGACCAGAGGGATGTCAATTTGAGTGGGAGTTATAAGTAATTTGATTAGTTAAACTCACTTATCATGAACAATAGTCTAAGTTGCCTTTGCAAATTATGTTGTAGATCAATAGCTTGCGTTGTAGCTCCCTGTTTAAATACGATCCTAGAGAAAGACTAAGTTGAAAGATATTGTAAGCAAGGATGCGGACTGGGTCCGTAGTCCGAGGAGTGTCCTCACTGCTGCACAGAAAGCTTACGTCTTTTATGCACCGCTCAATGTGCAAACCCCTACAACGTTGTCTGTGGATGTTGTGAACACCTGAGAGACACGTCCTGATGACTACTTGATAGTTTAGTGCACCATACTTTACGGCTTAGAATCGGGATTCCAATGACGTTTTGAACGCCATGGAACATATGAGATGTTCTAAGAGCTGAAATTGGGATTTCAGGCTCATGCCCGTGTTGAGAGGTATGAGACCTCTGACAAGTTCCTTTGCCAAAAAGATGGAGGAGAATAGCTCAACTAGTGAGCACGTGCTCAGAATGTCTGGGTGCTAAAACCACTTGAACCAAGTGGGAGTTAATCTTCCAGGTGAGATAGTGGTTGACAGAATTCTCTAGACACTATCACCAAGCTACTAGAACTTCGTGATGAACTATGACATGCAAAGGATGGAGATGATCCCGGTGCTGTCAGCGGTTCTTAGTACCACAAAAGTAGAGATCAAGAAGGAGCATCAAGTGTTGATGGTTTAACAAGACCACTGGTTTCAAAAGGGTAAGGGCTAGAAGGGAAACTTCATGAATGGCAAACCTGTTGTCGCTCTGATGAAGGAACCCATGGTTGAACCCAAACCTCGAGACTAAGTGCTTCTATTGTAAGGGGAACGGTCACATGGTAGCGGAACCACCCCAAATACATGGTAGATATGATAGCTGGCAACTTCAACAAAGTATATTTGATATACGTGTTATTGATGTGTACCTTAGTAGTGCTCCTTGTAGCACCTGGGTATTGGATACCGGTTCAGTTGCTATTATTAGTGACTTGAAGCAAAAGCTACGCACTGAACGGAGACTAGCTAAGGGCGAGGTGACGATGTGTGTTGGAAGTGTTTCCAAGGTTGATAAGATCACCATCGCACACTTCCTCTATTTTCGAGATTAGTGTTGAACCTAGATAAATGTTATCAGGTGTCTACGTTGAGCGTGAAAATGATTAGATCATGTTCATCGCAATACGGTTATTCATTTAAGTTAGAGAATAATGGTTATTCTGTTTACATGAATAATACCTTTATGGTCATGCACCCAATGGTTCGTTGAATCTCGATCATAGTAATACACATGATAATAATATTAATGCCAAAAGATGTAGAGTTAATAATGATAGTACCACTTTCTTGTGGCACTGCCGCTTAGGTCATTTTGGCATAAAATGCATGAAGAAACTCCATGCTGATGGATGTTTGGAGTCACTTGATTTTGAATCGCTTGACACATGCGAGCCATGCCTCTTGGGCAGGATGACTGAGATCCCGTTTTCAGGTACAATGAAACGGGCAAGTGACTTGTTGGAAATCATACATACTGATGTATGTGATCCAATGAGAATTAAGGCGTGTGGTGGATATCGTTATTTTCTCATCTTCAATGACGATTTGAGTAGATATGGTATATTTACTTAATGAAGCAAAAGTCTGAAACGTTTGAAAGGTTCAAACAATTTCAGAGTGAAGATTAAGAATCATCATAACAAGAAGATCATGTTCCTACGATCTGATCAAGGGGATATTATCTGAATTATGAGTTTGGCAATCACTTAAGACATTGTGGAATTGTTTCGCAGTTGAAGTCCCCTGGAACACCACAGCGTAATGGTGTGTCCGGACATCGTAATCGAACCTTATGAGATATGGTGCGATCTATGGTGTATCTTACCGATCTACCGCTATTATTTTGAGGTTATGCATTAGAGACAGCTGCATTCACTTTAGATAGGGCACCATCTAAGTCCGTTGAGACGACGCCGTATGAACTATGGTTTGGCAAGAAACCAAAGTTGTCGTTTTCTTGATGTTTGGGGCTGCGATGCTTATGGCTTCAGCCAGGAAAAGCTCGAACCCAAAGCGGACAAATACATCTTCATATGATACCCAAAGGTAACAGTTGGGTATACCTCCTATCTCAGATCCAAGGGCAAAAATGTTTGTCCCTAAGAACGGGTCCTTTCTCGAGAAGGAGTTTCTCTCGAAAGAATTGAGTGGGAGGAAGATAGAACTTGATGAGGTCGTCGAACCCTCACTTCAACCGGAGAGTAGTGCAACACAGAAAGATGTTTCTGTGGAACCTGCGACGTTGAAGAGGAAACTAATGATAGTGATCATGAAGCTCCAGATCAAGTTGCTATCGAACCTCGTAGGTCGACAAGGATATGTACTACTCCTGAGTGGTACGGTGATCCTGTCTTAGAGGTCATGTTGTTGGACAACGATGAACCTACGAACTATGGAGAAGCGATGGTGGGCCAATATTCCGACAAATGGTTAGAAGCCGATAAATCCGAGATAGGATCCATGTATCAAAACAAAGTATGGACTTTGGTGGACTTGCCCTATGATCGGCAAGCCATTGAGACAAATGGATCTTTAAGACTAAGACGGACGTGGACGGTAATGTCACCGTCTATGAAGCTCGACTTGTGGCGAAGAGTTTTCCACAAGTTCAAGGAGTTGACTACGATGAGATTTTCTCACCCATAGCGATGCTTAAGTCCGTCGGAATCATGTTAGCATTAGCTGCATTTATGAAATCTGGCAGATGGATGACAAAACAAGTTTCCTTACCAGTTTTCGTAAGGAAAGGTTGTATGTGATACAATCAGAAAGGTTTTGTCGATCCTAAGGATGCTAAAAGATATGCTAGCTCCAACGATCCTTCCATGGACTAGAGCAAGCATCTCGGAGTCGGAATATACACTTTGATGGAGTGATCAAAGTTTTTGGGTATACAAAGTTTGGTGGAAACTTGTATTTGCAATAAAGTGAGTGGGAGCACTACAACATTTCTGATAAGTATATGTGAATGACATATTGTTGATCCGAAATGATGTAGAATTTCTGGAAAGCATAAAGGGTTGTTTGAAATGAGTTTTTCAAAGGAAGACCTGGATAAAGCTGCTTACATATTGGGCATCAAGATCTATACAAATAGATCAAGACGCCTGATGATACTTTCAAAAGATCACACACCTTGGCATGATTTTGAAGAAGTTCAAAATAGATCAGTCAAAGAAGGAGTTCTTACCTGAGTTGTAAGGTGTGAAGTTGAGTAAGACTCAAAGCTTGACCACGGCAGAAGAAAGAGGAAGGACGAAGGTCGTCCCCTATGGTTTTGTCATAGGCTCTATACGATATGCCATGCTAAGTACCGCACCTGATGTGTGCCTTGCCACATGTCTGGCAAGAGGGTACAAAGGTGATCTAGGAGTGGATTACTAGATAGTGGTCAAAATTATCCTTAGAGGAATAAGGAAATGTTTCTCGGTTATGGAGGTGATAAAGAGTTCGACGTAAAGAGTTACGTCGATGCAAGCTTAACACCTATTCGGATAACTCTAAGTGGAGATACCGGATACGTATAATGGAGCAACAGTTTGGAATAGCTCCAAGTGGAACGTGGTAGCAGCATCTACGATATGACATAAAGTTTTGCATAGTACATAGGGATCTGAATGTTGCACACCCGTTGACTACAACCTCTCTCACAAGCATAACATGATCAAACAGAGAACTCATTGAGTGTTAATCACATATTGATGTGAACTAGATTACTGACTCTAGTGAACTCTTTGGATGTTGGTCACATGGCGATGTGACCTGTGAGTGTTAATCACATGGCGATGTGAACTAGATTATTGACTCTAGTGCAAGTGGGAGACTGTTGGAAATATGCCCTAGAGGCAATAATAAATTGGTTATTATTATATTTCCTTGTTCACGATAATCGTTTATTATCCATGCTAGAATTGTATTGATAGGAAACTCAGATACATGTGTGGATACATAGATAAACACCATGTCCCTAGTGAGCCTCTAGACGACTAGCTCGTTGATCAATAGATGGTTACGGTTTCCTAACCATGGACATTGGATGTCGTTGATAACGGGATCACATCATTAGGAGAATGATGTGATGGACAAGACCCAATCCTAAGCCTAGCACAGATCGTGTAGTTCGTATGCTAAAGCTTTTCTATATGTCAAGTATACTTTCCTTAGACCATGAGATTGTGCAACTCCCGGATACCGTAGGAATGCTTTGGGTGTACCAAACGTCACAACGTAACTGGGTGGCTATAAAGGTGCACTACAGGTATCTCCGAAAGTGTCTGGTGGGTTGGCACGAATCGAGACTGGGATTTGTCACTCCGTATGACGGAGAGGTATCTCTGGGCCCACTCGGTAGGACATCATCATAATGTGCACAATATGTGATCAAGGAGTTGATCACGGGATGATGTGTTACGGAACGAGTAAAGAGACTTGCCGGTAACGAGATTGAGCAAGGTATCGGTATACCGACGATCGAATCTCGGGCAAGTGCTATACCGATAGACAAAGGGAATCGTATACGGGATTGATTGAATCCTTGACATCGTGGTTCATCCGATGAGATCATCGTGGAACATGTGGGAGCCAACATGGGTAGCCAGATCCCGCTGTTGGTTATTGGCCGGAGAGTTGTCTCGGTCATGTCTACATGGTTCCCGAGCCCGTAGGGTCTACACACTTAAGGTTCGATGACGCTAGGGTTATAGGGAAAGTATGTACGCGGTTACCGAATGTTGTTCGGAGTCCCGGATGAGATCCCGGACGTCACGAGGAGTTCCGGAATGGTCCGGAGGTAAAGATTCATATATGGGAAGTCCTGTTTTGGTCACCGGAAAAGTTTCGGGCGATATCGGTAATGTACCGGGACCACCGGGAGGGTCCCGGGGGTCCACCAGGTGGGGCCACCAGCCCCAGGTGGCTGCGTGGGCTAAGTGTGGGAGGGGACCAGCCCCAAGGGGGCTGGTGCGCCCCCCCACCAAGTTCCTAGGCGCATGGAGAGGGGAGGGGGGCAAACCCTAGGTCCAGATGGGCCTTAAGGCCCATCCTAGGGCGCCCCCTCTCTCTCCCCCCCTTGGCCGCACCCTAGATGGGTTCTGGGGGGCTGCCGCCACCCCTAGGGAGGAAACCCTAGATGGGGGCGCAGCCCCTACCTCCCCCCTATATATATGTGAAGTTTAGGGCTGCCCAGAACAAGTTTTGACCTCGGTCGATTGGCGCAGCCCTACCTCTCTCCCTCCTCGTCTCCCGCAGCGCTTGGCGAAGCCCTGCTGGAGTCCCGCGCTCCTCCACCACCACCACGCCGTTGTGCTGCTGTTGGATGGAGTCTTCCCCAACCTCTCCCTCTCTCCTTGCTGGATCAAGGCGTGGGAGACGTCACCGGGCTGCACGTGTGAAGAACGCGGAGGCACCGTCCGTTCGGTGCTAGGATCTTCGGCGATCTGAATCGCGGCGAGTACGACTCCATCAACCGCGTTCTTGAACGCTTCCGCTTAGCGATCTACAAGGGTATGTGGATCCAACTCTCCCCTCGTAGATGCATCTCCTAGATTGATCTTGGTGAACGTAGGAAAATTTTTGTTTCCCATGCGACGTTCCCCAACAGCTGTTGGAAATATGCCCTAGAGGCAATAATAAATTGGTTATTATTATATTTCCTTGTTCACGATAATCGTTTATTATCCATGCTAGAATTGTATTGATAGGAAACTCAGATACATGTATGGATACATAGACAAACACCATGTCCCTAGTGAGCCTCTAGACGACTAGCTCGTTGATCAATAGATGGTTACGGTTTCCTAACCATGGACATTGGATGTCGTTGATAACGGGATCACATCATTAGGAGAATGATGTGATGGACAAGACCCAATCCTAAGCCTAGCACAGATCGTGTAGTTCGTATGCTAAAGCTTTTCTATATGTCAAGTATCTTTTCCTTAGACCATGAGATTGTGCAACTCCCAGATACCGTAGGAATGCTTTGGGTGTACCAAACGTCACAACGTAACTGGGTGGCTATAAAGGTGCACAACAGGTATCTCCGAAAGTGTCTGTTGGGTTGGCACGAATCGAGACTGGGATTTGTCACTCCGTATGACGGAGAGGTATCTCTGGGCCCACTCGGTAGGACATCATCATAATGTGCTCAATATGTGATCAAGGAGTTGATCACGGGATGATGTGTTACGGAACGAGTAAAGAGACTTGCCGGTAACGAGATTGAGCAAGGTATCGGTATACCGACGATCGAATCTCGGGCAAGTGCTATACCGATAGACAAAGGGAATCGTATACGGGATTGATTGAATCCTTGACATCGTGGTTCATCCGATGAGATCATCGTGGAACATGTGGGAGCCAACATGGGTATCCAGATCCCGCTGTTGGTTATTGGCCGGAGAGTTGTCTCGGTCATGTCTACATGGTTCCCGAGCCCGTAGGGTCTACACACTTAAGGTTCGATGACGCTAGGGTTATAGGGAAAGTATGTACGCGGTTACCGAATGTTGTTCGGAGTCCCGGATGAGATCCCGGACGTCACGAGGAGTTCCGGAATGGTCCGGAGGTAAAGATTCATATATGGGAAGTCCTGTTTTGGTCACCGGAAAAGTTTCGGGCGATATCGGTAATGTACCGGGACCACCAGGAGGGTCCCGGGGGTCCACCAGGTGGGGCCACCAGCCCCAGAAGGCTACGTGGGCTAAGTGTGGGAGGGGACCAGCCCCAAGGGGGCTGGTGCGCCCCCCCACCAAGTCCCAGGGCGCCTCCAAGAGGGGAGGGGGGCAAACCCTAGGGCAGTTGGGCCCTAGGGCCCAATAGTGGTGCGCCTCCCCCTCTCTCCCCCTTGGCCGCCCCCCTAGATGGGATCTAGGGCTGGCTGCACCCCTAGGGGTGGGAAACCCTAAAGGGGGCGCAGCCCTCCCTTCCCCCTATATATATGTGAGGTTTTGGGGCTGCTAGACACACGAGAACGTCTCCTTCTTGGCGCAGCCCTACCCCTCTCCCTCCTCGTCTCTTGCAGCGATTGGCGAAGCCCTGCTGGAGTCCCGCGCTCCTCCACCACCACCACGCCGTTGTGCTGCTGTTGGATGGAGTCTTTCCCAACCTCTCCCTCTCTCCTTGCTGGATCAAGGCGTGGGAGACGTCACCGGGCTGCACGTGTGAAGAACGCGGAGGCACCGTCCGTTCGGTGTTAGGATCTTCGGCGATCTGAATCGCGGCGAGTACGACTCCATCAACCGCGTTCTTGAACGCTTCCGCTTAGCGATCTACAAGGGTATGTGGATCCAACTCTCCTCTCGTAGATGCATCTCCTAGATTGATCTTGGTGAGCGTAGGAAAATTTTTGTTTCCCATGCAACGTTCCCCAACACAACGAATGGCTGAGAAAGCTAAAGCACAAAGGTACCTGGTTCCACAGGTAGCTTGAGGGCAGCGCACTTCGACAGGTAATCGGCGATGTCGTTCTCCGCTCGGGGAACGTGCTCCGCCTGTATACCGTCAAGGCGCTCTTCCAACTTTCTCACTTCATCGACGTAGGCCTTCATCAACGGGCTCTGGCAATCCTTGTTGACTTGTTTGACGACAAGCTGCGAGTCGCCCCTGACAATGAGCTTTTTGATTCCGAGGTCTGCCGCGATCCTAAGACCGGCAAGCAGTCCCTCGTACTCAGCAGTGTTGTTCGTTGACACCTCCCTAGGGAAGTGCATCTGGACCACGTACTTGAGGTGCTCTCCAGTGGGTGCGACCAGCAGTATGTCAGCCCCGGCTCCTTGTAAGGAGAAAGCCCCATCAAAGTACATGATCCAGTCGCAACTTGCCTCTTTGCCGGGGAGAGCAGTTTCCTGGACCTCTTCATCAGGCGTTGCAGTCCATTCTGCAACGAACTCTGCCAGGACTCGGCTCTGAATTGTTGAGGTGCTTTCAAACTTGAGGCCAAAGCTGACAGCTCCAGTGCCCACTCTACAATCCTTCCCGTCGCGTCTGGATTGTGCAATATCCGTTGCAGAGGGAGGCGAGTGACGACGATGATCTCGTGTGCCTGGAAGTAATGACGCAGCTTCCTCGAGGCCATAAGAAGGCCGAAGAGCAATTTCTGCATGCCGGAGTACCTTGATCTAGCCCCCTGCAAGAGGGAGCTAACAAAGTAGACCGGGTGCTGCATCATTTTCTTCTTCGGCAGCACTCCAACCGGCTGTGTCGCTTCTGCACCAGTGGCACCAGGCTCTGTTGCCGCCATCACCTCATCATCGATTTCTCTCTGCGCCACTAGTGCGGCGCTGACCACCTGGTTTGTTGCTGCTAAGTATAGCAGCAACGGTTCTTGTGGTCTAGGCGCAACCACTATTGGCGTGGAGGAAAGATACCTCTTCAGATCTTGTAATGCCGCTTCGGCTTCTGGCGTCCACTCCATTGGGCCCGCCTTTTTCAAAATTTTGAAAAAGGGGAGGGCGCGCTCGGCAGACTTGGAAATGAATCTGCTCATGGCGGCAACGCAGCCAGCAAGCCGACGCACATCCTTGACCCATTTGGGTGCTTCAATCTGCTCGATAGCTTTGATCTTGTCCGGATTAGCTTCTATCCCACGATGCGACACAAAGAACCCGAGAAGCTTGCCGGACGGGACGCCGAAGACGCACTTCTCAGGGTTCAGCTTGAGGTTGATCTTGCGCAGGTTTACAAATGTTTCTTGTAAATCCGGCACAAGGGTTGCCTTGTTCTTGGTTTTGACCACTATATCATCCATGTAAGCCTCCATATTTCTATGGAGCTGGGGTTCAAAACCAATCTGGACTGCCCTTGCAAACGTCGAGCCATCACTCTTCAACCCGAAAGGCATTCGTACGAAACAGTACGTACCACATGGGGTGATGAATGCTGTCTTCTCTTCGTCTTCTCTTGCCATGAAGATCTGGTGGTAGCCGGAGTAGGCATCGAGGAATGACAGCAGGTCACACCCCTGCCATGGAGTCAACAATCTGGTCTATGCATGGCAACGGGAAGGGGTCCTTGGGACAAGCTTTATTGATATCCATGTAATCAATACACAGCCTCCACTTCCCATTTGCCTTGCGCACTACCACTGGATTGGCCAACCACGTTGGGTGGAGCACTCCTCTTACCAAACCCGCAGCTTCCAGTTTCCGGATCTCCTCAGTGATGAACTCTTGCCGTTCCAAAGCTTGCTTCCCGACCTTCTACTTGACAGGCCGCGCATGAGGACAGGCAGTAAGGTGGTGCTCAATCACCTCCCTGGGAACGCCGGGGATGTCGGATGCTTGCCAGGCAAACACGTCAACATTCGCCTGCAGGAAGGTGACGAGCGCGTCTTCCTATTTGTTGTCAAGGGCGGAGCTTATGGTAAAAGCCCCTCCCGTGCCGTCCTCCTTGACAGAAACCTTCTTGGTTCCTGGCGGTGTGGCCCTGGATCTCTTGTTTCTGCCGGTGGAGCTCTCTGGCACGTCCTCGACGGGAGCGCGACACTCCGAAGAGGTGCGCTTGCCGGAGTGGGTGTCTGAGGTCTCGCCGGTCTTCTTCTTTCCGACGGAGCTCTCTGGCACGTCTTCGACGGGAGCACAACACTCCGAAGAGGTGTGCTTGCCGGAGTGGGCGCCCGAGGTCTCGCCGGTCTTCTTCTTCTCCCCCCCCGGGGCTCCAGTGGCAGGAGCAGGTGCCTCCGTAGCGGCAGTCACTGCAACTGCTTGCTGGTACAATTGGTCAGCGCAAATCAGCGCATCTTTCTTATCGGAGGGGATGGTGATGATCGTCACGGGCCCTGGCATCTTCAGGGTGTTGTAGGCATAGTGTGATGTTGCCATGAACTTGGCTAGCGCTGGTCGACCAAGGATCCCGTTGTAAGGCAAGGGGATCCTGGCAACATCAAACACGATCCTCTCTGTCCTGTAGTTCAGATCACTTCCAAAAGTCACGGGCAGCGTGAATTTCCCCTTCGGTTGACTTCTCCCTGGGCTGACCCCCTGAAACGTGCCCGTCTCTTCGAGGTCTCCATCAGGAACTTGCAGCTTCTCGATCACGGTGGGCGAGAGTAGGTTCAGACCGGCCCCGCCATCGACTAGCATCTTCGTCACCTTGAGGTTGCGTATTGTCGGCGAAACCAACAATGGCAAGCACCCGACCGCAGTAGTGCGATCAGGGTGATCCTCGGCGTCAAAGAAGATAGGTGTGCTGGACCATTTCAGTGGCCTTTGGGCACCGGACGATGGCTCCGCTGCAATAATCTCATGCGCCCACTGTTTAAGCTGGCGGTGAGAAGCATGCAGCGAGGCGCCACCATCGACGCACATGGCGTCCGTAGCCTTCTGAAACTCTTGGCCGCCGGACTCGTCGTCCTCTTCGCGATCGTCGTCTTCAGGTCTTCTGTCGTGGCCCCGGGCGGGTCTTTCCTGCTGTTTCTCCTTGCCGCGACGGCCTGCCTGGCCGTCACGCTTCTTGCTGGATCCCTCAGCGCCGTCTTGGCCCTTTTCCTTGTCCCGCCTCTTGTATTCAGCCCTTTGCTTCTCAGTAAGGAGCTCAATCTGGTGGCAGTCCTGGAGATCATGGCCTTTGGTGTGATGGATCTTGCAGTACCGCTTGCCGGAGTTTCCTGGCTTCTCGGCAGCCGCCAAGGCCCGGCAGGCGACACACCCAGCAATTTCCTTGCCAGGGTCACCCGCCTTGGTTTTCTTGGCGGAGCCGGCGTCATCAGATCCCTTGACAGCAAGCACGGCCTTCCCCTTGCGCTTCCTGTTACGGTCCCGGCCCTTCCTCGCTGGGGCGGCAGTATCTTCTTCTGAAGAGTAGGTTTCTGCACCGGCGCCTTCGCCGGGGTACTTCCTTCCCTCTTCAGCCCGGGCAAATCTGTCTGCAAGAACGTAGAGTTCCGCCACATCCTTCACCCTGGTCATCGCCAGTTCTTCGCGCATCTTGCGGTTGCGCACGTTCTGGTGGAACGCGCTGATGATGGCGGCAGGGTGAACATCGGGGATATTGTACTGTACCCGGCTGAATCTCTGTATGTACTTGCACAAACTCTCGCCTTCCTTCTGCGGTATGACATGCAGGTCACTCGCCTGGCCATGGGCTTAGTGGCCTCCGGTAAAGGCGCTAACAAACTCATGGCACAAGTCGGACCAGGAGGAAATAGAGTCTACTGGCAAGTGCATCAACCACGCCATGGCATTAGGTTTAAGAGCCAACGGAAAGTAATTCGCAAACACATTATCGTCGCGGGCCCCGGCAGCTTGCATCGCGATGGTGTAGATGCTGAGGAACTCCGACGGGTGGGTCTTGCCGTTGTACTTCTCACCAACGTCAGGCTTGAAGGTGCGGTGAGAGGGCCACTGGAACTGCCGCAGCTCACGGGTGAAAGCTGGACAGCCTACCTCATAGGGTAGACCTCCAGGGCTTTCCGGTGCTGGGCGGTCCGCAGCAGGCCCTGCTCGCCTGTCTGGCTGGTGGTGCGTTCCGCGCTGGCGCTCGATGGTGGTTCGAGCGTCTTCATGAGCTCGATCCTGAAGAACTTGACGCTGGTCGCCGCGGGTCTGTGGGTCGGACGACGCTATGGAGACGGCGTCGCCTGCGACGTCTTGACGGGTCGACGTACGCGTCACCGGGCGAGGAAGAGGCGAATGCACCGTAGCCACGACGCTGCCGGCTCTCCCGCCGCCGGTGCGTGGGACCCCATCGGAGCGTCGGCCTGGGAGCTCCGCTGGATTTAGGTCATCCCTGTTGGCGACTGCGACAAGGCTTCGGATGGTGGCTCTCCATTCGTCGAGTTTCCCCGTAATGGGAGGAAAGTCGAGGAGCAACTGCGCGCGCTAAAGCTTCGGCTGGTGTCAACGGTAGTGAAACCTGCACGGACCGTGACGCGCTTCGACCCCTGACCGTGTCAGGGGGAGCTCCATCACGATCCCGCGATTGCCTAACGTCTCCACCAGCGCTTCGGCGGGCGGGTAGGTCTTCTACTTCCCGGGAGTGGCGCTCGGGGCCCTTCCCATGGCGACGTCCGGAATCTTCGGGGTGACGACGCCGTTCGTCGCGCGCTGCTTGAGAAGAGCGCGCTGTTGGCGCCGGCGTGGGAGTTCTGGAGGACCTTGCGTCGCCTTCGGGTGATGCGGCCGTGACCTTGGAAGGCCCCGCGCCACCCGTGGAGGGCCGGGTTCCATCTCTGGAACCGGCGGTGTGTGGCCCGTTACCAGGCGCACAAGCATCGCCACCTCCCAAACTCCGGCTGCTGGGGCGGTGTTGGTGTTCGCGAGCTGCGCCCCGGGTTCTTTCCGTGACCGGTCCGCTGCTCGCCCGCGTCGGGACGGGCTGTCCGGCTTCCGACTGGCCAACCGCCGCCGTCGTCTTCTTCTTGGGTGCCATGACGATGAAGATGCGTCGAACTGACTGCTAAAGCCGATTCTCACAACTGCGCCCCCTACCTGGCGCGCCAAAGATGTCGGTGTATTTGGATCGACACCTATGGGATCACAAGAATCCCTACTACGGTTGCGGGGTGCGGGGTTGAGAGAAGAGCAGATCTAATAGTCAGGACATAGTTCCTTTACCCAGGTTCGGCCGCAAAGATGCGTAAAACCCTACTCCTGCTTTGGTGGATTATATGTTTGTGTTCTTCAGCTAGTGAGGAGCTCCAAAAGAGTCGTGAGGAGTTCTAAAAAGCCGAATCCTCCTCCTGGTCGCCTTGGGCCTCCTTTTATAGGGAAAAAGGGGTCGCCACACTGGCACACAGGAGGTGGAAAGGGTACAGTGATGCGAGGTTATCCCTCGCATTACAGGACAAGGCGCATTTAATGTGCTTAGCTTAGGTGTCCTTGCTTTATCGGGGACGAGGGGAGACGCCCGTCTTGTCCGTCGCCGCCCCTCCTCGTGTTGACAAGCCTTGGCCAGCAGATCCTGAGGCGCCATGTAGGCAGACAGGCAGCTGAGGTGGCGCAACGGCGGGTCTCCACGAAGATCTGTGGGTTGCCACGTAGGAGCCTGTCCAGCTGGTTGGGTCGGCAGCCGCGTGGGTCGGTGGAAACCTGGTTGGTGCGGGCCTGATGGTGGCCCCGTGGGTGTCCTCAACAAGGGCCTTGCCGGGGCTGCGGCAAAGGTCCTACCGTGGCGCCTGCCGTCATCCCCGGCAAGGTGCTTGCCGGGGGCCTTGCGGTTCTCCTTGGCTGGAATCCCGCCAAGGGTCGTCGTCTTCTCAACTTGCATCTGATCTTGAATGTTGATACGTCCAAAACGTATCTATAATTTCTGCTTGCTCCATGCCTCTTTTGTGTGATATTGCTATGATATTTATACACTTCCATACACTTTTGATCATATTTGGACTAACCTATTAACTCAGTGCACCCCAGTGCTAGTTTCTGTTTTTTGCTGTTTTTGTATTTCAGGTTTTCCCATTACGTAAACTGCCAGAAAAATTCCGGGAAAAATATATAAAAAATCAGCGTTCCGGAAGCTTCCATGCAGCCAAAGTAGGGCTGGAGGGGGGCCACCAGGCGGCTAGGGGGCGCGCCCCCCTAGGCCGCGCCGCCAGGGCGCCTGTGGCGCCTGGGCCCCCTCTGATGCCCCCCTTTGGCATATATTTACACCGCGTCCGGAAACCCTCGAGGACGGAACCCTTTTTCGCGATCTCATCTCTGTTCCGCCGCCGCCGCGCTTCCAAGATCGGGAGCACCAGGAGAACTCTTCCCGGCATCCTACCGGAGGGGAGAATCACCACCGGGAGCCTCTCCACCACCATGGACGCCTCCCGGATGAGTTGTGAGTAGTCTCCCTTGGACCATGGGTCCATGACCAGTAGCTATGTGATGTTCTCCTCCCCTCTTTGTCCTTCACTAATTAGACCTCGTGAGCTGCCCTACATGATCGAGGCACATATGTAATCCTTATGCTGTTGCTATGATGAGTTTGCTGGGATCCGATGGATTATGAGATTATGTTCAGATTGTGTTTGAGTAATATATTTGATTTACCTCTTTTATATTTATGTTCTTAAGTAATTCTTGCATGTTCTCCGTTGCTATTTATTGCTTTGGCCGAGTAGTAGGTAGTAACTCCGAGAGGGAACGTTATGCTTGATTGTGGGTTCATGCCCCTCGATGACTAGCTTGAGTGACAGAAACATGAGTCTAGGGGATGTGCTGTTGCCACAAGGGGGAAAACAACGGTGCTTGTACTCGCGGGTGCAAGGATTGTTTACTTTACGTAAAGTTCTTTTAATGCAGTTGTCTGTTGCTTTGAGTTTACACTATGGGTGGGACTCGCAACTTAATACCAGCGAGATGTTCTGGATAGATATCTCAAGGTGGATGTTTAGTAGTAGATGCAGATGGATTTCGGTCTACTTGCCTTGGCGTACCGCCCATGCTTTGAACTTCTACCTTTCTTGCAACATAGTTAGAATTGGTTTGCGCACATAATCCTGTCAATTGCCCAGCTGTAATTCGTTTACCTCACATAGCTGTTTTACCGTCTTTTGGGAGAGAGACATCACTAGTGAACATCATGGGACCCCGGTCCATATTACCATCACTGATCACATCCGCTATTTACTTTCTGCTTTTACTTACTAGTTGCAGCAATACCTATCACTATTATCTCTTGCGTTTGATCCTTTGTAAACGACAAGGCCGGAGGGATTGACAACCTCTCTGTACTCGTTGGGAGCAAAGTTATTTGTATCTGTGTGCAGGTCCGGTCGATTGCTAAATATCTGGCACCGTTAGCAGTTGACACCTTCTTGTTGAACCTTGGAGTCTCAGGGGAATTCGATCCTTGGTATCTTTGCCAAGGGAAAACTACCGCTACACTGCATCTCAAACCTTCCACTTGGGGTAACCAACGAGGGGCGAGAAGCCATCAAATGTCTTCACAAAGATCTGCATGCCACCACGGGGATATCTCTTGAATCCTCGCCCCATGGGGGCGGTGGACTCAAGGGTGATTCGCTCCATAGGCGCGGTGCGAGCTGCCGCGGCAAGGGTCTTGCCGGGGCTGCCAGGGCTGGCCCCGGCAAGGATCTTGCTGGGGAGAGCCGCTTCGTCCCTTTGCTCTTTGTGGTCTTGTTCTTGGCGTTGCTCCAGTCTCCATCAAGCTTTGATCTTACCCCGGCTCACCTCCCTTGCCATGCTTGGTGTGGTGGTGCCAGTGGCTCAGACTGCCCGTGCACAGTCATAGGGGTACAAAATGTGTACCCCTCTTTTTGTACACCGACACCTTCGCCACAAAAGGATTGGGCTATCTTGCTGCATACTATTTACCGTTACAGTTACTTGCTCGTTAGAAATTATCTTGCTATCAAACTATCTATTACCGACAATTCCAGTGCTTGTAGACATTACCTTGCTGAAAACCACTTGTCATTTCCTTTTGCTCTCCGTTGAGTTAGACACTCTTACTTATCGAAAGGACTACGATTGATCCACTATACTTGTGGGTCATCAAGACTCTTTTCTGGCGCCATTGCCGAGGAGTGAAGCGCTCTTGGTAAGTGGAAAGTGGTACAGAAAAGTCATTACAACGTGCTGCAATTTATTATCACTTGTTACTATGAAGAACAATCCTTTAAGGGGTTTGTTCGGGGTATCTTCACCTTGGACGAAAGCACCATTAGCTACCCCTCAACCTACTGCACCTACTGAAAATATTGAATATGAAATTCCTTCGGGTATGATAGAGCAACGTCTAGCTAATCCTTATGCTGGAGATGGAACTGAACATCCTGATATGCACTTGATATATGTGGATGAAATTTATCGATTATTTAAGCTTGTAGGTTTACCTGGATACGAAGTTAAGAAGGAGGTTTTCCCTTTATCTTTGAAGGGTAAATCATTGACATGGTATAGGCTCTGCGATGATATTGAATCTTGGAACTGGAATCGATTGAAATTGGAATTTCACCAAAAAAAATTATCCTATGCATCTAGTTCATCGTGACCAAAATTACATATATAATTTTTGGCCTCGTGAAGGAGGAAGTATCGCTCTAGCTTGGGGAGGCTTAAGTCAATGTTATATTCATGCCCCAATCATGAGCTTTCGAGAGAAATTATTATTTAGAACTTCTATGCTCGGCTTTCTCCTAATGATCAATCCATGCTCGATACTTCTTGTGCTGGTTCTTTTATGAAGAAGACTATTGAATTTAGGTGGGATCTCTTAGAAATAATTAAACGCAACTCTGAAGATTGGGAACTCGAAGAAGGTAAAGAGTCATGTATTAAGCTTGAGTTTGATTGTGTTAAATCTTGTATGAATACCGATGCTTTCCAAAAGTTTAACACTAAATATGAACTTGACTATGAGATAGTAGCCTCTTTTTGTGGAACATTTTCTGCTCATGTTGATCTCCCTAAGGAGAGGTGGTTTAAATATCATCCCCCTATTCAAGTAGAAATTAAAGAAGCGATAGTAGCTAAAGAGGAAATTATTATTTACAATGTTGGTCCAGTTGTTCCTACTTCTTATATTGAGAAACCACATTTTCCTCTTAGGATAAAGGAACATGCTAAGGTTTCAACTGTGGTTCACAAAAGTAAATTAAAGCACCTAAACCCCCTTAGCAGATTAAGGTAGAACCTAGTGTTGCTATGTTTAAGGATCTCTTGGTTGATAATATTGATGGGCATGTTATTTACTTCATTGGTGAAGCTGCTAGAATTGCCAAACCCGATGGGGAAGATAAACATAGACCGGTTGTTGGCATGCATGTTGTCTCAGTTAAAATAGCAGATCATTGTTATCATGGTTTATGTGATATCGGTGCTAGCGTAAGTGTTATTCCTTTTACTTTGTATCAAGAAATTATCAATGCCATAACACCCGCTGAAATAGAAGACCTAGATGTTACTATTGAACTTGCTAATAGGGACACCATCACACCACTTGATATTGTTAGAGATGTTGAAGTCTTGTGCGGGAAAACGAAATATCCTACTAATTTTCTAGTTCTTGCTTCCCCACGAGATGACTTTTGTCCCATTATCTTTGGTAGACCTTTCTTGAACACTGTCAATGCTACTATAGATTGCCACAAACAAACTGTCGGTGTTAGCTTCTGTGATGAGTCTCATGAATTCAATTTTTCTAAGTTTAATAGAAAACCTCACAAGAAAGAATTACCTAGTAAAGATGAAAACCTCACTAGAACAATATTTGCTAGACCACAAAAATGACATGCAGATGCATGAAAGAAATGAAATAGATAGAATTTTCTTTGAACAACAACCTCTGCTTAAGCACAATTTGCATATTCAAACTCTAGGAGGTCCTCCTCCACCTAAGGGTGATCCTATGTTTGAACTAAAACAATTGCCCAACACTTTGAAATATGCTTATATTTATGAGAAAAAGATATATCCTGTTATTATTAGTGGTAACCTTTCAAATTACGAGGAAGAAAGATTATTGAAAATTCTGAAGAAGCATCGGGATGCTATTGGGTGTACTCTTGATGATCTTAAGGGTATTAGTCCCACTCTATGTCAACACAAGATTAATATGGAACCTGATGCTAAACCTGTTGTTGACCACCAATGACGTTTGAATCCAAAGATGAAAGAAGTGGTAAGAACTAAAATATTAAAGCTCTAGTAGAGTGTAAGTCCCGCTCACTATGTCCCTAATAAGGGAGTTATTACTGTTGTTCCCAATGATAAAAATGAACTTATTCTACAAATAGTTGTCACTGATTATAGAATGGTAATTGATTTCAAAAAAATTAAACAAAGCAACTAGAAAAGATCATTACCCTCTACCTTTTATCGATCAAATGTTGGAAAGACTATCTAAGTACACACACTTTCGTTTTCTTGATGGATATTCCGGTTTCTCTCAAATACATGTTTGACAACCTAATCAAGAGAAAACCACTTTACTTGTCCTTTTGGAACTTATGCTTATAGAAGTATGCCTTTTGGTTTATGTAATGCACCTCCGCTCCATCATCGGAGGTGATAGCAACGTGCCTGAAAGGGGAAGTGTCCAACGCCCGATACTCTTCACGAAGACGTGTCAGAGCAGCGTAAGCAGCATCGCGAATTGCCATATCGATGGTCACTCCAACACCATGAGTGGTGTGCAGCACAGTAGAGGAGTCCTCTTCACATGAGTAGAGGCGGACGATGGCATGGTACTGCTCCTGGTTAAAGTCCTGGTTCTGCTCGTACATGGTATACTCAGGGTGCCAGCGATAACCCAGATAGGTCATCATCTCAACTAGCACAACAGGTTATCCCGAGGCTCCAATGGCCTGCGTGTGGCGCACGACCTTCCTCGTGGGTTCCATCTGAAAACAAAGATGTTTCCAAGAAGTCAAATGATAGTGTGGGGATTATGCAAAATACTATTCTAAGCAATAATTATGGCTTATCCAAGTTTGGGGTGAGTGGTCTCGGGATCCTAATGTTAGAGTTAGTAAATTCGTTTAACCCGAATAGGAGAGTGTTTAGAGTCCCGGAGTAAAGATCGAGGAGTAAAAGAACCTAGTACCACCCAAATGGTGACATGGGCCCGTAAGCCACACAACCATGTTAGTAAAAGTTTTGCAATGTCTAGACTCAACTTCGGTCAAGGAGTGTGGAAGGGGGATTCCTACAAACAGTCGGCTCTGATACCAACTTGTGGCGCCCCCGATTTGTCTGTACACTAATCATGCACGCAAATGTGTACGACCAAGATCAGGGACTCACTGAAGATATCACAACACAACTCTGAAAGTAAAATAAGTCATACAAGCTTCGTATTACAAGCTAGGGGCCTCGAGGGCTCGAATACAAGTGCTCGATCATAGACGAGTCAGCGGAAGCAACAAATATCTGAGTACAGACATAAAGTTAAACAAGTTGCCATAGGATGGCTAGCGCAAACTGGGATACAGATCAAAAGAGGAGCAGGCCTCCTGCCTGGGATCCTCCTAAACTACTCCTGGTCGTCGTCGGTAGACTACACGTAGTAGTAGGCGCCTCTGGTGTAGTAGGAGCCGTCGTAGGTGGCGTCTGGCTCCTGGGCTCCACCATCTAGTTGCATCATCCGAGAAGAAGGAACAGAAGGGGGAAAAGGAGGAGCATAGCAACCGTGAGTACTCATCCAAAGTACTCGCAAGCAAGGATCTATACTACATATGCAATGGTAACAATGATATGGGCAGTATCTATGGACTGAACTGCAGAAAGCGAGAATAAGAGGGGGATAGCTAATCTTATCGAAGACTATGCTTCTGGCAGCCTCCATCTTGCAGCAGTAGAAGAGAATAGATGGTAAGTTCACCAAGTAACATCGTAAAGCATAATCCTACTCGGCGATCCTCCCGCACATCACCCTGTGAGAGAGCAACCACTGAGTTATATTTGGATCTCATCTGGGTGTGTTTTATCAAGTATCCGATTCTAGTTGTCATGAGGTCGGAATACAACTCCGGGTCGTCCTTTTACCAAGGGACACGGCTATTCGAATAGATTAACTTCCCTGCAGGGGTGCACCAAATAACCCAGCACGCTTGATCCCATTTGGCCGGACACACTTTCCTAGGTCATGCCCGGCCTCGGAAGATCAACACGTCGCAGCCCTACCTAAGCACAACAGAGAGGTCAGCACATCGGTCTAAGTCCTAAGCACACAGGGGTCTGGGTCCATTGCCCAATGCACACCTGCACATTGCGAGGGCGGTTGGTAAGCGGACCTAGCCGCTCCTAATACCAGAGCGGCGTTCTAGTCCAATCCGGCGCGCGCCGCTAAGTCGCTGACGTCAAGAAGGCTTCGGCTGATACCACGACGTCGAGTGCCCATAACTATTCCCACGTAGCTGGTTAGTGCGTATAGGCCAACGACTAGACTCATATCAAATATCCAAACTCGTTAAGCGTGTTATTATGAAATAATCACGGACAACGACCAGGGCCAGGCCCACCTGTCTCCTAGGTGTCTCAACCTTCCCTGTCGCTCCGCCACGAAGATCCACACAGAGGGCCGTCGGGACAAAGGTCCTTTCAGCCCCAATCCGTGAATCACTCGCGGGTACTCTACGAGCCGACCCGACTTTAGTCACACATGTATAATGTATAATATGTATATAGTATATACCCGTGATCACACCCAAAGTGATCACGGCCCGATAGAATAGCAGGGCAGATGGACAAGGGTGTAGGGCCACTGATGGAATACTAGCATCCTATACTAAGCATTTAGGATTGTAGGTAAGGTATCAACAGTTGTAGCAACAATGACAGGCTATGCAGCAGAATAGGATCAAAAGCAGTAACATGTTACACTACTCTAACGCAAGCAGTAGAGAGAAGAATAGGCGTTATCAGGTTGATCAAAGGGGGGGGGGGCTTGCCTGGAAGCTCGGCAGCGAAGGTGGGGTCGTCAACACCGTAGTCGATTGGGGCAGCAGCAGCATCGGTCTCGTAGTCTACCAGAGAGAAGAGGGGGAAGAAACAATGAATACAATGCAAACAGATGCATGACGATGCATGACATGACATGTAACGGTGTGAGGTGTGCCCTAAATCAGTACCAGGTGATACTGGCGAAGGAAGAAAACATATTCCCGGTGTTTTGCGTTCTCGGGTAGATGAAATGGAGGGGGAAAGTTGCATGTTCGCTATGTGATACGTCCAAAACGTATCTATAATTTCTGCTTGCTCCATGCCTCTTTTGTGTGATATTGCTATGATATTTATACACTTCCATACACTTTTGATCATATTTGGACTAACCTATTAACTCAGTGCACCCCAGTGCCAGTTTCTGTTTTTTGCTGTTTTTGTATTTCAGGTTTTCCCATTACGTAAACTGTCAGAAAAATCCCGGAAAAATTATATAAAAAATCAGCATTCCGGAAGCTTCCATGCAGCCAAAGTAGGGCCGGAGGGGGGCCAGAGGGGCTCCAGGCGCCCTGCCCAGGCGGCCCCACCCCTAGCTGCCTGGCCAGGCCGCCTGGGCCCCCCGTAGCTCCCCTGGCGACCCTCTTTGGCATATATTTAACACCCGTCGAGGAAACCCTGATTCCAGACCCCTTTTCTCCGGACGCGATTCCGATCTCCGCCGCCATCGCCATCAAGCTTCAGGGGACCAGAATTCCTGTGCCGGCACCCTGCCGGGACGGGGAAGTGCCCCGGATTCATCTCCATCGACGTTGCTTCCTCCCTCCATGATGCGGGAGTAGTTCCTCCTCGGGGCTGAGGTTTCTACCAGTAGCTATGTGGTCAATTCTCTCTCCCATGATGTGATCTTCGTTGTGATCATAGGCTATGTTAATCTAGGGTGATCCCATGATATTCCCCTTCCTCTATGTATTGGATTGATGTACTCACTTGTCTTTATCTAGTATAATCCCCGAGACCAAGGTGACAGCGGTCTATTAGACATGGATTAGAAAAATATTTTCATGAGTGATTTCCTCTCTTGTGTGTGGATTGAAGATTGAGAGTCTCTTGGTGCTTGTCTTTGACTATCCTTTAGATATGTTGTGGTGATTGTGGGACTCTCTTTGGATGGCCGCGGTGACATTGGGAAATCCTTAGATTGAGAACTACGAACTTTGAGGTGTGCTTTTGTAGCCCGACATAATTCTCGTCCTCTCTTGACCACGGAGGAATGACCTTCGGGTGCGTCTCCATTGCATGTTTTATGGGAAATATCATGTGATTCGATTATGTTAATGTTGTTGGGAGTTGCCACTAGTGAAAGTATGAAGCCTAGGCCTTGTTTCCACCATTGCAATACCATTTGTGCTCACGTTTACCACTTGTTTGCTTGCTGCACTTTTTATTACAGATTTATATTACTTTGTTTTGCCATCCATATCATTTGCCATTTAACATCTCTTCGCCGAACTAGTGCACCTATACATCTAACAAGTGTATTGGGTGTGTTGGGGACACAAGAGACTTCTTGTATCTTAGTTGCAGGGTTGCTTGAGAGAGACCATCTTCAACCTCTACTTCCCAAAGTTCGATAAACCTTAGGTCATCCACTTGTGGGAAATTGCTGCTGTCCTACAAACCTCTGCGCTTGGAGGCCCAACATAGTCTACAAGAGTAGAAGCGTGTGTAGACATCAAGCTATTTCTGGCGCCGTTGCCGGGGACGTGAGCGCTTGAAGGTATATCTTTAGATCTTGCAATTAAATCTTTTTGTTTCTTGTTTTTATTTCACTAGTTATGCTTATGGACAACCTTGCTATTGGATCGTTGCTTGCGGGAAGACGCCCCACACCTGTGGTGGTTGCTCCTCCCCCTACTGAAATTGTGCCCTATAAAATACCAGCTGGTATTATCGATCATGTTTTGGCTAATCGTTATGCAGGAGACAGACATCCCTGTGAACACTTGCTATATCTGTCACAACTATGTTCATTCTTTAAGCTTGCAGGTGTATCAAGGGAGTTTGTCATGAGGAAATTGTTCGCCGTATCACTTATAGATAAAGCTTCAGATTGGTATAAGCTTCTCGATAACTCGCACTTGCTTGATTGGCAAGAGCTTATGTCCCTCTTTTACTCCAAGTTTTATCCTCTTCATGAAGTCCATGAGAATAGGAATTATGTTTATAATTTCTATCCTCATGACGGAGAGAGCATAGCTCAAGCTTGGGGGAGACTGAAAACGTTAATGCTAAAATGTCCTGACCATGGGCTCCCCAAAGATATGATTATTACTAATTTCTATGCGAGGCTTTCTCGACAGGATAAAGATTTGCTCGATGCTTCCTCTATGGGTTCTTTCACAAACGAAAAGATTGATGCTAAATGGGAACTCCTTGAAAGAATTCAACGCAACACTGAAGATTGGGAGATCGACAAAGGTAAAGAGTCAGGTATAATTTATGAGTATGATTGCATTAAGTCCTTTGTTGAAACTACAAGTTTTAATAAGTTTAGTGCTAAGTTTGGGCTTGATTCTCAACTCCTTGTTGATTTCCTCAAATCTTTTGCTTCACATCTTAATATGCCTAAGGAGGATTGGATCAAGCATCATAAACCTTTTAAAGAGATTTGCAAAGAAAATGAAATTGTCCATGATGATCGCAACATGCATGATCCAATTCCTAAAAATGAAGTTTTATATAAGCATGTTAATTTTTGTGGAGTGGATAGACCTTGTGAAAGGCCTATGATTGAAGAAGAGAAGTATTGTAAGCAACATAAGCATGAAAGAACAATCACTTGGGTCAGAGATTTAAATGAAATTGCTAGAGAATTGTGTGACCTTTATCCTTTTACTTGTGAACTTTGTTGTATAGAAGGTTACTTTAATTTTCAATGCATGAAATTTCAAAACATAACTGTTAACCAGTTGTGTGATAACATGATCACCTCTGATCTTTATGATGAGCTTATGTTATTTTTGATGTGTGAAGAGTTATCAGAAAAGACTTCTTGGCTGGATGTTAATGCCATAGGAATAAAAAACACTTTGCGAAATTGCCATCTCTATTGTGTTGTTAATTGCCATGAAAATGATTACATAAGTAAGATTAGAAAGGAGGGAACTTTACCAAAGTATAAAAATGTCTCTTATATTTCTGCTAATAAAAAGGAGAGTATCTCCCAAGTTTCCCCTATTGTTTCTAATGATAAACCAGGATATGTGGAGAAGCTTCATCACCAACCACTCCCTTCTAAGGTGAAGAAGAAGAAAAAGAAGAGGAGGAGGAAGCGGAGCAAGAAGGAAGAAGAATGGGTATCAACCTGGCCTGAGCATATTCCTCCCATCAACTTTTATCCTAACGATTGTAAGTTTAAAGAAGAAGGTGAAGTTTATTGCCTTAATTATCATCTTGATGATACGTCCGTAGGTACTATTGAAGATGATTTTGATTATGATATGCATGTTACTTATTGTGATTGGGAAAATGATGATAATGCCACTTATGATCTTGAAAATCTTTTTGATACCAACTCTGAAAGTGATGATATGGGAAGCTCTTAGCTTGGGGATGATAGGATTGCAAATCCTTTACCCACTAGTGATGTGATAATTAATAATTCTATTGCTAGTAAGAATAAAGAAAACATGATTACAAATATAGTTGCTAGCAATGATAATGCTCTTCTCTACTATGATGATGTTATAACTCCAATCTATAGTGATTATAAAGGTACCTATGACATAAGGATAAATTATCCTTATGAAACTTGTCATAATCATGGAGGGAATTACTCGCTTGTTGAACACCACCCTCCTAATACACATTTAATCTATAGTGTTCAAGTTGTTTATGATAGTCCTACTCCCACTATTACCAATGAGAAAGATTATGCTTATGTGGAGAGTAAGAGTACCTTTTTGCATGTGGATCATGGTAACAATGCTTTATGTGATGCTTATATTGTTGAGTTCATCCATGATGCCACTGAAATTTATAATGAGAGAGGGAGACTTGGTTCTAAATATCTTAATAATAAGAAGTTTCCTCTCTTTATGGTGAATATTTTGAAGTTATGCTTGTTTTGCCTTCCTATGCTAGTTGCTCTGTGCTTCAGTGAATTATTCTATTGCAATATTCCTATGCATAGGAAGAATGTTAGGCTTAAATGTATTTGGTATTTGCTTCTTGATGCTCTCTTTTGTTCTTCAACTCTTATTCCTACGAGAGCATCATTAAAGTCTTATGCCTAGCTTAAAGGCATAAAATAAAGCGCTTTTGGGAGGCAGCCCACAATGAATAAAGTTTTATTTTGCTTTTGTTGTGTCTTGATGTTGTTACTACAGTAGCATCATCATTGTATCTTTACTTTTCAGCTTTGTGCCAAGTGTAGCCTCTGATTGCAAGAAAGTTCAAAAGTTGTGACGTGCTGTCCAGGAAACAGATTCTGTCCTTGGATAGAAAAATTCATATAAAATCACCAGATCATATTTTTGGTCTGAATTTTTTCGACAGCGTGCTCTATACAATTGTCTTTCGTGCATCTGTTCTGAGTTTTTTGATTAGAGTTGCAGAAGTGCCCCGAAAAAATCATTTACTACCTACTGTTCCGTTTTTCACAGATTCTGTCCTGTTTTGCCTTTCCTTCATTTTGCAAACCTTGAGCTTGCTTTTTCTTTGCAAAAACCTTTTGGCAATCTTGAGAAACAGTAGACCTTCAAGAATATCCTTATTTCCAGCAAGGAACAATTATTTTATTATGGGTACTAACCTCGCTAATCAGATTATGATGAGTTATGTATGAAGGGAGTTTTCAAGTGTGCGAGGGAAGATGATAAAAAGATTCAGGAGTGTCAAGCGCTCAAGCTTGGGGATGCCCCATGCACCCCCAAGAAATATTCAAGAAGACTCAAGCGTCTAAGCTTGGGGATGCCCTCGTGCATCCCCTTCTCCATCAACATTATCAGTTCGTCTTTCGTTCCACTATATTTTTATCACTTCATGTGTTATGTGCTATGCTTGGAGCATCTTGCTTTTAGTTTCATTTTTAGTTTTCTTTAGCTTTGCTTGCTGTTCATAACGAGTTGGAACCCAGCTTTCGTTGTGTGGGAGAGAGAGACCCGCTCCACTTCAACCTAGAACATAACATAGAATTTTCATGTCTATCTTTGTTGTGTGTTCTTTGTCTTTCAATAGCTACTATCATGTTCAGCTCTTAGTTTTTATGCTTATCTTTTTAAAAAGCTTTTGTTTAGTTGGTCACTGGAACTCTCTTTATTTATCATGCTTATCTTGTTAAGAGAGTTGGCTTCTGTTGCACTGGTCCATATGTCTATGATAAAAATGCTATGTGCATAATGATGCTTAGTAGTTCATGTTTTCTTATGGTTAGTCTCAAATAGCTGGGGGTTTCTCAATGTGTTATTGAAGTACCAACATGATTTGTTTGCCGATGATGTGGTATGGTTTAGTGATATCTTCCCCCAAGAATTTATTTTGATTGACTTGGCGTATGCTCACGCATATTTAAGACTGTAAAGAAAGTCTATCAAGCCTTGATGATCTTTAATTTCTGAGTAGCGATATAACTTCCATGTCTGATTCAATGTTGCTTTGTCGCTCTGCATGATTATGACCGCCATTGCTCTCTTAGTTGTTCGCTCCCAGTCTTTTGCTAACCTTCGCCTGTACTAAGCGGACTGACTGCTTGTGCATCCAAAATCCTTTAAACCAGTTATGCCATATGAGTCCACCATACCTTCCTATACATGGTATTTACCTACCATTCCTAACGAAGACTTTCATGTACCATCTCGAAATTATTCAAAAAAAAAGCATTTCTCTTTTGTGCCTCCGTTTTAGCTCATGAGGAAGTAGTAGTTAATTCATGATCTTTTTAAGTTGGACAAGCTTCACCCCGGGATTGCATGTCTAATGTGCAAACCCATAATACGAGAAGGAACTGGCATAGAGTGCGCCCGGCTCATTAAAAAATTATACAACAAACAAACCCTCCTGCACGCTTTGTTCATGAGAAATCAGAAAACTTTGGCAGTGATAAACAAAGGAGATTAAGAGGATGTGATCGTCCTCATTCGGGAGCCGTTCCTCGAAACTTGTCCAGCTCGAGAAGTAATTGAGATATTTGCTAGCATTCGTTGACGAAACATGCATATCTAAAAAAATAATTATTACCTCTGTTTTAAAAACCAAGAGCTCAGGTACATGTTTAGTTTTTGTTTCCGACCACGGGTTTTCAACCTTGCCATCAAAAGCCACGGTTCGAGAGTCTCCACCTTCTTTAAAGCACCAACTATTGAGAGCATGATTGTCATTCTGAGTGTAATGTGCATTGTCCCAAAGTACCATTGTCTTTTGCATGATTATGATATCGTTTATTCTGAAATCATTGTATCTAGTCATCACTTAAACCTTGGAGGTGCCCCTGCATTTATGTTTTGCTTCACCAAAGGGGGCAAGCGAGGTACCACTTTATCATATTTGCACACCATGCTCATTACAAATCTATTGAGTGTTTCAGTATCATATTGTAAAACTTTCAGTTCTTTGTGATTTTCTCATGAGGCAACTTAATTACTACAGATTCATTGTCTCAGTAAGCTTTTGTCATGTGACTATGAAAAGTCCTTGTATGGTTAATAGCATGTCACCACAGAAATTACGCTTGTTATCATTTACCTGCTCGTCTTAAGCTTGGGGATGTTGTTACGTCCAAAACGTATCTATAATTTCTGCTTGCTCCATGCCTCTTTTGTGTGATATTGCTATGATATTTATACACTTCCATACACTTTTGATCATATTTGGACTAACCTATTAACTCAGTGCACCCCAGTGCCAGTTTCTGTTTTCTGCTGTTTTTGTATTTCAGGTTTTCCCATTACGTAAACTGTCAGAAAAATCCCAGAAAAATTATATAAAAAATCAGCGTTCCGGAAGCTTCCATGCGGCCAAAGTAGGGCCGGAGGGGGGCCAGAGGGGCTCCAGGCGCCCTGCCCTGGCGGCTCCACCCCTGGCCGCCTGGCCAGGCCGCCTGGGCCCCCCGTAGCTCCCCTGGCGACCCCCTTTGGCATATATTTAACACCCGTCGAGGAAACCCTGATTCCA
The DNA here is from genome assembly GCA_902687465.1 of Secale cereale. Taxonomy (NCBI): domain Eukaryota; kingdom Viridiplantae; phylum Streptophyta; class Magnoliopsida; order Poales; family Poaceae; genus Secale; species Secale cereale. Next base: position 567,787,325 of record LR738709.1, read on the forward strand.
GACCCCTTTTCTCCAGACGCGATTCCGATCTCCGCCGCCATCGCCATCAACCTTCGGGGGACCAGAATTCCTGTGCTGGCACCCTGCCGGGACGGGGAAGTGCCCCTTGATTCATCTCCATCGACGTTGCTTCCTCCCTCCATGATGCGGGAGTAGTTCCTCCTCGGGGCTGAGGTTTCTACCAGTAGCTATGTGGTCAATTCTCTCTCCCATGATGTGATCTTCGTTGTGATCATAGGCTATGTTAATCTAGGGTGATCCCATGATATTTCCCCTTCCTCTATGTATTGGATTGATGTACTCACTTGTCTTTATCTAGTATAATCCCCGAGACCAAGGTGACAGCGGTCTATTGGACATGGATTAGAAAAATATTTTCATGAGTGATTTCCTCTCTTGTGTGTTGATTGAAGATTGAGAGTCTCTTGGTGCTTGTCTTTGACTATCTATTAGATATGTTGTGGTGATTGTGGGACTCTCTTTGGATGGCCGCGGTGACATTGGGAAATCCTTAGATTGAGAACTACGAACTTTGAGGTGTGCTTTTGTAGCCCTACATAATTCTCGTCCTCTTTTGACCACGAAGGAATGACCTCCGGGTGCGTCTCCATTGCATGTTTTATGGGAAATATCATGTGATTCGATTATGTTAATGTTGTTGGGAGTTGCCACTAGTGAAAGTATGAACCCTAGGCCTTGTTTCCACCATTGCAATACCGTTTGTGCTCACGTTTACCACTTGTTTGCTTGCTGCACTTTTTATTACAGATTTATACTACTTTGTTTTGCCATCCATATCACTTGCCATTTAACATCTCTTCGCCGAACTAGTGCACCTATACATCTAACAAGTGTATTAGGTGTGTTGGGGACACAAGAGACTTCTTGTATTTTAGTTGCAGGGTTGCTTGAGAGAGACCATCTTCAACCTCTACTTCCCTGAGTTCGATAAACCTTAGGTCATCCACTTGAGGGAAATTGCTGCTGTCCTACAAACCTCTGCGCTTGCAGGCCCAACATAGTCTACAAGAGTAGAAGCGTGTGTAGACATCAAGCTATTTCTGGCGCTGTTGCCGGGGAGGTGAGCGCTTGAAGGTATATCTTTAGATCTTGCAATTAAATCTTTTTGTTTCTTGTTTTTTTATTTCACTAGTTATGCTTATGGACAACCTTGCTATTGGTTCGTTGCTTGCGGGAAGACGCCCCACACCTGTGGTGGTTGCTCCTCCCCCTACTGAAATTGTGCCCTATTAAATACCAGCTGGTATTATCGATTATGTTTTGGCTAATCGTTATGCAGGAGACAGACATCCCGGTGAACACTTGCTATATCTGTCACAATTATGTTCATTATTTAAGCTTGCAGGTGTATCAAGGGAGTTTGTCATGAGGAAATTGTTCGCCGTATCACTTATAGATAAAGCTTCAGAATGGTATAGGCTACTAAATGACTCTCACCTGCTGGAGTGGGAAGAGATCCAGTCTTTCTTTTACTCCAAGTTTTATCCTCTTCATAAAGTCCATGAGAATAGGAATTATGTTTATAATTTTTATCCTCATGACGGAGAGAGCATAGCTCAAGCTTGGGGGAGACTGAAAACGTTAATGCTAAAATGTCCTAACCATGGGCTCCCCAAAGATATGATTATTACTAATTTCTATGCGAGGCTTTCTCGACAGAATACAAATTTGCTCGACGCTTCCTCTATGGGTTCTTTCACAAACAAAAAGACTGATGCTAAATGGGAACTCCTTGAAAGAATTCAACGCAACACTGAAGATTGGGAGATCGACAAAGGTAAAGAGTCAGGTATAATTTATGAGTATGATTGCATTAAGTCCTTTGTTGAAACTACAAGTTTTAATAAGTTTAGTGCTAAGTTTGGGCTTGATTCTCAACTCCTTGTTGATTTCCTCAAATCTTTTGCTTCACATCTTAATATGCCTAAGGAGGATTGGATCAAGTATCATAAACCTTTTAAAGAGACTTGCAAAGCAAATGAAATTGTTCATGATGATTGCAACATGCATGATCCAATTCCTAAAAATGAAGTTTTATATAAGCATGTTAATTTTTGTGGAGTGGATAGACCTTGTGAAAGGCCTACGATCGAAGAAGAGAAGTATTGTAAGCAACATAAGCATGAAAGAACAATCACTTGGGTCAGAGATTTAAATGAAATTGCTAGAGAATGGTGTGACCTTTATCCTTTTACTTGTGAACTTTGTCGTATAGAGGGTCACTTTAATTTTCAATGCATGAACTTTCAAAACATAACTGTTAACCAGTTGTGTGATAACATGATCACCTCTGATCTTTATGATGAGCTTATGTTATTTTTGATGTGTGAAGAGTTAATAGAAAAGACTTCTTGGCTAGATGTTAATGCCATAGGAATAAAAAACACTTTGCAAAACTGCCATCTCTATTGTGTTGTTAATTGCCATGAAAATGATTACATAAGTAAGATTAGAAAGGAGGGAACTTTACCAAAGTATAAAAATGTCTCTCATATTTCTGCTAATAAAATGGAGAGTTTCTCCCAAGTTTCCACTATTGTTTCTAATGATAAACCAGGATATGTGGAGAAGCTTCATCTCCAACCACTCCCTCCTAAGGTGAAGAAGAAGAAAAAGAAGAGGAGGAGGAAGCGGAGCAAGAAGGAAGAAGAATGGGTATCAACCTGGCCTGAGCATATTCCTCCCATCAACTTTTATCCTAACAGTTGTAAGTTTAAAGAAGAAGGTGAAGTTTATTGCCTTATTATCATCTTGATGATACGTCCGTAGGTACTATTAAAGATGATTTTGATTATGATATGCATGTTACTTATTGTGATTGGGAAAATGATGATAATGCTACTTATGATCTTGAAAATCTTTTTGGTACCAACTCTGAAAGTGATGATATGGGAAGCTCTAAGCTTGGGGATGATAGGGTTGCAAATCCTTTACCCACTAGTGATGTGATAATTGATAATTCTTTTGCTAGTAAGAATAAAGACAACATGATTACAAATATAGTTGCTAGCAATGATAATGCTCTTCTCTACTATGATGATGTTATAACTCCAATCTATAGTGATTATAAAGGTACCTATGACATAAGGAGAAATTATCCTTATGAAACTTGTCATAATCTTGGAAGGAATTACTCCCTTGTTGAACACCACCCTCCTAATATACAATTAATCTATAGTGTTCAAGTTGTTTATGATAGTCTTACTCCCACTATTACCAATGAGAAAGATTATTCTTATGTGGAGAGTAAGAGTACCTTTTTGCATGTGGATCATGGTAACAATGCTTTATGTGATGCTTATATTGTTGAGTTTATTCATGATCCCACTGAAAATTATTATGAGAAGGGAACATATGCTTATAGATATTTCAATAATATCAAGTTCCCTCTCTTTATGTTGAAGGCTTTGAAGCTACACTTGTTTTGTCTTCCTATGCATATTGCTTTGTGCTTCAATGAATTATTCTATTGCAATATTCCTATGCATAGGAAGCATGTTAGGCTTAAATGTGTTTGGTATTTGCTTCTTGATGCTCTCTTTTGTTCTTCAACTCTTATTCCTACGAGAGCATCATTAAAGTCTTAAGCCTATCTTTATGGCTATAAAGAAAGAGCTCTAGGGACACAACCCTTGTTATCTTTGCTTTCAGTTTGTTCTTTCAGTTTTTAGTGGTCTTGATGTTTGTTACTACAGTAGCATCATCAGTGTATCTTTACTTTTCAACTTTGTGCCAAGTGTAGCCTCTGATTGCAAGAAAGTTCAAAAGTTGTGACGTGCTGTCCAGGAAACAGATTCTGTCCTTGGATAGAAAAATTCGTATAAAATCACCAGATCATCTTTTTTGTCTGAATTTTCTCGACAGCGTGCTCTATACAATTGTCTTTCGTGCGTATGTTCTGAGTTTTTTTATTAGAGTTGCAGAAGTGCCCGAAAAAATCATTTACTACCCGCTGTTCTGTTTTTCACAGATTCTGTCCTGTTTTGCCTTTCCTTCATTTTGCAAACCTTGAGCTTGCTTTTTCTTTGCAAAAACCTTTTGGCAATCTTGAGAAACAGTAGACCTTCAAGAATATCCTTAGTTCCAGCAAGGAAAAATTATTTTATTATGGGTACTAACCTCGCTAATCAGATTATGATGAGTTATGTATGAAGGGAGTTTTCAAGTGTGCGAGGGAAGATGATAAAAAGATTCAGGAGTGTCAAACGCTCAAGCTTGGGGATGCCCCCGTGCACCCCCAAGACATATTCAAGAAGACTCAAGCGTCTAAGCTTGGGGATGCCCCCGTGCATCCCCTTCTCCATCAACATTATCAGTTCGTCTTTCGTTCCACTATATTTTTATCACTTCATGTGTTATGTGCTATGCTTGGAGAGTCTTGCCTTTAGTTTCCTTTTTAGTTTTCTTTAGCTTTTCATAACGAGTCGGAACTCAGCTTTCTTTGTGTGGGAGAGAAACACGCTCCACTTCTACCTAGAACACAACATAGAATTTTCATGTCTATCTTTGGTGTGTATGTTCTTGGTCTTTCAATAGCTACTATCATGTTTAGCTCTTAGTTTTCATGCTTATCTTTTTAAAGAGCTTTTGTTTAGTTGGTTGCTTGAACTCTTTTTAGTTATCATGCTTATCTTATTAAGAGAGTTTGCTTCTGTTGCATTGGTTGATATGTCTATGATAAAAATGCTACGTGCATAATGGTGCTTAGTAGTTCATGTTTTCTTATGGTTAGTCTCAAATAGCAGGGGGGTTCCCAATGTGTTATTGGAGTACCAACATGATTTGTTTGCCTATGATGTGGTATGGTTTAGTAATATATTCCTTCAAGAATTTATTTTGATTGACTTGGCGTATGCTCACGCATATTTAAGACTGTAAAGAAAGTTTGTCAAGCCTTGATGATCTTTTGTTTCTGAGTAGCGATATAACTTCCATGCCTGATTCAATGTTGCTTTGTCGCTCTGCATGATTATGACCGTCATTGCTCTCTTAGTTGGTCGCTCCCAGTCTTTTGCTAACCTTCGCCTATACTAAGCGGACTGACTGCTTGTGCATCCAAAATCCTTTAAACCAGTTATGCCATATGAGTCCACCATACCTTCCTATACATGGTATTTACCTGCCATTCCTAACGAAGACTTTCATGTACCATCTCGAAATTATTCAAAAAAACATTTCTCTTTTGTGCCTCTGTTTTAGCTCATGAGGAAGTAGTAGTTAATTCATGATCTTTTTAAGTTGGACAAGCTTCACCCCGGGATTGCATGTCTAATGTGCAAACCCATAATACGAGAAGGAACTGGCATAGAGTGCGCCCGGCTCATTAAAAATTTATACAACAAACAAACCCTCCTTCACGCTTTGTTAATGAGAAATCAGAAAACTTTGGCAGTGATAAACAAAGGAGATTAAGAGGATGTGATCGTCCTCATTCGGGAGCCGTTCCTCGAAACTTGTCCAGCTCAAGAAGTGATTGAGTTATCTGCTAGCATTCGTCGACGAAATATGCATATTCTAAAAAATAATTATTACTTCTGTTTTTTAAAAACCAAGAGCTCTGGTACATGCTTTGTCTTTGTTTCCGACTACGGGTTTTCAACCTTGCCAACAAAAGCCACGGTTCGAGAGTCTCCACCTTCTTTTAAAGCACCAACTACTGAGAGCATGATTGTCATTCTGAGTGTAATGTGCATTGTCCCAAAGTAGCATTGTCTTTTGCATGATTGCGATATCGTTTATTTTGAAATCATTGTATCTAGTCATCACTTAAACCTTGGAGGTGCCCCTGCATTTATGTTTTGCTTCACTAAAGGGGGCAAGCGAGATATCACTTTATCATATTTGCACACCATGCTCATTGCAAATCTATTTGATGTTTCAGTATCATGTTGTAAAACTTTCAGTTCTTTGTGATTTTCTCGTGAGGCAACTTAATTACTACAGATTCATTGTCTCAGTAAGCTTTTGTCATATGACTATGAAAAATCCTATATGGTTAATAGCATGTCACCACAGAAATTATTCTTGTTATCATTTACCTACTCGAGGACGAGCAGGAATTAAGCTTGGGGATGTTGATACGTCCAAAACGTATCTATAATTTCTGCTTGCTCCATGCCTCTTTTGGGTGATATTGCTATAATATTTACACACTTCCATACGCTTTTGATCATATTTGGACTAACCTATTAACTCAGTGCACCCCAGTGCCAGTTTCTATTTTCTGCTATTTTTGTATTTCAGGTTTTCCCATTACGAGAACTGCCAGAAAAATCCCGAAAAAATTATATAAAAAATTAGCGTTCCGGAAGCTTCCAGGCGGCCAAAGTAGGGCCAGAGGGGGGCCACAGGGGCTCCAGGCGCCCTGGTGGCGCGGCCCCCCTGGCCGCGCCGGGGGGGGCGCCTGGGCCCCCCGAGGCTCCGCTGATGCCCCCCTTTGGCATATATTTAACACCCGTCGCAGAAACCCTGATTCCGGACCCCTTTTCTCCAGACGCGATTCCGATCTCCGCCGCCATCGCCATGAAGCTTCGGGGGACCAGAATTCCTGTGTCGGCACCCTGTCGGGACGGGGAAATGCCCCCGGATTCATCTCCATCGACGTTGCTTCCTCCCTCCATGATGCGGGAGTAGTTCCTCCTCGGGGCTGAGGTTCTTACCAGTAGCTATGTGGTCAATTCTCTCTCCCATGATGTGATCTTCGTTGTGATCATAGGCTACGTTAATCTAGGGTGATCCCATGATATTTCCCCTTCCTCTATGTATTGGATTGATGTACGCACTTGTCTTTATCTAGTATAATCCCCGAGACCAAGCTGACAGCGGTCTATTGGACATGGATTAGAAAAATATTTTCATGAGTGATTTCCTCTCTTGTGTGTTGATTGAAGATTGAGAGTCTCTTGGTGCTTGTCTTTGACTGTCCTTTAGATATGTTGTGGTGATTGTGGGACTCTCTTTGGATGGCCGCGGTGACATTGGGAAATCCTTAGATTGAGAACTACGAACTTTGAGGTGTGCTTTTGTAGCCCTACATAATTCTCGTCCTCTTTTGACCACGAAGGAATGACCTCCGGGTGCGTCTCCATTGCATGTTTTATGGGAAATATCATGTGATTCGATTATGTTAATGTTGTTGGGAGTTGCCACTAGTGAAAGTATGAACCCTAGGCCTTGTTTCCACCATTGCAATACCGTTTGTGCTCACGTTTACCACTTGTTTGCTTGCTGCACTTTTTATTACAGATTTATATTACTTTGTTTTGCCATCCATATCACTTGCCATTTAACATCTCTTCGCCGAACTAGTGCACCTATACATCTAACAAGTGTATTAGGTGTGTTGGGGACACAAGAGACTTCTTGTATTTTAGTTGCAGGGTTGCTTGAGAGAGACCATCTTCAACCTCTACTTCCCTGAGTTCGATAAACCTTAGGTCATCCACTTGAGGGAAATTGCTGCTGTCCTACAAACCTCTGCGCTTGGAGGCCCAACATAGTCTACAAGAGTAGAAGCGTGTGTAGACATCAATGACCTGCGTGTCACTGAATAACGCCATGTAATTACTTTACTTTATTGCTAAACGTTAGCCATAGTAGTAGAAGTAATAGTTGGCGTGACGACTTCATGAAGACACGATGATGGAGATCATGGTGTCAAGCCGGTGACAAAGATGATCATGGTGCCGCGAAGATGGAGATCGAAGGAGCAAGATGATATTGGCCATATCATGTCACTTTAATTGATTGCATGTGATGTTTATCATGTTCATGCATCTTGTTTACTTAGAACGACGGTAGTAAATAAGATGATCTCTCACTAAAATTTCAAGAATTGTGTTCCCCCTAACTGTGCACCGTTGCTAAGGATCGTTGTTCCGAAGCACCACGTGATGATCGGGTGTGATAGGTTCTAACGTTTGCATACAACGGGTGTAAGCCAGATTTACACACGCAATACACTTAGGGTCCACTTGACGAGCCTAGCATGTACAGACATGGCCTCGGAACACGGAAGACCGAAAGGTCGAACATGAGTCGTATAGAAGATACGATCAACATGAAGATGTTCACCGTTGATGACTAGTCCGTCTCACGTGATGATCGGACACAGGCTAGTCGATTCGGATTATGTATCACTTAGATGACTAGAGAGATGTCAATCTGAGTGGGAGTTCATTAAAATTTCATTAAGATGAACTTAATTATCATGAACTTAGTCTAAATTCTTTACAATATTTCTTGTAGATCAAATGGCCCACGCTCATGTCACCCTCAACTTCAACGCGTTCCTAGAGAAATCCAAGCTGAAAGACGATGGTAGCAACTATACGGACTGGGTCCGTAACCTGAGGATCATACTCATAGCTGCCAAGAAAACTTATGTCCTAGAAGCACCGCTAGGTGACGCTCCCGCCCTGGCAAACCAAGATGTTATGAACGCTTGGCAGTCGCGTTGTGATGATTACTCCCTGGTTCAGTGCGGCATGCTCTACAACTTAGAATCGGGGCTCCAAAAGCGTTTTGAGCACCATGGGGCATTCGAGATGTTCCAAGAGCTGAAAATGGTTTTCCAGGCTCATGCCCAAGTTGAGAGATATGATGTCTCCAACGCATTCTACAGCTGTAAGATGGAGGAAAACAGTTCTGTCAGTGAGCACATCCTCAAGATTTCTGGGTTGCACAACCGCTTGTCTCAGTTGGGAATGAATCTCCCAGATGAAGCGGTCGTTGACAGAATCCTCCAGTCGCTCCCACCAAGCTACAAGAGCTTCGTGTTGAACTTCAATATGCAGGGGATGGAGAAGTCCATTCCCGAGGTGTATTCAATGCTGAAATCAGCAGAGGTGGAGATCAAGAAAGAGCATCAAGTGTTGATGGTCAATAAAACCACTAAGTTCAACAAGGGCAAGGGTAAAAAGAACTTCAAGAAGGATGGCAAGGGAGTTGCCGCGCCCGGTAAGCCAGTTGCCGGGAAGAAGCCAAAGTATGGACCCAAGCCTGAGACTGAATGCTTTTATTGCAAGGGAACGGGTCACTGGAAGCGGAACTGCCCCAAGTACTTAGCGGACAAGAAGGCCGGCAACGTCAAAGGTATATGTGATATACATGTTATTGATGTGTACCTTACCAGTGCTCGTAGTAGCTCCTGGGTATTTGATACCGGTGCAGTTGCTCATATTTGCAACTCTAAGCAGGAGTTGCGGAATAAGCAGAGATTGGCGAAGGACGAGGTGACGATGCGCGTCGGGAATGGTTCCAAGGTCGATGTGATCGCCATCGGCACGCTACCTCTACATCTACCCTCGGGATTAGTTTTAAACCTTAATAATTGTTATTTAGTACCAGCTTTGAGCATGAACATTGTATCTGGATCTCGTCTTATGCGAGATGGCTACTCATTTAAATCCGAGAATAATGGTTGTTCTATTTATTTGAGAGATATGTTTTATGGTCATGCCCCGCTGGTCAATGGTTTATTTTTGATGAATCTCGATCGTGATGATACACATATTCATAGTGTGAATGCCAAAAGATGTAAAGTTGACAATGATAGTCCCACATACTTGTGGCATTGCCGCCTTGGTCATATTGGTGTCAAACGTATGAAGAAGCTTCATGCTGATGGACTTCTGGAGTCTCTTGATTATGAATCATTTGACACGTGCGAACCATGCCTCTTAGGCAAGATGACCAAGACTCCATTCTCCGGAACAATGGAGCGAGCAACCAACTTATTGGAAATCATACATACCGATGTGTGCGGTCCAATGAGTGTTGAGGCTCGTGGAGGCTATCGTTATGTTCTCACCCTCACAGATGACTTGAGTAGATATGGGTATATCTATTTGATGAAGCACAAGTCTGAGACTTTTGAAAAGTTCAAGGAATTTCAGAATGAGGTTGAGAATCAACGAGACAGAAAAATAAAGTTCATGCGATCGGATCGTGGGGGTGAATATTAGAGTGATGAATTTGGCGCGCACCTTAGGAACTGTGGAATTGTTTCACAATTGACACCGCCCGGAACACCTCAGCGTAACGGTGTGTCCGAACGTCGAAATCGTGCTCTGTTGGACATGGTGCGATCTATGATGTCTCTCACCGACTTACCGCTATCTTTTTGGGGATATGCTTTAGAGAGTGAAGCATTCATTTAAATAGGGCTCCGTCGAAATCAGTTGAGACGACACCGTATGAACTTTGGTTTGGCAAGAAACCTAAGTTGTCATTTCGGAAAGTTTGGGGTTGCGATGCTTATGTCAAGAAACTTCAACCTGAGAAGCTCGAACCCAAATCGGAAAAATGCGTTTTCATAGGATACCCAAAGGAAACGATTGGGTACACCTTCTACCACAGATGCGAAGGCAAAGTCTTTGTTGCCAAGAATGGATCCTTTCTAGAGAAAGAGTTTCTCTCAAAAGAAGTGAGTGGGAGGAAAGTAGAACTTGATGAGGTGACAGTCACCCCTCCCGAACAGGAAAGTAGCGCAGCACAGGAAATTGTTCCTGAGGTGCCTGCACCGACAAGGGAGGAAGTTAATGATGATGATCATGAAGATACAGATCAAGTTACTACTGAACTTCGAAGGTCCACAAGGGCACGTTCCGCACCAGAGTGGTACGGCAACCCTGTCATGGAAATCATGTTGTTAGACAACGGTGAACCTTCGAACTATGAAGATGCGATGGCGGGCCCGGATTCCAATAAATGGCTTGGAGCCATGAAATCCGAGATAGAATCCATGTATGAAAACAAAGTATGGACTTTGGTGGACTTGCCTGATGATAGGCACGCCATAGAAAATAAATGGATATTTAAGAAGAAGACAGACGCGGATGGTAATGTGACCATATATAAGGCTCGGCTTGTCGCTAAGGGTTATCGACAAGTTCAAGGGATTGACTACGACGAGACTTTCTCTCCCGTAGCGATGCTGAAGTCAGTCAGAATCATGTTAGCTATTGCTGCATTCTATGATTATGAGATATGGCAAATGGACGTCAAAACGGCATTCCTTAATGGCTTCCTCAAGGAAGAGTTGTATATGATGTAGCAGGAAGGTTTTGTCGATCCAGAAAATGCTAACAAGGTATGCAAGCTCCAGCGCTCGATCTACGGGCTGGTGCAAGCATCTCGGAGTTGGAATATTCGTTTTAATGATGTGATCAAAGCGTTTGGCTTTATACAGACTTATGGTGTCGGTGTACTAAGGTAGGGGTACCTCAGTACCCCAACTTGTGCACGGGCAGTAGCAGCTTCCCGCGGCAGGGCCTACCACGCACTTGCCGGAGACCTTCTTGCTCCATATAAAACCATTCAAAAACAAAGTATACAAGACAGAAGATCAAGACCCCGGCGAGTGGAGCTTGCCGGGAAGGCCGTTCCAGGCTCAAGATTACCTCACTCACGCAAGGCCCTGGCAAGAGGAGCTTGCCAGGAAGACTAGAAGATTATGTTACAGAAGACATGCCTCGGCGCAACGAGCGCCCCGGCAGGGCCCGGAGAGCGACAAGCTTCAGAGCCCGACAAGCTCCCGGGCCCGGCAAGGTCGAGACCCCGGCAAGGTGCTTGTCGGGGAGGGCTACGCTGTGTGCCCGCGCTCCAGCTCATCGAACCACGCGTCACCCTGGGGCGACGCCAGGGACGCGTGGCGGATGGCTGTGCGGCCTGGGGGACACGGTGGCACTCCACGGTGGTAAAGCCATCGCCGTGGCAAACGGAGACGCAAGGGCGGGCGCTTTTGGGGTCGACGGCGACGGGCATTAAATGCTCTTGTCCCCCACTGTCAAAGTAGGTAGCGACCACTGTTCATGCACTGTTGCTCCACTATTCCCGCACTGTTACAACTACCACCACTTTTACATTTTTACCCTTTCTCCTACGTTGACACCTGTCGGTGACCCCTTGAGCTATAAAAGGAGGCCCATGCACAACGTAGAGGGGGTTCGGAACCTAGATCGCTCACTCGCTCGGTGTAGCTAGTTCTTCAAGCTCCCGAGCTCTCCAATTCAATACAATCAAGCAGGAGTAGGGTTTTACGCGTACATCGCGGCCCGAACCTGGGTAAACTGCCCGCGTGCTCACCACGATCTGCTCTTCGTGCTCCCTCCGCTCCCTTACCACAACGACAAGGGGCTCCGGTCCCATAGGTGTTCGTGGTGGACAGTTTCCCCCGACATCTTTGGCGCGCCAGGTAGGGGGCGTCGAGGTTGTGCGAACCTGATCCGGCGTTCACGCGGGCGCATTCTTCATCAACCTCTCCGAATTCGTCAGCAACATCATCAGCAACAGCGCCATGGCCCCGAAGAAGAAGGCTTCGGAGGTCGGAGGCCCGTCTGCGTCTCATCCGCCGCCACCAGAGCCAACGGTGGGCGGAGGAGACGCCGTCGGAAGGGTGGTCGCCGGTGAGGAAACCCGCGCCACCACCAAGTCCAAGGACAAGACGGACGACCGAGCCTCGGTCTCCGTGGACGCGCCACGTCCAACTCAGCAAACGACAACCCAGCAGCGCCATGCCACAGGGGGTGGCATCCGCTTGTTGGGCCAAGGGCAAACCGGAGGCTCGCGGGACGCTCCGGGCCATCGTCCTGGCACGAGCAAGGCGCGGTCGCCGGGGCGGGACCCTGCTCCTTCTAACCCAGTTAGGAGTCCGAGCATATCCCGCTCCTCACGCTGCTCGCCCCCGCTCCCCTCCTCTCCAGCAGAAGCGCTCGCAAGGGCGCAACTGCTCCCCGACTTCCCTCCAGCGGCAGACAAGGCCGAAGACTGGAGGGCCACTATCCAGAGCCTGATCGCCTTCGCCAACAACGACTCTCCGCAGCAGCCAGCGACCTCGCGGCCGCGGCAAGTCGAGAAGACGAAGGCCGACGACGACAAGACCGCCGGGGGTGCGACCACCGTGCACTCCCCGCCGCGGAAGCAGAAGACGCCGCCCCGCCGGATCAACGTCGACGACGACTCCACAGCCTCGTCGGATCCGCGAGCTCGTCGGGACCAGCGCCAGGTCCTTGACGACCGGCGACAAGAAGACGCTCGAACGACGATCGAGCGCCGCCGAGAAGCTCGGCGACAATCAGACCAGAGAGCTGGGACCGCTGTTGACACACACGCGCCCGGTGAGCCAGGCGACTTGCCGTACGCGGCAGGTTGCCCTGCGTTCACCCGTGAGCTGCGGCGCGTCCAGTGGCCTAGCATGAAGAACTTCAAGCCCGATGTACCGGAGAAGTACGACGGCAAGACGCACCCCTCGGAATTCCTCAGCATTTACACAATCGCCGTGCAGGCTGCCGGGGGGCGCGACGAGAAGATATTGGCGAACTACTTCCCGCTCGTGCTTAAGCCGAACGTTCGTTCTTGGCTTATGCACTTGCCGGAAGGCTCCATTTCTTCTTGGGCGGACCTTTGCCACCAGTTTGTTGGCGCCTTCACGGGCGGCCACAAACCCCACGGCCAGGAGAGTGATCTCCACATTCTGGCCCAGAAGGAAGGAGAGCCTCTGCGCAAGTACATCCAGCGCTTCAGCCGCGTGCAGCACAACATCCCCGACGTCCACCCTGCCGCGGTTATCAGTGCGTTCCACCAGAACGTGCGTAACCGCCGCATGCGTGAAGAGATGGCCATGACCAAGATACGGGATGTCAGCGAGCTTTATGCTCTAGCTGATAAGTGCGCACGCGCAGAAGAGGGGAGGAAGCTCCCTGGCGAGGATGCTGGCGCAGGGGGAAGCGACAGCGACGATGCCGCCCCGGCAAAGAAGAGCCGGCGGCGGAACAACAGAAGGAAGAACAAGAAGGAGGTGCTTGCCGTCGAGAAGTCCGGCAAGGAGGCTCCCGCCAAGCAAACACAGGCTGGCAGCTCCGGCAAGGGGCCTGCCCCTGTGGCGGCAGCCAACAAGCAGGACGGCTCCGACAAGCAATACTGCAAGATCCACTGCACCAAGGGCCACGACCTCTCCAACTGCAAACACGTTGAGTACCTCGTCGAGCAGCAGAAGGCTGAGTACGAGAGGCGCGACAAGGAGAAGGCCCAAGGTGGCGGAGGGGAACCAAGCAAGAAGCGGCCATTCAATGGCCCGGGAGGACGCCGCGGCAAGGCCAAGCAGCGACAAGGTGACCGACCTCCCCGGGGCCGCGACAAGGATGAAGAAGACGACGACGATGACATGGAGGATGAAGATAACAGCGAGCAGGAGTTCCAGAAAGCCACGGAGGTCCTGTGCGTCGATGGTGGCGCCTCTCTGCATACTTCCCACCGCCAGCTCAAGAAGTGGGTGCGGGAAGTGAATGCAGCGGAGCCGCCCGTCGAGTCGCGCAGGCTCCTCAAATGGTCCAGCACGCCCATCATTTTCGATCTTGAGGATCACCCTGACCGCACCACTGCGGTCGGGTGCTTGTCGATGCTGGTCTCACCCACCATCCGCAACCTCAAGGTCACTAAAATGTTGGTTGACGGCGGGGCCGGGCTGAACTTGATCTCCTCTGCTGTGATCAAGAAACTCCAAATCCCAGATGGCGAGCTCGAAGAGACCGGTTCTTTCCAAGGAATCAACCCGGGGAGGAGCAAGCCCAAGGGGAAGATAACTCTGCCGGTGACCTTTGGCGGGGAGCTCAACTTCAGAACTGAGCGCATCACATTCGACGTCGCCGATATCCCATTACCATATAATGGGATACTCGGCCGTCCCGCCCTCGCCAAGTTCATGGCAGCTTCCCACTACGCCTACAACGTACTCAAGATGCCGGGGCCGATAAGCGTCATCACTGTCCATGGCGACAAGAAAGATGCGCTTGTCTGCGCTGACAAGATCTACCGGGATGCAGCAGCCGCGGCAGAGAAGGACACACTTGCCGCTGAAGCTCCCGGGGGGAAGAAGACGAAGACCAAGTCCGGCAAGTGCTCTGGGGCCCACTCCGGCAACCGCACCTCTTCGGAGTGCTGCGCTGCCGTCGAGGACGTTCCATCGAGCTCCACCGGCAAGTGTAAGAAGGGGATGGCCGCTCCACCGGCAACCAAGAAGGTGTCTGCCAAGGAGGACGGCACTGGTGGTACCTTCACCATCAGTGCCACACTTGACAGCAAATAGGAAAGCGCGCTCGTTGCCTTCCTGCGGGCGAATGTTGATGTGTTTGCCTGGCAACCATCTGACATCCCCGGTGTTCCCAGGAAGGTGATTGAGCACAAGCTTGCTGTTTGTCCTCATGCGCGGCCCGTCAAGCAGAAGGTGAGGAAGCAAGCCGTGGAGCGCCAAGAATTCATTGCCGAAGAAATCAAGAAGCTAGAGGCAGCAGGCCTAGTTAGAGGTGTGATCCATCCGACGTGGTTAGCAAACCCAGTCGTCGTGCGCAAGGCCAATGGGAAGTGGAGACTGTGTATAGACTTCACCGATGTGAATAAAGCATTTCCCAAGGATCCATTTCCCTTGCCGCGCATTGACCAGATCGTTGACTCCACTGCCGGATGTGAGCTACTCTCTTTTCTTGATGCATATTCAGGCTACCATCAGATTTTCATGGCCAAAGAAGATGAAGAGAAGACTGCATTTATCACTCCATGTGGCACTTATTGCTTCATACGCATGCCATTTGGACTGAAGAATGCAGGATCAACATTTGCAAGGGTAGTGCACACTACTTTCAAGCCACAGATCCACAGAAATGTAGAGGCTTACATGGATGACATCGTGGTGAAGAGCAAGAGCAAGGATACCCTGGTCCAAGATTTGGAAGAGACATTTCAGAACCTGCGCAAGATACAGCTCAAGTTGAACCCCGAGAAGTGCGTCTTTGGAGTTCCCTCCGGCAAGCTTCTCGGGTTCTTTGTGTCACAGAGGGGGATTGAAGCCAACCCCGACAAGATTAAAGCCATCGAGCAGATCAAGGCCCCGAAGCGCGTCAAGGATGTCAGAAGGCTTGCAGGTCGTGTGGCTGCCCTCAGTAGGTTCATTTCAAAGTCTGCAGAACGCGCCCTACCTTTCTTCAAAATCTTGAAGAAGGCAGGTCCCATGAAGTGGACTCCGGAAGCGGAGGCAGCGCTGCAGGACTTGAAACGGTACCTATCCTCCACTCCAATACTTGTCGCACCTAGACCACAGGAAAAGTTGCTGCTGTACCTAGCGGCAACCAACCAGGTGGTTAGTGCTGCGTTAGAAGCGGAGAGGGAGGCCGACGAGGAGTCTGCACCACCAGCAAGCGAATCCAGCGACAAGCAGGGGGCTGTTCCGACAAGCTCTGGCCCCGACAAGGCCAACTCTGCGCAGGAACAGGAAGACGTGCGGAAGAAGATGGTGCAGCGCCCGGTGTATTTTGTGAGTTCCCTCTTGCAGGGGGGCTAGATCAAGATACTCCGGGGTGCAAAAGTTGCTTTTCGGCCTCCTCATGGCCTCGAGAAAGCTGCGCCATTACTTCCAGGCACATGCGATAACGGTGGTCACTCGCTTTCCGCTGAAGAGGATATTGCACAACCCAGAAGCAACACGCAGGATCGTTGAGTGGGCACTGGAGCTTTCAAGCTTTGGACTCAAGTTTGAAAGTACCTCAACCATACAGAGCCGAGCTTTGGCAGAGTTCATAGCTGAATGGACCCCGACGCCCGATGAGGAAATTCCAGAAACAAGTGCACCCGTACAAGAAGCGACAAGTGAATGGGTGATGTACTTTGATGGTGCCTTCTCGCTGCAAGGCGCCGGTGCTGGCGTGGTACTCATCGCGCCCACCGGAGAGCACCTCAAGTATGTTATCCAGATGCACTTTCCAAGGGAGCAAGCGACAAACAACACCGCTGAATATGAAGGTTTGCTCGCCGGCCTCAGGATTGCGGCCGAACTTGGGATCAGAAAGCTGATTGTGCGGGGAGATTCTCAGTTGGTGGTCCGACAAGTTAACAAGAGTTACCAGAGCCCTTTGATGGAAGCTTATGTAGATGAAGTGAGGAAGCTTGAAGAGCACTTTGAAGGTCTGCAAATGGAACACGTCCCGAGAGCTCAGAATGACATTGCAGATGGCCTTTCAAAGTGTGCTTCGATGAAGTTACCTGTGGAACCAGGGACCTTCTTGCTCAAGCTGACTCAACCATCCGTTACACCATCAATTGGGCAGTCCAGGAAGAGAAAGTTGGTCTCCGGCGACTACTTGCCGGCGGATCTTCCTGAAACCGCCGCCAAGGTCCCCAAGATCAACGGTCAGAACGCTGAGGAACAGATTGCTCCTGCAGATCCTCGGATCTGTGCAGTTGAAGCAAATGTTCCCGACGAGCCTCGCCCCGGCGAGCTTGCCGGGGGACCATCAGCTCCGGCAGAACCAGAGGTTCTTGCCGTAGAAGCTGAGGTTCCCGCAGCGGCCATCATGCCTTTAGTCCTTGCCGTTGAGCCTCGGGCTCCGGCATGGGCGCAGCAGATCGTCCGTTTTCTGCAAACTGGAGAACTTCCCGATGACCCTCAAGAGATAGAGAAGATAACCAGGCAGTCAAGTATGTACCAGTTCGTGGATAACGAGCTGTACAGAAGAAGACTAAATGGTGTCAGGTTGAAGTGCATTTCCAGAGAAGATGGATAGAAGCTGTTGGCAGAAATACACGGAGGCATATGCGGCCACCATATTGGCGCTAGGGCGCTTGCCGGGAAAGCTTTCCGGCAAGGGTTCTTTTGGCAAGAAGCCCTCCAAGATGCAACTACACTAGTAACCAAGTGTGAAGCGTGCCAGTTCCATGCCAAACAAATTCATCAGCCAGCTCAAGCTCTCCAGATGATCCCTTTGTCCTGGCCCTTCTCGGTCTGGGGGCTCGATATCCTCGGCCCATTCCCTCGCGCAGTCGGGGGCTTTGAGTACTTGTACGTCGCGATCGACAAGTTCACAAAGTGGCCAGAAGTGGAACCAGTGAGAAAGGTGACAGCACAGTCAGCGGTCAGGTTCTTCAGGTCGATTGTTTGCCATTTCGGAATCCCTAACAGGATCATCACCGACAACGGTACGCAATTTACTAGTCGCACCTTCATGCAATACGTCCAAGACCTTGGCGCCAAGGTCTGTTTCGCTTCTGTTGCTCACCCGAGGAGCAACGGTCAAGCGGAGAGGGCAAATGCTGAAGTGTTGCGCGGACTCAAGACAAGGACCTTTGACAGGCTGCGCAAGTGCGGGAAAAACTGGATAGAAGAGCTACCGGCGGCTCTTTGGTCAATCAGAACGACACCAAGTCGAGCCACCGGACAGACACCCTTTGCTCTAGTCTATGGAGCAGAGGCAGTTCTCCCCACGGAACTCATATACGGATCTCCTCGGGTGCTCGCTTATGATGAGCTCGAGCAAGAGCAACTGCGACAAGATGATGCATTGCTCCTCGAGGAGGAACGTCTCCAGGCTGCTGTACGAGCTGCTCGATACCAGCAAGCCTTGCGTCGCTACCATAGCCGCAAGGTCAAGGCCAGGAGTCTCGAGGAAGGCGACCTTGTTCTTCGGCGTGTTCAGTCCGCCAAGAATTCCAACAAGTTGACGCCGAAGTGGGAAGGCCCTTATCGGGTGAGACAAGTCACGAGGCCCGGCGCTGTCCGCCTTGAGACCGAAGAAGGCTTACCGGTGAGCAACTCCTGGAACATAGAGCATCTTCGCAAGTTTCACCCATAAGGCGCGGTTGTCGTGATCCGCTCCGGCAACCACCTTTTGTACAAGCTTTGCCGCTGTTGCATGTAACCCTTTGTACAAAGCCGGGCGCAGACCCCGTGCATCAGTAAAGTTTTTGTGTTTTGCACTATTTGCCTTCTACGTGCTTTTCTTTGCTATTTGCATGTGTTATTTGGCATCTTGTGCAACATACATATCCGGTAAGCATTAGCACGCCGAAAGGCCATATACTTGTTTCCCTCTCCTTTTTCCTTGCCTCTTAAGCAGAAGGAATGTTCCTCGCGCACAAGTTTGCCGGGGGGGATGGAGATGGAAGAGGAACCAAGTGTGAGATGGAAGAGGAACCAAGTGCTGTTCAAGAAAGAGAAGCCTTACCGAGAAGCAAGCAATATATGAAAGCTAAGTTATTAGAATTTGAGCAGTTCAAATTTTTTAATTTTTAGTTGTCTTCCTTGAACAATCACACTTTGTATGGAAAACCTGTGCGCGGAGGAACCTACCCGTAGCTAGCCGCACCCTTATCTTGTTTTCGAGTACGCTCAACGACTTGAGTGAGCTGCGACAAGTGTCGCGCCCTCGTTTCGTTTCCGAGTTCACTCAACAAGCTGAGTGCGTTGCGACTAGTTGCGGCAAGGTTGCTTGCCGGTAAGACCTTGGCCAGCAGGCTGCTCAGAGTCCAGCACTCAGCGCTCGCGGCAAGGGACCCTTGCCGGCAAGCTCCCTGGAAGCGTAGGGTGAAAAACATACAAAGTAAATGACCAAGACAAGGAAGATAACATTGCACTGATTGATCAAAATAAGATAAATATCTTACAAGGGATAACTTGTCGCAATGATTAATGAGTTCATAACACCCTATGCAGCAACAAAAGAGATAAAGGAAAAGGAGGCCTAATCTACGCGGTCGCCCTCGATCCTGGAGATCTTGTTCACTTTGGCGATGATGTGGGCGACCTGCGCCTTCAGCGCCTCCGTGTTCGCGTCGGCCGGCAAGCTGCGGAGAACGTTGCTGAGGTTTATACCGGGATTGCGGTATACTATCTTCGTCAGAACGCGCTCCAAGGTTCCCGCGCAGAGCTGGCGCGACTCCTCGGCCAGTTGCGCGGGGAGCTTCTTCCGAAGACCTGCAAGAGCCGGCGCGATCCCTCTGAAGAAGAGACTGAGCTTGGCGCTGTGGGGGAGGTTTGGATCCGGAGAGTATATGAGATGCTCGACCTTCAGCGCCAGCAGCTCCTGGTCAATGTTGGATGCAGAGGACACCAAGTCATCGGTCCACACCTCAACGGTCCGGCGGAAGTTTTCAGCCGCAGTGGTGGCGCTCTCCACCAAGCCTCGCTCCCTGCGGAGCTCTTCCTTCAGCTTGGTTTCCCGGTCCCAGACGGCGTCGAGCGAGTCCTTCAACGTGGAAACCTTCAGCTCCAGATCCTCAATTGAATCCTTGGCGGCCTTCAGCTCGTCGCCCTGCTTGGAGAGGTGCACCTGGAGTTCAGAGTTGGTGTGCGCGTCCTTCTCGCGCTCTGAGTTGAGCGCGGTAACCCTCTCCGCGCTCGCTTTCAGGGACTCCTCCAGTTGCGCAACCTTGGCCACGGGCTCCTCCTTGGCGGTCTCCGCGGCAGCCACGGCGGCTTTCGCCTCCTTCAGCTCTCCGCCAAGGGCCTGCTCCCGAGCGGCAAGGTCTTCCTCGTGGGAGTCGAGGTTGACCTTCCGTTGGGTGAGCTCTCCTTCTAGCCGGGACAGCTCCTCTCCGGCGAGTCGCTGCTGCTCTTCGGCTTCGGCTTTCTCCAGGAGCCACTCTTGGTACTCCCCGGCGAGCCTCTCGCGCTCCTCCGCCACGTCGCGGAGGGCAGCCTGGTTGGCGGCGCGGAGCTCCACCGCGCGCTTCTCCATATCAGCGGCGGCCTTGGCGGCAAGGGCCTCCCGAGACGCAAGCTTCGCCTGCCTGGCCCGGTAAAGGGCCAGGAGCTGATGAAGCAGCTTCTCCTCCTCGGGCCCGTCACTTCCGCCGGGCGCCTCGACGATCTTCAGTCCCGCGGAGGCGAGAACCTCTCCATCAAAGGCCTCGCCCTCCGCGGGGGCTCGCGATGAAGAACCCCACGGCACCTGGATGTAAACGTCGTTGGGGGCCTCAAGATAGTAAGCAGACGGCTCCTTTTCGGTGGAGGGGTCGGCGGCCGGCGCAGCGCTCGACGCTCCTGCCGCCTCCGGGCCGGCAGTATGGCCGCCGTCCCCCTCCCCGCCCGCTGCGTCCGCAGCCGGAGCAGTCTCCTCCGCAGCCGGCTCGGCGGCTCCCGCCGTGTCCTCAGCGACAGGGGCGTTTCCGCCGCCGCCCTGCGCGTCTTCCTCCACGACGATGGTTTCCGTCTCCATCTATTCGGGAGGAGGATCTAGAAGAAGAAGAAGTTCAAGCAAATATCCAAAAAGAGACGAATCCAAGAAGACAAGGTTACAAAGCTTACCTTGACGGACGTCGTCGCCGGCGGGCTCCCTCGCCGGGGAGCTCTGCCTTGGCGGAGTGGCCGCCCTCGCCGGACTGCTCGCCCTTGGCGGAGTACCCGCCCTTGGCAGAGCGCTCTCCCTCGCCGGAGAGTTCGTCCTTGGCGGGGACGGCTGGGCCCGCGGCTCCTCAGGAGTGATCTCCGGGTGCTCCTGAAGCTGCGGCTCCACCTCTACACAAGACAAAAGCAATCAAGATATCAGCGCAAGACAGAACCCTTAAGCGCGCCCGACGAGCGGAAGTATGGAACCCAAACTTACGCTGGGGGCTGCGCTGGGGGCTGCTCCTCGGAGCAGCGCTCGGGTCCGGCAGGCTCGTCTCCGGCGCGTCCCCAGTCGCCGCGACGGGCGAGTCGTCCGCGACCTCGACAACGGGAACCTTGGCCTTCTTCACCACTCGCTGGGCCAGGGTCCTGAAATCAAAGCAAGAAGCAAGATCAGAATCAGCAAAAGAAGAATCAAGGCAAAGTTAAAGAAAATACAAAACTTCAAATTCTTACTCCTGTTCTTCGTCGTCGTCGTCGCTCAAGGCGGAGAAGTCAAACGCCACCTGAGGCGCGTCCGCGCGAGGGGCAGGAGGCGAAGACTCCCTCGGGCGTTTGGCGGTCCCCGGGGCTGGGGGTTGCGAAGACCCGGCCCCTGTGGTCGCCGAAGCCCGGGGAGCAGGCGGAGCTGCCGCTCCGCTCTGTGAAGACCCTTTTCCGCTCGGCGCTGACGTGCGGGGCGCTTCCGCTGTGGCCTGCGTGCGGGTCGCCCCCGCCGTGGCCTGTGTGCGGGTCGCCCCCGCCGTGGTTGGTGCGCCGGGCGCCCCCGTCGCAGCTTGACTCCCCCGGGTAGCTCGCGCCGCCCGGCGAGTTGGTTGTTGTCGGGGCGCCTGCGCCCTCGTCCCTGTCGCCGTCTTGCGGAGACGTTTCAGCGGAGATCGCCTGGGACTTGCCCGAGGCGGGGAGGTCTCCGGTGACGAGGAGAGGTCGTCGGCGTAGAGCCCCAGAGACCCGTCGGAGTCCTCGTCGGCCCCGACGTCCTCCTCCTCCTCCTCCTCCTCGGCTGGCTTGCTGGGCCCAGCGCCCTGCACTGCGGCCGCTCTCCCTCCGGCCCCTCCGCCTCCTCCAGCGCCTCCGCTCCCTGCGGCGCCTCTATTTCGTCCGGCAGCGCCGCCTCTCGCCGCGGCCTCGGTCAAGATTCCGGGGATCCCGGAATGCCTCAAAGAAGGGACCCCGGCAAGCTCGTCGGGAGGAAGCTTCAGCAGCCTGCGGATCTCCGCCTCCTCTGCTTGGCAGGACGCTTCCGCAGCCTCTGCCTCCTCGACGGTGAAGCCAAACTCTCCTGCCGCTGCGGCTGCAGCGGCCTCTTCAACCCGAGAAGCTATATAAGCTATCTCCTGGTCGGTGGTGTCCCGTGTGAGCCCCTTGATCTCGTCCTTGTTCTTCGCCACCTCCACCAGGTTGTCGAAGAAGCTCATGATGACGTCTGGCTTGGGCGGAATCCATGTGCGGTCGATGCCATGCGAGTCGCACGCGGGCATCATGGCGCGAAGGGAATCCCGGGCCGTGCTGTTGCAGAGGGGCACCACTCCCCAGGGAGCTCTGAACCACTCTGGGTGGGCCGGGTCATGCTTAAATAGTTCCCGGACCATCCCCTTCAGCTCCAGCGACGTGAAGTTGAAGTTTAGCCTGGGGCGCAGCCTCATTATGTCCGCCGCGTTGCCGTACTCCCAGGCTGGCCTCTTCCTATCTTGAAGAGGGGCAATGCGGCGGCGGAGGAAATCTGTGCCTACTTCTCCGACAGACAACTTTGCTACCCGGAGACGAAGAATTCTGATGAGGGCGACGTTGAGCTTGACGTCGTCCGAGTCCACCTCACTCCAGTCCCTGCCGCGCACGATGGCTGTTGTGCGCGGCGCAGTGAAGGGTTGCGGCTCGTCCTCAACTATCCAGCACCAGTCCGCGCGCCACTCCTCCCACTTGCCGCGGAGCTCCCCCGGCAAGTAGGACTCTTTCTTGTTCAGGCGAAAGACCCAAGAGATTCCTCCGGAGAGGGGAGCGCCGGCCTCTGCTCTAGGGGTGAAGAAGTGCCTAAACAGCGCTACATTTGGATATATCCCAATATGGTTTTCGCACATATGTGCGAAAACCGCCATCGTGAGGATGGCGTTGGGGGTGAAGTCTAGAAGATGGAGGCCGTAGGTGTGCATTATATCGCAGAAAAAGTCGGAAAAAGGGGGACAGAGGCCGCAGTGGAAGAAAGCTGCGAAGAAGAAGTACCCGCCGGGGTAGTTGTCCTTGGCGGCGGCCGGATAGGCTCGGGTGCGGGGATGCGCCTTGGTCTTCTTGGCCTAGAACAAGTAATACTTGTTCCAGAGCTCCCGCGCGCCGAGCCTTGGCGCGAAGACGACGTTCCGCTTCCGCAGCAGAGTAAGCCTCGCCGCCTGCTCGGATTTCTCCTTCTTGGTCTTCTCCGCCTTCGACTTCTCGGCCTTCGGGGCTATGGCGGAGGCGGCGAGGGAAGGGGAACGAAGAGTCCGGCGGCGCCGCGGATGCGGAAGACGGCGGAAGAGGTGTGGAGGCGGAGCGCAAAGGGGATCTCTGGAGATGGAAGAAGAAGCAATGAAGGCGTAGGAGGGGAACCGCTCCTGCTTCCTCTGCTTTTATGGGGAAGTGGGGGACGTTTCGCTCTTTCCATTAAAAGAACGTGGCCACGTCCCATCCCACGACGCCGCAATCGACGCGTGCCGTTACGGAGGGACGCGGCGGATGCGGAAGTGGATTCGGCGTGCCGTGGGCCGCGCGTGCCCGTGCACTGTTTTGGGCCTGGCCCAACAGCACTCGGCACCGTGTGTGGCCCAGGCCCGGGGGCTCCTGTCGGTGTACTAAGGTAGGGGTACCTCAGTACCCCAACTTGTGCACGGGCAGTAGCAGCTTCCCGCGGCAGGGCCTACCACGCGCTTGCCGGAGACCTTCTTGCTCCATATAAAACCATTCAAAAACAAAGTATACAAGACAAAAGATCAAGACCCCGGCGAGTGGAGCTTGCCGGGAAGGCCGTTCCAGGCTCAAGATTACCTCACTCACGCAAGGCCCTGGCAAGAGGAGCTTGCCAGGAAGACTAGAAGATTATGTTACAGAAGACATGCCTCGGCGCAACGAGCGCCCCGGCAGGGCCCGGAGAGCGACAAGCTTCAGAGCCCGACAAGCTCCCGGGCCCGGCAAGGTCGAGACCCCGGCAAGGTGCTTGCCGGGGAGGGCTACGCTGTGTGCCCGCGCTCCAGCTCATCGAACCACGCGTCACCCTGGGGCGACGCCAGGGACGCGTGGCGGATGGCTGTGCGGCCTGGGGGACACGGTGGCACTCCACGGTGGTAAAGCCATCGCCGTGGCAAACGGAGACGCAAGGGCGGGCGCTTTTGGGGTCGACGGCGACGGGCATTAAATGCTCTTGTCCCCCACTGTCAAAGTAGGTAGCGACCACTGTTCATGCACTGTTGCTCCACTATTCCCGCACTGTTACAACTACCACCACTTTTACATTTTTACCCTTTCTCCTACGTTGACACCTGTCGGTGACCCCTTGAGCTATAAAAGTAGGCCCATGCACAACGTAGAGGGGATTCGGAACCTAGATCGCTCACTCGCTCGGTGTAGCTAGTTCTTCAAGCTCCCGAGCTCTCCAATTCAATACAATCAAGCAGGAGTAGGGTTTTACGCGTACATCGCGGCCCGAACCTGGGTAAACTGCCCGCGTGCTCACCATGATCTGCTCTTCGTGCTCCCTCCGCTCCCTTACCACAACGACAAGGGGCTCCGGTCCCATAGGTGTTCGTGGTGGACAGTTTCCCCCGACATATGGAGAAGCCTGTATCTACAAGAAAGTGAGTGGGAGCTCTGTAGCATTTCTCATATTATATGTAGATGACATATTGCTGATGGGAAATGATATAGAATTCTTGGAAAGTGTAAAGGCCTACTTGAATAAGAGTTTTTGAATGAAGGACCTTGGAGAAGCTGCTTACATATTAGGCATCAAAATCTATAGAGATAGATCAAGACGCCTCATTGGTCTTTCACAAAGCACATACCTTGACAAGATATTGAAGAAGTTCAATATGGATCAGTCCAAGAAAGGGTTCTTGCCTGTTTTACAAGGTATGAGATTGAGCAAGGCTCAGTCCCCGACCACAGCAGAAGATAGAGAAAAGATGAGTGTCATTCCCTATACCTCGGCCATAGGTTCTATCATGTATGCCATGCTGTGTACCAGACCTGATGTGAACCTTGCCATAAGTTTGGTAGGGAGGTACCAAAGTGATCCCGGTATGGAACACTGGACAGCGGTCAAGAACATCCTGAAGTACCTGAAGAGGACTAAGGATATGTTTCTCGTTTATGGAGGTGACGAAGAGCTCGTCGTAAAGGGTTACGTTGATGCTAGCTTCGACACAGATCTGGATGACTCTAAGTCACAAACCGGATACGTGTATATTTTGAATGGTGGAGAAGTCAGCTGGTGCAGTTGCAAGCAGAGCGTCGTGGCGCATTCTACATGTGAAGCGGAGTACATAGCTGCTTGCGAAGCAGCACAAGAAGGAGTCTGGATGAAGGAGTTCATCATTGACCTAGGAGTCATTCCAAGTGCGTCAAGCCCGATGACTCTCTTCTGTGACAACACTGGAGCTATTGCCATTACCAAGGAGCCCAGGTTTCACAAGAAGACCAAGCACATCAAGCGCCATTTCAACTCCATCCGGAATTATGTTCAAGATGGAGACATAGATATTTGTAAAGTGCATACGGATCTGAATGTTGCAGACCCGTTGACTAAACCTCTTCCACGGGCAAAACATGATCAACACCAGACCTCTATGGGTGTTCGATTCATCACAATGTAACTAGATTATTGACTCTAGTGCAAGTGGGAGACTGTTGGAAATATGCCCTAGAGGCAATAATAAAAGTGTTATTATTATATTTCCTTGTTCATGATAATTGTCTGTTATTCATGCTTGAATTGTATTGTACGGAAACAGTGATACATGTGTGAATACATAGACCACAATGTGTCCCTGGTAAGCCTCTAGTTACTAGCTCGTTGATCAACAGATGGTCACGGTTTCCTGACCATGGACATAGGATGTCAGTGATAACGGGATCACATCATTAGGAGAATGATGTGATGGACAAGACCCAATCCTAAGCCTAGCACGACATCGTATAGTTCGCAATGCATAAGCTTTTCCGGTGTCAAGTATTTATTCCTTAGACCATGAGGTTGTGCAACTCCCTGATACCGTAGGAATTCTTTGGGTGTGCCAAACGTCACAACGTAACTGGGTGGCTATAAAGGTACACAACGGGTATCTCCGAAAGTGTCTGTTGAGTTGGTACGAACCGAGACTGGGATATTGTCACTTCGTATGACGGAGAGGTATCTCTGGGCCCTCTCGGTAAGACATAATCATAATGAGCTCAAGGTGACTAAGGAGTTAGTCACGAGATGATGGATTACGGATCGAGTAAAGAGACTTGCCATGACGAGATTGAACAAGGTATCGGGCATACCGACGATCGAATCTCGGGCAAGGACCGTACCGATAGACAAAGGAAATAACATACGGGATTGAGTAAATCCTTGACACAGTGGTTCATCCTATGAAGATCATCGAGCAACACGTGGGAACCAACATGGGTATCCAGATCCCGCTGTTGGTTATTGACCAGAGAGTTGTCTCGGTCATGTCTGCGTGTCTCCCGGACCCGTAGGGTCTACACACTTAAGGTTCGGTGACGCTAGGGTTGTAGAGATACATGCACATGGAAACCCGAATGTTGTTCGGAGTCCTGTATGAGATCCCGGACATCACGAGGAGTTCCGGAATGGTCCGGAGGTAAAGAATGATATGTAGGAAGTCCAGTTTCGGCCATCGGGTGAACTCTGGGGGTCACCGGGAGTGTCCCGGGACCACCGAAGGGGTCCCGGGGGTCCACCGAGTGGGGCCACCCATCCCGGTGGGGCCCCTAGGCCTCAAGGGGAAGGGGGCCAGCCCCTGGTGGGCTGGCGCACCCATATGGGCCCCCCTCCATGCGCCTAGGGTTGAAACCCTAGGGGGAGGGGGCGCCCCCTATGCCTTGGGGGGCAAGTCTGCCCCCCTGGCCGCCGCCCCACCCTGCAGATCTGATCTCCCAGGGCCGGCGCCCCCCCTGGCCCCTATATATAGTGGGGGGGGAGAGGGCAGCCGCACCCCAAGCCTCTGGCGCCTCTCCCCCCTCCCGTCACACTTCCTACTCCTCCACAGGGCGCCGGCGAAGCCCTGCAGGTTTTCCTGTTGCATCCACCACCACGCCGTCGTGCTGCTGGATCTCCGACAACTTCTCCTCCACCCTTGCTGGATCAAGAAGGAGGAGACGTCGCTGTACCATACGTGTGTTGGACGGGGAGGTGCCGTCCGTTCGGCGCTGGGATCATCGGTGACGCGGAACGCGAAGAGTACGACTACTTCATCCCCGTTCGTTCGAACGCTTCTGCACGCGATCTACAAAAGGGTATGTAGATGCACTCCATTATGTTCCTTGCTAGATGACTCCTTAGATTGATCTTGGTGAAGCGTAGGAAATTTTTTGAATTCTGCTACGTTCCCCAACAAGAAGAATAGTGGTGTTATTCCATCCTTCAGGGATCTTCCTCGAGTTAACAACAATGTGAATTCATCAATCAAATACTCACCAATGATATGCCAAAACCTCTTATAAAAGACTGCATGGAGACCGTCTGGACCTGGGGCTTTTAGGTCGCCTATGTTGAACATGGCCTTCTTCACCTCCTCTCGGGTGTATGCTTTGTTTAGTTCATCATTCATTGCATCTGTTACTCTTGGTTTAATTTTCTCAATTACATTCGTGTCTGAGGCTTGCTGACCTGAAGTAAATAAAGAGGAGAAGTAACCTGCAGCATGAGTACAAATATCATCCTGGTCCTCTATCCAGTCACCATTTTCTCGTTGGAGACGCTTGATGAAATTTCTTTTCCGTCGGCTATTAGCCGCCCTATGGAAGAACTACGAGTTCCTGTCTCCCCTAGTAAGCCAGTCCACCTAGCCCCGTTGGAGCCAATAGATTTCTTGTTGTTCCAGAAGTTTTTCAATCTGCAAGTGTAGGTCATGTTGCTTAACCACTGCTTCATCTAATAGTGGTCCCGAGAGTACTACGTTCAATTCTTTGTGCAACTCCCGGAGTTTGTTACGAGGTCCCTTAAGAACCTCTCTAACCCAGCGATGAAGATCCACATGAACATCTGCAGTGCTGATCGCTAGTGGCAGAGAGCCCAACTCCTTGCGCTTGTCCCAAGCAGTTTGAACGATTGTTTCAATATTTTCCTCCGCTAGCTACCGCGCCTTGAATTTGCGGGTTCCTGACGGCCCCCTACGCTGCACCCCCGGATTAAAATCGGTATCAAGAAGAACCGGCCGGTGATCAGATTTATCAAACACCTCATTTGAAACAACGTAACTGATGGAGAACGTAGCAGAATTCAAAAATTTTCCTACGCTTCACTAAGATCAATCTAAGGAGTCATCTAGCAACGAGCATAATGGAGTGCATCTACATACCCTTTGTAGATCGCGAGCGGAAGCGTTCGAAGGAACGTGGATGAAGTAGTCGTACTCTTCGCGTTCCTCGTCACCGATGATCCCAGCGCCGAACGGACGACACCGCCGCGTTCAACACACGTACGGTACAGCGACGTCTCCTCCTTCTTGATCCAGCAAGGGTGGAGGAGAGGTTGCCGGAGATCCAGCTGCACGACGGCGTGGTGGTGGATGCAATAGGAAAACCTGCAGGGCTTCGCCGACGCCCTACGTGAGGAGATGGAAGTGTGACGGGAGGGGGAGAGGCGCCAGAGGCTTGGGGTGCGGCTGCCCTCTCCCCCCCCACTATATATAGGGGCCATGGGGGCGCCGGCCCTGGGAGATCAGATCTGCAGGGTGGGGCGGCGGCCAGGGGGGCAGACTTGCCCCCCATGGCATAGGGGGCGCCCCCTCCCCCTTGGGTTTCAACCCTAGGCGCATGGAGGGGGCCCATATGGGTGCGCCAGCCCATCAAGGGCTGGCCCCTTCCCCTTGCGGCCTAGGGGCCCCACCGGGATGGGTGGCCCCACCCGGTGGACCCCCTGGACCCCTCCGGTGGTCCTGGGACACTCCCGGTGACCCCCGGAGTTCACCCGATGGCCGAAACTGGACTTCCTATATATCATTCTTTACCTCCGGACCATTCCGGAACTCCTCATGACGTCCGGGATCTCATCCGGGACTCCGAACAACATTCGGGTTTCCATGTGCATGTATCTCTACAACCCTAGCGTCACCGAACCTTAAGTGTGTAGACACTACGGGTTCGGGAGACACGCGGACATGACCGAGACGACTCTCCGGTCAATAACCAACAGCGGGATCTGGATACCCATGTTGGTTACCACGTGTTCCTCGATGATCTTCATCGGATGAACCACTGTGTCAAGGATTCACTCAATCCCATATGTTATTCCCTTTGTCTATCGGTACGGTACTTGCCCGAGATTCGATCGTCGGTATACCCGATACCTTGTTCAATCTCGTCATGGCAAGTCTCTTTACTCGTTCCGTAGTCCATCATCCCGTGATTAACTCCTTAGTCACCTTGAGCTCATTATGATGATGTCTTACCGAGAGGGCCCAGAGGTACCTCTCCGTCATACGGAGTGACAATATCCCAGTCTCGGTTCGTACCAACTCAACAGACACTTTCGGAGATACCCGTTGCGTACCTTTATAGCCACCCAGTTACGTTGTGACGTTTGGCACACCCAAAGTATTCCTACGGCATCCGGGAGTTGCACAACCTCATGGTCTAAGGAACAAATACTTGACACCGGAAAAGCTTATGCATTACGAACTATACGATCTCGTGCTAGGCTCAGGATTGGGTCTTGTCCATCACATCATTCTCCTAATGATGTGATCCCGTTATCACTGACATCCTATGTCCATGGTCAGGAAACCGTGACCATCTGTTGATCAACGAGCTGGTAACTAGAGGCTTACCAGGGACACATTGTGGTCTATGTATTCACACATGTATCGCTGTTTCCGTACAATACAATTCAAGCATGAATAACAGACAATTATCAAGAACAAGGAAATATAATAATAACACTTTTATTATTGCCTCTAGGGCATATTTCCAACAGTCTCCCACTTGCACTAGAGTCAATAATCTAGTTACATTGTGATGAATCGAACACCCATAGAGTTATGGTGTTGATCATGTTTTGCCCGTGGAAGAGGCTTAGTCAACGGGTGTGCGACATTCAGATCCGTATATACTTTACAAATATCTATGTCTCCATCTTGAACATAATTCCGGATGGAGTTGAAACGGCACTTGATGTGCTTGGTCTTCTTGTGAAACCTGGGCTCCTTGGTAATGGCAATAGCTCCAGTGTTGTCACAGAAGAGAGTCATCGGGCTTGACGCACTTGGAATGACTCCTAGGTCGGTGATGAACTCCTTCATCCAGACTCCTTCTTGTGCTGCTTCGCAAGCAGCTATGTACTCCGCTTCACATGTAGAATGCACCACGACGCTCTGCTCGCAACTGCACCAGCTGACTGCTCCACCATTCAAAATATACACGTATCCGTTTTGTGACTTTGAGTCATCCAGATCTGTGTCGAAGCTAGCATCGGCGTAACCTTTTACGACGAGCTCTTCGTCACCTCCATAAACGAGAAACATATCCTTAGTCCTCTTTAGGTACTTCAGGATGTTCTTGACCGCTGTCCAGTGTTCCATACCGGGATCACATTGGTACCTCCCTACCAAACTTATGGCAAGGTTCGCATCAGGTCTGGTACACAGCATGTCATACATGATAGAACCTATGGCTGAGGCATAGGGAATGACACTCATCTTTTCTCTATCTTCTGCCGTGGTCGGGGACTGAGCCTTGCTCAATCTCATACCTTGCAAAACAGGCAAGAACCCCTTCTTGGACTGATCCATATTGAACTTCTTCAATATCTTGTCAAGGTATGTACTTTGTGAAAGACCGATGAGGCGTCTTGATCTATCTCTATAGATTTTGATGCCTAATATGTAAGCAGCTTCTCCAAGGTCCTTCATTGAAAAACTCTTATTCAAGTAGGCCTTTACACTTTCCAAGAATTCTATATCATTTCCCATCAGCAATATGTCATCTACATATAATATGAGAAATGCTACAGAGCTACCACTCACTTTCTTGTAGATACAGGCTTCACCATAAGTCTGTATAAAGCCAAACGCTTTGATCACATCATTAAAGCGAATATTCCAACTCCGAGATGCTTGCACCAGCCCGTAAATCGAGCACTGGAGCTTGCACACCTTGTTAGCATTCTCTGTATCGACAAAACCTTCCGGCTGCATCATATACAGCACTTCCTTGAGGAAGCCATTAAGGAATGTCGTTTTGACGTCCATTTGCCATATCTCATAATCATAAAATGCGGCAATAGCTAACATGATTCTGATTGACTTCAGCATCGCTACGGGAGAGAAAGTCTCGTCGTAGTCAATCCCTTGAACTTGTCGATAACCCTTAGCGACAAGCCGAGCCTTATAGATGGTCACATTACCATCTGCGTCTGTCTTCTTCTTAAATATCCATTTATTTTCTATGGCATGCCTATCATCGGGCAAGTCCACCAAAGTCCATACTTTGTTTTCATACATGGATTCTATCTCGGATTTCATGGCTCAAAGCCATTTATTGGAATCCGGGCCCGCCATTGCTTCTTCATAGTTCGAAGGTTCACCGTTGTCTAACAACATGATTTCCATGACAGGGTTGCCGTACCACTTTGGTGCGGAACGTGCCCTTGCGGACCTTCGAAGTTCAGTAGTAACTTGATCTGTATCTTCATGATCATCATCATTAACTTCCTCCCTTGTCGGTGCAGGCACCTCAGGAACAATTTCCTGTGGTGCGCTACTTTCCGGTTTGGGAGGGGTGACTGTCACCTCATCAAGTTCTACTTTCCTCCCACTCACTTCTTTCGAGAGAAACTCTTTCTCCAGAAAGGATCCATTCTTGGCAACAAAGACTTTGCCTTCGGATCTGTGGTAGAAGGTGTACCCAATTGTTTCCTTTGCGTATCCTATGAAGACGCATTTTTCCGATTTGGGTTCGAGCTTCTAAGGTTGAAGTTTCTTGACATAAGCATCACAACCCCAAACTTTCAGAAACGACAACTTAGGTTTCTTGCCAAACCAAAGTTCATACGGTGTCGTCTCAACGGATTTTGACGGAGCCCTATTTATAGTGAATGCGGCAGTCTCTAAAGCATAACCCCAAAAAGATAGCGGTAAGTCGGTGAGAGACATCATAGATCGCACCATGTCCAACAGAGTACGATTTCGACGTTCGGACACACCGTTACGCTGAGGTGTTCCGGCCGGTGTCAATTGTGAAACAATTCCACAGTTCCTAAGGTGCGTGCCAAATTCATGACTTAAATATTCACCCCCACGATCCGATCGTAAGAACTTTATTTTTCTGTCACGTTTATTCTCAACCTGATTCTGAAATTCCTTGAACTTTTCAAAGGTCTCAGACTTGTGTTTCATCAAATAGATATACCCATATCTACTCAAGTCATCTGTGAGGGTGAGAACATAACGATAGCCACCGCGAGCCTCAACACTCATTGGACCACACACATCGGTATTTATGATTTCCAATAAGTTGGTTGCTCGCTCCATTGTTCCGGAGAACGGAGTCTTGGTCATCTTGCCCAAGAGGCATGGTTCGCACGTGTCAAATGATTCATAATCAAGAGACTCCAGAAGTCCATCAGCATGAAGCTTCTTCATATGTTTGACACCAATATGACCAAGGCGGCAATGCCACAAGTATGTGGGACTATCATTGTCAACTTTACATCTTTTGGCATTCACACTATGAATATGTGTATCATCACGATCGAGATTCATCAAAAATAAACCATTGACCAACGGGGCATGACCATAAAACATATCTCTCAAATAAATAGAACAACCATTATTCTCATATTTAAATGAGTAGCCATCTCGCATAAGACGAGATCCAGATACAATGTTCATGCTCAAAGCTGGTACTAAATAACAATTATTAAGGTTTAAAACTAATCCCGAGGGTAGATGTAGAGGTAGCGTGCCGACGGCGATCACATCGACCTGGGAACCATTCCCGACGCGCATCGTCACCTCGTCCTTCGCCAGTCTCCGCTTATTCCGCAACTCCTGCTTAGAGTTACAAATATGAGCAACTGCACCGATATCAAATACGAAGGAGCTACTACGAGCGCTGGTAAGGTACACATCAATAACATGTATATCACATATACCTTTGACGTTGCCGGCCTTCTTGTCCGCTAAGTATTTGGGGCAGTTCCGCTTCCAGTGACCCGTTCCCTTGCAATAAAAGCACTCAGTCTCAGGCTTGGGTCCATACTTTGGATTCTTCCCGGCAACTGGCTTACCGGGCGCGGCAACTCCCTTGCCGTCCTTCTTGAAGTTCTTCTTACCCTTGCCCTTCTTGAACTTAGTGGTTTTATTGACCATCAACACTTGATGCTCTTTCTTGATCTCCACCTCCGCTGATTTCAGCATTGAATACACCTCGGGAATGGACTTCTCCATCACCTGCATATTGAAGTTCAACACGAAGCTTTTGTAGCTAGGTGGGAGCGTCTGGAGGATTCTGTCAACGACCGCTTCGTCCGGGAGATTCATTCCCAACTGAGACAAGCGGTTGTGCAACCCAGAAATCTTGAGGATGTGCTCACTGACAGAACTGTTTTCCTCCATCTTACAGCTGTAGAATGCGTTGGAGACGTCATATCTCTCAACTCGGGCATGAGCCTGGAAAACCATTTTCAGCTCTTGGAACATCTCATATGCCCCGTGGTGCTCAAAACGCTTTTGGAGCCCCGATTCTAAGCTGTAGAGCATGCCGCACTGAACCAGGGAGTAATCATCACAACACGACTGCCAAGCGTTCATAACATCTTGGTTTGCCGGGGCGGGAGCGTCACCTAGCGGTGCTTCTAGGACATAAGTTTTCTTGGCAGCTATGAGGATGATCCTCAGGTTACGGACCCAGTCCGTATAGTTGCTACCATCGTCTTTCAGCTTGGATTTCTCTAGGAACGCGTTGAAGTTGAGGGTGACATGAGCGTGGGCCATTTGATCTACAAGACATATTGTAAAGAATTTAGACTAAGTTCATGATAATTAAGTTCATCTTAATCAAATTTTAATGAACTCCCACTCAGATTGACATCTCTCTAGTCATCTAAGTGATACATGATCTGAATCGACTAGCCCGTGTCCGATCATCACGTGAGACGGACTAGTCATCAACGGTGAACATCTTCATGTTGATCGTATCTTCTATACGACTCATGTTCGACCTTTCGGTCTTCCGTGTTCCGAGGCCATGTCTGTACATGCTAGGCTCGTCAAGTGAGCCCTAAGTGTATTGCGTGTGTAAATCTGGCTTAAACCCGTTGTATGCGAACATTAGAACCTATCACACCCGATCATCACGTGGTGCTTCGGAACAACGATCCTTAGCAACGGTGCACAGTTAGGGGGAACACAATTCTTGAAATTTTTTAGTGAGAGATCATCTTATTTACTACCGTTGTTCTAAGTAAACAAGATGCATAAACATGATAAACATCACATGCAATCAATTAAAGTGACATGATATGGCCAATATCATCTTGCTCCTTCGATCTCCATCTTCGGGGCACCATGATCATCTTTGTCACCGGCTCGACACCATCATCTCCATCATCATGATCTCCATCATCGTGTCTTCATGAAGTCGTCACGCCAACTATTACTTCTACTACTATGGCTAACGTTTAGCAATAAAGTAAAGTAATTACATGGCGTTATTCAGTGACACGCAGGTCATACAATAATTAAGACAACTCCTATGGCTCCTGCCGGTTGTCAATTTCATCGACATGCAAGTCATGATTCCCTATTACAAGAACATGATAAATCTCATACATCACATATATCATTCATCACATCTTCTTGGCCATACCATATCACAAAGCACATGCTGCAAGAACAAGTTAGACGACCTCTAATTGTTGTTGCAAGTTTTACGTGGCTTGTATAGGTTTTCTAGCAAGAACGTTTCTTACCTACGCCAAAACCACAACGTGATTTCTCAATTTCTATTTACCCTTCATAAGGACCCTGTTCATCGAATCCGATCCGACTAAAGTGGGAGAGACAGACACCCGCCAGCCACCTTATGCATCTAGTGCATGTCTGTCGGTGGAACCAGTCTCACGTAAGCGTACGTGTAAGGTCGGTCCGGGCCGCTTCATACCACAATGCCGCCGAATCAAGATTGGACTAGTAACGGCAAGAAAATTGAGCAAACTCAACGCCCACAACTTGTTTGTGTTCTACTCGTGCAAGATGCTACGCAAAGACCTAGCTCAGATGCCACTGTTTGGGGAACGTAGCAGAATTCAAAAAATTTCCTACGCTTCACCAAGATCAATCTAAGGAGTCATCTAGCAACGAGCATAATGGAGTGCATCTACATACCCTTTGTAGATCGCGAGCGGAAGCATTCGAAGGAACGTGGATGAAGTAGTCGTACTCTTCGCGTTCCTCGTCACCGATGATCCCAGCGCCGAACGGACGGCACCTCCGCGTTCAACACACGTACGGTACAGCGATGTCTCCTCCTTCTTGATCCAGCAAGGGATGAGGAGAGGTTGTCGGAGATCCAGCAGCACGACGGCGTGGTGGTGGATGCAACAGGAAAACATGCAGGGCTTCGCCGGCACCCTGCGTGAGGAGATGGAAGTGTGACGGGAGGGGGAGAGGCGCCAGAGGCTTGGGGTGCGGCTGCCCTCTCCCTCCCCACTTTATATAGGGGCCAGGGGGCGCCGGCCCTGGGAGATCAGATCTCCAGGGTGGGGCGGCGGCCAGGGTGGCAGACTTGCCCCCCAAGGCATAGGGGGCGCCCCCTCCCCCTAGGGTTTCAACCCTAGGCGCATGGAGGGGGCCCATATGGGTGCGCCAGCCCACCAGGGGCTGGCCCCCTTCCCCTTGCGGCCTAGGGGCCCCACCAGGATGGGTGGCCCCACCCGGTGGACCCCCGGGACCCCTCCGGTGGTCTCGGGACACTCCCGGTGACCCCCGGAGTTCACCCGTTGGCCGAAACTGGACTTCCTATATATCATTCTTTACCTCCGGACCATTTCAGAACTCCTCGTGACGTCCGGGATCTCATCCGGGACTCCGAACAACATTCGGGTTTCCATGTGCATGTATCTCTACAACCCTAGCGTCACCGAACCTTAAGTGTGTAGACCCTACGTGTTCGGGAGACACGCGGACATGACCGAGACGACTCTCCGGTCAATAACCAATAGCGGGATCTGGATACCCATGTTGGTTCCCACGTGTTCCTCGATGATCTTCATCGGATGAACCACTGTGTCAAGGATTCACTCAATCCCGTATGTTATTCCCTTTGTCTATCGGTACGGTACTTGCCCGAGATTCGATCGTCGGTATACCCAATACCTTGTTCAATCTCGTCATGGCAAGTCTCTTTACTCGTTCCGTAATCCATCATCCCGTGATTAACTCCTTAGTCACCTTGAGCTCATTATGATGATGTCTTACCGAGAGGGCCCAGAGGTACCTCTCCGTCATACGGAGTGACAATATCCCAGTCTCGGTTCGTACCAACTCAACAGATACTTTCGGAGATACCCGTTGCGTACCTTTATAGCCACCCAGTTATGTTGTGACGTTTGGCACACCCAAAGTATTCCTACGGCATCCGGGAGTTGCACAACCTCATGGTCTAAGGAACAAATACTTGACACCGGAAAAGCTTATGCATTACGAACTATACGATCTCGTGCTAGGCTCAGGATTGGGTCTTGTCCATCACATCATTCTCCTAATGATGTGATCCCGTTATCACTGACATCCTATGTCCATGGTCAGGAAACCGTGACCATCTGTTGATCAACGAGCTGGTAACTAGAGGCTTACCAGGGACACATTGTGGTCTATGTATTCACACATGTATCGCTGTTTCCGTACAATACAATTCAAGCATGAATAACAGACAATTATCATGAATAAGGAAATATAATAATAACACTTTTATTATTGCCTCTAGGGCATATTTCCAACAGTAACGAGGGAACAACTCTGCCCATTGCATATTCCCCACTTCTCGATCCAAATGCTCACAAAGGTGGCCTCGACGGCATGAGAACAGGCCGCCTGTGTAACCAAGGTCATCTAGTCCACAATCAGACAGATCACTGAACATTTGCATACTTCCTTGTGGTCTTGCAACTCCACGCTCCTTCTCGTGTGCATGTAGTATTCCGTTGAAATCACCTGCCACTAGCCACGGTAAATTTATCATTGCTTGTAACTCCCGCAAGTAATCCCAGGACAAGTGTTTCCTTTCTCCACTCGGCTCTCCATAGAAACCCGTGAAGCACCACCCATTAACACTTGCTTCATTAATTCAGATGTCAATGTAATTAGACTGCACTTCAAAAGATGCGACTCACAATCATGTGTACCAGAACATCACTAGACCACAACTTCTTCCATCACTTCCCGCTACCGCCAAACTATCAAAACCGAGCCTCCTCCTCAATCATTCTGCCTTAGCTTTATAAAGATGAGCTTCAGACAAAAAAAAAGCACATCCGGCCTCACCCGCCCTTAGATCCCCAAGAGTGCATGAAATGCCGCGGGCTTCCTCATCCCACGGCAGTTCCAACAGAATATTTTCATTGCAACCGGTCGAGCCCCAGCTCATAGCTCCGTCCTCGGTAATTGAAACAATCACGCCTAGCGGCCAGGTACCGCAACACCACCACTAGATACGCAATAAATCTGAATAGATTGGAGCACAACGTTCTTCACGAGACCTTCAAAATCTCATGCTTGGGAAGTTCATTCGATCTAGTAGATTGAACATACAGATTGATCCATTATTTATCACGGATTCCAGCAGCAAGGCGGCAGAACTCGTAGTAGAGAGACAAAACCAGTGACGACACCTCATGGCAGCATCATGGGACAAGAAACCAGCCACGACACCTTTCGGCGCCGCCCTGGGATGGAGAACACCGACCCCCGCGCCGTTGCCGGGGAGGCGGCCGGCGGCGGACTAGCGGAACCCTAAGTCGCCCTGGGAGTCACCCCTCAGGAAAGAAAACACTTCAGAGATCCTGCGGTCGAACTCAGTACTATTTAGTTGCGCGCTAGTTTCTTATGGTAGACAATATGTTCGCACCATGGTTTGGCTGGATCGTGTCTGGCAAAGTAAAAACCTACCAAAGTAGCGGATTGTACTATACCAAGTGATTAATAGATCTCTATTAACGCTGCAATAGGAACTTTAGAAGTTGTACGGAAAATACTTAATCCGATTCCGTTCATTATGTGCAACTGCCCACAGATGACAATGTGATTCCATTAAGTTCATACCTTAACACTGCAATTGTTCTCAATTTTCAAGTTTCAACATTCTGTGTCGAGAGTGCATGATAATTAAACAACAAGAAAAGAGCACATTCTTCACCCTTGACAATTTTTACGAGAAAGGTCGGCGCTCATTTCATTAAGATCGGGAAAACAAAAATGGAACAAGAACTATTCATATAAGAAAATAGAAAAATGAGAAAGACTCTCACACATGACTCCATCACTGACATAAAGGCCAACCGAACTTGCTCATGCTCTTCCTTGATGTTAAAATTGCAATGTCGAGCAAAATTTGGAAGGTGTCGGTGAAGATCCACCTATTCCCATTCTTCCAAGAAAAATGATTGTTTTTTGCCTGACTGGTTTTCAAAGAAACCAGTCGCCTCTTACGCACGCCATGTGTTCCCGTGGGTCCCACACATGACCCACTGCCCATCCTTATCTCCAGCGCGAGCCGTGAGCCACCCATTTTTCTTTCTTTCCCATGTCGCGATACCTTCTCTCTGCTTCTTCCCTCTACTCACGCGTGGTCACTCTCCGCCATGAGTGATGCAGCTCAAGCACCCTATGATGCTCCAATCGAGGATGCACAAGCTGGAGGTTGTGTTGCAATGCTACGGTCGTGGACGTCGCCAGAGTTGCGATGCAGCGACGACCGGAGTTGCGATGCAGCCGTCGTCGACGCTGCCGGAGCTATGTTGAAGAAGTCGTCGTCAACGGCGAAGCTGCAATGCACTGGTAGTCGACGCGATGACACCGGCAGAGCTGCGATGCAGCAGTGACCAGAGTTGTGATGCAGCGTCGTCGACACCGCCGGAGCTGCTATGCAGTGGTCGTCGACATCGACGCCGCTGGAGTTGCGATGCAACTGCCACGAAGCCCTGCTATGCAACTGTCTTCGACGCCGCTAGAGCTGCTATGCGGCGGTCGTCAATGCCGTCAGAACTGTTATGTAGCAGTCATTGACACTGATGCGCCGGAGCTACGACGGCGCTGCTGCCACGCAGACGGCGGAGATGCATTGCAGCTGGAGAGGCGACGAGGTTATGCCGGCGATGGAGTTGCATTACAGCACGCGATGTTGCGATGATGGACGATGGAGGAGATGCCTTGTGGCAAGTGAGGCCGTGAAGACGGTGCTGCCACGGACGACGGAGCTGCGATTCAGCAGACACGACTGCCAAGAGCGGTGCCGGTGCCGAAAGAGAAGGTGCAAGGGGCTGTTCACTAGCAGCGATTGCTCTGCTCAGATTAATGAGGAGAACGAAGCAGCAGGACAGGGAAGTTTCGTTTGCGTGAGAACACAGTTGATTAATCCAGTGGGTGTAGAGGCCTTGATCTGACGGTAGATAAGGCGGTTGATAACTACGAGTTATCAGCCGGTTGATTTGTAGCACGCACCTTCTTTCAAACGTTCCACGAGACATAGGTAACCACTTGGCCGAATCGTTTGCAAGCAACAACATATGATTCGATCATCATTTTTCATTATCCGCCGATCCTCAATGAGAAGAAGGTGCCCGTCATCCCATGATGGATTAATAGCCAAGTCGAAACAATACCCCAAACATCGCGGCAGAATAACATGCAAGCCAGGTGCTCATTTGATCAACAAATTATTGCAAAAATAGCTTCCTATTCACTTCTACACAATGCACTCCTAGGTCCTAACATTTCACTGAAGTTGAACTAAGAGTACAACATTCGCTTCTTCAGGCAACATGCATGTATAGGTCATTGCATAAAGAAGAAAACTCAAAGTAATAACATCTCTTATATTCTTGCAATAACCTTAATGCGAAGTACATTACTTGATTCTGTCTGGATCAGTGCAAATTTGCCAAGATTATTACAGCGAATATGCCAAGATTATTAGAGCGAGATTGTTGAACATCACATGAGACTAGCTAGAAATTGATCACCCATGTTTGGCCGGCAACATCGTGACGGCGTCCATGAACTCCTGGTCGGCGACGAGCCTCTCCATCGCGTCCGGCGAGATGTACACCTCCAGTGACATGCTCCCTCCCCGCTCCGGCCCCTGGTACACCGTCGCCTTCCCGTCCATCTTGCCCTCGCGGCCGCTACGCACGGCGGCCGGCTTCCCCCACCCAAAGTTGTTCCCAAACACGTCGAACCACGGCGAGCTCCCGGTGATCAGCGCCGCGCCTCCGGACATAAGGCTCCCAAAGTACCGGAACTGCGGCTCCCTGGTCCAGCTCGCCAGCCACTCCCTCACGGCCTCCTCGTCGAACGATGCGACGGCGCGGTTCAGCTGCCACGCCGTCCAGCCCAGCCCCTTGCCCAGCACCTCGCCGACGGTGCAGCTCGCCTTCGCGGGCACTAGCGCGTTGCCCATGTATCCCGGCTGTATGCCGCTCACGCGCCCTCTGCATCCGACGGCCAGGGTGTAGGACGTCTCCTGCCCCGGTGGGAGGCACCGTGCTCGGGACACCGCCCGCCACAGGTGCGCGAGCAGGGCCTGGAGGGAGGAGATGGTGGCCGTGGCCGCGCCGGCCATCTCGTCGTTCGCCCTCGCCTTGAGCTCCCTGACGTTCGCGGCGGAGAAGGTAAAGAAGCACTCTTGCATAATCGGGGGATCGAACCGCCGGATGATGTGCTGCAGCTTGCTGAACGGAATGGGGATCGGCATGGGGCTGGCATCAATGAACCACCTCCGGTGCACCCGTGCGGAGATCTCGCTTAGATCGCTGATGGCTCCTCCTCCCCCACGGTTGATCTCCGACCAGGTGTTGAAGAGCTCCCAGAAGACGAAGCCGTCGCCGACGGAGTGGTTCAACGACACGCCGATGAAGACGCCGTCGGCGAGCTCGGTGACCTGTGCCGACAGCACGGGGAGCGAATCGACGGCCGCGTCCGCGCCAAGCACCCCGTTCAACGGGAACAAGGCCCAGACCACCGACGAAGGGGTGTACAGCGAGCCGGCGATGTCCGCGACGGCGACGCCGGGCGCCGTCGCGTGGACGAGCTCGGCACCTTCCCCGGTGCAGCGCAGCCTGACGTTGACGGTCCCGTCGCCCCGCTCCTCGACGGCGAGACGTCCGGCCAAGTGGTAGTACCTGCCCAGGGCGCGCGCCAGGG
This sequence comes from Secale cereale, assembly GCA_902687465.1. NCBI lineage: Eukaryota > Viridiplantae > Streptophyta > Magnoliopsida > Poales > Poaceae > Secale > Secale cereale. Next base: position 567,829,112 of record LR738709.1, read on the forward strand.
ACGACGCGAGGGTGCCGACGAGGCGGTCGCCGCCGGCGGGAGGCGCGGGCAGGAGGAGGCCTTTCTGGATGTAGTCTACGCTGATCAAGCGGAGGTCCCAGGGCGTGAGGTGGATGTCCTCCCGCGGCGGCGCGTCGCCGATCGATGGCCGGACCAGTCGCCGGGACACGGTCCGGACGGTGCCAGCGGCGCCTCCTGCTTCTTCCATGTTCATGCTCGTCCACTGGATCTGCTGAATTGCTGATGCGACACCCGATGGACCATCCAACATGCTTTCTTGTCCTGTAGTTACTAGTCAATGAGTACTTGCACGTTAGAAGTATATTTACGGAAAAAGGCTTTCGCCCATTTTTATGTAAAAAGCATAGACCATCACTGTCCAGTACAACCGCACACACCCACTAGAAATGCACACACACCCAAGGCAGGATACATAGGCGCTGAGCGCACCAACACACTCCCTAGCACTACACGAGCTGTCGGGGGCTTCAACCGTGAACACCGCGAAGAAGTGAAGCCGCATATGACGAACCGTGGTCTCCAAGGTGGTGCCTTCAGGAAGGACACGGCACCGGAGCGCCGCCACCGCCCGATCCGAGGATCAGAGTTTCCCCTGGAGCAACACGGCAGGCAATGATAGCCGCGACGTCGCCTTCAAGAAGGGAGCGATTTCGCCGTCGCCAGTCCGTCCGAAGATAGAGTACGTTTTCACCCCCGCCAACACTCACCGCCACCGAACGCCACACTCAGGCTACCACGCCGCCCACACGGCCGTGACAGCCGGGCCGCACCGAGGCACGAGCTCTGCCCATTAGCACTGCGCCACCACCACCAGGGCCGCCGCCCCGGAATCCAAGACCTTGACACCAAGTCCCCCGAGCCTCATCGATACCCCAACCGCAGAGAAGGGCGGAAAGGATCCGCCTTTCGCACTCTTGGCCGGTCCCAGCGCCGAGACCCAATAGACCGGCCACAACAAGCCTCCATCGAGCCGTCCCGCTACATCGGACGCGAGACGAGCGCAGTCCTGCCGCCGGGCGCGAGACGGGCCGGTCCTGCTGCCAGGTGCGAGATGAGCGCAGTCCTGCTGTCGGGCGCGAGACGGGCCGGTCATGCTGCCGGGTGCGAGACCAGCTCGTTCCTACGGCACCGGGTGCGAGACGGTCGATGGACCGCAGCCGGGAGAAGGCCAGCCCTCCGGCGAGAGAAGCGAACTGGCGCCAAGGAGAGGGGACGAAGGCCGATACAGGCAGCCTACAAACGAGCCAACGCCAGAACAATCTAGTCGCCACCGCAATCAACCTTCCACCACCACGACAGCCGCCAGGCACGCACCCGCGCAGCCACCGCCACCGCACCGCAACCCCGACCAGCCGAGGGGGCCTCGGTTCGGGCCGCCGCCCACAGCCCTAGCCGTCGCGGCCCGCGCCGCCGAGAGCCAGATCCGGAAGAGCCTCCGCGACCGTCGTCTCCAGCCTCCGGCCCGCACCACCACCACCAACTGCCGCGGAGCCATCACCACCTGCCGCGGCCACGACAGAGGTGGCCACCCGCAGCCCGCACTGCCCACAGCACGCGCCACCTGGCCAGATCTGGCCGCGCGGGAGTCGCCGTCGTCCCGGGCACAGGTGCGCCACCCGCCTAGCCGCCCGCCGCGGGGGGAGGCAGGGACGGCAGGGCGCCACCCAAGCCCGCCGCGCCGCCGTGGAGCCCGGACGCAGCGCCATGACCCATCTCGGGGCGCCGACCCGCGCCAGCACCGCTCGAGCGGGGAGACAAAGGGGCCCCGCCGCTGTCGGCAACAGCCGGGCTTTGCCCGGCCGCGCCCCTGGGCGGCGGCGAGGGAGGAGGAGGAGAGGGGAGAAGGGAGCGGTGGCGGGGATTGGGGTTCGCCTCCGGGCCGCCTCGCGGGAGATGACGCGGAGGGATCAGCATCCAGCTTACCGTTAGAAGTATAGTAAGTGCATGCGATATTAAGTAGGATATTATTTGCGTATTATTATGTGATTAACAGTATATTTGGCATGAAATTAACTGCATGCTAAACGTGTTGAGCGTTCGACATTGAAGCAGTCTAGGTCGTTGGATTGACATGATTTTGTGGCCGAGATTAATTTGATCTGCCCCTTTGAGTTTTTTTATATTGGTATAGATATGTACTCCCTCAGTAAGTTTCGCGGACAAAAACAAATCTCTCTGAAATTATATTTCTTTACAGAGGTGGTACTTTTTTTAAGTCCAGTCATATGCAAATAATCGAATCACAAAGCTAGAAACAATGACGTGCCATCCACGTGGACCGCTCTCTCGGCATCTCCAACGTGGATCGCCGAATTTTCACCCGCAAATGTTCCGCCGACAATCCGTCGATCGTCCAACCATGTTTCTCAACTTTGCTAAAAGTGTCCAGACCGCCCGGTCCAAATATTTGAGAATGTTTTGGTGTCCGCGTTGGAGGTGCCCCCATCCCTCCCACCCCCTGCCTCATTGGGCATCTAACTGGAAGAGTCGTAACACAATGATCATTCATTTGCCTCATCGCTATCGACATGCCTATTTGGCTTTGCCACTCATTTTGCTCCATCTGCAAATTCATCTTTAAAGGTCAAGTTTTCCAGTATCATTGTAAACTAAATGATACTACTATGAAAACTTGTTATAATATACTTGAATATGATGTTTTCAGGTAGCACTTGAATACAATTTAATTGTATGAAAATATCAAAACTAAAATGGCACAACCCCTTCATTTCATAACACAATGCTTAAAGAAATTTGAGTGAACTTCAATTTTTACTCCGTGCTTTTACAATTTTTGTGCTAATTACCTAATTTAATAAATTTTTATTAGAATAAACCCATTTAGTGAATGTTTTGTCGATTTTTGCTCTCTTTTAAGTATTCCAGGTTGCAGATAGTTTCTCTAGTGGTTTTTTTGCCAAGCAAACCATCAACGGAGTTATTACACCCTCCAAGAGCGAGGCGTTGGGCACTCGCTCGCGTTGTCCACGTAGGATTAGGATGTCGGCAGTCGACGCTCGCGAGGAACTATGTGAGGCGTGATCTGGTTGGCCCACGTAGCAGGTTGTGATGGGCTCTCCCTTGTTGATCGGGCTGGCTTGCTTACAGGAGATGGAAAAATCTCCATGGAGCCCAACACTTCAGTCCCCACTCCCCACGCAACCTTCTACTCACGCCTCTCACCCGCTCTTCACCTTCAATGCCGCTGCTCCTCCTCCTGTCGCCTTCAACGCCGCCGCTCCTCTTCTTTCGCTTGCTCGTCCCCCTCCCGCCTCCCCTTTGTCTTCTCCTCGACGAGATGTGCGGCGACGAGTCTCTCGGCAACAGTGGTGGAGTGGGAGAGCAAGAAGCCATGAAGATGGGCCCGGAGGAGAAGGAGCACGGAGCCACATAGACCATGGCGAGAAATTGTTAAAAGGGAGAGAGCGATTGATGGAATAGTTGTTGTATTGCTTGAGCCTCGTGGTCATATATATAGGAGTACAATGATCAACTTGGAGAACAAGAATAGTCAGGACAAATCCTAGTCTATCTTATGTTTCCTAATTAATCTATATACTCAACATCCTTCCGCAGTCACAACGGTAGCGACGCAGACAATGAGACTGGAGAAGAATCCAAAGGCAAGCCGACGGACCCCGCCCCCCACAGTCGTAACGGTCGATGCATTGCGGAGTCGTGGCTGGAGTGGCAACCGACGAGGTTGCTCAACCAAGACAGTAGCCCTTTGTGCTATTTGTTGTGGTAGCCGGGAGCGTAGGTGGTGGAGCCGTGGTCGAGGTAGCTGTGCGAAGAATGCCATGGTCGATGTCGAGTCGGTGTGGCCAATGTCAAGGAAGTTGCCGTGGAGCCGCGGGCGCAAGGAGGCGACGAGTTAGTCATGGGCGTAGTAGTGTCGAAGTAGTGCTGCACCGGGAGGAATACGATGTTGGCGATGCACCGCGGCAGGTTTGCCAAGCCCGGGGACACATCGTGGACGAAGGCACGCGTTAGTGTTGCCAGCAACAGGCATGCGTAAGCGGACGAAGACGAAGTTGACGAAGCGCCGACCAGGCTTGCCAGGCCCGGGAACACGTCGTGGATGAAGGCATGCATCGATGTTGCCACCACCGGGCATGCGTAGATGAGGGACCTGCACGAGCTGTACGCCATGTCAGAGATGTCGGAGAGGTCAGTAAAGAAGGACTCGACGACGGTTGTGGCGCTAATCAGCGCGGGGCCAATGTCGTCGACGGTGGTCGGGGAAGATGACGACAACGCTGGCGACAGGCTGGTGCTTGACGAAGACAAAGGAGGCGGACGGGCAGTGGCGGCGGCTACAGAGGTAGTAGAGGCGGCGGTGACGGCGACGACAGCTAGGTTAGAAGCGCGACGGCGGCGCTTGAAGTAGGCGAAGAACCCGACAGCTCGATGAAGACCGGCACAGATAGTGGCGTTCCCGCGCCAAGGGAGGCGGCGCGGTGCAAACCATGGGAGGTCGACGCGCTGAGACAACGGGGCCGTGGCACTACAGCCTGAAGGGGCGACGTGACGGCGGCGGGCAGGTCGGGCGACGACGGAAGACCTCGGGCGGTTGCGGGGACTGTGGGCCACGGCGCAACGACCCTAAGGGGCAGCACAACAATGGAGGGTTGGTCAGTGCAACCGCAGGGACGACCTCGGGCGGCGGCGTGGATCGCATGCCACGCTCGCTACGACAGGACGGGGTAACGCAGCGGTAGAGCGGGGGTCATTTGCGGCCACTAGGACAACCTGGAGCGGATGGCCTCAGGGCGGCGGCGGACCACGGGCCGCGCCACAATGGCCCGATAGGGCGATGCAGCGGTGACGCGGATCGTGCTGTCGCGGGGGAGAACCATGGGGCGACGACGCTGCGGCCCGACGGGGCGGCGCAGTGGCGGCCCAATACTCGATCGGTGGGGAGGCGCGTTGTACTCGAAACAGTCTTCACAGAATCTTCGGAGGCACGCGTAACCAACAGCCAGATCGGTCACACATCGTAGATGAAGCGGATCGCGTACGCTCGGTTGATCAGCCCAAACGCCTGCGAGGTTGGAGTGTCGGCTGTACCAAATGAGGCTGTTGGTCGTGACAAGAGCTGGCAACCGGAGATGAACACGTGTTATACAGAACCTGATCGAAGACGTACAAGGACGCTAGGCACACCTGATGCAACGATCAGCATGGCCAAACCAAGACCTGCACGGACACGTTGTTCGGGCCAACACTTGCACACGTGCAATCACCTGCATGAACATGTGAGCCAGCCCAAGTGGTAGGATCGGTGGTCAGCGCGAGCGGCTGGCCACATCGGCGTCAACTACGCCCGTGTAGAGCGCGTGAGTTGGCGACGAGGAACAACCGATGGCCTCCGCACCAGCAGACCTCATGCATTATGCGTAAAGCTTGAGTTGCGAAGTGGCGACCGATCTGGTGGATGGAGACGGGTGGATGGAGGAGTCCCAATCAGATCATGGCGGCAACTGCCGGCGCAAAGCAATGGGTGGACGGACGAGTGGAAGGTAGTCATAGACAGCCGCATGTCGCGCGAAGCCGCCGGGTCGGAGAAGAGGCGAGCCGATCGCGCCGGTGTTGGAGTAGAGGCGCGCATGTCGACGATGGCGGTGGGCGACGCAAACCGATCTTAGATCGGAAAACCAGAAAGAAAACACCGATCAAATCGACCGGCGATAGAGAGAAAACCCTGAGCAAGGGCCCGGGAAAAGACTCTCTAGGGCAGCCGGTCAACACGACCGGCAGACAAACCCTAGGTACGGGCGGCGCGGACCTCGGCGGCGGTCATGGAGGTCGACCGCCCAGGGGCGGCACGCGTAGCGGAGGTGGTGGATAGGGTTGGATTGGTTAGGCTGATACCATGTTAAAAGGGAGAGAAATGTTTGGTGGAATAATTGTTGTATTGCTTGAGCCTCATGAGCATATATATAGGAGTACAATGATCAACTTGGAGTACAAGACAAGGTGGGGCAAATCCTAGTCTATCTTATGTTTCTTAATTAATCTATATACTAAACAAAAATAACTTGCTGGCGGGGCGGATCAACCTAGGCTCGATTTGGGGCCTCTCATGGCCGAGCCCGCGCCACGAGCACTCCTCCCCTTCCCGAGGAGCAGCAACTGCTTCCAAGGCTCCGCTCAGAGAGGACTACTCTGGCTGCCGGCAAACAGAAGCCTCTCCTCGGCCCCAACCCCTGGAGCAAGAAGAAGGCGTCCTCTTCCCGCTTCGAATCCCCACCAGGTGACTTGTCTTCCCTTTTTCCTGGCCAATTTTGTACTCATTGCTATTGTATTGGTCTATTTGAGCATTAGTGACATTTTGTGAACCAAAGAAATTACCGTTTCTTTCTTCAGTAGTGGCTAGATCATTTCATGGTTATCTCTTCATAATTGTAAGTTGAATCGAGGACTCGATGTTGTGGCTGACCATTTCTTACACTCCTTGGTTAAGTTTAGTTTGGGGACAATTCACAAGATGAGTTGATCTATTGTATGTCGAATTAAATGAGCTCTATTTTGGACCTTCGATGGCCAGAAATAGTACTGAACTACCGGTATCCTATCAGGGGTTGGAAAAAGGACTGTACTATTTAATCCCTTTCAATTGCGTGAGTTTTGTGAATCTTCTCCCCTATGTATTTTCCACAATTTTACAACACGGAGTGCTAACCAGAAGAGGAACAAGGTGGAGTGGCATGGGAACCAGTTCAAGACGTGGATTCGATCCAGTGAACTAAGAAGTAAGGACGATAAGGTGAGCTCTAATGTACCTTGTGCAACTATGACATAGTAGTTTTGATCTCTGGGTGTGGCTTGTTATCTCAGTTGTTCCTCATCTTGGATCTGCTTTGTCACTCCCTATGAAGGATCTTTGTAAGGCACGGTTCATTCCTCGTTCTCGTGTTTTGTTCTATCCTTACTATCCTTACGTACATGTATGCTCATGTCTGTGTTCTTTTGGTCAGCTCGGTGTGAACTGAATTGTTTGTTCCTCGTCGTAGTTGCCTTGTGGGTTTCGAGTTTCTTCTGCTTTACGAACGACCTGGCTGGTATCTCCGGTTCAGATTGTCCGTTGTGTGTGTCCATATAGATGGTTGTTTGTGTGATGTTATTTTGCTGGTTTTTTGCTAATGTTAACTACTCATAGCCTATTTGTTGTTATGCCACACCGAGGTGTGCTCTTGTCATGTTTTATTTGATTATTTTTTGATCTGTGTGTTCTATTGCTCAAGATTGTTTGAGGTGACCTAATCGTTGGTTGGTTGACCACTCTGTTCATCATCTTTGGTTCACCTTAATTAGTCGTGTCGAGTTCAAGTATGGCCCTTTGAACTATATTACACCTCTGCCTCTGTCAAGCACCACAGATCCAATAAGGTGACCTCCTTCATCTGTTCTTTTAACATCCTCTGTTCGACATAACCAACCTTTAATACTAAACTGAACTACAATCAGTTTGGTGTTTCTCATTTATATAATGACCAAATGCTAAAATAGAAAGGGATAGATCGAGTCAATATTCCATAGATGCAATGCTTCAGAGGGTCACAATTGTTTGTCTAAACTTGAATGCCCCTTTTAGCTTGCTATACGTATGGTGCTCGATGTGTCAGCTCTGGCCGAAAATGTTTATTTTTTTCTATTTGACTCTTTAAATGTTTGGGAGCACTGCATATTCAGATGACTCAATGTTAAAATTTCAAGTACTAACATGCTCTAAGCTCTCCGGCTACTTTGATAATTTCTTTCAATGATATACATGTTAATCTAGGTTATTTTCTGTTCAGTTATAACTTGCTTTCATTAATCCTGCATATGAATGGGATCACAAATACGAGACTATACTGCATCAGAATTGGTTCGTTGTGCTGATTCTAAAGTAGGCTCTACATGTGACATATTTAGTTTTGGATGCCTAGCTTAACACTTAGTTCCTCACAGAGTACTTCTGGATTGCCATAACAATGTGAAAATGGTGTGTCTTATAATCTGGCACATGCTTTTAATCCAGGTGAATGGAGCAGTTTGGTATCTGATTCTTTATCTTTATTATGTGGAAAGGCATATTTTTGGGTATTTTTTCCATTAGTTTATTGTTCTGGTCTGCTCTGCATTCATGGGCCAGGATATTTGTGTTGCGATTTTGGTAATCTCTTCTATAAACAATATGGACGATTATTTCAGTAGGTAGTTATGATCTACTGATCTTCACGGAAAGCGAATTTTATTTACGAAGTTTGGTTCTAAATTCATCGGCACACACACAAGAGACTTGTTCAGGCTTCAGAAATCTTGTTGCGGAAATTCTTGGTCAAATTTATCCCGCTCTTTAAAAGTTCATGCACTTCCAACCCGGGATGTTCTGTTGCTACAACTATGGAAAGACTACCTATTTTCTTTGTTATTTTCAGAGCCAGATTCTTACCCTAGCGTTTACTCTAGGGATTTCTAATACAATATTGTAGTAAATTTAAGTACATGCATGTTAGACCATGGGGATTGATCCCTCATGAATTCAACAAGTACGTACTTTTCCTTATCCATATTTGTGTCTCTCACTTATGAATATCACGAGCATTGCTAGGTCAGTTTATTATATCTTATGAAGCTGGAGTTTCTGCTTTCCAGTTGGCCCGCTGATGTGCAAATTGAGTTTGTTTAGCCTTCTCAAAAAGATTGTGCAACAAGTTTTTGATTCTGAACATTTTCGGTTGCGAAGGCTGGGGAGAGTGTCTCAGTTATCTAAAACAAGAAAGTTTACTTCTAAATAGGTTATATTCGCTTTCTGTAGCCAGCATATGAAAAAATGTACTAAAACACTGAGCATTATTTCTTATGGATTGTCATATTGTTATTCATATGTGTATTATTGACTTGCCAAATTATTGATCTTCTATAGTATGATCAGACCTATATGAAGAGTGTGGCCTCTATTTTTTAAGACTCATTTTAAACTATTGTTCAGTGTTTATATTGGTTAGTGGTAATATCTACCTAATGGTTAGGTGTCTATTTGATATATTGACACCGACGACTTCTGTCTAAAGGTATGTACGCACCTCTGGCGGGCTACTCTACTTCGTAGAACTTGAAGAGCACTACGAGTTTCTCAAACATTAAAGGTTCCTATAACAGCATGGCTCTTGTTCATTTGTTGTATTGACTTGCATCTCTTTCTCTCATTCCGATGGTCCGTTGTTGCATGTCACCTGTTTGTAGATGAATATAGTATCCACCATCAAGTAGTGACAAATCCTTAAGTTTGCTTCTCATATGTTTGCGCACATTTCATATGCTATCATATGGACATATGATTTTGTAGCTGGTATTAAGATGCGAGATGAATATTTGTTGTTAGTTTAATTCTGCTATATCTAAATGTACGCATGCTGTCTTTCCAGGTTTCCGATGTTAAAATTAGATTTACCATGTTTGTCAATTGAAGGTTGACATGTACTTCAATTATTGTTGCATCATCTAGGCCGCATGTGTTCTTACTAAACTAAGCCTACCTTAAGAGGCGCCACCAGGTGGCGCCCCAACTACTAGTGTCTAGTATGATGCAACACCTGAACGCAAATGTTGTGAAAAAGAATGAGGTAGAAACTCATCAAGCCGAAGCGGTGCGTACCGACACTTGACGACCGTGAGGAAAATATTTGTTCGACTAAGTCATTCACCCGATTTTAGTACAAGGAAAACCCGTGAAGAAAATTGCAATGTGGCACATCATATGTATCCTGTGACTGGAGCTCACCTGACAGGTCAGTAATGTGATAAAATCTAGTAAAACTACTTGTAAATGGGGTAAAATCAGGTACAACTTTCACTAAGTGGGATAATCCAGGATCACCTGATAGATCACTAAATGCGCATACTCCTTCACTGGATCTGCGGATGGACATTTCATGGACATCCAACATGCTTTCTTGTCATGTAGTCATACACAATACTCGAAATTCATCAATAGATCTAGAGTACGGTTGTAATTGAATTCAACCTGACATATTGCCTCCGTTTCCAAATCGAATCGCCTAGAAAATCAAGCACATTATGTTAGAATTAATGTTGTCCTGTAGTCATATGTAGTCAATTTAGAGCTGCATCCATGTAGTCGACATGACGAGGCTTACTAAATCAGGAGAAACATGTTGGTGGGTACATGACACGATTGTAGAAATATAATTGTGTTGGGGAACGTAGTATTCCAAAATTTTCCTACGATCACCTAAGATCTATCTACTAGATGCATAGCAACAAAAGGGGAGAGAGTGTCCACGTACCCTCATAGACCGGGAGCGGAAGCGTCTAGTGACGTGGTTGATGTAATCAAACTTTCTTCACGATCCAACCGATCAAGCACCGAACGTACGAAGCCTCCGCGTTCAGCACACGTTCAACTTGATGACGTCCCACGAGCTCTTGATCTAGTAGAACCTCGCGAGAGAGTTTCGTCAGCATGACGACATAGTGATGGAGATGATGAAGCTACCGGTGCAGGGCTTCGCCTAAGCACTGCAACGGTATGACCGAGGTGTGTTTCTGTGGAGAGGGGCACCGCACACGGTTGGGAGAGATCAACTGATCAACTTGTGTGTCTATGGGGTGCCTCTATCGCCGCATATAAAGGAGTGGAGCAGGGGGAGGGCCGGCCCTCTCTATGGCGCGCCCTAGGGGAGTCCTACTCCTATCGGGAGTAGGATTCCCCCTTTCCTAGTAGAACTAGGAGCCCTTCCAAGTAGTAGGAGTAGGAGAGAAGGAAAGGGAAAGAGAAGAGAAGGAAGGAGGGGGCGCAACCCCTCCCCCTAGTCCAATTCGGAGTAAGCCTTGGGGGGCGCAACCTCCTCTCTCTCTTTCCCCTAAAGCCCAATAAGGCTCATATACTCCCCGGCGAATTCCCGTAACTCTCCGGTACTCCGAAAAATACCAGAATCACTCGGAACCTTTCCGATGTCCGAATATAATCGTCCAATATATCGATCTTTATGTCTCGACCATTTCGAGACTCCTTGTCATGTCCCCGATCTCATCCGGGACTCCGAACTACCTTCGATACATCAAAACACATAAACTCATAATAACGATCGTCATCAAACGTTAAGCGTGCGGACCCTACGGGTCCGAGAACTATGTAGACATGATCGAGACTCATCTCCATACCTAGTTAATATCGTTACCGGCAAGTCTTTATCGGTCAATAACAAATAGCGGAACTTGGATTCTCATATTGGCTCCTACATATTCTACGAAGAACTTTATCGGTCAAACCGCATAACAACATGCGTTGTTCCCTTTGTCGTCGATATGTTACTTCCCGAGATTCGATCGTCGGTATCACCATACCTAGTTAATATCGTTACCGGCAAGTCTCTTTACTCGTTCCGTAATACATCATCTCATGACTAACTCATTAGTCATTTGCTTGCAAGGCTTATTATAATGTGTATTACCGAGAGGGCCCACAGATACCTCTCCGACACTCGGAGTGACAAATCCTGTTCTTGATCTATGCCAACACCACGAATACCTTCGGAGACACCTGTAGAGCATCTTCATAATCACCCAGTTACGTTGTGACGATTGATAGCACGCAAGGTGTTCCTCCAGTATTCGGGAGTTGCCTAATCCATAGGAACATGTATAAGTCATGAAGAAAGCAGTAGCAGTAAAACTAAACGATCATAGTGCTAAGCTAACAGATGGATCTAGTCCATCACATCATTGTCCTAATGATGTGATCTTGTTTATCAAATGACAACTCATGTCTATGGTTAGGAAACATAACCATCTTTGATCAATGAGCTAGTCTAGTAGAGGCATACTAGGGACACTCTATTTTGTCTATGTATTCACACATGTACTAAGTTTCCGGTTAATACAATTCTAGCATGAATAATAAACATTTATCATGATAGAAGGAAATAAATAATAACTTTATTATTGCCTCTAGGGCATATTTCCTTCAGTCTCCCACTTGCACTAGAGTAAATAATCTAGTTCACATCCCCATGTATTTTAATACCGATAGTTCACATCGTTATGTGAATAACACCCATAGTTCACATCGCCATGTGACCAATACCCAAAGGGTTTACTAGAGTCAATAATCTAGTTCACATCGCTATGTGATTAACACCCAAGAGTAGTAAGGTGTGATCATGTTTTGCTTGTGAGAGAAGTTTAGTCAATGGGTCTGACACTTTCAGATCCGTATGTATTTCGCAAATTTCTATGTCTACAATGCTCTGCATGGAGCTACTCTAGCTAATTGCTCCCACTTCCAATATGTATCCAGATTGATACATAGAGTCATCTGGAGTAGTGTAAAGCTTGCATCGGTGTAACTCTTTACGACGAACTCTTTATCACCTCCATAACCGAGAAAACATTTCCTTAGTCATCCAGTGACTAAGGATAATTTTGACCGCTGTCCAGTGATCTACTCCTGGATCACTTTTGTACTTCCTTGCCAAACTCATGGTAAGGTACACAACAGGTTTGGTACACATCATGATATACTTTATAGAACCTATGGCCGAGGCATAGGGAATGACTTTCATTCTTTCTCTATCTTCTGCCGAGGTCGGGCTTTGAGTCTTACTCAACTTCATACCTTACAACTCAGGCAAGAACTCCTTCTTTGACTGATCCATTTTGAACTACTTCAAAAAACTTGTCAAGGTATGTACTCATTGAAAAAAAAATCAAGCGTCTCGATCTATCTCTATAGATCTTGATGCTCAATATGTAAGCAGCTTTACCGTGGTTTTTCTTTGAAAAAAACTCCTTTCAAACACTCCTTTATGCTTTCCAGAAAATTCTACATCATTTCTGATCGACAATATGTCATTTAGATATACTTATCAGAAAGGTTGTAGTGCTCCCACTCACTTTCTTGTAAATACAGGCTTCTCCCAAAGTCTGTATAAAACCATATGCTTTGATCACCTCATCAAAGCGTATATTCCAACTCCGAGATGCTTGCACCAGTCCATAGATGGATCGCTGGAGCTTGCACACTTTGTTAGCACCTTTAGGATCGACAAAACCTTCTGGTAGCATCATATACAACTCTTCTTTAAGATATCCATTCAAAAATGCAGTTTTGACATCCATTTGCCAGGTTTTATAATCATAAAATGCGGCAATTTCTAACATGATTCGTACAGACTTAAGCATCGCTATGGGTGAGAAAGTCTCATCGAAGTCAACTCCTTGAACTTGTCGAAAACCTTTCACAACAAGTTGAGCTTTGTAAACAGTAACATTTCCGTCATCGTCGGTCTTCCTCTTGAAGATCCATTTATTTTCGATGGCTTGCCGATCATCAGGCAAGTTAACCAAAGTCCACACTTTGTTCTCATACATGGATCCCTTCTCAGATTTCATGGCCTCAAGCCATTTTGTGGAATCGGGGCTCATCATCGCTTCCTCATAGTTCGTAGGTTCATCATGGTCTAGTAACATGACTTCCAGAACCGGGTTGCCGTACCACTCTGGCACGGAACGTACTCTGGTTGATCTACGAAGTTCAGTAGTAACTTGATCCGAAGTTACATGATCATCATCATTAGCTTTCTCACTAATTGGTGTAGGAATCACTAGAACTAGTTTCTGTGATGTACTACTTTCCAATTCGGGAGAAGGTACAATTACCTCATCAAGTTCCACTTTCCTCCCACTCACTTCTTTCGAGAGAAACTCCTTCTCTAAAAAGGATCCATTCTTAGCAACGAATATCTTGCCTTCGGATCTGTGATAGAAGGTGTACCCAATAGTCTCCTCTGGGTATCATATGAAGACACATTTCTCCGACTTGGGTTCGAGCTTATCAGGTTGAAGCTTTTTCACATAAGCATCGCAACCCCAAACTTTAAGAAACGACAACTTTGGTTTCTGGCCAAACCACAGTTCATAAGGCGTCGCCTCAACGGATTTAGATGGTGCCCTTATTAAATGTGAATACAGCTATCTCTAATGCATAACCCAAAACGATAGTGGTAAATCGGTAAGAGACATCATAGATCGCACCATATCTAATAAAGTACGGTTACGACGTTCGGACACACCGTTACGCTGTGGTGTTCTGGGTGGCGTGAGCTGTGAAACTATTCCACATTGTTTTAAATGAAGACCAAACTCGTAACTCAAATATTCACCTCCACGATCAGATCGTAGAAACTTTATTTTCTTGTTACGATGATTCTATACTTCACTCTTAAATTCTTTGAACATTTCAAATGTTTCAGACTTGTGCTTCATCAAGTAGATATACCCATATCTGCATAAATCATCAGTGAAGGTCAGAAAATAACGATACCCACCGCGAGTTTCAACACTCATTGGTCCACATACATCAGTATGTATGATTTCCAACAAATCTGTTGCTCACTCCATTGTTCCGGAGAATAGAGTTTCAGTCATCTTGCCCATGAGGCATGGTTCGCAAGCATCAAGTGATTCATAATCGAGTGATTCCAAAAGTCCATCGGTATGGAGTTTCTTCATGCGTTTTACACCAATATGACCTAAACGGCAGTGCCACAAATAAGTTGCACTATCATTATTAACCTTGCATCTTTTGGCTTCAATATTATGAATATGTGTATCACTACGATCGAGATCCAACAAACTATTTTCATTGGGTGTATGACCATCGAAGGCTTTATTCATGTAAACAGAATAACAATTATTCTATGAATAACCGTATTGCAGCAAACATGATCAAATCATATTCATGCTCAACGCAAATGCCAAATAACATTTATTTAGGTTATACACTACTCCCGAAAGTATAAGGAGTGTGCGATGATGATCATATCAATCTTGGAACCACTTCCAACACACATCGTCACTTCACCTTTAACTAGTCTCTGTTCATTCTGCAACTCTTGTTTCGAGTTACTAATTTTAGCAACTGAACCGGTATCAAATACCCATGGGTTGCTATGAACACTAGTAAAGTACACATCATTAATTTGTATATCAAATATACCTTTGTTCATTTTGCCATTCTTCTTATCCGCCAAGTATCTAGGGCATTTCCGCTTCCAGTGACCATTTCCTTTGCAGTGCAAGCACTTAGTTTCAGGCTTGAGTTTAGCTTTGGGTTTCTTCAGGGGAGTGACAACTTGCTTGTCATTCTTCTTGAAGTTCCGTTTCTATCCATTTTCCCTTTACTTGAAACAAGTGGTCTTGTTAACCATCAACATTTGATGCTCTTTCTTGATTTCTACCTTTGCCGATTTCAGCATCGCGAAGAGCTCGGGAATTACTTTCGTCATCCCTTGCATATTATAGTTCATCACGAAGTTCTACTAACTTTGTGATAGTGACTAGAGAACTTTGTCAATTACTATCTTATCTGGAAGATTAACTCCCACTTGATTCAAGAAATTGTAGTACCCAGACAATCTGAGCACATGCTCACTGGTTGAGCTATTCTCCTCCATCTTGTAGGCAAATTACAGTCAGAGGTCTTATACCTCTCAACACGGGCATGAGTATGAAATACTAATTTCAACTCTTGGAACATATCATATGCTCCGTGGTGCACTAAACTATCAAGTAGTTATCATACCGGGCTTTTGTTAAAACGTTCATAACGTCTGCATCTGCTCCTGGAATAGGTCTGTCACCTAGTGGTGCATCAAGGACATAATTATTCTGTGCAGCAATGAGGAAAATCCTCAGATCACGGAACAAGTCCGCATCATTGCTACTAACATCTTTCAACTTAGTTTTCTCTAGGAACATATAAAAACAAACGGGGAGCTACATCGTGAGCTATTGATCTACAACATAGATATGCTAACACTACGAGGACTAAGTTCATGATAAATTAAAGTTCAATTAATCAAATTACTTAAGTACTCCCACTTAGATAGACATCTCTCTAATCATCTAAATGATCACGTGATCCATATCAACTAAACCATGTCTGATCATCACGTGAGATGGAGTAGTTTTCAATGGTGAACATCTTATGTTGATCATATCTACTATATGATTCACGCTCGACCTTTCGGTTTCCAGTGTTCCGAGGCCATATCTACATATGCTAGGCTCATCAAGTTTAACCCGAGTATTCTCCGTGTGCAAAACTGGCTTACACCCGTTATATGTGAATGTAGAGCTTATCACACCCGATCATCACATGGTGTCTCGGCACGACGAACTTTCGCAACGGTGCATACTCAGGGAGAACACTTATACCTTGAAATTTAGTGACAGATCATCCTATAATGCTACCGTCGATCTAAGCAAAATAAGATGCATAAAAGATAAACATCACATGCAATCAATATAAGTGATATGATATGGCCATCACCATCTTGTGCCTTTGATCTCCATCTCCAAGGCACCGTCATGATCACCATCGTCACCGGTGCGACACCTTGATCTCCATCGTAGCATCGTTGTCGTCTTGCCAACTATTGCTTCCACAACTATCACTACCTCCTAGTGATAAAGTAAAGCAATTACATGGCGATTGCATTTCATACAATAAAGCGACAACCATATGGCTCCTGCCAGTTGCCGATAACTTAATAAAACATGATTATCTCATACAATAACGTATCACTTATCATGTCTTGACCATATCACATCACAGCATGCCCTGCAAAAGCAAGTTAGACGTCCTCTACTTTGTTGTTGCAAGTTTTACGTGGCTGCTACGGGCTTAGCAAGAACCATTCTTACCTACGCATACAAAACCACAATGATATTTCGTCAAGTATGTGCTGTTTTAACCTTCACAAGGACCGGGCGTAGCCACACTTGATTCAACTAAAGTTGGAGAAACTGACACCCGCCAGCCACCTGTGTGCGAAGCACGTCGGTAGAACCAGTCTCGTCTAAGCGTACACGCAATATCGGTTCGGGACGCTTCATCCAACAATACCGCCGAATCAAAGTATGACATGCTGGTAAGTAGTATGACTAGTATCGTCCACCACTCACTTGTGTTCTACTCGTGCATATCATCTATGCATAGACCTGGGTCATGATGCCACTGTTGGGGAACGTAGTATTTCAAAATTTTCCTACGATCACGCAAGATCTATCTACTAGATGCATGGCAACGAGAGGGGAGAGAGTGTCCACGTACCCTCGTAGACAGGGAGCGGAAGCGTCTAGTGACGCGGTTAATGTAGTCGAACTTTCTTCGCGATCCAACCGATCAAGCACCGAACGTATGGAGCCTCCACGTTCAGCACACATTCAGCTTGATGACGTCCCACGAGCTCTTGATCCAGTAGAACCTCGCGGGAGAGTCTCGTCAGCACGACGGCGTGGTGACGGAGATGATGAAGATACCGGTGCAGGGCTTCGCCTAAGCACTTCAATGGTATGACCGAGGTGTGTTTTTGTGGAGAGGGGCACCGCACACGGTTGGGAGAGATCAACAGATCAACTTGTGTGTCTATGGGGTGCCTCTACCGCCATATATAAAGGAGTGGAGGAGGGGGAGGGCCGGCCCTCTCTATGGCGCGCCCTAGGGGAGTCCTACTCCTACCGGGAGTAGGATTCCCCCTTTCCTAGTAAAACTAGGAGCCCTTCCAAGTAGTAGGAGTAGGAGAGAAGGAAAGGGAAAGAGAAGAGAAGGAAGGAGGGGGGCGCAGCCCCTCCCCCTAGTCCAATTCGGACTAAGCCTTGGGGGGCGCAGCCTCCTCTCTCTCTTTCCTCTAAAGCCCAATAAGGCCCATATACTCCCCGGTGAATTCCCTAACTCTCCGGTACTCCGAAAAATACCAGAATCACTCGGAACCTTTCTGATGTCTGAATATAGTCGTCTAATATATCGATCTTTACGTCTCGACAATTTCGAGACTCCTCGTCATGTCCCCGATCTCATCCGGGACTCCGAACTACCTTCGGTACATCAAAACACATAAACTCATAATACCGATCGTCATCAAACGTTAAGCGTGCGGACCCTACGGGTTCGAGAACTATGTAGACATGACCGAGACTCATCTCCGGTCAATAACCAATAGCGGAACCTGGATGCTCATATTGGCTCCTACATATTCTACGAAGATCTTTATCGGTCAAACCGCATAACAACATATGTTGTTCCCTTTGTCATCGGTATGTTACTTGCCCGAGATTCGATCGTCTGTATCGCCATACCTAGTTAATCCGTTACCGGCAAGTCTCTTTACTCATTCCGTAATACATCATCTCATGACTGACTCATTAGTCATTTGCTTGCCAGGCTTATTATGATGTGTATTACCGAGAGGGCCCACAGATACCTCTCCGACACTCGGAGTGACAAATCATATTCTTGATCTATGCCAACACCACGAATACCTTCGGAGACACCTGTAGAGCATCTTTATAATCACCCAGTTACGTTGTGACGTTTGATAGTACACAAGGTGTTCCTCCGGTATTCGGGAGTTGCATAATCTCATAGTCATAGGAACATGTATAAGTCATGAATAAAGCAATAGCTGTAAAACTAAACGATCATAGTGCTAAGCTAACGGATGGGTCTAGTCCATCACATCATTCTCCTAATGATGTGATCTCGTTGATCAAATGACAACTCATGTCTATGGTTAGGAAACATAACCATCTTTGATCAATGAGCTAGTCTAGTAGAGGCATACTAGGGACACTCTATTTTGTCTATGTATTCACACATGTACTAAGTTTTTTATTAATACAATTCTAGCATGAATAATAAACATTTATCATGATATAAGGAAATAAATAATAACTTTATTATTGCCTCTAGGGCATATTTCCTTCAGATTGTTGTACTAAAACTTGCTAGCTGTGGTTGTAGGCTGTAGCTAACCCATCAGTAAATTTGTAGAAAATGTTGTCAAGAAAGTATTGTATGCTATCTTGAGCTTGTGCATAGGAGGAAAATCCAAATTCACGAGGTCGAATTGCATGCATGTGAAACGATGTAAGCCATCAAGTTCATTAGGGCACCTTCGATGCGGACCCTCAACCTTTCCCATCCATCTGGATCGCACGGTCCAGACGTGTTTTGCCGTACAATGCGGTATTGTACTCGTTCGCTCAATGGTTCAGGCGCCATTTTTCACGTAAATCGGAAGCAAACCCATGATGGGGGCTTTGTGGGCGTTCAAATCTTATATGCCATCCATTATCCATAGAGGATACACACAACATGTAATATTTTGTCTGTTACATCTTTTAAATGTGTGTGGGTAGGTCTGACTTGATTGAGATTTAATCAATTCTAGGTCAATTTACATAGTATATAAGAAGAAAAAAGAAAATCTAAAAAGAAAATTTTGCACAGATCTTCACGCAAGAGCAAACGAATATAGCATCAACTGAGACATAACCAAGTCTCAGCTCGACTGAGGCTTAGCAAACCTGTTTTGAAATAGACAATGTGTGATAACACGTTAGGAAGATAGATTCATAGAGAAATTTGGTGAGTAGTAGATTTAATAGGGCATCTCCAATAGTTTCCCAATAGGGCGAGACTAGGCGTCGGGCGGCTGATCCGTTTTTGCTCCGGTCGACTGGCCCGGTTGCTGCGCAACCTCGATTTGGAGCGAGCATGACCATTTGATTTCTTGTCACGCGTTGTTTTTCTAGCTTAAGTTCGTGAAAAAAACTCTACTCTGAGACGTTGTGCACATCTCGCCCATCACGCCGCACCCAAATCCGGCGTTAGCAATAACAGCCAGCGGCCACAGCCACCAGCCGCATTTTACCCATCTCCCCATGTTCCTCGTTGCTGGCCGGCACAGCTGCGTCACCCGTCTCTCAATCATCCGGCCATAGTCGCAGTTGCATCCAAGCCAGTTGTAGCAAATTCGTCGTCCCTGGCTTGCTCGTCGCAGCCTTAATCGGAGCACTACTACAGACCGTCAAAGCTTCATGCATCGTTGGTTGCAGCACTAGGTCGCACCGGTTCTAGAATTTGTCAATACATCGTCCGCCCCGCTGCAACACTACTGTGGGTTGGTGCAGCTCTCGGGGACATCGCTTCCAGCAAATCATATTGCTGGTTTCAGCATTATTGCCGTGCCCCCGCCCCTGTTGAAGCACCACCACATGCCTATTGTAGCTCATAGAAACTTTGGTTCCAGCAAATCAAGGAGTTCTCTCTAGTATTGCCACCGTGCTACCGCACCCCATTGCAAGATCGCCACAAATAGTTGTAGCTCTGAGGGACAATGGTTCCAGCAAGTCGTGGAGCTAGTTGTAGCAAAAAACATAGTGTTGTTCTAATATTGGTCGTGTTGTGGTATTCTTTCTAGCACTAGCGACTCATGGTTCCAGCAAATCGCATCACTAGTTCCAGCAAAACGCATTGACGATTGTAGCATCAGGCGGTCGCGTGCTCGTGCACGGGTGTCGGTCATAGCAGCACGACGACCATTGCAGCAGAAAAACAACACCCCCATCCTGGGTGTCGTCGTAGTAGAAGCAAAAACCCTGTCATGGGCGTCTCCCGGGCTGCACAAACACCTCAACAGCAGGAGCACGCGGTTCCATCATCGGTGTCTGTCAGTGTCAAAACCGGCAGATCTCGGGTAGGGGGTCCCAAGCTGTGTATCTGAAGGTCGATGCTAACAGGGGAAGCAAGGACATGCTGTTTACCCGGGTTCGGGCCCTCTTAATGCAGGTAATACTCTACTTCCTACTCGATTGATCTTGATGAACATAGAGATTACAAGAGTTGATCTACCTCGAGATCATAGTGGCTAAACCCTAGATTTGTAGCCTAGGGTAATTGTGATTGTCCCTACGGACTAAACCCTCCAGTTTGTATATGCACCAGAGAGACCTAGGGTTGTACATAATCATCTTGCAGAGGAAGGAAACATTACACCTGGACTTAAACTTGCCATTCTACACATATAGGAGTCCTATCCGGACATGAGGGATAATCTTCTGTGTTGATCTTCAAGGCCCACCAGTCCGGCCCATAACGAATAATCCGACCACCTGAGGACGCCCTAGTCTAGGACTCCCTCAGTAGCCCCTGAACCAGTCTTCAATGATGATGAGTCCGGCATGCACTATCTTTGGCATTGCAAGGCGGGTTCATCCTTCCGAAAATATGAAGTTTATTTCCTGCGTAAAGGAACTATGTCCGGCTCTGCATGATTAGTACAACCCTTAGCCACGAAGGCAATGTGTCAAAACAAACACTCGTTCTTTACTAACAACTTTTTCAGCGAAACGTCATGTTTGATCCTTCAATATTTCGAACCATTTTCTTGGCTCTGGTTTCGTGTTTCGAGGCATAGCCTCCAATGGCACACCTTGTCGAAGCAGAGATCATGCCCACTTATCATGGGATCCTCATCAATATGATTTGGGTAACCCAACCGTACCTTACGCACGATCTTTTTGGGAACAAGCGAGTTTTACGGCTTGAGTGGGGGATGTTTGGTATTTACCACCTATAAAAGGACATAGATCCCTCCCTTTTACCTCACGCTTTCCTCTAGCCTTTGCTCTCCTAGCTCCAGCGCCCGTAGCTCCCATTCCTTCCACCACCGCCTCCTTCTCCAGCGAAGGCTGGATCTGGCTCTAAGGGCAAGTGGGAGGCCTCCACCGTTACGGAGAAAGACGTGAAGAGTCTCCGGAGCGCAAGCTATCTCGCCGCCAACATAGTGCACTGGATTCCTGAAAAGGATCAGGTGACCCCCATCCCAGGTGTAACACCCCAGACACAGCCGCCAGTGGTCGTTACTCCTGGCGGGATCTAGACTGGCCCCATAGATCAATACTAGTATTTTCTGCGCACTTCGTCCTCACTCATGCGCACCAGGGATAAACTTCTCGGTCGGTCACTGATAACCCACAAGTGTAGGGGATCGCAACAGTTTTTGAGGGTAAAGTATTCAACCCAAATTTGTTGACTCGACACAAGGGGTGCCCAAGAATACTCTTAAGTATTAGCAGCTGAGTTGTCAATTCAACCACACCTGGAAACTTAGAATATGCAGCAATGTAG
Organism: Secale cereale; assembly: GCA_902687465.1. Classification (NCBI taxonomy): domain Eukaryota; kingdom Viridiplantae; phylum Streptophyta; class Magnoliopsida; order Poales; family Poaceae; genus Secale; species Secale cereale. Next base: position 567,851,121 of record LR738709.1, read on the forward strand.
TTTAGTAGCAAAGTAATAGGGAGATAGCGGTAGCGGCAATAAAAGTAACGGTAGTGTTTTTGTAGTTTTTGTAATAGTAGCAGCGGGAAAGTAAATAAGCAACAAGCAATATGTGGAAAGCTCGTAGGCATTGGATTGATGATGGGGAATTATGTCGGATGCAATTCATCATATAAAAGTTATAACCTAGGGTGACACAGAACTAGCTCCAGTTCATCAATGCAATGTAGGCATGTATTCCGAATATAGTCATATGTGCTTATGGAGAAGAACTTGCATGACATCTTTTGTCCTACCCTCCCGTGGCAGCGGGATCCTAGTGGAAACTAAGGGATATAAAGGCCTCCTTTTAATAGAGTACCAGACCGAAGCATTAACACATAGTGAATACATGAACTCCTCAAACTATGGTCATCACCGGGAGTGGTCCCGATTATTGTCACTTCGGGGTTGCCAGATCATAACACATAGTAGGTGTCTATAGACTTGCAAGATAGGATCAAGAACACACATATATTCATGAAAACATAATAGGTTCAGATCTAAAATCTTGGCACACGGGCCCTAGCGACAAGCATTAAGCATAGCAAAGTCATAGCAACATCAATCTCAGAACATAGTGGATACTAGGGATCAAACCCTAACAAAACTAACTCAATTACATGATAGATCCCATCCACCCCATCACCGTCCAGCAAGCTTATGATGGAATTACTCACGCACGGCAGTGAGCATCATGGAATTGGTGATGGAGGAAGGTTATGATGACGATGGCGACGATCTCCACTCTCCGGAGCCCCGAACGGACTCTAGATCAGTCCTTTCGAGATAGATTAGGGCTTGCCGGTGGCTCCGTATCGTAAAACACGATAATTCTTCCTCTTTGATTTTTTTCTCCCTGAAAGTGAATATATGGGATCCGAGGATACATCGGTGGAGCGTCAGGGGGCCCACAAGGCAGGGGCGTGCCCAAGGGGAGGGGGCGCGTCCCCCGCCCTCGTGGACAGGGTGTGGGCCCCCTGACGTAGATCTTTCCGCAGGTATTTTTTATATTTTCCAAAATAATTCTCCGTGGATTTTCAGGTCATTTTGAGAACTTCTTATTTCTGCACAAACAACACCATGGTAATTCTACTGAAAACAGCGTCAGTCCGGGTTAGTTCCATTCAAATCATGCAAGTTAGAGTCCAAAACAAGGGCAAAAGTGTTTGGAAAAGTAGATACGTTGGAGACATATCGACTCCCCCAAGCTTAAACCTTTGCTTGTCCTCAAGCAATTCAGTTGATAAAATGAAAGTGATAAAGAAAAACTTTGACAAACTCTGTTTGCTCTTGTTGTTGTAAATACATAAGCTAGCATTCAGGTTTTTAGCAAGATCATGAACTAACCACATTCACAATAACTTTCAGGTCTCAAGTCTACTCACATCAATGGCATAATCAACTAGCGAGCAATAATAATAAACCTCGGATGACAACACTTTCTCAAAACAATCATGATATGATATAACAAGATGGTATCTCGTTAGCCCTTTCTGAGACTACAAAACATAAATGCAGAGCACCAATAAAGATCAAGGACTGACTAGACATTGTAATTCATGGTAAAAGAGATCCAGTCATGATCATACTCAATGCAAATTAATAGTAATACATGCAAATGACAGAGGTGCTCTCCTACTGGTCCTCTTTTATAAGAGGATGATGACTCTGCATAAAAGTAAATAGATAGGCCCTTCGTAGAGGGAAGCAGGGATTTGTAGAGGTGCCAGAGCTCGATTTTTAAATAGAGATGAATAACATTTGAGCGGTATACTTTCATTGCCAACATAACAACCAAGAATCTCGATATCTCCCATGCTACGCACATTATAGGCGGTTCCCAAACAGAATGGCAAAGTTTATACTCCCCCAACCACCAACAAGCACACTCCACGGCTGGTCCGAAACAACGGGTACCGTCCAAACCAACAACAGCCCTGGGGGAGTTTTGTTTAATTATTTTGATTTTGAGCATGGGACTGGGCATCCCGGTTACTAGCCATTTTCTCATGAATGATGAGCAGAGTCCACTCATCGTGAGAATAACCCACCTAGCATGGAAGATATAGACAACCCTAGTTGATTCATGAGCTGTTCGAGCATACAAAACAGAATTTTATTTGAAGGTTTAGAGTTTGGCACATACAAATTTACTTGGAACGGCAGGTAAATACTGCATATAGGAAGGTATGGTGGACTCCTTGGAATAACTTTGGGGTTTATGGAAGTGGATGCACAAGCAGTATTCCCGCTTAGTACAGGTGAAGGCTAGAAAGAGACTGGGAAGCGACCAGCTAGAGAGCGACAACGGTCATGAACATGCATTAAAATTAATCAACAATGAATGCAAGCATGAGTAGGATATAAATCACCATGAACATATATATCGTGGAGGCTATGTTGATTTTGTTTCAACTACATGCGTGAACATGTGCCAAGTCAGACCACTTGAATCATTCAAAGGAGTATACCGCCCCATCATACTACATCACAACCATTTTAATATCATGTTGGCATGCAAGATAGACCATTATAAACTCTCAGCTAATTAAGCATGTCATAAGCAGCTATGATCTCTAATTGTCATTGATAGCATGTTTCATTCACAACAAGTTGAATCAGAAACGATGAACTATCATATTTACAAAAACAAGAGAGGTCGAGTTCATACCAGCTTTTCTCATCTCAATTAGTTCATCATATATCATCCTTATTGCCTTTCACTCGCACGACCGGACGATGTGGATAATAATAATGGTGCACGTGCATTGGACTAAGCTGGAATCTGCAAGCTTTTAATACAAGAGAGAAGACAAGGTAATATGGCTCAAGGTTAAATCGACAATAAAACATATGAGAGCCAGTAAGCATTTTCAATCATGGTCTTCTACTCTTGACCCCCAAAGAAAAGAAAAGAAACTATTTACACGGGAAGCTCCCAACAAGCAAAAGAAGAACGAGAAATCTTTTTGGGTTTTCTTTTAATTACTACTACAAGGAAAGTAAACTAGCTAGAAGCTACAACTAATTTTTGGTTTTTCTTAAGGTTTTTCTAACACACAAGAAAAAGACTAAGAAAAAGAATTGAAACTAAACATGGAAGGTACAATGAAAGAGTGTGAGCACCGACAACTAGAATAAGGGTGTGAGCATGAATGTAAAGTCGGTGAGAAACACGTACTCCCCCAAGCTTAGGCTTTTGTCCTAAGTTGGTCTATGGCCACAGATCGAAGCTACTCCCTCCAGTGTACTGAGATGTGTCCTCTGGTTGCCACTGGTTGGCAAGCTCATTCAGACCCCACCCATAAACAGACTGGCGGTAAGGATCGAGTGGTGGCTCCGGCTCAGGCTCTGAAGCTTGTGCCTGGCTCTGGTACTTGTAGAAGGCATCTGACGTAATGAGATATATGCATGTAGATAGATCAAACAGAGATGGTGCAGGCAAGGTAACAATCTCACAATATTTTTCATCAAACCTTAATTTATAATTAATCAACATCTCTTTGTCTTTGACAATAAAATCATGTGCTACCATACTCTTATAGTCTAGATAAACAGGGGCAAGCAATTTTTCTTCCTTCTCATGATGCCCAATAGGTATTCTAAAATGTTCAGCAAGGCGAGAAGCAAAGATGCCTCCAAAGACGGGGCCCTTTGAGCGGTTCAGACTCAGTCGTTTAGCAACGACGGCACCCAAGCTAAAAGTTGTGTCTTGAAACAAAGCATGGCGTAAAATGACAATATCAGGGGCACTGAGATTCCCACTGTTCCCGCAACCAATTAAACATCTACTAGCAAATAAAGCAAAGTAGCGCATAACAGGGAAATGTATACCGGTAATTCTTGCCCCTAAGACTTGTCTAGTCTCCCCTATAGCTATCATGTCAATAAACCCTTCAACTTCTTCACGACGGGGTTCATCAAGTCTACCTTCAAAGGGTATGTTGCATATTTCACAAAACTCAAAGAATGATATTTCCTTAACCTCATCATATAAACGAAACTCCACTATAGGTGGTGTTTTCTTAGCATGAAAATGAAAATTTTGCGTGAAAATATCGGTGAGTAAGAGATACTGTTCACGCTGGTCGTGGAGGAATTCGGTGAGGCCTGCATTATTTGTCAACCAATAAAAGTCTTCGTAAATCCCGGCGGCTCTCATGCACTCATTACAAGGCCATTCACACGGCCGAACTTTCACCATGCGAGGGAGATTATATTTGGGCTTCTTATTTTCTTCCTTCTTCTTCTCCTTTGAACTTTTACTGGAGGAACCCCTCAACAATCTCTTTATCATTTTCCTCCTCTGAAATTTTCTCAAATTTTTAGTAACTCAAAATAAAAGTTAACCAAACTCAACAAGATTGATAGCAACAACTCCTACAAGTGCCTAGAGACCATATCATGCATTAGAACTACTTGGGACCAAAGAAATTTGACATGCAAGCTCAAGAACAAGGTCACCACAGCAGCAAAAATTTGCAATAAATAAAGCACTAGAACAAAAACTAATTGGACCAATGGAGGAGTCACATAGCAAGGAACAATCCCCCACAAACAATTTGGTGAATGGTGCTTTGAGCAAGGAGATCGAAAATGGAAGCAAGATCAGCTAGAACTTGGGCTTGAGCTGGCTAGTGATTTTTTGGGAGGAAGAAGAAGGGTATGGGTGCAGGAATAAGTTGAGGGGGACCACGTCGGGCCCACGAGGTAGGGGGCACGCCCTGTAAGGGTGGGCGCGCCCTGGACCCTCGTGGCCAGGTGCTGGCTCCCCTCGCCGTGTTTTCTGTGCCATATTTTCTCAAATATTCTAGAAAAAATCATATTTAATTTTCAGAGCATTTGGAGAACTTTTATTTTCGGGGTATTTTTTTATTGCACGGGTATGTCTCGAAACAGACATAAAATACTATTTTTGCTTTATTTATCCTAATTAACAGAAACTAAAAGGAGGATACAGAAGGTTGTGCTATCTAGATTCACCTATCCCATGCTCATCAAGAGGAATCCATTAACATGGTTGATCAGGTCTTGTTAAAAAACTCTTTCCGAATAACATGAAACCGGAGAATTTTCGAATGACACTACGTTACCTCAATGGGGATATGTATGTCCCCAACAATAAGAATATCATAAGTCTTCTTGACAGTAGGAAGAGGAAATTCAATCCCTCCAATAGTAATAGTTGAAATTTTTCCAATATAATTGATGATGTGGACTTGAGGTTGTTTTCTTGGAAAGTGTACCGTATGCTCATTACCATTGACATGAAAAGTGACATTGCCTTTGTTGCAATCAATCACAGCCCCTGCAGTATTCAAAAAGGGTCTACCAAGGATAATAGACATACTATCGTCCTCGGGAATGTCAAGTATAACATAGTCCGTTAAAATAGTAACATTTACAACAACAATAGGCACATCCTCACAAATACTGATAGGTATAGCAGTTGATTTATCGGCCATTTGCAACGATATTTCAGTAGGTGTCAACTTACTCAAGTCAAGTCTACAATATAATGAGAGAGGCATAACACTAACACCGGCTCCAATATCACGTAAAGGAGTTTTAACATAGTTTCTTTTAATGGAGCAAGGTATAGTGGGTACTCCTGGATCTCCTAGTTTCTTAGGTATTCCACCTTTAAAAGTGTAATTGGCAAGCATGGTGGAAATTTCTACTTCGGGTATCTTTCTTTTATTGGTGATAATATCTTTCATATACTTAGCATAAAGATTTGTTTTAAGCACATCAGTCAAACGCATACGCAAAAAGATAGGTCTAATCATTTCAGCAAAGCACTCAAAATCCTCATCATCCTTTTTCTTGGATGGTTTAGGAGGAAAAGGCATGGGTTGCTGAGCCCAGGGTTCTCTTTCCTTACCGTGCTTCCTAGCAACAAAGTCTCTCTTATCATAACGTTGATTCTTTGATTGTGGGTTATCAAGATCAACAGCAGGTTCAATCTCTACATCATTATCATTGCTAGGTTGAGCATCATCATGAATATCATCATTAATATTATCACTAGGTTCATGTTCATTACCAGATTGTGTCTCAGCATCAGAAACAGATATATCATTGGGATTCTCAGGTATGTCAGGTACGGGTTCACTAGAAGCATGCAAAGTCCTATCATTTTTCTTTTTCTTCTTCTTAGAAGAACTAGGTGCATCTAAATTAGCTCTCTGAGAATCTTGGTCAATTCTCTTAGGGTGGCCTTCAGGATACAGAGATTCCTGAGTCATTCTGCCACGTCTAGTCACAACTCTAATGGCATTATCATTATTCTTACTATTTAATTCATTGAGCAAATCATTTTGAGCCTTAAGTACATGTTCTACTCGAGTGGTAACCATGGAAGCATGTTTACTAATGAGTTTCAATTCACCTTTAACTCTAGACATATAATCACTCAAGCGTTCAATCATATAAGCATTGTGTTGCAATTGTCTACCAACATAAGCATTGAAGTTTTCTTGTTTCACAATTAAATTGTCAAACTCATCTAAGCATTGGCTAGCAGACTTATAACAAAGAATAACACCTTCATCAAACCTATAAAGAGAATTTACCTTTACTACCTGTGTCGGGTTATCAAGACCATGTATTTATTCAATAGGTGGCAAATTCTTAATATCTTCAGCTTTAATACCTTTTTCTTTCATAGATTTCTTTGCATCTTGCATATCTTCAGGACTGAGAAATAGAACATCTCTTTTCTTCGGAGTTGGCTTAGGGGCTGGTTTAGGAAGTTTCCAATTATTTTCATTGGCCAGCATATTATTCAATAGTAATTCAGCTTGATCAAATATTCTTTCCCTGAAAACACAACCAGCACAACTATCCAGGTGGTCTCTAGAAGCATCGGTTAGTACATTATAAAAGACATCAAGTATATCATTCCTCTGAAGAGGATGATCAGGCAAAGCATTAAGTAATTGTAGAAGCCTCCCCAAGCTTGTGGGAGACTCTCTTCTTCAATTTGCACAAAGTTATATATTTCCCTTAAGGCAGCTTGTTTCTTATGAGCAGGAAAATATTTAGCAGAGAAATAATACATCATATCCTGGGGACTACGCACACAACCAGGATCAAGAGAATTAAACCATGTCTTACCATCACCCTTTAACGAGAAAGGAAATAGGTTAAGGATATAGTAGTAGCGAATCTTTTCATCATTGGTGAACAGGGTGGCTATATCATTCAACTTAGTAAGATGTGCCACAACAGTTTCAGACTCATAGCCATGGAAAGGATTAGATTCAACCAAAGTAATTAACTCAGGATCAACAGAGAAATCATAATCCTTATCAGTAACACATATAGGTGAAGTAGCAAAAGTAGGGTCATGTTTCATTCTAGCATTTAAGGACTTTTCTTTCAATTTAGCTAATAGTTTCTTAAGATCATATCTATCGTTGCAAACCAGAAAGTCTCTAGCAGTTTCTTTATCCATAACAAATCCCTCGGGAACAATATGCAATTCATATCTATTGGGAGAAGCTTCATCATCACTTTCATAAATATTATCAGTTTCAATATTTGCACTCTCCCTAACCTTAGCAATTTGCTCATCTAGAAATTCACCTAGTGGCATAGTATTATCAAGCATGAAAGTAGTTTCATCATACATAGCAAAAGTGGCATCATCAAGAACATACGACATATCAGATTCAATAGCAGGTGTAGGTGTCGCAAGTTTACTCATAACAGAGGGTGAATCAAGTGCAGAGCTAGATGGCAGTTCCTTACCTCCCCTCGTAGTTGAGGGTAAGATCTTGGTTTTTGATTCCTTCAAATTCTTCATAGTGATCAACAGATATGAATCCCAAGTGACTTAAAGAATAGAGCTATGCTCCCCTGCAACGGCGCCAAAAAACTAGTCTTGATTACCCACAAGTGTAGGGGGTCGCAACAGTTTTCGAGGGTAAAGTATTCAACCCAAATTTGTTGATTCGACACAAGGGGAGCCAAAGAATACTCTTAAGTATTAGCAACTGAGTTGTCAACTCAACCACACCTGGAAACTTAGTATTTGTAGCAAGGTTGTTTAGTAGCAAAGTAATATGGAGATAGCAGCAGCGGCAATAAAAGTAATGGTAGTGTTTTTGTAGTTTTTGTAATAGTAGTAGCGGAAAAGTAAATAAGCAACAAGCAATATGTGAAAAGCTCGTAGGCATTGGATCGGTGATGGGGAATTATGTCGGATGCAATTCATCATGTAAAAGTTATAACCTAGGGTGACACAGAACTAGCTCCAATTCATCAATGCAATGTAGGCATGTATTTCGAATATAGTCATACGTGCTTATGGAAAAGAACTTGCATGACATCTTTTGTCCTACCCTCCCGTGGCAGCGGGGTCCTAGTGGAAACTAAGGGATATTAAGGCCTCCTTTTAATAGAGTACCGGACCAAAGCATTAACACATAGTGACTACATGAACTCCTCAAACTATGGTCATTACCGGGAGTGGTCCCGATTATTGTCACTTCGGGGTTGCCGGATCATAACACATAGTAGGTGACTATAGACTTGCAAGATAGGATCAAGAACACAAATATATTCATGAAAACATAATAGGTTCATATCTGAAATCATGGCACTCGGGCCCTAGTGACAAGCATTAAGCATAGCAAAGTCATAGCAACATCAATCTCAGAACATAGTGGATACTAGGGATCAAACCCTAACAAAACTAACTCGAGTACATGATAGAACCCATCCAACCCATCACCGTCCAGCAAGCCTACGATGGAATTACTCATGCACGACGGTGAGCATCATGGAATTGGTGATGGAGGAAGGTTGATGATGATGATGGCGACGATCTCCACTCTCCGGAGCCCCGAACGGACTCCAGATCAGCCCTCCGAGAGAGATTAGGGCTTGGCGGCGGTTCCGTATCGTAAAACACGATAATTCTTCCTATCTGAATTTTTTCTCCCTGAAATTGAATATATGGGATCCGGGGATACGTCGGTGGAGCGTCAGGGGGCCCACAAGGCAGGGGCACGCCCAGGGGGAGGGGGCGCGCCCCCCACCCTCGTGGACATGGTGTGGGCCTCCCTAACGTAGATCTTTCGGCGGGTATTTTTTATATTTTCCAAAATAATTCTTCGTGGATTTTCAGGTCATTCTGAGAACTTTTTATTTCTACACAAACAACACCATGGCAATTCTTCTGAGAACAGCGCCAGTCCGGGTTTGTTCCATTCAAATCATGCAAGTTAGAGTCCAAAAGAAGGGCAAAAGTGTTTGGAAAGTAGATATGTTGGAGACGTATCAGTCACCCATCCTGAAATTACTCCAAGCTGAGCACGCTTAACTTTGGAGTTCTGTCCGAATGGGCTCCCGAAAAAGAAAGAATTCCTTATTAATATGAGTAGTCTATCATACCTAATAAGCCAGGCTATCACATACACCCCCACTCAAAGGAATCGACATCCTCGTCGGGCCACAGGAACGTTCCCTCTTGGCACATACGTCTGTGCTTCCAGTAGGGCACATGTGACATGACGTGTGCCACGATGGGTCACAAACGTCAGGCATAACATGACCGCGCACTTGTCCGCAAACATCCGTGTAACCGCGAGGTTCGGTTCTGATACCAACTTGTAACGCCCCACAAATCAATAATGGTCTTTTTTGCGCACTTTGTCCACACTCATGCGCACCCGGGAGCAACTTCCCGGTCGGTCACCCATCCTGAAATTACTCCAAGCTGAGTAGTCTATCATCCCTAATAAGCTAGGCTATCACACCAGGCACTGGCGAGAGGGCTGTGTCCATCCCTTACTTTATTCGGGGCTTGGATTTCCCCTCCACCCCTTTGTCCGGGGTCTCTTGTTCTTCTACGGGCTAGATTTCCATGATCTAGCCCTGAATTTCATTCTTCACATATCGGCTTTCATAGTCGTATGTGAAGCTTTCCCCCGCGTCCCCCCACACTTTGGCCTATGGCTCAAGACCTTCAATTTGAAGCCGAAGGTGGTCGATGGGCAGCACGCGGACTATGGGGGAGCTATGGTAAGCAAGCTCCTGAACGCAACTTGGCCCAAAGGGGCTTTTGTGGAAACCAACAAGGTATGGCAGTAGGAGTGGTTCTATATCATGGAACCGCGTGAGGCTAAGTGGGCGGCCATGCCCGAATTCAGATCCGGAGCCCGGGAAAGGCTCACCTCATGGACCACCAAGGGCCTCGAGTGGGGGTCTCGATCAGAGGTGAAGATGCTCCAGAATCGCATCTCCAACATGGTGAAGGACACCCACCTCACTAACGTGATTCAGGTGATGATTTTTCACCGCACCCTCCCCTGCTAGCTTCGGGCCTCTCGCTTGTGGGAGTTCAATCCAGAGGGACCATGGACCTTGAAGCGCTTCTTAGGCACCACACACGAAGACATATGGAAGCAGCTTTTCAAGTCCCGAAAGAAGTGGCCAAAAGAAACCGAAGACATCAGTTTCGATAGCGTGACGAGATAAGCATGATTTTGCCGAAGACCTATCCTGTCTATAATTCAACTATGATAGGAGTTAGAACTTTTATGTACCATACATGCCTGGATAACGAAAGCGGAGAGGATCGACTATCCGGCTCCGTTGCCTGAGAACCCAGCGACACCTCAGGTAATGGCAATGCTGGTACCGGCGCCATACCAGGCGCCGAAGAAGAAGGCCAAGAAGAAGGGCAAGGATGCCAAGAAGGCAAAGAGCGCCCCCCGCCCTAAGGGTCCTTCGGAAGCTATATCGGGAGAGACCGACGCCCCCTCCTCCCATGATGAAGAGGAAGAGGAGGAGGACGTGGAAAGTGATTCCCCTATCAAGGGGAAGAGGAAGAAGAGGGCGCCCCCCGAAGACACGGGAAAGGGGCCCCCATGAGGAAGCTGAACCTCCCGGACAGCTCGGACTCAGCGTCTGAAGCTGATTTCCGAAAACAGCCCAGGGTCAAACCCCTGTCCAAAACATAAGTATTCAGAATTTACTGTTGTGTTCGGTCAGTCAATTATCATTGTGTAAGTAATTCTATTTGTTGTTTTTCACTCCTTCCCATATATTCCCCAGCGCACCACTATCGTTAGGGAGCTCTATGCCGGTTGACATGGCGGAGAGCGACACGCCATCGCGGGCTCAATCACCCATCATCCTAGGGGACACCGAGGTGTCTTCCCTGTGGGCGTCCCCTGTGCAAGGAGGTGGGAGCGGGGCGGACGAGAAGGTGATCGAGGTCAACACCTCGGCCACCATCAGCCAAGGGGAAACAGTCCTTATGGTGACCGATGGTGGGGAGCCCAAGCAATTGGGGCTCCCGCCGAACACCATTTCGGAGACTAGTACAGCTCTGGAATCGGAAAGGCAGTCCCCTACGATAGGGGGAGGATCATCAGCTCCACTGGCGACCTCCATTAATCTGGAGGCGCCGAACACGCTAGAGGAAACACTGCATGGTGCTTCCATCATGGCAGAACACCGCACCCTAATGGGTGTGGTTATAGGGAAGATTCAATCTTCTAAGAGCGGACTGAATGAAGCCTTCAACAGCCTACTAACAAGCTTTGAGGTATGCGATGTAATACCCCAAGATAACTTTACGTTTCATTTGTATAGGATAATGAACCTGTGTACGGATGCTAGCCCCTGATGCTCTATTTGATTCTGAAAGGAATCGGACGGATGATCTGCATAGTAACTGCTAATATAACATATTGCGCTATTTATTGGAATAGGCTTCCCTGTTAGCTGCATCCGCCCAGGCCGCAGAGGTTTCCGAGCTCAATGGGAAGCTTCAAGAAGCTGACGAGGAACTCGACCACATTAACACGCGGTTCGATGAAACACAAGGTATGTGGACTTAGAAAATTATAATTTCAAGAGAGATGGTATGTTTATTGAAATTTTTAACTCATTGTTTGGTGTGATTATGATCACAGGTGGCTCCACTGAGGTTGAGACCCTCAAGAGCGCCCTGGCCCAGGCCAAGAAGGAGGCCGAGGTGAACAAGTCGGCTGCTGACAAAGCGGCTGCCGAGGTGGAGGCCAAACAGTCCTCCCGCCATCAACATGAGTCTCGGATGGCCGAAGTCGAACAAGAGCTACGAGACGCCATTCGCAAATGTGAGGAGTTGACGCAGAAGACTTTGGATCAAACATCCGAGCTCAACAAAGCTCTCAATGTTGCCAAGGAGGCACAGAGGGAATTCCGGAGTGCTCGCTAGGAGATCCATCAGGCGCGGTAGATAGCGGCTGGTAAGGCCTTTCTTATGTAGAGTATCTTTGGAGGTCAGAAATATGCTTCACTGACTCGAGTGTGGAGTTCTTCAGGAGCGTTTGCGGATCTCCCAAAGAGTATCGCCGACGCCCCCCAATTCTTTAGAGCCCAGGAGGGGAACATGACAGAGAAGCTGTTCTGGTCACAATTCCTTGCGCCAGAACATCCAACACCGCTGAACGACTGATGGCTTCTCGCCCCTCGTTGGTTACCCCAAGTGGAAGGTTTGAGATGCAGTGTAGCGGAAGTTTTCCCTTGGCAATACCAAGGATCGATTTCCCTGAGACTCCCAGTTTCAACAAGAAGGTGTCAACTACTAACGGCGCCAGATATATTAGCAATCAACGTGGACCTGCACACAAATACAAATAACTTTGCTCCCAACGAGTACAGAGAGGTTGTCAATCTCTCCGGCCTTGTAGTTTACAAAGGATCAAACACAAGTGATAATAGTGATAGGTAATGCTGCAATAGTAAATAAAAGAGGAAAGTAAATAGCGGATGTGATCAATGATGGTAATATGAACCGGGGTCCCATGATGTTCACTAGTGATGTCTCTCTCCCCAAAGACGATAAAACAGCTATGTGAGGTGAACGAATTACAGCTGGGCAATTGACAGAATTATGTGCGCAAACCAATGCTAACTATGTTACAAGAAAGGTAGAGGTTCAAAGCATGGGCGGTACGCCGAGGTAAGTAGACCAAAATCCATCTGCATCTACTACTAATCATCCACCTTGAGATATCTATCCAGAACATCTCGCTGGTATTAAGTTGCGAGTCCCACCCATAGTGTAAACTCAAAGCAACAGACAACTGCATTAAAAGAACTTTGCGTAAAGTAAACAATCCTTGCACCCGCGGGCACAAGCACCGTTGTTTTCCCCCTTGTGTCAACAGCACATCCCCTAGACTCATGTTTCTGTCACTCAAGCTAGTCATCGAGGGGCATGAACCCACAATCAAGCATAACGTTCCCTCTTGGAGTCACTACCTACTACTTGGCCAAAGCAATAAATAACAACGGATAACATGCAAGAATTACTTACGAACATAAATATAAAAGAGGTGAATCAAATATATTACTCAAACACAATCAGAACATAATCTCATAATCCATCGGATCCCAGCAAACTCATCATAGCAACAACATAAGGATTACATATGTGCCTCGATCATGTAGGGCAGCTCACGTGGACTAATTAGTGAAGCACAAGAACGGGAGGAGAACATCACATAGCTACTGGTCATGGACCCATGGTCCAAGGGAGACTACTCACAACTCATCCGGGAGGCGTCCATGGTGGTGGAGAAGCTCCCGGTGGTGATCCTCCCCTTCGGCAGGGTGCCGGGAAGAGTTCTCCTGGTGCTCCCGATCTTGGAAGCGGCGGCGGCGGCCGAACAGAGATGAGATCGCGAAAAAGAGTTCCCGTCTCGAGGGTTTTGGGAAACGGTATAAATATATGCCAAAGGGTGGCATCAGCGGAGCCTCGGGGGGCCCTGGCACCCCCCCCCCCCGGCGCGGCTCAGGGGGGGGGGGCGCGCCACCAGGGCGCCTGGGGCCCTGGTGGCCCCCCTCCGGCTGTGCTTCGGGTGCCTGGTAGCTTCTGGAACGCTGATTTTTTATATAATTTTTCGGGGATATTTCTGGTAGTTCTCGTAATGGAAAACCTGAAATACAAAAACAGCCGAAAACAGAAACTGGCACCGGGGTGCACTGATTTAATAGGTTAGTCCAAATATGATCAAAAGTGTATGGAAGTGTATAAATATCATAGCAATATCACCCAAAAGAGGCATGGAGCAAGCAGAAATTATAGATACGTTTTGGACGTATCAACATCCCCAAGCTTAATTCCTGCTCGTCCTCGAGTAGGTAAATGATAACAAGAATAATTTCTGTGGTGACATGCTATTAACCATATAGGACTTTTTCATAGTCACATGACAAAAGCTTACTGAGATAATGAATCTATAGTAATTAAGTTGCCTCATGAGAAAATCACAAAGAACTGAAAGTTTTACAATATGATACTGAAACATCAAATAGATTTGCAATGAGCATGGTGTGCAAATATGATAAAGTTATATCTAGCTTGCCCCCTTTAGTGAAGCAAAACATAAATGCAGGGGCACCTCCAAGGTTTAAGTGATGACTAGATACAATGATTTCAAAATAAACGATATCACAATCATGCAAAAGACAATGCTACTTTGGGACAATGCACATTACACTCAGAATGACAATCATGCTCTCAGTAGTTGGTGCTTTTAAAAGAAGGTGGAGACTCTCGAACCCTGGCTTTTGTTGGCAAGGTTGAAAACCCGTAGTCGGAAACAAAGACAAAACATGTACCAGAGCTCTTGGTTTTAAAACAGAGGTAATAATATTTTTTTTAGATCATGCATGTTTCGTCAACGAATCCTAGCAGACAACTCAATCACTTCTTGAGATGGACAAGTTTTGATGAACGGCTCCCGAATGAGGACGATCACATCCTCTTAATCTCCTTTGTTTATCACTGCCAAAGTTTTCTGATTTCTCATGAACAAAGCGTGAAGGAGGGTGTCGGTGTACTAAGATAGGGGTACCTTAGTACCCCAACTTGTGCACGGGCAGTAGCAGCTTCCCGCGGCAGGGCTCACCACGTGCTCGTCGGAGACCTTTCTGGTCCCTTTTAAGCCATTCAAAAACAAAGTATACAAGGCAGAAGATCAAGACTCCGGCAAGTGGAGCTTGCCGGGAAGGCCGTCCCAGGCTCAAGACTATCACATTTAACACAAGACCCTGGCAAGAGGAGCTTGCCAGGAGGACCAGAAGACTGCATCCCAGAAGACATGCCTTGACGCAGCCTGCGCCCCGGCAAGGGCCCGGGGAGCGACAAGCTTCCCAGCCCGGCAAGATCAAGACCCCGGCAAGGTGCTTGCCGGGGGAACCTGCGCTGTGTGCCCGCGCTCCAGCTCATCGCCCACGCGTCGCCCTGGGGCCCTTCCAGGGACGCATGGCGGATGGCTGTGCAGCCTGAGGGGCACGGTGGCACTCCACGGTGACGAGGCCATCGTCGTGGCGAACGGAGACGCAAGGGCGGGTGCTTTTGGGGTCGACGGCGACGGGCATTAAATGCTCTTGTCCCCCACTGTCAAAGTAGGTGATGACCACTGTTCATCCACTGTTCACGCACTGTTCCCGCACTGTTACAACTACCACCAAAGTTACATTTTTGCCCTTCTTCTACGTTGACACCTGTCGGTGACCCCTTGGGCTATAAAAGGAGGCCCATGCACAACGTAGAAAGGGTTCGGAACCTAGACAACTCTCTCGCTTGGTGTAGCTAGTTCTTCAAGCTCCTGAGCTCACAAATTCAATACAAATCAAGCAGGAGTAGGGTTTTACGTGTCCGTGCGGCCCGAACCTGGGTAAACTGCCCGCGTGCTCTCCTCGATCTGCTCTTTGTGCTCCCTCCGCTCCCTTACCGCAACGACAAGGGGCTCCGGTCCCATAGGTGTTCATGGTGGACAGTTTCCCCCGACATCTTTGGCGCGCCAGGTAGGGGGCGTCGAGGTTGTGCGAACCTGATCCGGTGCTCACGCGGGCGCATTCTTCATCAACCTCTCCAACTTCATCAACTTCATCAGCAGCAGCAACATGGCCCCGAAGAAGAAGGCTTCGGAGGTCGCAGGCCCGTCTGCGTCTGTTCCACCGCCACCAGAACCAACGGTGGGTGGAGGAGACGCCGGCGGAAGGGTGGTCGCCGGTGAGGAGACTCGCGGCACCGCCAAATCCAAGGACAAGACGGACGACCGGGCCTCGGTGTCCGTAGACGCGCCACGTCCATCTCAGCAGACGACGACCCAGCAGCGCCATGGTACAGGAGGTACCATCCGCTTGCTGGGGCAAGGGTAAACCGGAGGATCGTGGGATGCTCTAGGCCAACGTCCTGGCACGAGCAAGGCGCGGTCGCCGGGGCGAGAGACTGCTCCTTCTAACCCTGTTAGGAGTCCGAGCATATCTCGCACCTCGCACCGCTCGCCATCACTCCCCTCCTCTCCAGCAGAAGCTTTCGCAAGAGCACAGCTGCTCCTCAACTTCCCTCCAGTGGCAGATAAGGCCGAAGACTGGAGGGCAACAATCCAAAGCCTCATCGCCTTCGCCAACAACGACACGCCGCAGCAGCCGGCAACCTCGCGGCCACGGCAAGTCGAGAAGACGAAGGCCGACGGCCATAAGACCGCCGGGGGTGCAACCACCGTGCACTCCCCGCCGCGGAAGCAAAAGACGCCTCCCCGCCGGATTAACGTCGACGATGACTCCACAGCGTCGTCGGATCCACGGGCTCGTCGGGACCAGCGCCAAGTCCTTGACGATCGGCGGCAAGAAGATGCTCGAACAACGATCGAGCGCCGGCGAGAAGCCCGGCGACAATCAGACCAACGTGCTGGGACCGCAGTCAACACGCACGCGCCCGGTGAACCAGGCGACTTGCCGTACGCGGCAGGTTGCCCTGCGTCACCCGCGAGCTGCGGCGCGTCCAGTGGCCCAGCATGAAAAACTTCAAGCCCGACGTACCCGAGAAGTACGACGGCAAGACGCACCCCTCGGAGTTCCTCAGTATCTACACCATCGCGGTGCAGGCTGCCGGGGGACGCGACGAGAAGATACTGGCAAATTACTTCCCGCTAGTGCTTAAGCCAAACGTTCGTTCTTGGCTTATGCACTTGCCGGAAGGCTCTATTTCTTCGTGGGCAGATTTGTGCCACCAGTTTGTTGGCGCCTTCACGGGCGGCCACAAACCCCACGGCCAGGAGAGTGATCTCCACATTCTGGCCCAGAAGGAAGGAGAACCCCTGCGCAAGTATATCCAACGTTTCAGCAGCGTGCAGCACAACATTCCCGACGTCCACCCCGCCGCGGTTATCAGCGCGTTCCACCAGAACGTGCGTAACCGCCGCATGCAGGAAGAGATGGCCATGACGAAGATTCGGGATGTCAGCGAGCTCTACGCTCTGGCTGACAAGTGCGCGCGCGCCGAAGAGGGGAGGAGACTCCCCGGGGAGGATGCTGGCGCAGGGGGAAGCGACAGCGAGGATGCCGCCCCGGCAAAGAAGAGCCGGCGGCGGAACAATAGAAAGAAGAAGAGCAAGGAGGTGCTTGTCGTCGAGAAGTCCGGCAAGGAGGCTCCCGCCAAGACAACGCAGGCTGGCGGCTCCGGCAAGGAGCCTGCCCCTGTAGCGGCAGCCGACAAGCCAGACGGCTCCGACAAGCAATATTGCAAGATCCACCGCACCAAAGGTCATGACCTTTCGAACTGCAAGCGCGTCGAGTACCTCGTAGAGCAGCAGAAAGCTGAATACGAGCGGCGCGACAAGGAGAAGGCTCAAGGTGGCGGAGGAGAGCCAAGCAAGAAGCGGCCATTCAACGGCCGGGGAGGACGCCGCGGCAAGGCCAAGCAACGGCAAGGTGATCGACCTCCCCGGGGCCGCGACAAGGATGAGGAAGAAGACGACAACGACGACATGGATGAGGGTGATAACAGCGAGCAGGAGTTCTAGAAGGCCGCAAAAGTGTTGTGCGTCGACGGGGGTGCCTCTCTGCATACTTCCCACCGCCAACTCAAGCAGTGGGTGCGGGAAGTAAACGCAGCAGAGCCGCCCGTTGAGTCGCGCAGGCTGCTGAAGTGGTCCAGCACGCCCATCATTTTTGATCTTGAGGATCACCCTGACCGCACTACAGCGGTCGGGTGCTTGCCGATGTTGGTTTCACCAACCATCCGCAACCTCAAGGTCACCAAAATGTTGGTTGACGGCGGGGCCGGCCTGAACTTGATCTCCTCGGCTGTGATCAAGAAACTTCAGATCCCAGACGGCGAGCTCGAAGAAACCGGTTCGTTCCAAGGAATAAACCCGGGAAGGAGCAAGCCGAAGGGCAAGATTACTCTGCCTGTGACCTTTGGCGGGGAGCTTAACTTCAGGACGGAGAGGATAACCTTTGACGTGGCCGATATCCCATTGCCATATAATGGGATACTTGGACGTCCTGCCCTCGCCAAGTTCATGGCAGCTTCCCACTATGCCTACAACGTACTCAAGATGCCGGGGCCGATAAGCGTCATCTCTGTCCATGGCGACAAGAAGGACGCGCTTATCTGCGCCGACAAGATATACCGGGACGCAGCAGCCGCGGCGGAGAGCAACACACTTGCCGCTGAAGCTCCCGGGGGGAAGAAGACCAAGACCAAGTCCGGCAAGTGCTCTGGGGCCCACTCCGGCAAACGCACCTCTTCGGAGTGCTGCGCTGCCGTCGAGGATGTTCCATCGAGCTCCATCGGCAAGTGCAAGAAAGGGATGGCCGCTCCACCGGCAACCAAGAAGGTGTCCGCCAAGGAGGACGGCACTGGTGGTACCTTCACCATCAGTGCTACACTTGATAGCAAATAGGAAAGCGCGCTCGTTGCCTTCCTGCGGGCGAATGTCGATGTGTTTGCATGGCAACCATCTGACATCCCCGGCGTTCCCAGGAAGGTGATTGAGCACAAGCTTGCTGTTTGTCCTCATGCGCGGCCCGTCAAGCAGAAGGTCAGGAAGCAAGCCGTGTGTAGGATCGAAAGTATGTCTAGAGGGGGGGTGATTAGACTACTTGACAATATAAAAATCTGCCTTTTGATCATGCGAAGTTTTTGGCAGTTTCACAATTAAGATCAATTCAAGTATCACCCTACACATGCAATTCTAGAGTATAAGCAGCGGAAAGTAAATTGCACATGTAGTAAAGAGAGGTGGAGAAGATCAAACGCAGTTTGGAGACACGAAGATTTTTGTCGTGGTTCCGATAGGTGGTGCTATCGTACATCCACGTTGATGGAGACTTCAACCCACGGAGGGTAACGGCTGCACGAGTCCACGGAGGGCTCCACCCACGAAGGGTCCACGAAGAAGCAACCTTGTCTATTCCATCATGGCCTACGCCCACGGAGGACTAGCCTTACTCGGGGTAGATCTTCACGAAGTAGGCGATCTCCTTGCCCTTACAAACTTCTTGGTTCAACTCCACATCTCAAAGACGGAGGCTCCCAAGCGACACCTAACCAATCTAGGAGGCACCACCCTCCAAAAGGTAATAGATGTTGTTGATGATGATGAACTCCTTGCTCTTGTGCTTCAAATGATAATCTCCACAACACTCAACTCTCCTCACTGATATGGCTGTGGTGGAAGAAAGGATTGAGTGGAAAGCAACTTGGGAAGGCTAGAAATCAAGTTTCATATGGTAGGAATGGAATGACTTGATCTCAACACAAGGGTAGGTGGTTCTCTTCTCAGAAAGTGTATGGTAGGAGTGGTAGACTTTCTGATGGCTCTCTCTTCGAATGAAGAGGGGGTGGAGGGGTATATATAGCCTCCACATAAAATCCAACCGTTACACACATATTTGAGCAATCTCGGTGAGACCGAAGTGAAAACTAGGTCAGACCGAAAGTTCAAATATAGTTAACGTTGGGATTTTCGGTGGGACCGAAAATACCATCTCGGTGTGTCCGATGTGAGTCAAAGGTGGGAGCTTGCCATTCTCGGTGGGACCGAAATTAACAACTCGGATATTCCGAAGTGATGTCAATTGGTTACAGAAGGTTGGCAGTCCAGTTTCGGTGAGACCGAAACTCAAAATCGGATGGACCGAGAAATTAGGGTTTGGAAGAATAACTGAGGTGGTTCATCTCGGTGGGACTGAGTTTGCAGAATCGGTTTGTCCAAGATTACTTATGAGTGTGTGTTAAGTAGTGAAGAGTGCTGATAGTTGAGGGAGCTAGACCACTAAGCACTTGAGCAACCAGATCATCAACACAACCTCATCCCCTTTTAATAGTATTGGCTTTTCCTATGGACTCAATGTGATCTTTGATCACTAAACCAAAAATAGAGTCTTGAGCTTTTGCCAATGCTTGTCTTAGCATTTTGAGGGGTCCACTTCTTCAGACATTTCCATACCCATATCATCGAACTTCTCTGAAATGATTCTCAAGTAGATATTAGTTCAATGATATATATGTTGTTATTAATTACCAAAACCACCCGGGGATTAGTTGCACTTTCACCGTGGAGCGCCAAGAATTCATTGCCGAAGAAATCAAGAAGCTAGAAGCAGCGGGCCTGGTAAGAGGCGTGATCCATCCGACGTGGTTAGCAAATCCAGTTGTCGTGCGTAAGGCTAACGGGAAGTGGAGGTTGTGTATAGACTTCACCGATGTGAATAAAGCATGTCCCAAGGATCCATTTCCCTTGCCACGCATTGACCAGATTGTTGACTCCACTGCTGGAAGTGGAGGTTGTGTATAGACTTCACCGATGTGAATAAAGCATGTCCCAAGGATCCATTTCCCTTGCCACGCATTGACCAGATTGTTGAATTTGCCCGTGCCAAACTTGGCATTGATGAGCATCTGAATCTGCGGGGCAAACCCACACGACCTCTTCTGGTCAGCTGCAGTCCTCTTAATGGTCTCTACCATTAAGTCCATCACCTTGAAAGGTGCCTTCTCATCGAGAATGTGCAGCATGTTGATAGAATAGCCTCGAATCATGCGGTGGTCTCCAGACTTGGGCATCAAGGTATGCCTCAAAATAGTGTTAGTGGTGGTCATACCTGCCTGGAGATAGTACACTGAGCCAAGCTTCCACCCTTCCAAGTCAGCAGCAGGGATCTCCTTGTACATGTTCTTCATGGAATCATGACTCTTCTTAGGAATCCCATAGACATCAATGTCGTCCTCTCTCTGCACTGGAGCATTCAGAAGTTCTGCCCATTCTTCAACAGACGAAGAAAACCTTTGACCTTCAGTCATCCAGGTGATCTTGCCATCAGGATAGAAGTGGGCTGTGGCGTAGAACTGCATGATCATCTCGTCATTCCAAGCTGTCAGTTCTTGACCCACAAAATCAGCAACTCCACATGCAGTAAAGCTCTCATGCACATGGGGAAAGAAGTCTCGGTGCTCTTCACTGTCAATGTACTTCCAGTCAACATACCTGGTGTCAGCAACAATGGGCTTCTTATCCATCAGCACGGTCTCATAGAAATCCTGCTGCTCTCTGGTGTGGAATCTGGGGTCCACAGCAGTCCTTCTCCTTACGGCATATGGATCAGACTGTCTCCATAGCCTGAGACCTTTATCCTTCCTTGCCTTCATGTCCTCAGCTTGAGGATGAGCATCATTGTGGAGTGGCAACTTAGGACGGAGCTTAAGCAACACATGCTCTTCATCTGATTCAGACGGTGGCATCTCACCTTTGTTCTTTTCAGAAGCTGGAATGCTCCTGGTTGTTCTCTTGGGCTTGGCTGGAGCTGCCTTGGCTTGAGCAGGCTTCTTGGGCTTAGAGGAGGCTTGAGCCCGAATAGCATCACCCATGAACTTAGCTTTCTAAGGAGGAGGCTGGGGTGCATCTTCTTCTTCTTCTTCTTCAGCAGCTGCATCAATTTGAGGTTCAGCATATACTACCCTCTTCCTCTTGGAAGTTTTCTTCACCTTACTTGGAGCTGGCTCTTCCAAGTTGAGCTTCTTTGCAACAACTGACTGCTTTACCTTGCTTGTGCCTTTCCTTGACTGCTGCCCTTGGTGCTCTTTGGCAACCACATTCCTCTTTGGCTTGGAGGTAACTTCCTCAGCAACGAAGTCAGAGTCCTCATCATCAGAATTTCTCTTCTTCCTGGTTCTGGTGGCTGCAGGAGGCAAACCACTAGGGGTGCTCCTCTCACCATCATCACTGGAACTGCTAGCCTCAGGACTTGTAACTGCCTCTGGAATCTCAGCAAAAGGTGACTCAGACCTGTTCTGGCTGTCACTGACATCTGACATGGCTGAAAACCTGTGAAAAGATAAGGTATAGGCAGAGTAGAAGAGTTATCACAACTGCAGAGGTTTTTGCAAAAAAATGAGTTCAAAAACTTAGTTTTGAGTTTTCACAGAATGCATTTCGGTCAAACCGATTTTAAGTTTCGGTGAATCCGAAGTTTATACAGAGGCCTACACACCACTTTCGGTCAGACCGAAATGGGTTTCAGTCCTGCCGATAACCTAGGGTTTCACTGAAACTAAGTTTCGGTCACACCGATTTGCACAACTCGGTTAGACCGAATGATGCAGTGCAATGGCCAGAGGCCAAATCGGTCATTCCAAGTTTCAAAATCGGCTTCACCGAGATGCGTTCCGTGGAGACCTAAACCTAAGAATTTCGCTCGAAACTAGAGGATCTGATCTAATGTTTAGGGAATATCTCAAACGTGGATAGATTCATGGCAAAACATTCGTGCAAGAGTCAGATGGGGAGCACGAAAGGGATCGGGACTCACCCTAACTTGGTGGAGTCCCTCTACGGCGGCAACGGCGCGGAGAGGATTACCGTTGACGGCGGCGGAGAACTGCGGCGAGGGCGCACAGGCGACGACGGCGACGATCCGTAGACCAGGGCGACGGCAGCAGGGGACTTGGGGGCGAACGGTTTGAAGAGTTAAATCGCGCGCAGCCCTCAGGTATATATATCCCCATGCTGTCGGTGGGACCGAGTTGAAAAACTCGGTGTCACCGAAATGTATAACTGCTGTGCAGTTACGCATATCGGTCAGACCGAGATTTTGAACTCGGTTTCACTGAGATGAAACCTAGATCAGCCTAAGCGTTTTGGTTGGACCGAGATGGAAAAGCCGGTCAGACCGAAATGGACTTACAAGGTTTTGGAAGTCAGCCTTAGACGGATCGGTGGCTCCGAGTGCTCCTCACTCGGAGAGTCCGAAAATGACTTGTTCAAAGTTGTGATATGAGCATGAATAGAATTTGAGACAAGAAAGCATAGATAGCTAGGGAAGGTGCTTAGGCATTCTTGTCCATCCATTTGGCCAGAAAAATCAAAACAATCAAAACAACAAATGGATGTCCTTGAATGGATAAAATCATGCATTCAACATGCTCACGCAATAAGATAGCAACTGAAATATGTGTCAAACATGCACAACCAACACTCTAGCTACTGGCACACAATTTGTCGATGACTAGGTCATCTATATATGAGTATTTTGACTTAGGAGCCAAATGAGAACATTTGATCATAGGTCATACTCATCGTTTAAGCACAAGTGGGGTTACCACTTTTACATAAAGCATTTATGTGTTCACATCATTTGGAGATGCTTTAGCTCAATTTTTAGAGCAAAGCTCCCCCTAGATGTGAGAACCCCTTTTAAAGGGTCAAACTAACCTTGGGTTGTCGTAGAAGACTTCATGTAGACGTTGAAGATGTGGATGCTCAATGTTGATGTAGATCATCAAGAGTTGGGAGCTATGCTTTGGATTAGGGCACTTTCAATACCTACATGGGTTAGTCCCACAAGGAACAAACAAGAATATCCATAGACATAGATTGAAGTTCACAAAAGATGATGTCCATGAAAGCAATGATTACCTTGTCCCTTGGCTTACCAACAAGAGGGTTTGTGACTCCATGAACTAGTGCATGATGTGGAAGTTGATTGCACAAGTTCTTGCCAAAATGAATATGAGTGAAGTATGTTGGCGGAGTCACCCTCAAGAACCTTCTAGTTCTTCTTCTTTGGGATCCACATCATCTTGATGGGAATCCTTGGGTTTGTAGTTGAGCTTGACGAAGTAGAACTTGATGTGTCCTTGGGAACCCACTTGACCATGGCTTGAGGTGCTTCAATGAATGCATCAATCTCCTCTAGAAGCTTGTCCTTGGCCTTTAGCTTGTGGTCTTGTGGTGGAAGGTCATCTTGAGCTTGTTCCACATCAGAATAAGTAGGATCATACTTCTCCTTTTGTGAAACAAACTGTGGAGTAGGGTAATGACCTTCTTCCCACTCAACTCTTTCGGCGTTGAACTTTCGCTCAAAACCAATCCCTTGATTCTTCCGGTGTCTTCCCTGTTTGCGAACAATCTCCTCAAAGTTCTTGCTTCCGGCAAGACTCTTGTAGACACCTTTCTCTATGATTTCCTTCAATAAGCTATTTTCTTGCTCAAGTGTAACTTGGCTTGAAACATTGTTAGTGGAATCAAGAGAACTACTAGAAGCAACAATATTGGATTTAACATTGTTATTGTTACTACTAGAGGAAGAATTTTTCTTATGCTTGTCATGCTTAGTCTTAATAGGTGGCAAGAAATTAGACAAGAGAAGTCGTTTGGCAAGATATGAAGAACTCTTCTTTCGAAGATTGTCATTGATCGCTTTTAGAAACTCATGTTCTTGCTCTAGAGTGAGCTTCTCGAAGCATAGCTTCTCATGAGATCTTAGGAGCTCTCTATGATCTTCTTGAGTTGTTTCATGAGCTAACTTAAGAGTGTTTAGTTCTTTAGTTAGACGCTCAATCTCCTTCATAGCATTGTCATTCGACTCTTCTCGACTATAAAGACTACTAGCATTTTCATCATTACTAAGCTCACTAGATTTATCATGCAAGAGCTCATCTTCACCAAGCAAGTCATCCTCATCACTATCAAAGTCAATGAATTCAGGGTGTGTTACCTTGGGGCCTTTAGCCATGAAGCATCTTCCAATTCCCTCATTTGGTGAATCAAATAAGTCGTAGGAGTTGGAGTTGGAGGATACGAGTGCAAGTCCGGCAACACCTTCATCTTGACTGTAGTCGGAGTCGGAGTGATAGCTTCCATCGGATTGATTGTCGGAGTCGGAGCCGGAGACCCATTCACCTACATGAGCTTGATGTCTTCTTCTTGTGTAGCTCCATGATGACTTGTCTTTCCTCTCCGAATCCTTGCTTCTCCGAGAGGGTCTTCGTTCATAACGATCATCTCTACTCCTTCTCTCTCTCCGAGGTGACTCATCTCTTGCTCTTCTTCTTGGAGATTCTTCTCTTCTCTTGTGGGGAGCCGTACACTCATTTGAGAAGTGTCCGGGTCTTCCACAATTGTAGCAGTTTCGATCACGACTAGAAGATCAATTTTCATCATATGATCTAGACTTTGAGCTTCTTTCTTTGCCTCTATTCTTGTAGAACTTGTTGAAGTTCTTGACCATTAGGCTTATCTCTTCATTGGAAATTAGCTTTTCACTTGAGGTAGTAGGAGCTTCACTTGTAGCTTTGTAAGCACCACTTGACTTATTGTGAAGCTCTTCCTTATCCTTAAGTGTCATCTCATGAGCAACAATTCTTCCAATGACTTCAGTTGGCTTGAGAGTCTTGTAGTTTGGCATCATTTGGATCAAAGTGCACACGGTGTCATACTTTCCATCCAAAGCTCTGAGAATCTTCTTAATGATGAATCGGTCGGTCATTTCTTCGCTTCCTAAGCCGGCAATCTCATTTGTGATGAGAGCAAGCCTAGAGTACATTTCAGCGACTCCTTCACCATCCTTCATCTTGAACTTGTCAAGTTGTCCTTGAAGAATATCTAGCTTTGATTCCTTCACAGATTCAGTACCTTCGTGAATTTCAACCAAAGTATCCCAAATCTCTTTAGCATTCTCAAGACGGCTGATTTTGTTGAACTCCTCGGGACACAAAGCATTGAAGAGAATGTCACAAGCTTGAGCATTGTTTTGCAACATCCGCAACTCTTCCGGTGTAGCTTCGCGATCCGGAACTTTTCCTTCTTCAAATAAATCACCTTGCATACCAACACAAATAATGCCCCATGCGGCTGGGTTATGACCAAGAATATGCATTTTCATTTTATGCTTCCAACTAGCAAAATTTGTACCATCAAAGTAAGGACCTCTACGATAATTACCCTCACTAGACGCCATACTCTCCTAGGTTGTGAAACCAAGCTTATGGAGTCCAATGCAATGGAAACCAAAACAATGGAGACCAAAGCTCTGATACCACTTGTAGGATCGAAAGTATGTCTAGAGGGGGGGGGTGATTAGACTACTTGACAATATAAAAATCTGCCTTTTGATCATGCAAAGTTTTTGGCAGTTTCACAATTAAGATCAATTCAAGTATCACCCTACACATGCAATTCTAGAGTATAAGCAGCGGAAAGTAAATTGCACATGTAGTAAAGAGAGGTGGAGAAGATCAAACGCAGTTTGGAGACACGAAGATTTTTTTCGTGGTTCCGATAGGTGGTGCTATCGTACATCCACGTTGATGGAGACTTCAACCCACGGAGGGTAACGGCTGCGCGAGTCCACGAAGGGCTCCACCCACGAAGGGTCCACGAAGAAGCAACCTTGTCTATTCCATCATGGCCTACGCCCACGGAGGACTAGCCTTACTCGAGGTAGATCTTCACGAAGTAGGCGATCTCCTTGCCCTTACAAACTTCTTGGTTCAACTCCACATCTCAAAGACGGAGGCTCCCAAGCGACACCTAACCAATCTAGGAGGCACCACCCTCCAAAAGGTAATAGATGTTGTTGATGATGATGAACTCCTTGCTCTTGTGCTTCAAATGATAATCTCCCCAACACTCAACTCTCCTCACTGATATGGCTGTGGTGGAAGAAAGGATTGAGTGGAAAGCAACTTGGGAAGGCTAGAAATCAAGTTTCATATGGTAGGAATGGAATGACTTGATCTCAACACAAGGGTAGGTGGTTCTCTTCTCAGAAAGTGTATGGTAGGAGTGGTAGACTTTCTGATGGCTCTCTCTTCGAATGAAGAGGGGGTGGAGGGGTATATATAGCCTCCACACAAAATCCAACCGTTACACACATATTTGAGCAATCTCGGTGAGACCGAAGTGAAAACTCGGTCAGACCGAAAGTTCAAATATAGTTAACGTTGGGATTTTCGGTGGGACCGAAAATACCATCTCGGTGTGTCCGATGTGAGTCAAAGGTGGGAGCTTGCCATTCTCGGTGGGACCGAAATTAACAACTCGGATATTCCGAAGTGATGTCAATTGGTTACAGAAGGTTGGCAGTCCAGTTTCGGTGAGACCGAAACTCAAAATCGGGTGGACCGAGAAATTAGGGTTTGGAAGAATAACTGAGGTGGTTCATCTCGGTGGGACTGAGTTTGCAGAATCGGTTTGTCCGAGATTACTTATGAGTGTGTGTTAAGTAGTGAAGAGTGCTGATAGTTGAGGGAGCTAGACCACTAAGCACTTGAGCAACCAGATCATCAACACAACCTCATCCTCTTTTAATAGTATTGGCTTTTCCTATGGACTCAATGTGATCTTTGATCACTAAACCAAAAATAGAGTCTTGAGCTTTTGCCAATGCTTGTCTTAGCATTTTGAGGGGTCCACTTCTTCAGACATTTCCATACCCATATCATCGAACTTCTCTGAAATGATTCTCAAGTAGATATTAGTTCAATGATATATATGTTGTTATTAATTACCTAAACCACCCGGGGATTAGTTGCACTTTCACCGTGGAGCGCCAAGAATTCATTGCCGAAGAAATCAAGAAGCTAGAAGCAGCGGGCCTGGTTAGAGGCGTGATCCATCCGACGTGGTTAGCAAATCCAGTTGTCGTGCGTAAGGCTAACGGGAAGTGGAGGTTGTGTATAGACTTCACCGATGTGAATAAAGCATGTCCCAAGGATCCATTTCCCTTGCCACGCATTGACCAGATTGTTGACTCCACTGCTAGATGTGAGCTGCTCTCCTTCCTTGATGCATACTCAGGCTACCATCAGATTTTTATGGCCAAGGAAGATGAAGAGAAGACTGCATTCATTACTCCATGTGGCACATATTGCTTCATTCGCATGCCTTTCGGATTGAAGAATGCAGGCTCAACATTTGCAAGGGTGGTGCACACTGCTTTTGAGCCACAGATTCACAGAAATGTAGAAGCTTATATGGATGACATAGTGGTCAAGAGCAAGAGCAAAGATACCCTGATCCAAGATTTGGAAGAAACTTTTGCAAATCTGCGCAAGATACAGCTCAAGTTGAACCCCGAGAAGTGCGTCTTCGGAGTCCCCTCCGGCAAGCTTCTCGGGTTCTTTGTGTCTCAGAGGGGGATTGAAGCTAATCCCGATAAGATAAAAGCCATCGAGCAGATCGAAGCCCCGAAGCGCGTCAAGGACGTAAGGAGGCTTGCAGGTTGTGTAGCTGCTCTCAGTAGGTTCATTTCAAAGTCTGCAGAACGCGCCCTACCTTTCTTCAAGATCTTGAAGAAGGCAGGTCCTATGAAATGGACTCCGGAAGCGGAGGCAGCGCTGCAAGACTTGAAAGGATACCTATCCTCCACTCCGATACTTGTCGCACCTAGACCACAAGAGAAGTTGCTGCTGTACTTAGCGGCAACCAATCAAGTGGTTAGTGCTGCGTTAGTAGCGGAGAGGGAGGCCGACGAGGAGTCTACACCACCGGCAAGCGAATCCAGCGACAAGCAGGGGGCTGCTCCGACAAGCTCTGGCCCCGACAAGGACAACTCTGCGCAGGAGCAAGGAGAAGTGCGGAAGAAGATGGTGCAGCGCCCGGTGTATTTTGTGAGTTCCCTCTTGCAGGGGGCTAGATCAAGATACTCCGGGGTGCAGAAGTTGCTTTTCGGCCTCCTCATGGCCTCGAGAAAGCTGCGCCATTACTTCCAAGCACATGAGATAACAGTGGTCACTCGCTTTCCGTTGAAGAGGATACTGCAAAATCCAGAAGCAACAGGCAGGATCGTCGAGTGAGCACTGGAACTGTCGAGCTTTGGTCTAAAGTTTGAAAGTACTTCAACTATACAGAGCAGAGCTTTGGCAGAATTCATAGCTGAATGGACCCCAACGCCAGACGAAGAAGTCCCAGAGACAAGCGCCCCCGTACAAGAAGCGACAAGCGAATGGGTAATGTACTTTGATGGTGCTTTCTCGCTGCAAGGCACCGGTGCCGGCGTGGTACTCATAGCGCCCGCCGGAGAACACCTCAAGTATGTTATCCAGATGCACTTTCCCAGGGAACAAGCGACAAACAATACTGCTGAGTATGAAGGTCTGCTTGCCGGCCTCAGGATTGCAGCTGAACTTGGGATTAGGAAACTGATTGTGCGGGGAGATTCTCAGTTGGTGGTCTGACAAGTCAACAAGAGTTACCAGAGCCCTTTGATGGAAGCTTATGTAGATGAAGTGAGGAAGCTTGAAGAGCACTTTGAAGGTCTGCAAATGGAGCACGTCCCGAGATCTCAGAATGATATAGCAGATGGCCTTTCAAAGTGTGCTGCAATGAAGTTACCTGTGGAACCAGGGACCTTCCTGCTCAAGCTGACTCAGCCATCCATTACACCATCAATTGGGCAGCCCAAGAAGAGAAAGTTGGTCTCCGGCGACTACTTGCCGGCGGATCTTCCCGAAGCCGCCGCCAAGTTCCCCAAGATCAACAACCAGAACGCTGAGGAACAGTTTTCTCCTGCGGACCCAAGGGTCTGTACAGTTGAAGCAAGCGTTCCCGACAAGCCTTGCCCCGGCAGGCTTGCCGGGGGGCCTTCAGCTTCGACAGAACCAGAGGTTCTTGCCGTAGAAGCTGGGGTTCCCGCAGCGGCCCTCATGCCTTTGGTCCTTGCCGTTGAGCCTCGGGCTCCGGCATGGGCGCAGCAGATCGTCCGTTTTCTGCAAACTGGAGAACTTCCCGACGACCCAGCTGAGATAGAGAAAATAACCAGGCAGTCAAGTATGTACCAGTTCGTGGACAACGAACTGTACAGAAGAAGGCTCAACGGTGTCAGGTTGAAGTGCATTTCCAGAGAAGATGGACAGAAGCTGTTGGCAGAAATACATGGAGGCATATGTGGCCACCACATTGGCGCAAGGGCACTTGCCGGGAAGGCATTCCGGCAAGGGTTCTTTTGGCAAGAAGCCCTCCAAGATGCGACTGCACAAGTAACCAAGTGTGAAGCGTGCCAGTTCCATGCCAAGCAAATTCATCAGCCAGCTCAAGCTCTCCAGACGATCCCTTTGTCCTGGCCCTTCTCGGTCTGGGGGCTCGACATCCTCGGCCCCTTCCCCCGAGCTGTCGGGGGCTTTGAGTACTTGTACGTAGCAATCGACAAGTTCACAAAGTGGCCAGAAGTGGAACCAGTGAGAAAGGTAACAGCACAGTCAGCGGTCAGGTTCTTCAGGTCAATTGTTTGCCGTTTCGGAATCCCTAACCAGATCATCACCGACAACGGTACACAATTCACTAGTCGCACCTTCATGCAGTACGTCCAAGACCTTGGCGCCAAGGTCTGTTTCGCTTCTGTTGCTCACCCGAGAAGCAATGGTCAAGCGAAGAGGGCCAATGCTGAAGTGCTGCGCGGACTCAAGACAAGAACCTTTGACAGGCTGCGCAAGTGCGGAAGAAACTGGATAGAGGAGTTACCGGCGGCTCTTTGGTCAATCAGAACGACACCAAGTCGAGCCACCGGACAGACACCCTTTGCCCTTGTCTATGGGGCAGAGGCAGTTCTCCCCACGGAACTCGTATACGGATCTCCTCGAGTGCTCGCTTATGATGAGCTCGAGCAAGAGCAACTGCGACAAGATGATGCATTGCTCCTCGAGGAGGAACGTCTCCAGGCTGCTGTACGAGCTGCTCGATACCAGCAAGCCTTGCGCCGCTATCATAGCCGCAAGGTCAAGGCCAGGAGTCTCGAGAAAGGCGACCTTGTTCTTCGGCGTGTTCAGTCCGCCAAGAATTCCATCAAGTTGACGCCGAAGTGGGAAGGCCCTTATCGGGTGAGACAAGTCACAAGGCCCGGCGCTGTCCGCCTTGAGACCGAAGAAGGCTTACCGGTGAGCAATTCCTGGAATATAGAGCATCTTCGCAAGTTTCACCCATAAGGCGCGGTTGCCGTGATCCGCTCCGGCAACCACCTTTTGTACGAGTCTTGCCGCTGTCGCATGTAAACCTTTGTACAAAGCCGGGCGCAGATCCCGTGCATCAGTAAAGCTTTGTGTTTTCGCACTATTTGCCATTTTCATGCTTTTCATTGTTATTTGCATGCATTGTTTGGCATCTTGTGCAACACATATATCCGGTAAGCATTACCATGCCGAGAAACCCTATACTTGTTTCCTCTTCTCCTTTTCTTTCCCTCTTAAGCAGAAGAAACATTCCTCGCGCACAAGTTTGCCGGGGGGGAAGGAGGTGGAGGATGAACCAAGTACTGTTCAAGAAAGAGAAGCTTACCGGAGAACGAACAGATTATGAAAGCTAAGTTACCAGAATTTGAGCAGTTCAATTTTTTTAAATTTTAGTTATCTTCCTTGAACAACCACACTTTGTATGGAAAACCTGTGCGCGGAGGAACCTACCCGTGGCTAGCCGCACCCTTGTCTTGTTTTCGAGTACGCTCAACGGCTTAAGTGAGTTGCGACAAGTGTCGCACCCTTATTTCGTTTTCGAGTTCGCTCAGCAAGCTAAGTGCGTTGCGACTAGCTGCGGCAAGGTTGCTTGCCGATAAGGACTTTGCCAGCAGGCTGCTCAGAGTCCAGCACTCAGCGCTCGCGGCAAGGGTCCCTTGTCGGCAAGTTCCCTAAAAGCGTAGGGTAAAAAGCATACAAAGTAAAGGACCAAAACAAGGGAGATAACACTGCATCAATTGCTCGGAAATAAGATAATATATTACAGAGATAACTTGTCGCAATAACTAATAAGTTCATGATCATGACACACTTTGCAGCAGCAAAAGAAATAAGAAGAAAGAGGCCTAGTCTACGCGATCGCCTTCACGCCTGGAGATCTTGTTCACCTTGGCGATGATGTGGGCGACCTGCGCCTTCAGCGCCTCCTGATCTGCGTCGGCCGGCAAGCTACGGAGAACGTTGATAAGATTAATACCGGGGTTGCGGTAGACAATCTTGGTCAAGACGCGCTCCAAGGTACCCGCGCAGAGCTGGCGCGACTCCTCGGCCAGCTGCGCGGGGAGCTTCTCCTGTAGACGTGCAAGCGCCGGCGCGATCCCCCTGAAGAAGAGACTGAGCTTGGCGCTGTGGGGGAGATTCGGGTCCGGAGAGTACACCAGATGTTCAACCCTCAGCGCCATTAGCTCCTTGTCGATGTCGGCGGCGGAAGTGACCAGCTCCTCCGTCCATTGCTCCACCGCCTGTTTGAAGATGTTCGTGGAGGTGGCGGCGCTCTCCACCAGCTCCCGCTCCTTGCGGACCTCCTCCTTCAGCTTGGTCTCGCGATCCCGAGCGGCGTCAAGTGAATCCCTCAAAGTGGAAACCTTCAACTCCAGATCAGCAATCGAGTCCTTGGCGGCTTTGAGCTCGTCGCCCTGCTTGGAGAGGCGTACCTGGAGGTCCGAGTTGGTATGGGCGTCTTTCTCGCGCTCTATGTTGAGCGCGGTGACCCTTTCCGTGCTCGCCTTCAGGTACTCCTCCAGCTGCGCCACCTTGGCTTCAAGGTCCTTCTTGGCGGTTTCCGCGGCGGCAGCGGCTTCCTTTGCCTCCTTCACGGCCCCGCCAAGAGCCTGCTCCCGGGCGGTGAGCTCGTCGTCATGGGCGTCGAGCTCAACCTTCCGCTGGTTGAGCGCTCCTTCTCGCCGGGACAGCTCTACACCAACAAGTCGCTGCTGCTCCTCGGCCTCTGCCTTCTCCAGGAGGAACTCCTGCTGCTCTCCGGCAAGCCTCTCGCGCTCTTCCGCCAAGTCGCGGAGAGCTGCCTGGTTGGCGGCGCGGAGCTCTGCGGCGCGTTTCTCCAAATCTGCTCCAGCCTTGGCGGTGAGGGCTTCTCGCGACTCCAGTTTCGCCTGCCTGGCCCGGTAAAGGGCCAGGAGCTGGCGGAGAAGTTTCTCCTCTTCGGGCTCGTCGCTCCCGCCAGGCGCTTCGACAATCTTCAACCCCGCGGAGGCGAGGACCTCTCCATCAAAGGCCTCTCCCTCCACGGGGGCTCGCGACGAAGACCCCCACGGCACTTGAATGAAGACGCTGTTGGGGGCCTCAAGATAAATGCCGGGCTGCCCCTTATCGGCGGAGGGGTCGGCGGCCGGTGCAGCGCTCGACGCTCCTGCTGCCTCCGGGCCGGCAGTGTGGTCGCCGTCCCCCTCCCCGGCCGCGGCATCTGCGGTTGGAGCAACCTCCTCAGCGGCAGGCTCATTGGCTCCTGCCATGTCTTCAACGACAGGGGCGTTGCCGCCGTCGCCTTGCGCGCCCTCCTCGCCGATGACCTCGGTCTCCATCTGGTCCGACGCGGGAGGATCTAGTAGAAGAAGAAGAAAAGAAAAGAAGAAGTTCAAGCAAATATCCAAAAAGACAAGTCCAAGAAGACAAAGTTACAAGACTTACCTTCGCGGACTTCGTCGACGACAGGCTCCCTCGCCGGGAGCCCTCCCTTGGCGGGGTGGCCACCCTCGCCGGGCTGCTCGCCCTTGGCGGGATACTCACCCTTGGCGGAGTACCCGCCCTTGGCGGAGCGCTCTCCCTCGCTGGAGAGTTCGTCCTTGGCGGGGATGGCGGGATCTGCGGCTCCTCGGGAGTAGTCTCCGGGCGCTCCTGCAGCTGCGGCTCCGCTTCTGCACAAGACAAATGAAGCAGCAAGATATCAGTACAAGTTAAAACCTCAAGCGCGCCCGACGAGCAAAGAAGTTTAAAACCCAGACTTACGCTGGGGGCTGCGCTGGGGGCTGCTCCTCGGAGCAGCGGTAGGGTCCGGCAAGTCCGTCGCCGGCGTGTCCCCTGTCGCCGCGACGGGCGAGTCGTCCTCGACCTCGACCACGGGGATCTTGGCCCTCTTCGCCGTCCGCTGGGCCAGGGTCCTGAAATCAAAACAAGAACAAGATCAGAATCGCAACGAAAGAATCAAGATCGAATCGAAGAAGATACAAAATACAAGTGCTTACTCCTCTTCCTCGTCGTCGTCGTCGGTCAGGGCGGAGAAATCAAACTCCACCTGAGTTGCTCCGGCGCGAGGAGCGGGAGGAGAAGGCTCTCTCGGGCGCTTGGCGGTCCCCGGGGCTGGGGGCTGCGACGACCCAGCCTCCGCTGACGCCGAGGCCAGAGGAGCAGGCGGAGCGGCCGCTCCGCTCTGAGAAGATCCCCCTCCGCTTGGCGCTGGTGCGCGGGGCGCCTCCGCCGCGGCTGGTGCGCGGGGCGCCTCCGTAGCGGCTTGGTTCGCTCTGGTGGCACGCGTCGCCCGGAGAACAGGCTGTTGTCGGGGCGCCTGCGTCCTCGTCGCTGTGGGCGCCTTGCGGAGACGCTTCAGCGGTGTTCGCTGGGGACTTGCCCGAGGCGGGGAGTTCTCCGAGGACGATGAGGCGTCGTCATCAAGTCCCAGAGACCCACCGCTGTCCTCATCGGCCTCGGTGTCCTCCTCCTCCTCCCCGACGGGCTCGCTGGGTCCGGCATCTGATCCTGCGGCCCCGCTCCCTCCGGTGGCTCCGCTCCCTCCGGTGGCTCCGCTCCCTCCGGCGCCTCTGTTCCCTCCGGCAGCCTCGCTTGTCGCGGCCTCGCTCACGACTCCGGGGATCTCGGCGTGCCTCAGGGAAGGGACTCCGGCAAGCTCGTCGGGCGGAAGCTTGAGCAGTATGCGGATCTCAGCCTCCTTAGCTTGGCA
The DNA here is from genome assembly GCA_902687465.1 of Secale cereale. Classification (NCBI taxonomy): domain Eukaryota; kingdom Viridiplantae; phylum Streptophyta; class Magnoliopsida; order Poales; family Poaceae; genus Secale; species Secale cereale. The sequence goes on from LR738709.1 coordinate 567,885,884, forward strand.
CACCTCGTCCTCGGCCTGCGCCTCGACGAGGGTGAACCCGAAGTCTCCTGCTGCTGCAGCTGCGGCGGCCTCTTCCATCCGAGAAGCAATATAGGCTATGTCCCGCTCTGTGGTGGTACGAGTGAGACCCTTGTTCTCCTCGGCGTTCCTCGGCCGCTTGACCAAATTATCAAAGAAGCTCATGATGGCATCCGGCGTGGGCACTATCCATGTGGGGTCGACGCTGTGAGAGTCACATGCGGGCATCATTGCGCGCAAAGCATCCCGGGCAGTGCTATTGCATAGCGGCACCACTCCCCGGGGAGATCTAAACCACTCCGGATGGGCCGGGTCGTGCTTAAAAAGCTCCCGGACCATCCCCTTCAGCTCCAGAGCCGTGAAGTTGAAGTTCAGACCCGGGCGCAGCCTCATAATGTCCGCCGCATTGCCGAACTCCCATGCTGGCCTTTTCCTCTCTTGTAAAGGGGCAATGCGGCGGCGGAGGAAATCCGCTCCTACCTCTCCGATGGTCAACTTAGCTACCCGGAGACGAAGTATCCTGACAAGAGCAACGTTGAGCTTGACATCATCCGGGGCCAACTCGCTCCAGTCTCTGCCGCGCACTATGGCTGTCGTGCGCGGCGCGGTGAAAGGCTCCGGCTGGTCCTCCACTATCCAACACCAGTCCGCGCGCCACTCTTCCCACTTGCCGCGGAGCTCTCCTTTCAGATATGACTCCTTCTTATTCAAGCGGAAGATCCAAGATATACCCCCGGAGAGGGGAGCGCCGGCCTCTACTCTAGGCATAAAAAAGTGGCGAAAAAGCGCTACATTTGGATAGATCCCTATATAGTTTTCGCACAGATGTGCGAAAACCGCCATCGTAAGGATGGCGTTGGGGGTGAAGTCTAGAAGATGGAGGCCATACGTGTTCATGATGTCGCAGAAAAACTCCGAGAATGGAGGACACAAGCCGCAGTGGAAGAAGACAGCGAAGAAGAAATACCCGCCGGGAAGCAGATCTTTGGCGCTGGCGGGGTAGACTCTGGTCCGGGGATGAGCCTTGGTCTCCTTGGCCCAGAAGAGGTAATACTTGTTCCAGAGTTCCCTCACGCTGAGCCTCGGCGCGAAGACTACATTCCTCTTCCGCAGGGCGGCGAGCTTCGCCGCCTGCTCGGATTTCTCCCTCTTGGCCTTCTCCGCTTTCGCCTTCTCGGCCTTCGGAGCCATGGAGGAGGCGGCGGGGGAAGGGGCGAGGAGTTCGATGGCGCCGCGGGTGCGGAAAGAGGCAGAGGAAGTGTGGAGGCGGAGCGCAGCGGGGGTTTCTGGAGGTTGAAGACGAAGTGAATGCGGGGGAGGGAAACTGCCCCTGTTCCCTCTGCTTTTAAGGAGGGAGTGGGGGATGTTTCGCTTTTTCCATTAAAGAACGTGGCCACGATCTCTCCCACGACGCCGCAATTGACGCATGCCGTTAGGGAGGGGCGCGGCGGATGCGGAAGGGGATTCGGCGTGCCGTGGGCCGCGTGTGCCCGTGCACTGTTTTGGGCCCGGCCCAACAGCGCTCGGCACCGTGTGTGGCCCAGGCCCTGGGGCTCCTGTCGGTGTACTAAGATAGGGGTACCTTAGTACCCCAACTTGTGCACGGGCAGTAGCAGCTTCCCGCGGCAGGGCTCACCACGTGCTCGCCGGAGACCTTTCTGGTCCCTTTTAAGCCATTCAAAAACAAAGTATACAAGGCAGAAGATCAAGACTCCGGCAAGTGGAGCTTGCCGGGAAGGCCGTCCCAGACTCAAGACTATCACATTTAACACAAGACCCTGGCAAGAGGAGCTTGCCAGGAGGACCAGAAGACTGCATCCCAGAAGACATGCCTTGACGCAGCCTGCGCCCCGGCAAGGGCCCGGGGAGCGACAAGCTTCCCAGCCCGGCAAGATCAAGACCCCGGCAAGGTGCTTTCCGGGGGAACCTGCGCTGTGTGCCCGCGCTCCAGCTCATCGCCCATGCGTCGCCCTGGGGCCCTTCCAGGGACGCGTGGCGGATGGATGTGCAGCCTGGGGGGCACGGTGGCACTCCACGGTGACGAGGCTATCGCCGTGGCGAACGGAGACGCAAGGGCGGGTGCTTTTGGGGTCGACGGCGACGGGCATTAAATGCTCTTGTCCCCCACTGTCAAAGTAGGTGATGACCACTGTTCATCCACTGTTCACGCACTGTTCCCGCACTGTTACAACTACCACCAAAGTTACATTTTTGGCCTTCTTCTACGTTGACACCTGTCGGTGACCCCTTGGGCTATAAAAGGAGGCCCATGCACAACGTAGAGAGGGTTCGGAACCTAGACAGCTCTCTCGCTCGGTGTAGCTAGTTCTTCAAGCTCCCGAGCTCACAAATTCAATACAAATCAAGCAGGAGTAGGGTTTTACGCGTCCACGCGGCCCAAACTTGGGTAAACTGCCCGCGTGCTCTCCTCGATCTGCTCTTTGTGCTCCCTCCGCTCCCTTACCGCAACGACAAGGGGCTCCGGTCCCATAGGTGTTCGTGGTGGACAGTTTCCCCCGACAGAGGGTTTGTTTGTTATATTATCTTTTTGAGCCGGGCGCACTCAATGCCAGTTCCTTCTCGTATTATGGGTTTGCACATTATACATGCAATCCCGGGGTGAAGCTTGTCCAACTTAAAAAGATCATGAATTAACTACTACTTCCTCATGAACTTACAACAGAGGCACAAAATAGGAATGCTTTTCTTTGAATAATTTCGAGATGGTACATGCAAGTCTCCATTAGGAATGGCAGGTAAATACCATGTAGGAAGGTATGGTGGACTCATATGGCATAACTGATTTAAAAGAATGTGGATGCACAAGCAGTCAGTCCGCTTAGTACATGCGAAGGTTAGCAAAAGACTGGGAGCGACCAACTAAGAGAGCAATGACGGTCATAATCATGCAGAGCGACAAAGCAACATTGAATCAGGCATGGAAGTTATATCGCTACTCAGAAACAAAAGATCATCAAGGCTTGACAGACTTTCTTTACAGTCTTAAATATGTGTGAGCATACGCCAAGTCAATCAAAATAAATTCTTGAAGGAAGATATTACTAAACCATACCACATCATAGGCAAACAAATCATGTTGGTACTCCAATAACACATTGGGAACCCCCTAGCTATTTGAAACTAACCATAAGAAAACATGAACTACTAAGCGCCATTATGCACGTAGCATCTTTATCATAGACATATCAACCAATGCAACGGAAGCAAACTCTCTTAATAAGATAATCATGATAAATAAAGAGAGTTCAAGCAACCAACTAAAAAAAAGCTCTTTAGAAAGATAAGCATGAAAGTTAAGAGCTAAGCATGATAGTAGCTATTAAAAGACAAAGAACACACACAACAAAGATAGACATGAAAATTCTATGTTATGTTCTAGGTAGAAGTGGAGCGTATTTCTCTCCCACATAAAGAAAGCTGAGTTCCGACTCGTTATGAAAAGCTAAGGAAAACTAAAAGCTAGACGCTCCAAGCATAGCACATAACACATGAAGTGATTAAAATATAGTGGAACAAAAGACGAACTGATAATGTTGATGGAGAAGGGGATGCACGGGGGCATCCCCAAGCTTAGACGCTTGAGTCTCCTTGAATATTTCTTGGGGGTGCAAGGGGGCATCCCCAAGCTTGAGCGTTTGACACTCCTGAATCTTTTTATCATCTTCCCTCGCACACTTGAAAACTCCCTTCATACATAACTCATCATAATCTGATTAGCGAGGTTAGTACCCATAATAAAATAATTGTTCCTTGCTGGAAATAAATATATTCTTGAAGGTCTACTGTTTCTCAAGATTGCCAAAAGGTTTTTGCAAAGAAAAAGCAAGCTCTAGGTTTGCAAAATGAAGGAAAGGCAAAACAGGACAGAATCTGTGAAAAACAGAACAGCAGGTAGTAAATGATTTGTTCGGGGCACTTCTGCAACTCTAATAAAAAAACTCAAAACATACGCACGAAAGACAATTGTATATAACACGCTGTCGAAAAAATTCAGACCAAAAAGATGATCTGGTGATTTTATACGAATTTTTCTATCCAAGGACAGAATCTGTTTCCTGGACAGCACGTCACAACTTTTGAACTTTCTTGCAATCAGAGGCTACACTTAGCACAAAGTTGAAAAGCAAAGATACAATGATGATGCTACTGTAGTAACAACATCAAGACACAACAAAAGCAAAATAAAAATTTATTCATGTGGGCTGCCTCCCAAAAGCACTTTCTTTTATGCCTTTAAGCTAGGCATGAGACTTTAATGATGCTCTCGTAGGAATAAGAGTTGAAGAACAAAAGAGAGCGTCAAGAAGCAAATACCAAACACATTTAAGCCTAGCATGCTTCCTATGCATAGGAATATTGCAATAGAAAAATTCATTGAAGCATAAAGCAATAAGCATAGGAAGGCAAAACAAGTGTAGCTTCAAAACCTTCAACATAAAGAGAGGGAACTTGATATCATTGAAATATCTGTAAGCATATGTTCCCTTCTCATAATAATTTTCAGTGGGATCACGAATAAACTCAACAATATAAGCATCACATAAAGCATTGTTACCATGATCCACATGCAAAAAAGTGTCATTACTCTTCATATAAGCAAAATCTTTCTTATTAGGAATAGTGAGAGTAAAGCAATCATAACCATCATGGTAATCATTGTATTTAGGAGGCATATCATAATCATAATAAATTTTATCCTCAATAGTAGGTGGACTGAAAACATCATATTCATCATTGTAATCATCATGTATAGGAAGCAAAGTATCATCAAAGTAAATTTTCTCTTCAAAAGTTGGGGGACTAAAAATATTATGTTCATCAAACGTGTCATCCCCAAGCTTAGAGCTTTCCATATCATTAGCAATATTGATATTCAAAGAAAGCATACTAATAACATCACCATCATCATGATTGTTATGCAAATAATAAAGTTCCATAGGATTTTTAATTTTCTCTTCAAACACATCATGTCCCAAAGCAAGGTAGAGCTTATAAAGCTCTCTCATATTTTTGTTGTTTTCCATTAAGCAAAACTAGTGAAAAGACATAAAGAAAACTGAAAGGTAAACTAACAAGACTAAAAAGCAAAGATAAAAGATAGCGTGCAACTCCCCTATCTTGAAGAGTGGAGTCCCCGGCAACGGCGCCAGAAAACTTTGCTTGATGGCTTCTCGCCCCTCGTTGGTTACCCCAAGTGGAAGGTTTGAGATGCAGCGTAGCGGAAGTTTTCCCTTGGCAATACCAAGGATCAATTCCCTGAGACTCCCAGTTTCAACAAGAAGGTGTCAACTGCTAACGGCGCCAGATATATTAGCAATCAACGTGGACCTGCACACAGATACAAATAACTTTGCTCCCAACGAGTACAGAGAGGTTGTCAATCTCTCCGGCCTTGTAGTTTACAAAGGATCAAACGCAAGTGATAATAGTGATAGGTAATGCTGCAATAGTAAATAAAAGCGGAAAGTAAATAGCGGATGTGATCAATGATGGTAATATGGACCGGGGTCCCATGATGTTCACTAGTGATGTCTCTCTCCCAAAAGACGATAAAACAACTATGTGAGGTGAACGAATTACAGCTGGGCAATTAACAGAATTATGTGCGCAAACCAATGCTAACTATGTTACAAGAAAGGTAGAGGTTCAAAGCATGGGCGGTACGCCGAGGTAAGTAGACCGAAATCCATCTGCATCTACTACTAATCATCCACCTTGAGATATCTATCCAGAACATCTCGCTGGTATTAAGTTGCGAGTCCCACCCATAGTGTAAACTCAAAGCAACAGACAACTGCATTAAAAGAACTTTGCGTAAAGTAAACAATCCTTGCGCCCGCGGGCACAAGCACCATTGTTTTCCCCCTTGTGGCAATAGCACATCCCCTAGACTCATGTTTCTGTCACTCAAGCTAGTCATCGAGGGGCATGAACCCACAATCAAGCGTAACGTTCCCTCTTGGAGTCACTACCTACTACTTGGCCAAAGCAATAAATAACAACGGAGAACATGCAAGAATTACTTACGAACATAAATATAAAAGAGGTGAATCAAATATATTACTCAAACACAATCTGAACATAATCTCATAATCCATCGGATCCCAGCAAACTCATCATAGCAACAGCATAAGGATTACATATGTGCCTCGATCATGCAGGGCAGCTCACGAGGACTAATTAGTGAAGCACAAGAACGGGAGGAGAACATCACATAGCTACTGGTCATGGACCCATGGTCCAAGGGAGACTACTCACAACTCATCCGGGAGGCGTCCATGGTGGTGGAGAAGCTCCCGGTGGTGATCCTCCCCTCCGGCAGGGTGCCGGGGAGAGTTCTCCTGGTGCTCCCGATCTTGGAAGCGGCAGCGGCGGCGGAACAGAGATGAGATCGCGAAAAAGAGTTCCCGTCTCGAGGGTTTCGGGAGACGGTATAAATATATGCCAAAGGGGGGCATCAGCGGAGCCTCGGGGGGCCCAGGCGCCCCCCCGACGCGGCCCAGGGGGGCGCCACCAGGGCGCCTGGGGCCCTGGTGGCCCCCCTCCGGCTGTGCTTCGGGTGCCTGGTAGCTTCTGGAACGCTGATTTTTTATATAATTTTTCCGGGATTTTTCTGGCAGTTCTCGTAATGGGAAAACCTGAAATACAAAAACAGCCGAAAACAGAAACTGGCACTAGGGTGCACTGAGTTAATAGGTTAGTCCAAATATGATCAAAAGTGTATGGAAGTGTATAAATATCATAGCAATATCACCCAAAAGAGGCATGGAGCAAGCATAAATTATAGATACGTTTTGGACGTATCAACGACCAGCTGAAGCCGCTGGTCGAGCTGCATAAGATGGCGGGTGCGACCATGAAGGCTTTAGTAGTCCAGCTCTGGCTAGTCGAGCCAATTCCTACCAGCTAGTTTTGATTGGTGAAGCTGCTCGTCGATGCGAGGCTGCGGGTCGACGCTGTGAAGTGTTCAGCCTGTATAGAAGGTGCCCGGATGGCCTTTTCCCGCATCAAGATGCACTGTGCGAAGACGAAGGCTACCGAAGTGGTGACCGCCGGCCCGCCCGAGGGAAAGGATCATCGGAGGCCGAAGATGTACTTCGATGACATCCTAGAAGTAGCCTGCATTGTAGAGGGCCAGTGCTCAAGTGTGTTCGGGTTGTAAAGACTATGCTTATGAATCATATGTATATATTTTTGCGCCTTATATTTCAAGCGACTTTTCCTCATGTGCGGCTTATTATTGTTATATATGAAAGTTTCCAGTCGTCAGCTTCAGCCCCCATGTAGATGCTACAGGGGTGTTTGGTATTACACGTGACCATGCTTTATCCAACGTCTTGGTCCATAAAGTAGGTGTCCACGGTGCGAACCAAGCAATCGGACTATGCGGCTTTATTAGTTTCACTTAACCATAGGAGCTTGACTTGTGGGGCTAAGTACTAGCCCCTTGTGAGTGTGTGGCTGCTCGGAGTACGGTGCCTCTTTCACGCGGCTGGGCGAAGACCAGCCCTCGTCTAACACGGGGTAGATCGCTAACGATCTCAAGTGTGATACTGAGTCGCCGGATCGCTGACCAGCTCTCGCATATCATGACACTCAGTTTTCGGCATTCTCTACTGAGGTATTTCATCGGACGAACCAGAAATACAATTGCAGTAGTTCTCCCTTTACTACCTTAGCCGAACAATGCGTAACGTAAGGTGGTAAGCATAGGAGCCGGTCAACCCAACTATGGACCAAAGACATGATTTGGAGCTGATGCATATAATGCAATATCCGGGATGCCGAAAAGTTCCCTATAGGTGTTCGGACTTTGGAAATGTGCCGGGCTGCGTACAACCCTCGGTCTTAAGTCCGGATTGAAGCACGTGTGGCAATCTAAGGTAGGGAGAGAACACAGATGGTGATGTAAAATAAACTCCAAACAAAGTGGAATCCAACTGCTTCTTTTATTCCCGGATTAGTATAGCGAGCCGTGTAGGTGCAGATAATGCCAAAAGCGTCTTGGATTACATGCCAAAAGAGAAAATAATAAAGGGAAAGGTTTACACATAGTCTAAGGTGATGATAAAAATCTCAATGAAGCCCTACTGCACGTCTGCGCCGTGTCTCCTTTGTAACACATCCTTGAAGGAGAGAGATCTTATGGCTAACTACAAAAGAAAAGAGGAATGTGGAAAAGAATTTCTTGCACAACCATGGATAAGGTGGGTTCTTTAATGAACCTGCAATTAAAACATATGTAGAGTCTGGATAGGTTCAAGCCGTACTATGGACTATTTTTCAGTAGTGTGCCCCCGGCGCTGCCCAAGGTATTTTAAGGGCGTAGTTGTGTACACGAGGTATGTATGCCACAACCTTGTAGGGCAGCGGTCGGAGGCCAAAATGCTAATTAATCTTAGCTTCTTCTGAGCTGCCGCATTGCAATGCAGGCCGGACACATTTAACACTATCTCTGGTCTTGATGACTGATGAATTATTTGTCTTGAATAGGCCACATTGAACTTTGGCTTCCAGGGCCGCAGTTTCCTCCTGTGTACGGAGGGAGCGCTCCATATTCCCATTGACTATGATGACGCCGCGAAGTCTAGGAATTTTAAGCTTGAGGTAAGCATAGTGTGGTACTGCATTAAAGCAGGCGAAGGTAGTTCTTCCGAGCAGTGCATGATAGCCACTGCGGAAGGGAGCGATGTCGAAGATTAGCTCTTCGCTTCGAAAATTGGCTAGAGAGCCAATTACAACCTCCAGTGTTAATGGGCCCGTGCAGCGGGCCTCTACTTCGGGTATCACTCCTTTAATGGTAGTGTTGCTAGGCTTGATTCTTGACGGGTCTATCCCCATCTTGCGGACAGTATCCTGATAGATCAAGTTGAGGTGACTGCCGCCGTCCATAAGGACTCGAGTTAGATGGTATCCGTTGATGATAGGATCGAGTACCAGGGCCATCGAACCTCCGTGACGGATACTGGTTGGGTGATCCCTGCGATCAAAGGTGATCGGACAAGCCGACCATGGGTTGAACTTGGGTGCGACATGCTCTACGGCGTAGACGTCCCTTAGTGCACGCTTGCGCTCCCTCTTGGGTATATGGGTGGCATAGATCATGCTCACCATTTTGACCTCAGGGGGAAATTGCTTCTACCCCCAGTATTCTGTGAGCGAGGCTCATCTTCGTCCTCGCTTTGAGGTCATTTCCCCTTGTGTTCAACAATTAACTTGCCGACCTGCTTGAAGAGCCAACAATTTATGTTCGTGTAGTTTGCAGGTTTGTCAGGGGTGCCATGAATCTGGCAAGGTCTCTCTAGTATCTTGTACAGGTTGGATGGACCGTCCCTATTGCCCTTGAACGGCTTCTTCCGCTGACCGGATCTGGAGCCACCGAATCCGGCATTTACTGCCATGTCATATGTTTCTCCGTTATTGTTCCGACGCTTACTCTTGTTGCGTCGTGGCTTGTCGTTGCCATCCCTGACTTCGGACGTGCCAAGGTCGCTGGTACTGTTGCTTCTACGAGCCAACCGGCTATCTTCGCTTGTGCAAAAACGGGTCATGAGTGTAGTAAGAGCTGCCATAGTCTTCGGCTTCTCTTCGCCGAGGTGTCGAGCAAGCCATCCGTCGTGGACACCGTGTTTGAATGGCACTAAGACCTCGGCTTCCGGACAGTCGACGATCTGGTTCTTTTTGGTTAAGAACCGATTCCAAAGTTTGCGGGCTGACTTCCTGGGTTGTTGGATTATGTGACTTAAATCATCAGCATCCGGTGGTCGGACATAGGTCCCTTGAAAGTTAGCCCAAAATGCATCCTCTAAATCTTCCCAGCTTCCAATGGAGTTCTCTGGGAGGTTGTTCAACCAGTGCCGTGTGGGCCCCTTCAGCTTTAGAGAGAGGTATTTAATGGCGTGGAGGTCATCCCTGCCAGCCATGTGGATGTGGAGAATAAAGTCTTCAATCCATACAATGGTATCCATGATTCCATCATATGCCTCGATGTTTATGGGTTTGAACCCTTTCGGAAATTGCTGATCCATCACCTCATCGATAAAAGGACATAGGGTGCGCAGCGCCCCTGTATCGTGCGACATCGCGACGTAGTTCGGACGACATCTGTGTTTGGTGTTGACTTCGGACCTGATTATATCCGGTGTGCTTGGCTTGATAGCCGCCATCCCGTGTGGGAGCACATTCTTTTGACCCGTAGATCGATCTTGCCCGACCGGCTTTATTGTTCAGGTCCTGTCATAGGTCGCACTTGTGGCCCTAAGTTGTTGTATCCTTTCCTTTATGCTTGGCAGGTCCGGGTTCGTATACAGCATTGCTAGCCGCTTTGTCCCGTCCGCGAGGTGGTCAGTCAGGTTGGTCGGCCTGATCGTGCCTTGACGGAATTGGCGCAAGGGCCTCGTCGGCAAATTGTGGCAGCATCTTACACTTAGGATAGCTCTTTGTTTGGCGCTCACGTCCGTATCCCTCTTCAGCATCTAAAACTTCATTCCACCTGTCGTTGAGCATATCATGTTCGGCTTTAAGCTGATGCTGCTACTTTTTCAGGCTCCTGCCATGGCAATAAGCCGTCGCTGAAAGCGTTCTTGTTTGAGAGGTTCCTCTGGGAAGATGAATTCCTCGTCGCCCAGGCTGACATCCTCTTCGAAGACAGGTAAGTAGTTACTATCTTCGGAATCATTATGATCGGTGAGTTGTTCGGGACTGCATTGGCCATCTTCCCCCTCATCCTGCTCTAATGCTGGCTCTGCGGGGTCTTCGGCATCCTTTGGTGCCTCATTGTCTTCGGTGCCGGTATTACCTTCCCTTTCTCGACGCGATTGTGAGCGGCGCCGCTGACGCTAGTGCTTAGGAGGTTCATCCACGGGCTTATCCTCTTATGGATCTTTATCGCCATCGCCGTCCTTCTCCTCGGGTGTGTCCACCATGTATACGTCATAGTTACAAGTGGCCGTCCATCGCCCGGTGGTGGGCGGGTTTGACCTAGATCAGTTTCAACGTTGTGGTCAATGCCATTGAAGTCTTCGGAAGCTTAGTCTAGTAAGTCGGTTAAGTCTTCGACCGTGGCTACCAAGTGGGTGGTGGGTGGGAAGCAAAATTCCATGATCTTAGCCCCCAGCTCTGACTGGGTGTAGTTTGGCGGTGAATATTCCATGATGGTGAGAGATTGTAATAAGTATAGTGCCTCGTTTAAAAGCGAGAGCTGGATAGGAGTTTGAGGGTCTGTGGAGACAGGCTCGGTGATGACCACTTGATCGAGCCCGGAGAATGCGGATCCCAAGAGTTCGGAGCTCGTAATTGGAAATGAGTCCGGCTTCCTAGTGACGGGGAGAGTCATGTTCGATTCTGGGTCTATGAGCGGCACAATCATCGTTGAGCCTTCGGCTAAAGGTTCCATGGAGGGGGAGAGTCCGGCGGGATTTATCCTGCCATCTTCGGACGAAGGGATGTGCTCCGGATCTAGGAACAGAGCGGACACGGGTATTGACCCCTGGATGGGATCTGATGATAGGCCTGAGATATCTTCATCATGTAGGTAGGGAGGGACAGCCGAGGGCGCGTATCCTTCGAAGATCAAATCTCCTCGGACATCGACGACATAATTCAGACTTCCAAGCCTAATCTGATGACAAGGGGCATAGCTGTCAACCTGCTCAAGGTGGCCATCTGAGTTGGCGCGTAGCACGAAGCTGCCAAACACAAAAAGTTAACCGGGGAGGAAGATCTCCCCGGGAGTGTTGCCGTCGCTGATGACGAAGCGAGCCATCCATCCTTCTATCGACAACACAATAGAGCTCTCAATGAAAGCACTAATGTCGGTGTCAAAACTGGCAGATCTCGGGTAGGGGGTTGAGGAGCAGAGGAGGAAGAAAAAGGCGAGGAGAGAATCAGAGCATGAGGGCGAGTGGAGGATTTGATTCAGGGTGCGATGTTCAACTTGACGGCGCAAAGGCTAAAGCAGTGGGGGAGAGAGAGAGGAAGGTGGGAGATACGGTCGCATGTTGAAGATGAGGGGAGGGATGGGGATTGATATGTCTCTGTCGTATCTACTTTTCCAAACACTTTTGCTCTTGTTTTGGACTCTAATTTGCATGATTTGAATGAAACTAACCTGGACTGACGTTGTTTTCAGCACAATTGCCATGGTGTTGTTTTTGTGCAGAAATCAAAGTTCTCCAAATGAGCTGAAACTTTTGGGAGATTTTTTATGGAATTAATAAAAAATATTGGAGCAAAGAACCACCGGAGAGGGGCACCATGGTGCACACACATCACCTGGGCGCCCCCTGGGGCGCGCCCTGGTGTTTTGTGGGCCCCTGGTGGCCCATATTACCCTAATTCCAATCGCATAAATTCACTTTCGTGGAGATAAAAATAAGAGAGGAAGAATTATCAGTTTCACGAAATGGAGCCGCCGCCACCTCCTGTTCTTCTTCGGGATCTCAGATTTGGAGAGTGTTTGGGGCTCCGGAGAGGGGAATCTTCGATCTTCGTCATCACCAACCTCTCTTCATCACCAATTCCGCGATGCTCCTCACTGGGAGTGAGTAATTCCTTCGTAGGCTCCCTGGTCGGTGTAGTGGTTGGATGAGATCGATCATGTAATCGAGTTAGTTTTGTTAGGGCTTGATCCCTAGTATCCAATATGTTCTGAGATTGATGTTGCTATGACTCTGCAATGGTTAATGCTTGTCACTAGGGCCCGAGTGCCATGATTTCAGATCTGAACCGTTTATGTTTTCACCAATATATTTGTATTTTTGATCCAATCTTGCAAATTGTATGCACCTGCTATGTGTTATGATCCGCATACCCTTGGGTGACAATAACTGGGATTCTTTCCGGTGATTACCGTACTTTCAGGAGTTTATGTATTCACTATGTGTTAATGGTTTGTTTCGGTTCTCTATTAAAAGGAGGCCTTAATATCCAATAGTTTCCTTATGGACCCTGCTGCCACGGGAGGGTAGGACAAAAGATGTCATGCAAGTTCTTTTCCATAAACACATATGACTATTTACGGAATACATGCCTACATTATATTGGCGAAATGGAGCTAGTTCTGTGTCGCCCTAGGTTATGACTGATACATGATCAATATCATCCAGCACATACCCAACATCATCGATCCAGTGCCTACGAGTTTTCACACATTGATACTTGCTAAGTTACTACCATTATTACTGCTCTCACCGTTACTACAAATTACTATCGCTATTGTTATCATTACTATTGCTGATACCGTTACCTGTCACCAAACTATCATACTACTTTACTACTTATCACTTTGCTGCATATATTTGTCTTCCAGGTGTGAGTGAATTGACATCTCAATTGCTAATACTTCCAAGTACTCTTTGGCTCCCCTTGTGTCCAATCAATAAATTTGGGTTGAATACTCTACCCTCGAAAACTATTGCGATCCCCTATACTTGTGGGTTATCAAGACCTTTTTATGGCGCTGTTGCCGGGGAAGCAGAGCAATATTTGTGAAGTCACTTGGGATTTATATATGTTTTCCATTATGAAGAATCTTAAGGATGACCAAACTAAAATGTTTCCCTCAAATACGAGGACAGGTAAGGAACTTCCATCTAGCTCTGCACTTGATTCACCATCTGTTTTGAGTAAGCTTGCAACACCACCACCTGCTATGGGTCCTACTATGTCACATGTTATTGATGCTACTGCTTCTGCTATGTATATGAATGATGTTATGAATGATGCTATGAATGATACTACTTCTGCTTTGAATGATGTTCATGATGATGCTAGTACTTTGATTGATACTACTATGCCACTTGGTGATTTTCTTGATGAACAACTTGCTAGGATTAGAGAAGCTGAGAGAGTTGAAATACCTGATGAGCATTGTCTTGACAAAGAATCTGCTTTAGCTATTCTTAATTGCAATACTAGAGAAGAGGCTTTGGCTGTTATTACTGTGATAAAAGAAAAATCTTTAAGGGAGAGGATGAAGTGTGATCCTAAGTTTGCTACTTTTCCCATCTTTATTAATGAGAAGGATTATGAATTCTCTGTTGCTCCTGAGTTGATTACTTTGGTAGAGTCCGATCATTTGGAGTACTGTATCTGAAACTGTTGTGGCACATCTTACTAAACTGAATGATATTGCTACCCTTTTCATGTTGGGGAACGTAGTATTTGAAAAAAAAATCATACAATCACGCAAGATCTATCTACTAGAAGCATAGCAACGAGGGGGAAGAGTGTGTCTACGTAACCTCGTAGACCGAAAGCAGAAGCGTCTAGTGACGCGGTTGATGTAATCGAAAGTCTTCGCGATCCAACCGATCCAAGCACCGAACGTATTGTACCTCCGCGTTCAGCACACGTTCTCTATTGCCTCGATGTTTTCAGGGTACGTGGACATATATAGGAGGAAGAAGTACGTCGGTGGACCAACATGGGCCCCACAAGGGTGGGGGCGCGCCTGCCCCCCCTGGGCGCTCCCTGCCCCCTCGTGGGCACCTTGTTTCTTCTCTGACTTGGTCCTCAAGTCTCTCGTGAAGATACGGTTCCAAAAATAACTCTCACGAAGGTTTCATTTCGTTTGGACTCCGTTTGATATCCCTTTTCTGCGAAACACTGAAATAGGCAAAAAAACAGCAATTTGCACTGGGCCTTGGGTTAGTAGGTTAGTCCCAAAAATAATATAAAAGTGTATAATAAAGCCCATTAAACATCCAAAACAGAATATATAATAGCATTGAACAATCAAAAATTATAGATACGTTGGAGACGTATCAGTTCCTTGTGGGACTAACCCATGTAGGTATTGAAAGTGCAACTCACTCCAATGGATTGCTCCAAATGATCTACATCAACATTGAGCATCTACATCTTCAACACCTACATGAAGTCATCGTCGAAAAAACCCAAGGTTAATTCATCCCTCTTTGGGGGTGGGATATCACATCTAGGGGGAGCTTTACTCTAAAAATTGAGCTAAAGCAACTCTAATGGTGTGAACACAACAATGCTTTATGTAAAAGTGGTAACCTCGCTTGAGCTTAAACGATGAGTATGACCTATGATCAAATGTTCTCATATGACTCCTAAGTCAATATACTCACATTGCTTGATAGATGCTAGAATGGTTGTGCATGCGTTGCCACATATTTCATTTGCTATCTTATTGTGTGAGCATGTTGAGTGCATATTTTTCTCATTCGAGGACATCCATTTGTTGCTTTGATTGTTTTGCTTTATTATTTTACAAAATGGATGGACAATAATGCCTAAGAACCCCTCTACCTATCTATGATTTTCTTTTCTCAAACTCTATTCATGCTACATCACAAAGTTTGATCAAGTCAGATTCGAACCACTTTGAGTGAGGAGCACTTGGAGTCTCCGATTCATCATGGACTTAAACTTCCAAAACCTCTTAGTGCATTTCGGTCTGACCGATTCTTTCCTATTGGTCATACCGAGTTCATTAAGTTGATCTAGGTTTTCAATCTCGGTGCAACCGATTAGAACACCAATTCGGTCTCACCAAGGTGCAGTAACTACTAGTACTTTTGCATCTTGGTGCCACCGAGTTGTTCCACTCGGTCACACCGACAGAGTCTGGATATATATACCCACGGGCCAAAACTTGGAAAGTTTTCCGAATCCTTTCTCCCGCGCCTATCTAGCTCTGTCGACTCGAGGTCTCCGGATCATCCTCTCATCACCCGCGACCTCCTGCCGCTGGTCTCCGTCACCGTCAACGGAAATCTTCGGCGCAGTTGTCGGTGTAGCGAACTCATCACCGAGTTAGGGTATATGTTCAACCCTTTGTGATTTCCTCAATCTAATTCTAAGCACAAAGTAAATGCCATGATTCTTGCCATGTATGAGATCATCCTGTCCAGAAAAAACTCCGTATAGATTAGTTTTGATTCAAAGTTTTAGGTTTAGGTTTCCGCCGAACTCATCTCGGACCGACCGGGTTGTAGAAATCGGTCTCACCGGTTTGTCTTAGGCCATTGCACATGTAAGGTTCAGTCTGACCGAAACTTACAAATCGGTGTGACTCTCAGTGAAACCCTAGTAATCTCAGAGTCACTGATCTGTGTCTCGGTCTGACCGATTTCACCAGTTTAGACTCTCAAAGTTGCTTTGGTGTTACCGAGTTTAACAAATCGGTAGCTCCGAAATGCTTTCTGTAGAAACCTTAAACTAAGTTTTGACTCAATTGTTTTGCAAAATCTCTGCACTTTGTGATGCTCATCCACTCTACCTCAACTATATCTATTCACAGGGTCTGCTTGCAGTTTCAGAGATGTCTGAGGGCAGTGACAGTCAGAATATATCAGAGGAGTAGGAACATCCGAGTGAGGGTTCTAGTCCCTCCAATAGTAGCTACTATGAGAGCAGCAGAAGCACTCCAAGCAAGCCAAAGGCTGCTACCAAGACAAGGAAGAAGAAAACTTCTGATAGTGATGATGAAGATTTTGTGGCTGAAGAAGTGACTTCAAAGAAGAAGGTTGTCAACAAGGAATAATATGCTAGAGTTGTCCAGCCTGGCCTGAACAAGAAGGCCCCTGCCAAGAGAGCTCCAATGTCAGAAGTCAGAGCCTCCACTCAAGAAACAATGGTGTTCACTCTTGAAACAAGAGATGATGAGCCAGCAGGATCCAAGAAAAGAGCTAGGAAGACCACAACCAGAGTGGTTGACAAGTCATCCATGAGAGATGGTGATGATGCTAATGAGCCTATTGCACCTACTGCAAAGACTCAGAAGCTGATGGGGGATGCCATCAAAGCCAAGGCTGCTTCATCTAAGCCCAAAGCTGCCCCCCAAAGCTTTCTGCACCCAAGAGGTCCACTAGAGACATTCCAGCAACTGAGAAGAACAAGGCCCCAGTTCCAGATGTTCCCGAGGAAGAAGAATATCAAGAACAAGAATCCTCAGATGATGATGAGTTTATGATGCTCAGAAGACTCAAGCCAAAATTTCCAGATCATAATGATGCCCATCTTGTTGCTGAGAACATGAAACTAACGAAGGATGCAAGTCTGAGAAGATGGAGACAGGCTGATCCATATGCTACCAGGAGAAAGACTACTTTGGACTATAGGTTTCACACCAAGGAACGGTAGGATTTCTATGAGACAGTCTTGTTGGACAAGAAGCCCATTGTATGTGACATGAAGTGGGTGAACTCGAAATACATCAACAAACATGCTAATTTCTTTCCAGGAGTTCATGAGAGCTTCAGGTAAAATGAAGTTGAAAAGTTTCTGGGAAAGAAATTGACTAGATGGAACGATGAGATGATCATGCAATTCTACTCTACTGCTCATTCTATCCAGATGGTTGAATTGTATGGATGATTGAAGGTACAAGGTACCAATCAACTGTTGCTGAATGGCAAGTCTGATCAATGTCCCCAAGGAGAATGAAAATGACACTGATGTGTATGCCCAGTCCAGGACGGATCCTAACTCTATGGCAAATATGTACAAGCCAATTCCCGACAAAGAAGTGAAAACTTACAAGTTTGGCTCGATATATCATCTGTTGTCTGGATTGACCACAATCAACACCATACTTAGGCACACCTTGTTGCCCAAGTCAGGAGATCATAGAATGATCCGAGGTCACTCCATTAACTTGCTCCACATGTTTGATGTTTCCGAGAAGTTCAAAGTCATGAGCCTGATTATGTAGACAATCAAGAGGACAACAGCTGACTAGAAAAGGTCTTGTGGATATGCCCCTCATATTCAGATGCTTATCAACTCCAGGTTGGAGAAAGGGACATATCTGCTTGACAAGAGGCATCTTCGTCTTAGGCCAGATTTCGAGGACAATGAAGTTGTCATGGATGCATCCCATCCCATTTCCGTTGAAGGCCAAGATAAGATTGCTCAAGCAAAGGCAGCCAAGCAAGCAAGTGCTTCTGGAGGTCCTAATACCAAGCAAGATCGGCTTAGTTATCTGCTTGAGGCCACTCTAAGGATTGAGAAGAGTTTGGCCAACTTGACTCAGAATCAAGCAAGCCTTGAAAGGATCATTGAGACAAAGTTATATGATCTAGATGTAAAGGTCACAGAGATCCAGGCTAATGTGGAGAAGCTCAAGGAAGATGTTGAGTATAGAGATATGACAGATGCTTTTCAGAGAGTCCCAATGGGACCAAGATCTTCAGATGCGCCAGTTGATGAGTCCAGGCCTACACTTTCTGCTCCTGCAGGCACTGCTATAGTTGTTCCTCCAGCTTCAACACCTCCAGCTCCACAGACTTCATCGGAAGTGTTTGCAGATGCTCTCATATCCACGCCTTCTATCCACACAGACGAGAAGACTTCTTCTGCAGCTCCCGGAGATCATGCCTAGAGTGTCGCATAACACTATGCATTTTTGAGCTTTTTGGTAACTTGTTGCCAAAGGGGGAGAAAGTGTATAGATCATTAGGCTTCGAGAGAGAACATCTTGTCTTTATTTGTTGGTCTTTGCTTGCTACTTCGGTTGGTTGTTTGGTTATCACTACAATTTGCTTATGTGTGTGAGATACTACTTGTTCTTGATCATTTCATACTATGCTTAATGTGTGTGTACTTGGTTGTGTATGATCATTCACTTGTTATTTTGGTGATGAGTGCTTATTGCTTAAATCTTATCATTTTGAGCGCTCCACTAAGATGTATGTGACATGGAAGCGTAACCCATGATCCTAATCGATTGTGCATTTGCATTCAAAAGAAAATCTTAAATAATGCACACATTTAGGGGGAGCTCTTGCTTATCACATACTTATAAAAGCGATGATATATTTCATTCTTATTATCTTTTGTCGAAGCTTTGATCTATATGTTGTCATCAATTACCAAAAAGGGGGATATTGAAAGTGCAACTATTCCCCGGGTGGTTTTGGTAATTAATAACAACATATAGCTCATTGAACTAATATCCTTTCAAGACAAATATTTCAGGAAGGTCAATGGTTGGCATGGCATGGATTAGAGACATGGACCCCTCAAAAAGCTAAGGACAAATATTGGCAAAAGTTCAAGACTCTACATTTTCATTTTAGTAATCCAAGATCACATTGAGTCCATAGGAAAAGCCAATACTATTAAACGGGGATGAGGTGTTGCTTAATGGTCTACTTGCTCCGTGCTAAGCTCCAAATCCCTCAACCACTTTCTCATTTCCACATATGTCCCAAACCTAAAAGCCAAACTCGGCCCCATCGATTTGATCTACCCGGTGCCACTGAGTTCACTTGACATAGCCACTGCCAAAAACCCTAATCAGTTCGGTCTCACTGATAGGGATTTCGGTCTCACTGAAATGGGATTGCCAACTCTCCTTTTCCCCTTCGTAACGTTTCGGTCTAACCGACATGAGCGGATTGGTCCCACTGAGTTGGTAATGCAAACTCTCTGGTTACCTTTTGTAACGTTTCGGTCTCACCGAAAGGAGCGAACGGTCTCACCGAGTTTTCCTGGCCAAGTCTCTATTTTGCCTACTACCAAAATCGGTCTCACCGAGTTTGTGTAATCGGTCAAAGAGATGAGGTTTTCCCTAACCCTAATGCATCGGTCTCACCGAGTTGATAGTATCGGTCCCACCTAAATGTCTAATGTTCACATTTTGAACTGCTTCGGTCTGACCGAGTTTTCTATTTGGTCTGACCGAGTCTGGTCAAATGTGTGTAATGGCTAGATTCTGTGTGGAGGCTATATATACCCCTCCACCCCCTCTCCATTAGTGAGAGAGCCATCAGAACATGCTTACACTTACACTATTCATTTTCTGAGAGGGAACCACCTGCTCATTTGTTGAGACCAAGATAGTCCAATCTACCATATGAATCTCGATCTCTACCCTTCCCCAAGTTGCTTTCCACTCAAATCTTCTTTCCACCATATCCAAATCTATGAGAGAGAGTTGAGAGTTGGGGAGACTATCACTTGAAGCACAAGAGCAACGAGTTCATCATCAATACACCATCTATTACCTTTTGGAGAGTGGTGTCTCCTAGATTGGTTAGGTGTCACTTGGGATCCCCCGACAAGATTGTGGAGTTGAACCAAGGAGTTTGTAAGGGCAAGGAGATCGCCTACTTCGTGAAGATCTACCCTAGTGTGGCAAGTTCTTCGTGAGCGATGGGCATGGTGGGATAGACAAGGTTGCTTCTTCGTGGACCCTTTGTGGGTGGAGCCCTCCATGGACTCGCGTAACCGTTACCCTTCGTGGGTTGAAGTATCCATCAACGTGGATGTACGATAGCACCACCTATCGGAACCATGCCAAAAACATTTGTGTCTCTAATTGCGTTTGCACTCTCCAACCCCTCTCTTTACCTTCATATGCAATGATTTACTTTCCGCTGCCACAACTCTAGAATTGCATGTGTAGGAAGATTGCTTGACTTGTGCGAAATTGCTAAAAAATGTCAAAACTTAAAATTGGGAAAAGGCTAAGTTTTTATTTGGTCAAGTGGTCTAATCACCCCCTCTAGACATACTTTCGATATTACACTAGCCAAGGAGGAAGGAGGCCTAGGGGTTCGAGACCTGGCCACTCAAAATGAGTGCTTGCTCTTGATGATGCTACATCAGCTGCACGTGTGCTCTACGGCCCCGCGTTGGGCTGCCTGGGTATGGGCAGAACTTGACAGGCTCTCCCTCCTCTCCCTCAGCGCGAGTCGGAACAGGGGGAACACGGGAAGGCGCTAATGTTGGGAATGTAGCATGAAATTTCAAAAAAAATCTACGATCACGCAAGATCTATCTAGGAGATGCATAGCAACGAAATGGGAAGAGTGTGTCTACGTACCCTCATAGACCGAAAACGGAAGCGTTAGATTAACACGGTTGATGTAGTCGAACGTCTTCGCGATTCAACCGATCAAGCACCGAACGTACCGCACCTCCGAATTCAGCACACGGTCAGCTTGATGACGTCCCTCGAGCTCTTGATCCAGTAGAGGGTCGAGGGAGAGTTCCGGCAGCACGGCGGTGTGTGGATGGTGATGGTGAAGTAGATCGCGCATGGCTTTGCCTAAGCACTACGACAATATGACCTGAGGTGTAAACTGTGGAGGGGGGCACTGCACACGGCTAAGAGTATAACTTGTGTGTTCTAGGCATAGTTTAAAAACTGAACCAGAAATCGAACCAGAAAGGTTGTCGGTTCAGGTTTTTACCGGTCGGACCGCCGGTTCACCGGTTCAATTGTTGGTTTTTTAAGCAATAAAATAATATATATTAATTAATATATGTTCTAATATAGTGTGAAATAATGGTCAAGTAAAATTATATCCATGTAGTGGACAACAAAATAGCACAACCAACTTGGTTATTGGGCCATGGGCAGGCCACACATACTGCTTACACGACCTTGGATCGAATCCCAATTTCTCAATTTCTATCAAAACATTTTTCTGGTTTTTTCCGGTTCAATGACCCGGTTTTCCAAAAAACCGACCAGTTTGACCAGTTTTCTTCGGTCTGATTGCAGAACGGTCTTATTAGCTTAAAAAACCGATGAGGCTGCCGGTTCCGGTTTTTTCCGGTTCGACCGCCGGTCCGGTCCGGTTTTTTAAACTATGGTTCTAGGGTGCCCCCTTCCCACATATATAAAGGAGGGAGGGAGAGGAGGCCGGCCGGCCCCTAGGGCACGCCCAGGAGAGGAGTCCTACTAGGACTCCTAGTCCAAGTAGGATTCCCTCTCACGGAAGGGGGAAGAAGGAAGGAAGAGGGAAGAGGAGAAGGAAAGGGGGGCATGCCCCCTCCCCTTGTCCAATTCGGACTCCCTATGGGAGGGGGTGCAGCCACCCCTTGTGGGCTGCCTCCCCTCTCCCCTATGGCCCATGTAGGCCCAATATTCCCCCGGGGGGTTCCGGTAACCCTCCGGCACTCCGGTATTTACCCGGTACCTCTCGGAACTCTTCCGGTGTCCAAATAACATCATCCAATATATCATTCTTTATTTCTCGGCCACTTCGAGACTCCTCGTCATGTCCGTGATCTCATCCCGGACTCCGAATAATATTCTATCACCAAAAACTCATAGCTCCTAATACAAATCGTCATCGAACGTTAAGCGTGCGGACCCTACGGGTTCGAGAATTAGCTAGACATGACCGAGACACTTCTCCGGTCAATAACCAATAGCGAAACTTGGATGCTCATATTGTCTCCTACATATTCTACGAAGATATTTATTGGTCAAACCGTAATGACAACAAGTTATTCCCGTTGTCATCGCTATGTTACTTGCCCGAGATTCGATCGTCGATATCTTCATACCTAGTTTAATCTCGTTACCGACAAGTATCTTTACTCGTTCCATAATACATCATCCTGTGACTAATTCATTAGTCATTTGCTTGCAAGGCTTATTATGATGTGTATTACCGAGAGGGCCCAGAGATACCTCTTTGATACTCGGAGTGACAAATCCTATTCTCGATCTATGCCAACTTAACAAACACATTTGGAGATACCTGTAGAGCATCTTTATAATCACCCAGTTACGTTGTGATGTTTGATAGCACTCAAGGCATTCCTCCAGTATCCGGGAGTTGCATAATCTCATAGTCGGAGAAATATGTATTTGACATGAAGAAAGGAGTAGAGATAAAAACTGAACAATCAATACGCTAAGCTAACGGATGGGTCATGTCCATCACATAATTCTCCTAATGATGTGATCCCGTTAATCAAATGACAACACATGTTGATGCTTAGGAAACTCAACCATCTTTGATTAATGAGCTAGTCTAGTAGAGGCTTACTAGGGACACTGAGTTTCGTCTATGTATTCACACATGTATCATGTTTTTGGTTAATACAATTCTAGCATGAATAAAAGACATTTATCATGATATATAAGGAAATATAAATAACAACTTTATTATTGTCTCTAGGGCATATTTCCTTCAGCTAAGCGCTCTGCTCCCACTATACCGGGACCTCTCCGGGTCGATGTGCGGGACGGGAGGAGGACATCATTCTGGTTCGAATGCTGGCTCCCCTGCGGGGCCATGGCCGCGGCCTTCCCCGCCCTCTTCTCCCACACGTCGGACTTGGAGGCCACGGTATACCGTGTGAAGGCGCTTGGCCTTGATCGGGTGCTTGTACCTCAGCTCATCAGTGCTGGCACTGCGCTCCTCGACCTCGTCAACGATGTGATGATCCTCGATGGATCAGACGAGCGACGTTTGCCTCTACGCTCTGACGGGCATGGGCGCCTCGTCACCAGCTCGACCTACGCCCTGTCGCGCCTGGGCGGTGTTCGGACACCTCACGCGGAGTTCATCTGGGGGCGCATGCGCCCTTGCGGGTTTGGTTCTTCGGATGGCTCCTTGTGCAGCGTCGCATCCACATGCTGGACGTCCTATTATGGAAGACCATTGTCGAGGCGACCATTGTCTGCGCGACGGCGATGGATATGGTCAACCATCTGATCTTTGGCTGTCCGTTCGCCCACTCCTTCTGGCAAAGGGTAGGTGTTGACGTCGAGGAGGGGACGCCCAGAGTGGACACCCTGCATACCCTTCATGCCAGCCCCGCAGTTGGGGCCGCCTTGCCTGACATATTCACTCTCCTGTGCTGCTAGCAGCTGTGGAAACACAGGAACTATGTGGTGTACTGGGGCCTTCCGCCCTCCCTTGCCCGCATGCTTAACTGCTGCGGTGACGACGCCACCCTTTGGCGTAGGCGCCTGAAGATTGGGGTGTGATCGGACGTCGATGTTTGGCTCTGGGCGTTGGGAAGACCGGTGTGCGCTGGGCCGCGGTGACCATCCCTATGTAGTCGTCCGTTGAAAACACATGGATTGGTGGAGTGTTGCGCCATCACCTCCACCCCCTCTCTCGCTTGTACCATTCCCTAATCGCTGATCTCTATTACTTCTCTGATCATCAATAAAAAGAAAATTGATTCAGGTAGGGGGCTTTGGCCCCCTAGTGACCTTCAAAAAAATTTCCAGAAAATAAATATACATCCAGAACTTCGCAGAATAGCCCTTGAGTTTATATTAAATAATACTTTAGCCTTCTGTTTAACATTTTAGACCTTTAGCTTAACATTTGAGCACAGGCCCTTACCAACCTTCCACTGCTCCCGCTCGCCCGCAGCCGTGGCGAGCATCATTGTGCTGCTGCTCCTCCTCCTGGCGGCGGTCTCGTCCACGATCGCCGAGCTAGACGAGAGTGAGCCGCACATCCATCCAGCGTCCACCATCGCCGAGCTGTTGAAGGCGGCGTTCACGTCCACCACCGTCGAGCTCGACGATGTCGAGCCAGCCGACTGCAACGGCTACAGGATGTACATCGTTATGCTCGAGCCACCAGAAGGAGGACAAGATGCCGTTGTTGATGCTGCCAGAGCATGGCACCGCTCCTTCCTGCCATCGGCGACGACGACATAAGGCAAGTCGAGGCTGCTCCACTCCTATCGGACTGGCTTCGCTGCGTGGCTGACGGAGGAGGAGCTCAAGGAGGTCTCCACCAAGCCAGGCTTCGTCCGCTCCTTCGACAACATCATCTACCGCTAGCAGATGACGCTGACGACGCCGACGTCAGCGTCGTTCGTGGACCTGTCGTTCCATATTGGGGAGTCCCCCGATAACTGGCCTGGTGTCGGCGGATACTAGCCTCTGGACATGGACAACGAGCACCTCTATTAAAGTATATACTAGAAGGAAAAGACCGCGCGTTGCCGCGTCTGGTCTAATACAATCGACGATAAATAAATAATGTTTTTAGCGAAAATGTATAAATATAGTACAAATAATGAAAACAGTAGTACCACTCACCCACTCTCTTGCAAAACGATCGCTCAGACATACTCACATAAATATAGAGAAGTAAAGAAAGAAACATAATTATGTGAGTTTTAGCAAGAATATGACTACACTACTCAAGAGATAGAACACATGACCCCGTAAAAAAAAGTTTAAGCTCTCAGATACTTAGTTAGACAATTAAAATACAACCAGAATTATGAAATGTCTTGAAAGGTAAATTGTGTACATTGTTCTATGAAGATTCCAACAAAAGAATTGAACAAATTTCCAACAATCTATAGACAATGTACGACATATATGATGAGCATTGCAAACCAAAGAAATGTTCCTGCAAAAAAAACTAAAGAAATGTTTATTCATGACTTGATTAGCCATCGCGACAAGGTCACATATGTTAAATTGTGATCTAAATTATACCGTGTTGGACTAGACGTAGTATAACAGGTGTGGGCTTTTCCGTTGACGTCAACGTGTACGAGTACAACTCGTTTACTTGTCCTCCAAGGACTCTTATGTATTGCCCTCAATATATACCCCATGTAGTCGCACCTAAGATGGCATGTCGTCTCGTGCTTATAATACTCCTCCTGATAGTGATTGCGCCTTCGTGCGTCCGTGATTTTCTCCCGCAAGGGTTTCCACGTTAAATCTGTGTGTCTTGTGTCTCGTTTATCTCGTTATTATCTAAAAAGTGGTATACAGAGCTGAGGTTTGTATACGAGATTGGAGATCTAGAGATTAGGGTTACATCGAGCGTGCCGCTGCACGTCGGGGCGACCCGTCGATCCGAGGCGGATCGATTTCTGCTGCCGCCGAGAACCGTTCGTACGGCGCACATCACGCGAACCGCCGAGTTGCCGCTGCTGCTCCGTACACAGCCCCGGTGTGTTGCTCTCGCGTACAGCTTCAAGTCCCGAGGCACATCAGCCTACGCTGCTACTAGTACATCCACCAAAGTTGCTTTTTCTCACAAAGGTTGGTGTTGCTACTCCACGTGGGATCACAAGGCTCAAGTCTCGAGGGGCAAACCTGATTTGATCTAATCTGCTACTAGTACTACTATACGTGAGGCCAGTACTGCTAGTTCAGTTTTTCTGTTCTCCGTCCGTTTGCTACATTCAGGTGCTATTTACTTTGTTCTGTTTGCTCCGCATATTAAATTCTGTCAAGCATTTTTCTACTGGCTTGTACTACTTTGTGTACACAGATTTAATCGACTCATGGCATCCATGAAGTACGATCTTCCGCTGCTGGATCGTGACACAAGGTTTACTCTATGGCAAGTCAAGATGCGGGCTTTGTTGGCACAGGCCGACTATGATGATGCACTGGATAGTTTTGGGAAGGACCGAATTCAGGACTGGACTGTTGATGAGAAAAGAAGGGATCGTAAGGCTTTGTCACAAATTCAACTCCATTTGCATAATAGTATTTTGCAGGAAGTTTTGAGCGAGAAAACTGCCGCCGCTCTATGGTTAAAGCTGGAAAGCATTTGCATGACAAAAGATCTGACCAGCAAGATGCATCTGAAGCAAAAATTATTCCTGCATAGGTTACCCGAGGGAGGTAATGTTTTGAATCATATTTCAGAATTTAAAGAGATTATATCCGATCTAGCTGCAATGGAGGTTAAGTATGAAGAGGAAGATACTGCTTTAATGCTACTTTGTTCACTGCCAAGTTCTTATACCAATTTTAGAGACACCATATTATATAGTCGTGATACTCTCACACTTAATGAAGTTTATGAAGCTTTGAACTCTACGGAGAAGATGAAATTAATGTTGCCTCATGATGGTTCGAGTTCATCCCAAGCCAAGGGATTATCTGTTCGTGGCAGGAAAAAGGAGAAGAACTCCAATATTGGAAACAGAGGCAAAAGTAAGAACGGCCACAGGGGTCGGTCGCAATCTAGAGACAAGAAGTATTGCAGATATTGCAAAAGAGACGGGCATGACATCTCCGAGTGTTTCAAGTTGCAGAATAAAGAAAAGAGAAAAGGTAACAAACAAGGTGAAAATTGTGCTAACGTTGCTCGTGATGATAGTTCTGATGATGCTCTTGTCGTTACTGCTGGATGTGCTGAGACCAATGATGAGTGGGTACTTGACACTGCATGTACTTTTCATATGGGCCCGCATAGAGATTGGTTTACTACTTTTGATTCCACTACTGCTGTTGGTTCCGTTTTGGGTTTTGATAATTCACCATGCAAGATTGAAGGCATAGGTTCCGTTCGAATCAAGATGTTTGATGGCATAATCAGAACTTTGACAGATGTTCGGTATATTCCGAAGATGAAGAGAAATCTTATCTCTGTGAGTGCCCTTGATGCAAAGGGGTACAAGTATTCAGGTGGAGATAGTGTTTTGAAGGTCACCAGAGGTTCCCTTATTGTGATGAAAGGTGACTTAAGTTCGACCAATGGTCTTTATTACCTTCGAGGTTCTACCGTTTCAGGTAACGCTACTCCAGTTATTTCAAAGAATTCTGATTGCGATGCTGCTAACCTTTGGCATATGCGTCTTGGACCTATGAGTGAACTTGGTTTGGCAGAGTTAAACAAGAGAGGTCTTCTTAAAGGATACGAAAGGGGTAAATTGAAATTTTGTGAGCATTGTATCTTCGGCAAGCACAAGAGGGTGAAGTTCAATACTTCGACTCATACAACTGAAGGCATTCTTGATTATGTGCATTCTGATTTATGGGGACCGTCTCGCAAGAAGTCATTAGGTGGTGCTAGTTACATGCTGACTATAATTGATGATTATTCAAGAAAAGTTTGGCCTTATTTCTTGAAGCATAAATGGCAAGCATTCTTAGCATTTAAGGAGTGGAAGATTATGATTGAAAGACAAACTGAAAGGAAGGTAAAAATACTTCGCACTGATAATGGTATGGAATTCTATTCTAAGCAATTGAAGAATTATTGCAAGTCTGAAGGCATTGTCAGACACTACACCGTTCCTTATACTCCTCAACAAAACGGTGTTGCTGAGCGTATGAACATGACCATTATTTCCAGAGCCCGTTGCATGTTGTCTAATGCAGGTTTGCATAAGCATTTTTGGGCTGAGGCCGCTTCCACTGCTTGTTATCTCATTAACCGTTCACCATCTATTGCTCTTAATAAGAAAACTCCAATTGAGGTATGGTCTGGTTCACCTGCTGATTATTCACAGTTGAGAGTTTTTGGTTGCACTGCTTATGCTCATGTTGATAATGGAAAATTGGAGCCTAGGGCTGTTAAGTGCATCTTTCTTGGTTATAAGTCTAGTGTTAAAGGTTTTAAATTGTGGAATCCTGAAACCCAGAAGGTTGTTATTAGCAGAAACGTTATCTTTAATGAATCTGCTATGTTACATGATGTTCCATCTACTAATGTTCCCGTTGAGAGTGAACAGCAGGCTACTATTCAGCATCCTATTGTTCAGGTGGAGCATGTTATTGATTCAGGTGATACATCTGGTAATGAAATTGTTGATGCACATGATGAACCCGTCGTTAATGATGAACATGTCACTCCCACTCCAAATCAGCCTATTGTTCCACCCGGTTGGAATATTGCACGTGACAGAGTTAGGCGGGGTATTGATAAACCTAAAAGGTTAATTGAAGAGTGCAATATTGTTTCTTTTGCTTTATCTGTTGCAGAAGAAATTGAAGTTAATGTTGAGCTTTCTTCATATTCCGAGGCTATTATTTCTCATGATAGTAATAAGTGGATGACTGCTATGCATGATGAGATGGAATCACTTGAAAAGAATGGCACTTGGGATTTAGTAAAATTACCTCGAGAGAAGAAACCTATTCGTTGCAAGTGGGTTTTCAAGAGGAAAGAAGGTGTTTCTCCTAATGATGAGACAAGATATAAAGCAAGGTTAGTTGCTAAAGGTTACAGTCACATTTCAGGTATTGACTATAATGAAGTCTTTTCTCCTGTTGTGAAGCATAGCTCTATTCGCACTTTACTTAGTATTGTTGCCATAAATGATTTTGAGCTTGAACAATTGGATGTTAAAACTGCATTCTTACATGGAGAATTAGAAGAGGATATTTATATGGAACAACCTGAAGGTTTTGTTATTCCTGGAAAAGAAAAGCTTGTCTGCAAGTTAAGAAAATCTCTTTATGGATTGAAGCAATCCCCTAGACAGTGGTACAAGAGATTTGACACTTTTATGCTCCCTCGAGGTTTCAAAAGGTCTAATTATGATAGTTGTGTATATTTGAAAACTGTCAAAGTTTCAACTATTTATTTGCTCCTTTATGTTGATGATATGCTAATTGCTGCAAAGAGTATGTCAGATATTAATGAACTAAAGAAGCAATTGAGTAATGAATTTGAGATGAAGGATTTGGGTGCAGCAAAGAAAATACTTGGCATGTAAATATCCAGAGATAGACCGTCTGGAAAAGTGTATCTAAGTCAGAAGGGATATATTGATAAAGTTCTTCGTCGTTTTAATATGCATAATGCCAAGCCAGTAAGTACTCCGTTAGTTGCACACTTCAAATTATCATCAGCTTTATGTCCTAAGTCAGATGCAGATATTGAGTACATGTCTAGAGTTCCCTATTCGAGTGCAGTTGGTTCACTTATGTATGCCATGGTTTGTTCCCGTCCGGATTTATCATATGCATTGAGTGTTGTCAGTAGATACATGGCTAATCCTGGAAAAGAGCATTGGAAAGCAGTTCAGTGGATTTTCAGATACCTGCGAGGTACTTCAAATGCTTATTTACAGTTTGGGAAAACTGGAGATGGACTTGTTGGTTTTGTAGATTCTGATTTTGCTAGTGATTTGGACAAGAGAAGATCACTCACGGGTTATGTTTTCACCATTGGTGGTTGTGCTGTAAGTTGGAGAGCAACTTTGCAGTCTATTGTGGCTTGTTCCACTACTGATGCCGTGTATATGGCTATTTCTGAGGCATGCAAAGAAGCTATCTGGTTAAGAGGTTTGTACACTGAGCTTTGTGGAGATTCATCTTGCCCTACCGTATTTAGTGACAGTCAAAGTGCTATATATCTTACAAAGAATCCAATGTATCATGAGAGAACGAAGCACATTGATGTCAGATTTCACTATATTCGAGATGTTGTTGCTGAAGGTGATTTGAAGGTATGCAAGATAATTACTCATGATAATCCTGCTGATATGATGAAAAAGCCAGTTCCGACCAATAAGTTTGAGCTTTGCTCAGGCTTAGTTGGTATTTCTCACTAGTCCTATTGACTTTGACGCACAAGGTGTTTATGCTGATTTGGATGGAGTTATTTACTTTTTACGACTACTGGAGGGAATTTGGATCAAGGTGGAGATTGTTAAATTGTGATCCAAATTATACCGTGTTGGACTAGACGTAGTACAACAGGTGTGGGATTTTCCGTTGACGTCGACGTGTACGAGTACAACTCGTTTACTTGTCCTCCAAGGACTCTTATGTATTGCCCTCAATATATACCCCATGTAGTCGCACCTAAGACGGCATGTCGTCTCGTGCTTGTAATACTCCTCATGATAGTGATTGTGCCTTCGTGCGTCCGTAGGTTTCTCCCGCAAGGGTTTCCACGTTAAATCCGTGTCTCTTGTGTCTCGTTTATCTCGTTATTATCTAACAACATATTTATTGTAATGAAATCAAATAGACGTTTATGCATTAGTTATCCCATAGTCAGTAATAGTTGGTATAATTATGTCTTGAGAAATTCAATCAATTTGATCGAGTACAATGGATACTATGTAAACGGAAGAATATTCTGCCGATAAATACTAAATAATGCACACACAAAATAGAGCAAGGTGAGATCTTAAACGATTTATATGCCATTCTTGATCTGAGAATCAGATCCATATTACATAAAAATAAAATATAAACAAAAATAAATGGCATGAATACCACCAATAATTTTGAGTATATATCTAATTGCAGAAATGGCCATCTTTAAACATATAGTTTTTCATCTTCACTGTACTTCACATGCTATTTTATCATTGTACAATCATGACTTTTCTGCACTCTAACGCCTTCAAATGAGTCTAGACACACATAGCTCCTTTTGAGTTGATGCATCCAACCATCTACCAAATAAACACACGCACTTGCTTACATAATACATTATCTTAATATTAATGCCATATAAGAAAATAAAGTGTAGATAATAGGTTCATAAATAAATACACACATGATCTTTTATCATATTATAAAGTGTAGAGAAAAGGTTCACAAATAACTGCACACATGATATTTTTATGAGTAATTAGGTGGCATCCAACAAAATGCGTCAAACTCATCATACCACCCTCATTCACCATCGAATTGTTCCTCACGGTATCAACCGCAGCTGCCACCATCACCGAGTCGAGCACCACTAACAGCAACAGCGGCATCGACGCCTGATGCAAGAGTTGACATGGGTATCATGTGCAATTACTGTGTGAGATGTAGGTAGTCTTTCACCTCACGGGCCAGCATTGGGTGGCCACAACAATATGCATCGACGGGGAGCTTACGTGGCTTGCAAAGTTAACAATAGACTTGAGAGGCGACATTGGGAATGGAGGGGCTCGTATTCCAAGGGGCTTAATGGGGCCATATGAGTATGCAGAGAGGTGGGTAAAATTTCAGGGAAACGATTTTTTTTTGGTAGAATACAGATCGAGGGAAGCGGAGGGAAGCGGTGGGCGCTGGCGGCAGAGAAATGATAAGTGAGAGAGTTGTCATAAATTACATGTAGCTTTGAGCTCACCACATTTTCTTTTTCTAAAAAAATGAAACGACATGTCTAAGTTTCATTATTTGGCCAATAAAGCATACAACTACGTGTACATGCTCTTGAAATTTCGTAAGCATTTTGTATTTTGGGCTACACAAAAAAGAGATTTTAAGGGGAATAAAGATATTTTCTTTTTCACAATCACAATTTTCATTTTTGTGTAGCTGGGAATACCTTTTTTCACTGAAAATTTAGCATATATATATATATACCTGCGTATGTATTCAACTTATTTTCTTGTAGTTGTGAACTATAGATGGGGTCCATGATCCACCATGGTGTAGTATAAACATTAGTATTTAAATAAATGATATCAAAGTGGGGTCCATTTTGATGTGGACATGTGAAGTAAGGACAATGCAAGAATTATAGGGAGCTTAGTATTTGTAGAGATTTATAAATAGAAAAGAGCAGCACACCACGTGTTTTATTCTATCAGCTTCCACATCTGAAAGCTGCACATTTTCAAACACATACTTATCTTCTCCAATATCAGTTTAATTTCAAAGCAACTTTGGGTATAGATTGCAAGACATCAAGAGGATCTTTGTAAGAGCAGGGACACCCATCTTCATCTTCTTTTTCTTTCTTTTTGCGTTATGTGTGTCCATCAAATCGATGGGTAATGCATCATCAAAGTTCTCCAATGGGGAGCCTTGCATCTTGATTTGGTTGAGCTGCGACTTTTGCTGTTGTTTGTCCAATATAGATGTAGGGATTGGGATTGAAAAGGGGAGGGGGTGAAAAAAGGAGATGACTTCACCTAGAGTTTTGTGAGTTGAGCACTGATCCTTTTGGTGGTAATTCTAATTCGCAGTTGGATGCCCACACCCCCCGCCGCGCTTCTCTCTCATTTTTATTAGATGTAACACTCTTGCATCAGGGATGGCAACTGGTAGTGAAGCCACGAAGGCAGCTTAGGTTGTGCTTCAGTGGCATGAGCTTGAGTGGCACAAACAGGACAACAAGAGGATGCTCCATGCGGTTTACCGTGTCAGGGATCTGGACCGCATAATCAAGCATGTTACTATATTCGAAGTGACATCTGCAAGTAATATCATGGCTATGATGTGATATTTGTCATTGTGGGAGGTAATACACATAATGCTTTGGGATGAAACTCCTGAGGAAAAGAGATGTTCCTGATGAGAAGTACACCAACGCCATCCTTGGCTTTGGAAAAGAGGACACCAACTTCGCACTTGAATTGACATATAGTATGTTCACTAAGCTGCCAAAAGTTTTGTGGCACAGTTTCTCCAATATGCCACTTATGTTTGCAGTTGTACAATATGTATCAAACCAATAAGGAAAATACATTTATCTCTTCATATGAACTGACCAACTCTTTTTCTGGTAAAGCATTTCAATTTTCGGTAACTTGTATTGTGCTAAAAATTTACCCTTGCTCAACAGACTATGGTGTTGACAAGTATGACATTGGAGAGCACTTTGGGCATTTCGGAATCGCTAATGAGGATGCAGTATTATCAATTTGCAATAGCCTATGTCGATGCTGTGAAATTATATTCATGTGATATGATGGATTGGCCAAAACACACATTTCTGGGAAGACTGGTGGGTTGGATCCAAACCTCTGAAAGAGGCTTACCCAAGTTTATACTTCATTAATCTGAATCATAACATCTCGGTGGCCCAGGCCATCAACATGGGGTGGAATGGGTTTAAGTTCAGAAGAAGTTTGACTGGTGATAAAAAGACTCTGTGGGATAGTTTGAAAACTATATGTGAGGTGGTGAGAATGCATGAGTGCAAAGATCAGCCAATGTGGATCCTGACAGCCAGTAGGCAATTCTCAGTTAGATCACTTTACCAGCATTTAATTAAAACAGAGGTTGGTTCCCACATAAATTTTTGTGGAAGATAAAAACTCCAGAAAAAATCAAGATGTTTCTCTGGCTAATTGCTAGAAAAAGTATTTTCACCAAAGATAATCTAGCTAAAAAGGGTGGAAAGGGAGTCAAAAATGTATGTATTGTGGTCAAGTTGAGACCATAGATCACACGTTCTTCTCTTGCTCTGTGATGTCTAATACGCAACATTTTTCTTGTAGACGTTGTTGGGCCTCCAAGTGCAGAGGTTTGTAGGACAGTGGCAAATTTCCCTCAAGTGGATGACCTAAGGTTTATCAATCCGTGGGAGGCGTAGGATGAAGATGGTCTCTCTCAAACAACCCTGCAACCAAATAACAAAGAGTCTCTTGTGTCCCCAACACACCCAATACAATGGTAAATTGTATAGGTGCACTAGTTCGGCGAAGAGATAGTGGTACAAGTGCAATATGGATGGTAGATATAGGTTTTTGTAATCTGAAAATATAAAAACAGCAAGGTAACAAGTGGTAAAAGTGAGCATAAACGGTGTTGCAATGATAGAAAACAAGGCCTAGGGTTCATACTTTCACTAGTGCAAGTTCTCTCAACAATAATAACATAACTGGATCATATAACTATCCCTCAACCTGCAAAAAAGAGTCACTCCAAAGTCACTAATAGCGGAGAACAAACAAAGAGATTATGGTAGGGTACAAAACCAACTCAAAGTTATTCTTTCTAATTGATCTATTCAAGAGTCCGTAGTAAAATAACACGAAGCTATTCTTTCCGTTCGATCTATCCTAGAGTTCGTACTATAATAACACCTTAAGACACAAATCAACCAAAACCCTAATGTCACCTAGATACTCCATTGTCACCTCAAGTATCCGTGGGCATGATTATACGATATGCATCACACAATCTCAGATTCATCTATTCAACCAACACAAAGAAATTAAAGAGTGCCCCAAAGTTTCTACTGGATAGTTAATGATGAAAACGTGTGCAACCTCTATGCATAGATTCCCAAGGTCACGGAACCCGCAAGTTGATCACCAAAACATACATCATGTAGATCACATGATATCCCATTGTCACCATACATAAGCACATGCAATACATACATCAAGTGTTCTCAAATCCTTAAAGACTCAATCCGATAAGATAACTTCAAAGGGAAAACTCAATTCATCACAAGAGAGTAGAGGGGGAGAAACATCATAAGATGCAACTATAATAGCAAAGCTTGCGATACATCAAGATCGTGCCATCTCAAGAACACGAGAGAGATCAAACACATAGCTACTAGTACATACCCTCTGCCCCGAGGGTGGACTACCCCCTCCTCGTCATGGAGAGCGCCGGGATGATGAAGATGGCCACCGGAGAGGGATTCCCCTCCCGGCATGGTGCCGAAACGGGGTCTAGATTGGTTTTCGGTGGCAACAGAGGCTTTCGGCGGCGGAACTCCTGATCTAGGTTATTTTCTGGAGGTTTCTATATTTATAGGACTTTTTGGCGTAGGGCACAAGTCAGGGGGGTCTCCGGGCTGTCCACGAGATAGGGGGCGCGCCTAGGGGGTGGGCACGCCCCCCCCACCCTCGTGGGCAGCCCGTGACTCTCCTGGCCCAACTCTTTTACTCCGGGGGCTTCTTTTGGTCCATCATAAATCATCAAAAATTGGCACGTCAATTGGACTCCGTTTGATATTCCTTTTCTGTAAAACTCAAAAACAAGAGAAAAACAGAAACTGGCACTATGCTCTGGGTTAATAGGTTAGTCCCAAAAATCATATAAAAGTGTATATAAAAGCCCATAAAACATCCTAGAAGGATAATAAAACAACATGGAACAATCTAAAATTATAGATACGTTGGAGACGTATCAAGCAACCCCAAGCTTAATTCCCGCTCGTCCTCGAGTAAGTAAATGATAAAAACAGAATTTTTGATGTGGAATGCTACCTAACATAATTCTCAATGTAATTCTCCTTATTGCGGCATGAATATTCAGATCCGAAAGATTTAAGATAAAAGTTTAATATTGACATAAGAATAGTAATACTTCAAGCATACTAACAAAGTAATCATGTCTTCTCAAAATAACATGGCCAAAGAAAGTTATCCCTACAAAATTATATAGTCTGGCTATGTCCCTCTTCATCAAAAAATATATTTAAATCATGTACAACCCCGATTTCAGCCAAGCAATTGTTTCATACCCAATTTTTTTCAAACCTTTCAACTTTCACGCAATACATGAGCGTGAGCCATGGATATAGCACTATAGGTGGAATAGAGTGGTGGTTGTGGAGAAGACAAAAAGAGGAAGATAGTCTCACATCAACTAGGCATATCAATGGGCTATGGAGATGCCCATCAATAGATATCAATGTGAGTGAGTAGGGATTGCCATGCAACGGATGCACTAGAGCTATAAGTGTATGAGAGCGCATCGAAAGAAACTAAGTGGGTGTGCATCCAACTTGCTTGCTCATGAAGACCTAGGGCATTTGAGGAAGCCCATCATTGGAATATACAAGCCAAGTTCTATAATGAAACTTCCCACTAGTATATGAAAGTGATAAAACAGGAGACTCTCTATCATGAAGATTATGGTGCTACTTTGAAGCACAAGTGTGGAAAAGGATAGTAGCATTGTCCCTTCTCTCTTTTCTCTCATTTTTTGGGAGGGGGCTTTTTTTAGCCCCCTCTTTTTGGGGGCCATCTCTTTTATTTGGCCTTTCCTTTTTTTAATTTCCTCACACGGGACAATGCTCTAATAATGAAGATCATCACACTTTTATTTACTTACAAATCAAAGATTACAACTCGAAGCTAGAACAAAATATGACTCTAAGTGAATGCCTCCGGCGGTGTACCGGGATGTGCAATGAATCAAGAGTGACATGTATGAATGAATTGTGAATGGTGGCTTTGCCACTAATACGATGTCAACTACATGATCATGCATGGCAATATGACAATATGAAGCGTGTCATATGAATGGAACGGTGGAAAGTTGCATGGCAATATATCTCGGAATGGCTATGGAAATGCCATGATAGGTAGGTATGTGCTACCTCTTGAGCTTGCGTTGTATTCCCTCGAAGAGGAAAGAGAGATGCTACATAGTAGCATAAGTATTTCCCTCAGTTTTTGAGAACCAAGGTATCAATCCAGTAGGAGACCACGCGCGAGTCCCTCGCACCTGCACAAACAAATAAGAACTTTGCAGCCAACGCGATAAGGGGTTGTCAATCCCTTTTGCGGTCACTTACGAAAGTGAGATCTGATAGAGATGATAGTTTATATTTTGGTATTTTTAATTTAATAGAACAGCAAATAAAAGCGATAAAAGTAAAGTAGATGCAGATTGATATGTTGAGAATAGACCCGGGGGCCATAGTTTTCTCTAGTGGCTTCTCTCATCAGAGCGATATTCTACGGCGGGTAAACAAATTACTGTCGAGCAATTGATAGAAAAGCAAATAATTATGAGACTATCTAGGCATGATCATTGTATATAGGCATCACGTCCGAGACAAGTAGACCGACTCCTGCCTGCATCTACTACTATTACTCCACACATCGACCGCTATCCAGCATGCATCTAGTGTATTGAGTTCATAAGAACAGAGTAGCGCCTTAAGCAAGATGACATGATGTAGAGGGATAAACTCAAGCAATATGATATAAGCCCCATCTTTTTATCCTCGATGGCAACAATACAATACGTGCCTTGCTGCCCCTACTGTCACTGGGAAAGGACACCGCAAGATTGAACCCAAAGCCAAGCACTTCTCCCATTGCAAGAACTATATATCTAGTAGGCCAATCCAAAGCAATAATTCGAAGAGACTTGCAAGGATATTATGAGCACACATAAAAAGTACAGATAAGAACCAAATATCTTTTATAGATACCCTTGATCATAAACTCACAATTCATCGGATCTCGACAAACACACCGCAAAAAGAGATTACATCGAATAGATCTCCTCAAAGACCGAGGAGAACTTTGTATTGAGATCCACAGAGAGAGAAGAAGGCATCTAGATACTAGCTATGGGCCCGAAGGTCTGTGGTATGCTACTCACAACTCATGGTGAGGGCGATGATGATGATGATGAAGGCCTCCGTGATGGATCCCCCTCCGGTGGAGCTCCGGAACAGGCTCCAAGATGGGATCTCCACGGGAACAGAAGGTATGGTGGTGGAATTAGGGTTTTCTCTCTGTTCACGGAGTTTCTGGGGTACGTAGACTTATATAGGAAGAAGGAGGGCACCGGGGGACGCTCGAGGGGGCCACGAGGCAGGGGGCGCGCCTTGGGAAGGGGGGCGGTCCCCCCACCCTCGTGGGCCAGCCCTCCGTCCCCTGACGTGGTTCGCAAGCTCCGCCTGCGTGATTTTCTCCAAAAAATATCTCTCGCGAAGGTTTCATTCCGTTTGGACTCCGTTTGATATTCTTTTTCTGCAAAACCCTGAAACAGGCAAAAAACAGCAATCTGGACTGGGCCTTTGGGTTAGTAGGTTAGTCCCAAAAATGATATAAAAGTGAATGATAAAGCCCATTAAACATCCAAGACTTCATAAATAATAGCATGGAACAATCAAATTATAGATACATTGGAGACGTATCAAGCATCCCCAAGCTTAATTCCTGCTCGTCCTCGAGTAGGTAAATGATAAAGAAAGAAATTTTGATGTGGAATGCTAACCAATAAAGCTTTTCAATGTAATTCTCTTAATTGTGGCATGAATGTTCAGATCTGAAAGATTCAAGATAAAAGTCTATATTGACATAAGAAATAACAATACTTCAAGCATACTAACAAAGCAATCATGTCTCTCAAAATACTATGGCTAAAGAAAATTATCCCTACAAAATCATATAGTGTTGGCTATGCTCCCTCGTTATCACACACAAATATTCATATCATGCACAACCCCGATTTCAGCCAAGCGTTTGTTTTCATACTCTATCTTTTCAAACCTTTCAACTTTCACGCAATACATGAGCGTGAGCCATGGATATAGCACTATGGGTGGAATAGAAGTGGTTGTGGAGAAGACAAAAAGGAGGGAGATAATCTCACATCGACTAGGCGTATCAACGGGCTATGGAGATGCCCATCAATAGATATCAATGTGAGTGAGTAGGGATTGCCATGCAACAGATGCACTAGAGCTAAATATGAATGAAAGCTCAACAAAAGAAACTTGTGGGTGTGCATCCAACTTGCTTGCTCACGAAGACCTAGGGCATTTGAGGAAGCCCATCATTGGAATATACAAGCCAAGTTCTATAATGAAAATTCCCACTAGTATATGAAAGTGACTAAACATGAGACTCTATACAATGAAGAACATGGTGCTACTTTGAAGCACAAGTGTGGAAAAAAGACAGTAGCAATTGTCCCTTTTTTCTTCCTTTTTTTCTTTTTTTTTGGGCCTTTCTTTTTTTCTTTGGCCTTTTTTTGTTTTTTGTTTTTTTTTGCGAAGGGGCTTTATAGATTTAGCCTTTCCTCCCATGGGACAATGCTCTAATAATGATGATCATCACACTTTTTATTACAACTCGAAATTACAACTCGATACTACAACAACAAAGTATGAATCTATATGAATGCCTCCAGCGGTGTACCGGTATGTGCAATGAAACAAGAGTGACATGTATAAAAATTTATGCATGGTGGCCTTGCCACAAATACGATGTCAACTACATGATCATGCAATGGAAATATGACAATATGATGCGTGTCATATGAACGGAATGGTGGAAAGTTGCATGGCAATATATCTCGGAATGGCTATGGAAATGCCATGATAGGTAGGTATGGTGGCTATTTTGAGGAATAATATGGTGGCTGTTTTGAGGAAGGATATATAGTGGGTTTATGGTACGGGCGAAAGTTGCGCGGTACAAGAGAGGCTAGCAATGGTGGAAGGGTGAGAGTGCGTATAATCCATGGACTCGACATTAGTCATAAAAACTCATATACTTATTGCAAAAATCTACGAGTCATCAAAACAAAGTAATCAACGCATGCTCCTAGGGGGAGGTTGGTAGGAGTTAACCATCGCGCGTCCCCGACCTCCACACAAAGGTTGGCACTCTACAAATACCTCATGCTCTAACTTCGTCACATAACGGTTCACCATACGTGCATGCTACGGGAATCACTAAACATAACACAAGTATTTCTCAATTTCATAATAACTCCACTAGCATGACTCTAATATCACTATCCTCATGTCTCAAAACAATGATCAAGCATCCAACATCTCATTCTATTGAATGCACTTGGTGTGAAAAAAAATTACTACATTGACATTGGATGTCTGTCATGTGAAGACTAGTTTCTTTAGCCTAAACACATTACCATGCTGTTTTAATAGACTCTCAAAAGGATATAAGTGAAGCATGAGAGTTCAACAATTTCTACAAAATATTACCACCATCGTGCTCTAAAAGATATAAGTGAAGCACTAGAGCAAAAACTATTCAACTCAAAAGATATAAGTGAAGCATATAGAGTGTTCTAATAATTTCTAAGCCATATTTAACTCTCTAAAATAGGTGTGTCCAGCAAAGATTATTGTGGCAAACTAACAAGCAAAGACTCAAATTATACAAGACGCTCCAAGCAAAACACATAACATGATGCGAATAAAAATATAGCTCCAAGTACAGTACCGATGGATGAATACGAAAGAAGGGATGCCTTCTCGGGGCATTCCCAAGCTTAGGCTTTTGATTATCTTGAATTTACTTGGGGTGCCATGGGCATCCACAAGCTTAGGCCTTTGCTACTCCTTGTTCCATAGTCCATCAAAGCAATACTCAAAACTTGAAAACTTCACAACACAAAACTTAGACAAAAATTCTCGTGAGCTCCGTTAGTATAAGAAAGCAAACCACTACTCAAAGGTGCAGCAATGAATTCATTATTTGTTTATATTGGTGTTAAACCTACTGTATTCCAACTTTTCTATGGTTCATATCATCCAATACTACTCATAGATGCATCGGGATAAGCAAACAACACACGAAAAACAGAATCTGTCAAAAACAGAACAGTCTGTAGTAATCTGCAGGTTTCGCCTACTTATGGAACTCCGAAAAATTCAAACTAAATTGATAAATTTGGGGAATTTGTCTACCAATCATCTGCAAAAATAATCAACTAAAAATCACGCTCCAGTAAAATCTGAAGACTACTTTAGCGAGCGCTAAAGATTCTGTTTTTCACAGCAAGATCATATAAACTTCACACAAGTCTTCCCAAAGGTACTACTTGGCACAAACACTAAACAAAACATTAAACCACATCTAATCAGAGTATAGATGCTATATTTATTCCCTAACAGCAACAAAAACAAAAAATATAAAGTTGGGTTGCCTCCCAACAAGCACTATCGCTTTACGCCCCTAGCTAGGCATTGATAATTCAATGATGCTCACATGAAAGATAAGAATTGAAGCACACAAAGAGGATCATAAATCAAGTGAAAATCACATCTGAGTCTAACATACTTCCTATTCGCAGGCGTATTATGGGAAAACAAATTACCAAGGCAAGCAATAACTAGCATATGCAAGGAAGCAGAAAGGAACAATAGCAATCTCAACATAACGAGAGGTAATTTAGTAACATGAAAATTTCTACAACCATATTTTCCTCTCTCATAATAATTGCATGTAGGATCATGATCAAATTCAACAAAATAGCTATCACATAATATATTCTCAACACGATCCACATGCATGCAAAGTTGGCACTCTTCCAAAATAGTGGGATTAACATTAACTAAAGTCATGACCTCTCCAAACCCACTTTTAATATTATTGCAAACATTATTATCAAACTCATATTCATCACCGGGCTTAAATAAATTTCCAAGATCATAAGAAGAATCACCCCAATCATGATCATTGCAACAAGTAGTGGGCATAGCAATACTAGCATCCCCAAGCTTAGGGTTTTGCATATCATTAACACAATTGACATTTATAATAGCATCATTGCAATCATGCTTTTTATTTAAGGAGCTAGCATGAATCACTTTTTCTTTCAACAATTCCTCACAATTTTCAGATTCATAAATTTCAAGCAAAACCTCATAAAGATAATCTAGTGTACGCACCTCACAAGCAATAGGTTCAACATAATTGAATCTCTTAAAGAGATTAGCAAGTGGATGAGGATCCATACTTTTAGCAAGCGAAGATGCAAGCTAATTGAGGGCACATAGCAACACAAGCAAACAAGAGGCACGCGAACGGTAAACACACGGTGGAAGAAGGGAAAATAAAACGGTAAGGGTGAAGTGGGGGAGAGGAAAACGAGAGGCAAATAAATGTAATGAGAAGAATAAGGGTTTGTGATAGGTACTTGGTATATGACTTTTGCGTAAGCCTCCTCGGCAACGGCGCCAGAAATTCTTCTTGCTACCTCTTGAGCTTGCGTTGTATTCCCTCGAAGAGGAAAGGGATATGCAGCACAGTAGCGTAAGTATTTCCCTCAGTTTTTTAGAACCAAGGTATCAATCCAGTAGGAGACCACGCGCGAGTCCCTCACACCTGCACAAACAAATAAGAACATCGCAGCCAACGCGATAAGGGGTTGTCAATCCCTTTACGGTCACTTACGAAAGTGAGATATGATAGAGATGATAGTTTATATTTTTGGTATTTTTAGTTTAATAGAACAGCAAATAAAAGCGATAAAAGTAAAGTAGATGAAGATTGATATGTTGAGAATAGACCCGGGGGGCATAGTTTTCTCTAGTGGCTTCTCTCATGATAGCGATATTCTACGGCGGGTAAACAAATTACTGTCGAGCAATTGATAGAAAAGCGAATAATTATGAGACTATCTAGGCATGATCATTGTATATAGGCATCATGTCCGAGACAAGTAGACCGACTCCTGCCTGCATCTACTACTATTACTCCACACATCAACAGCTATCCAGCATGCATCTAGTGTATTGAGTTCATAAGAATAGAGTAGCGCCTTAAGCCAGAAGACCTGATGTAGAGGGATAAGCTCAAGCAATATGATATAAACCCCATCTTTTTATCCTCGATGGCAACAATACAATACGTGCCTTGCCGCCCCTACTATCACTGGGAAAGGACACCGCCAGGTTGAACCCAAAGCCAAGCACTTCTCCCATTGCAAGAACTATATATCTAGTAGGCCAAACCAAACCAATAATTCGAAGAGACTTGCAATGATATTATGAGCACACATAAAAAGTTCAGAGAAGAACCAAATATCTTTCATAGATAACCTTGATCATAAACTCACAATTCATCGGATCTCGACAAACACACCGCAAAAAGAGATTACATTGAATAGATCTCCTCGAAGACCAAGGAGAACTTTGTATTGAGATCCAGAGAGAGAGAAGAGGCCATCTAGATACTAGCTATGGACCCGAAGGTCTGTGGTAAGCTACTCACAACTCATGGTGAGGGCGATGATGATGATGAAGAAGGCCTCTGTGATGGATCCCCCTCCGGTGGAGCTCCGGAACAGGCTCCAAGATGGGATCTCCACGGGAACAGAAGGTATGGTGGTGGAATTAGGGTTTTCTCTCTGTTCACGGAGTTTCTGGGGTATGTAGACTTATATATGAAGAAGGAGGGCACCGGGGGACGCTCGAGGGGGCCACGAGGCAGGGGGTGTGTCCTGGGAAGGGGGGCGCGCCCCCCACCCTCGTGGGCCAACCATCCATCCCCTGACGTGGTTCTCAAGCTCCGCGTGCGTGATTTTCTCCAAAAATATCTCTTGCAAAGGTTTCATTCCGTTTGGACTCCGTTTGATATTCTTTTTCCGCAAAACCCTAAAACAGGGAAAAAAAACAGCAATCTGGACTGGGCCTTTGGGTTAGTAGGTTAGTCCCAAAAATGATATAAAAGTGAATGATAACGCCCATTAATTAGCCAAGACTTCATAAATAATAGCATGGAACAATCAAAAATTATAGATACGTTGGAGACGTGTCAATATGGTGGCTGTTTTGAGGAAGGTATATGGTGGGTGTATGGTACCGGCGAAAGTTGTGCGGTACAAGAGAGGCTAGCGATGGTGGAAGGGTGAGAGTGCGTATAATCCATGGACTCAACATTAGTCATAAAGAACTCATATACTTATTGCAAAAAACTAAGAGTCATCAAAAGAAAGTATTCAACGCATGCTCCTAGGGGAAGGGTTTGTAGGAGTTAACCATCACGTGATCCCGACCTCCACACAAAGGATGACAATCAATAAATAACTCATGCTCTAACTTCATCACATAGCAGTTCACCATACGTGCATGCTATGGGAATCACAAACTTTAACACAAGTATTTCTTGAATTCATAATTACCCCGCTAGTGTAACTCTAATATCACCATCCTCATATCTCAAAACAATCATCAAGTATCAAACTTCTCATAATATTCAATGCACTTTATATGAAAGTTTTTACTATACCCATCTTGGATGCCTATCATAATAGGACTAGAATTATAACCAAAGCACATTACCATGTAGTTCTAAGAGACTCT
Organism: Secale cereale; assembly: GCA_902687465.1. Classification (NCBI taxonomy): domain Eukaryota; kingdom Viridiplantae; phylum Streptophyta; class Magnoliopsida; order Poales; family Poaceae; genus Secale; species Secale cereale. The sequence continues at coordinate 567,929,884 of LR738709.1, forward strand.
CAAAAAGATATAAGTGAAGCATGAGATTTCATATATTTCTTCAAAATAAAACCACCGTCGTGCTCTAAAAAGATATAAGTGAAGCACTAGAGCAAATGACAAACTACTCCAAAAGATATAAGTGAAGATCAATGAGTAGTTGAATAATTATGTAACTATGTGAAGACTCTCTAACATTTGAGAATTTCAGATCTTGGGATATTATTCAAACAGCAAGCAAAACAAAACAAAATAAGGTGACGCTCCAAGCAAAACACATATCATGTGGTGAATAAAAATATAGCATCGAGTAAAGTTACCGATAGACGAAGATGAAAGAGGGGATGCCTTCCCGGGGCATCCCCAAGCTTAGGCTTTTGGTTTTCCTTGAATTTTACCTTGGGGTGTCTTGGGCATCCCCAATCTTAGGTTCTTTCCACTCCTTATTCCGTAGTCCATCGAATGTTTACTCAAAACTTGAAAACTTCACAACACAAAACTCAACAGAAAACTCGTAAGCTCCGTTATTATAAGAAAATAAAACCACCACTTAGGTAATGTTGTGAACTCAATCTAAATTCATATTGGTGTAATATATACCGTATTCCAAATTCTCTATGGTTCATACCCTCCGATACTACTCATAGATTCGTCAAAATAAGCAAACAACACATATAAAATAGAATCTGTCAAAAACATAATAGTCTATAGTAATCTGTAACTTTCGAATACTTCTGTAACTCTAAAAATTCTGAAATAAATTGGTGGACATGAGGAATTTGTCTTTTAAACATCTACAAAAAGAATCAACTAAAAAGCACTCTAGAGTAAAAAATGGTAGCTAATCTCGTGAGAGCTAAAGTTTCTGTTTTTTACAGCATGATAGCATAAACTTCACACAAGTCTTCCCAAAGGTTCTACTTGGTACAAACACTAATTAAAACACAAAACCACATGTAAACAGAAGCTAGATGCATTATTCATTACTAAACAGAAGCAAAAAACAAAGAATCAAAAATAAAGTTGGGTTGCCTCCCAACAAGCGCTATCGTTTAACGCCCCTAGCTAGGCATGATGATTTCAATGATGCTCGCATAACAGATAAGAATTGAAACATAAAGGGACCATCATGAAGAATATGACTAGCACATTTAAGTCTAACCCACTTCCTATGCATAGGGATTTTGTGAGCAAACAACTTATGGGAACGATAATCAACTAGCATAGGAAGGCAAAACAGGCATAACTTCAAAACTTTAAGCACATAGAGAGGAAACTTGATATTATTGCAATATGAAGAAGCATATGATCCTCTCTCATAATAATTTTCAGTAGCATCATGAATGAATTCAACAATATAACCAGCACATAAAGCATTCTTTTCATGATCTACTTGCATAGAAATTTTACGACTCTCCACATAAGCAAATTTTTTCTCATCAATAGTAGTGGGAGCAAACGCAACAAAATAACTATCATGTGAAGCATAATCCAATTGAAAATTAAAATCATGATGACAAGTTTCATGGTTATCTTTATTCTTTATAGCATACGTGTTATCAGAGTAATCATCATAAATAGGAGGCGTGCTTTCATCATAATAAATTTGTTCATCAAAACTTGGGGGACTAAACATATCATCTTCATCAAACATAGCATCCCCAAGCTTGTGGCTTTGCATATCATTAGCATCATGGGTATTCAAAGAATTCATACTAACAACATTGCAATCATGCTAATCATGCACATATTTTATGCCAAGCATTCTATGAAATTCTTCTTCTAGTACTTGAGCACAATTTTCCTTCCCATCATTTTCATGAAAGATATTAAAAAGATGAAGCATATGAGGTAACCTTAATTCCAGTTTTTTTGTAGTTTTATTTTATAAGCTAAACTAGTGATAAAACAAGAAACTAAAAGATTCGATTGCAAGATCTAAAGATATACCTTCAAGCACTCACCTCCCTGGCAACGGCGCCAGAGAAGAGCTTGATGTCTAATATGCAACCTTTTTCTTGTAGACGTTGTTGGGCCTCCAAGTGCAGAGGTTTGTAGGACAATGGCAAATTTCCCTCAAGTGGATGACCTAAAGTTTATCAATCCGTGGGAGGCGTAGGATGAAGATGGTCTCTCTCAAACAACCCTGCAACCAAATAACAAAGAGTCTCTTGTGTCCCCAACACACCCAATACAATGGTAAATTGTATAGGTGCACTAGTTCGGCGAAGAGATGGTGGTACAAGTGCAATATGTGAAGGAAATATGCCCTAGAGGCAATAATAAAGTTGTTATTTATATTTCCTTATATCATGATAAATGTTTTGTGACGCCCGAAGACCGACGTCCCAGAAGATCCCAGAAGATTCTAGAAGATTCCAGATGTTCCGGGTTTCCCGTGTGTTTCAGTTCTGCTTGTGTTATTTATTTTTGCATTGCATCATGTCATCATGCCATCATGTCATATTTATTTTTGCATCTCAACCTAAATAAACCGTGTGGACCTTCGGTCCATTTAAATCGAGGGAAGGTGACTTCTCTTTATAACATATAAAAGTCTCTCATTATTTTAGGGAGCTATATTAAAATATTCCATTCTTTGGAATTACTCAAACACACTTGCATAATTTTCCCCATGTCTCTTAATTCTAGTTTCTCCGTAAAAACCTTGCCAATAATTCTTTTCCGTTGTTTCGAGGTTCCTCCGAAAATTCGAACATTTTTTCGACACTTCTATATTCAAGTCTTAGTTCAAACCTATTTGAATTAAATTCAAATATGTTTGAATTATTTTTCTGAACTGGCCTTTTATATTTTTTTCTCCGGTCGTGCTCATTTTTACGAGCCCGAGAAAATTAACCTTGTCCAAATTCTTGCCTTAACCCCCCCTCCTCTTTTCCTTACCTTCTCTTTCGTTTTTCTGCTAAGGGAAATAAAAAGGAGAAGCCCAGCCTCCTTTTCCCAGCCTCCCAACCTCCAGCCGGCCTCAAGGCCCATCTCCTATCTCCTCCAGGCCGCAGCCACCCTTCTTGGCCCAGCCGCTCGGGCCTCAATCTCCGCGGCCCATCTTCCCAGCCCGCACCCCACCTAACCCTAGCCGCACCCAGTCCCGATCGCTCCCTTCTCCCCCTGCCCGCCGCCACTCCTCGTTCCCGATCGCTACCTTTCCCCCTCGCAGAACCCTCTCGATCCCGCATCCCCATCGAGCCCTCGATCTCCTCCTCGTAGTGCCCGACCGCAGCTCCTCCCTCCGTTTCCTTCGTCCGCCGCCAGAGGCCCGAGCCCTTCCGCTCCAAGCCCGCGGCCAGAGCGCCCGCACGCCGCGAGCCGCGCCCGTCCCCGACGCCGTGGTCGCCCAGGACCCTCCTCCTCTTCGCCCCTCCGTGCGCCGCCCCGTCCCTGTCCAGAGCCGCAGCGGCCGCGTCTCCCTCCGGCCGTGGCCGACTCCAGCAGCAAGGCAGCGCGTCGGCCGCCTCTTCTCTCACCTCCGACCTCGCCAAGGCAGCGCCGCTGCATCTCCCTCCGTCCTCCTTCCTCAAGCCGGGGCAGCAGCAGGCCACGCCCCTCACTTCGGGCCTCCATCTCCAACGACCAGCAGCACCGCGGTGCTCCTCTTCTCCACCGCGACGAGGCCCTGCCTCCACTTCGTCCTACTGCCACTCGCGAGCGCCAAGACCGTGTTGTAGTTTTTGTTTTGTTTTGTGTTGCTTGTGTTGACCTTGACAGAGAACGTGTACGCCTACACGCCAAAGACCGCAACGACCCGAACATCTACGGAAATGAGTACCACTACGCTCGACGACCCCCGTGTACGACTACCGACGCCCGGAAACACCAAGTACCCCTACCATCGCCGAGACCGCAAGTACATCTACGAACGGGAACGCCTACTCGACGACACAAGACGATGCGGCGAGTACCTCTCCGATGAACGAGAACACCTACTTCCCTCTACGGCATGTACCACTACCGTCGCCCGGAAACGAGGAATTCGCCAAGTACCACGACACGATGACGTGAACGCCTACTTCCCCTACGTTCCTCGACGATCTCGAACCGTCCCGAAACAATTGTTTCGAAGGTATAACCCCGAGACGTGACCCGTGGATGCTTGTTGAGTTGTATGAAATGCTTTCCTTGTGTGCTCCGTGCCCGTTTCGTCCGTTTGTCATGTTCCTCGGTTGCCTCGTCGCCGACTCGTGGGAACCCGGTGACGGGATCAACCCACTTTCATCTCGTTCAACTTGCTCACGCCATCTTCCTTTTGCTCCGGACTCTCAACGAGTTACCGAAACCGATATGATGCCGTTGCATCATTTTCGGATCGTTGCCGTGGCACCCTTTCTTTCCACCACGATGACAAATGCTTCATATCTCTCTTGTCAACCTTTTAATAAAACTTGCATAAACTTGATCATGTCATCCGCATCATATTAACAACATTAATATGTGTGAATTGTTGTTTGCTTATAATTATTAAACATGCTCATGGGGATTTTCCGGATATGTTGTTGTTATTCTCCGGCCTCATTTAAATTGCCTAGATAGTGTAGTTTTATTATGCTTCACCTCTTGCCATGTTAAAAACATTTAATCTTGTCTTATTAATAACGAGAGTCAATTAAATAATTAAATGTGGTGTTTCGTCAATATGCAACTCGTTGCATATTGATCTCCACTTAACTTGTAGTATTTGTTTGTGCACTTTGCCATGCCATGCATATTTAAACCGGACATGCATCATACTTGTTTGCGCATCGTATGCCATGTTTATGCTTGTGTGTTTACCGTGTTGTTTCTTTCTTTCCGGTTGCTTCTCTTGTTAGCTTCGGTTTCGTTCCGGAGTTGTGAGGATTCTCTCGTCTGTGTTGCTCCGTCTACTTCGTGGATCCGTTCTTCTCCCTTGTGGAATCCCAGGCAAGATGACCGAACCCGGATACCATTACTATCTTTGCCTATTGCTAGTAGTTCCGCTCTATAGTTTTGCCTCGATGCCCATGTCTTTCTTGTCAGCCTCCTACTTGTAACCATGACCATGTTTAACCACCCTACCTATGCAAACCGTTGCTTGGCTAAGTACGCTTCGCTCAGCCCTTCTTATAGCATTGTTAGTTGCAGGTGAAGATCGAAGATGTTTGCTTCATGTTGAAGTTTGGTTGGGTTATATCACACTATATAAATGCTTAAATGAAATCATCTATATACTGGCAAGGGTGGAAGGCTAAGCCTTTTGCTTGGTGTTTTGTTCCACTCATGCCGTTAGGAACCGTATAAACCGGTGTTATGTTCCTTGATTATGCGTTCCTAACACGGTTGGGGTGTATGGGACCCCCTTGATAAACCGCTAAGTGCTAAGTCTTTTCCAGCAAGTCCCAACATTTGGTACTATTTGCCTCATAATAACAACTTAATTAATTAATTAAATTTGCATAGGGGGTCGCGTCCCCGAGGATTCTTATTTCTACATAGCAGGGCGGGCCAATGCTGATGGTGTTGGTCCCAAACGGGGGTCCTGCGGGAACCACCACGGGGAAACTCGAGGATTGGGTCCTGTAGCATCACCCATCCGGTCGTGTCCTGAGACTTAGATACGCGCGGCTACTATCAGGGTGTCGACACGCCGGGAGGATTTGCTGGATTAGCCTTACCTTAGTTCGGTTTAACTTGAGCACGGGATTCCGAGAATACTCGGGTCTTCCCACCTATGGAGTTGCGACTCCGCGGATCGTGGGCTTGTAATGGGTCAAGTTGGAACACCCCTGCAGGGTTTGAACTTTCGAAAGCCGTGCCCGCGGTTATGTGGCAGATGGGAGCTTGTTAATATCCGGTTGTAGATAACTTGACACAATGTTACTAATACACTACCAGCGTGTGTTCCGTGACCGTCAATTTCCGAATAGGGATTTGGGAGTTGAACACGGAGGGGTTATGTTTGTTGAGCTTTAGCTAGGATCACTTCGTGATCACCTCTCGACCGAGGCACTTCTCTTCTCGCTCTCTTTACGTAAGTTAGTGCTAGTTGCTGCTGCAGACTCTTGTTGTTCCTTCACCTCTTGTTCTTTCTTCAGCCTTGTCCTCACCCAAGGCTTGAATAGTCTTGTTACCCGGGAACGGGATTGCTGAGTCCTCTGTGGCTCACAGTTACTTCACCACACCAGATGCAGGTTCAGCCGTGTATGATGCAGGAGCTGGTTCAAGTTCTTCACTGGGAGCTCGTTGAAGAGTTTGGCCATATGCTTGTGACGTTTTGACGATCAGTAGTGGTTCTTCTACTAGGATTCGATCCTGACCTGTGGCTTTATGTTGTTTTGGTATCTTGTCTTTTGGATCTTACCCTTAGATGGGCTGTGATGTTTTGGATGATGATTGCTTATGTAATGTATTGTGTGAAGTGGCGAGTGTAAGCCAACTATCTCCTTTTGCAATTTAATCCCTCTTTTACATGAGTCGTGCAAAGATACCAAACTTGAGATCATTCTAGGATGGGCTTATATCTTTAAGTCGTGCCTCGACACGTAGGAGATATAGTCCCATCCTGGGCATTACAAGTTGGTATTCATAGCCTTCTCCGACCTAGAAGCCCCCACTGATTGATCGAATCGTTGACGGTTGAGTCTAGGCACACACTGAAAATATTTTGAGTCCTATATTTATATTGGAGAGTAGGATTTCTTTTGCTTCTCATCTCTTTTCACTCTGGTGAGGACTCCTGACGATTACTCTTGCCTCTTCTACTTTCAAAATTTTGCACCAACTTTTTTTTAGGAATCCCGCGAGTATTCTGGGATTGTTTCGATGTTCTTGTGACGAGGATATTGTTCTCGATGCCTCATGTTCCCGGGGAGTTGAGCTTCGGGGTATTGTCGTCACAAGCATATCGCGGCAGTACTAAATACTTAAGACGGCCGACATCGAAAAATCTCCTATGCGGTTAGTGGCAAGATAACCCCGACATCACCCAGTACTGGGGAGGTAGCTCGAGAGTATTGCCATAGCTTGTATAGTGGATGCGTTTCGAAGGTCCGAGGTAAACAGTTTCCGAGAAAGACTGGTTATGTGTTGAAGGATGGATACACCTGGATGTAGGTTTAGAGTTGATTGCGCGGTGCTTCCCGTGTATCCCCAACACCTGATTGCATAACTGGAAACTTTCGGAAATCTATAGGTGGGTTCATCAAGTAGTTCTAGGCATTCTTCCAACGGATGCACGATATGAAGTTCGGGGTTCTACATTGAGTGAAGTGGTTTTATGGACTTGTTCTGATCGGGAGTTGCATCTTAAAGGGTCCTTGGCTATGCTGATCCGGGGATGACAAAACCCTTTTGTAACACGTTCCATGAGCTTTCAGCACGAAGATGTCGAACGAAGCTTCTATCTTGTATTTGTTCTATCTGTTCCTTGTTCCTTTTTATTTTCATTTTGTTCTGCAAGTGGCTTCTCGACAAGTTGATGTACCGGCGTAATTCATTCGTTCAAGTTTCTGTTAGAATGATATTGTGAAGATTAGGCTGCTACACATCTATCCTTTGTTTTGTTTTGATTCTGGTATTCGAGTTGCTTCGATGTCAAGTGTTGATTCCTTACCTTTCCTAATCGGTGTTCTCATATTTCTATGGGAGTGCTAGTTCTTCTTGATCATCAAGATTTTCATGTTAATTCTTTTCAACCGGTGTGCCTTCTCTTCAAGTTACTCCATACAGACGCCGTTGAGAAATCCGACGATTTGTCTGTTTCATTCATCCCAAGTTGTCTTTGTTTTCCCCCACCCTCCCTCCATTCTTTTCTTGGAGCCAGAATTCTTAATGAAGTATCCATTTTATTCATGTGATGTTTCTTCATTCTTTTCCTTCAATGTTCTTATCCGGTGATTTATCGTGAAGATGCTAAGAGCTTCCAAGTTCATCATTCTTTTGTTCTCAAATTCTACCGGTGGATGTAATTCAAGATTTCGACGTTGATCTTATCCTTTTCCTCTTTTCACAATGCTTTCTTATTCCGGTGCACCAATTAATCATTCTCCTCTTGCTATTCATATCCGGAGTGCTGAAGATTCATAACTCCATTCTTATTCCGTTCAAATTATTTTGAGCTTTGTCATCTTATTCAAGCCATTTAATTCAACCGGTGCAATATCTCTTTAGCAATCTTTTACAACGGTGATTTCTTTAGTGGGCCCTAACCCACAGGTCTTTTTCCAGGATCTTACCTGACTCTTCTTTTTTCCGGAGTATTCTGAAATTCTTTTCAAGTGTGACGTAAGAATGATTTCCATCAGTCACATGCCTTCCCCAAGATCGCTTTCAAATTCTTTTCATCGTTGGTTCAACCTTTTTAATTCTTCATTCCGGAGTGCTCAACAATTCTTATGGCATTTCTCGTCTTCACTCTCAACATTTCGAGACCGGAGAAGTGTTTCTCTTAAATCTTGGCCCGTCTTCTTGAAGATTCGTGATTCTAGCTTCATACCATCCTCATTATTGTTCTGATTGTGAGGAATTCTTTTTATACTCGTCCGGAGCATTTCATGAATTCTTTTCCTTGTGATCCTTCGAAGGCCATCATTTCAGAATATTTCTTCGTTCTCAGTTTTCAACCTCGTCCTCCAAATATTCTTCATTGATGTCTCTTCGTTCGTCTCCATATTTTTACGATGGTTCTTTCAAGTTTACCCTTCCGTTCTTATCGTTTTAATTCATATGTTCTTTTCACAATCCTACCGGTGCTTCGTTGAATATTTATCCAAGCTTGTGCGAGATCTCTCTTTAATTCTTTGCAACGAGAATAAGTAGTATGCCAAATCCGTTGCTTGTCATGAATTTAACTTGATGAAGGATAAATCATACAGTAAATCTTATTCTTAGTTCCCCGAAGTGATTAATCTCTTTCCCGGAGCTTGTTCATCATATCATATCTCGGTCCTAAGTTCTTTATCTTATTTCCGGAGCTCCAAGTTATTTTAATTATATCATTTCAAACCTCCATCTAATTCATCGCAGGCCTTGATTCATATTCTTTTCATCTTTCACTTCTCTTGCTTTCATTACCGGAGTTCTTCATGGTGGTTCATCATGTTTTAATTCATCCTCGAAGTCTTCTTCAAGATTCTTGTTGGAGCTCAAGCATTCTGCATCATGCTTTCCAATTGCAATTCTGCTCCCTTATCTTTTGAGGTGGTGTTATGTCATTCTTGACAATTCCTTCATGTTTCATGATTCACGAGTTAGCAAGAACGAGATAATTAAACCCATCATTTTCTTCTTGAGGAGATCTTTCCAACCCTTCAATTTATTCGTTGGAGTAATCTTGGGTTGTATTTCACCTAAAAGCTTTCCTTGAGAATTGTTGCTAATTATGGTGCTTATAAATGACCCAAGTTCTTCATTTATCCTCCTGGTGAGATAAGTTTTTCGTATCCTTGTTGATCTCAATCCAATCAATTGTTTCCCGTTAGTGGCTGGTTGTCACCTCTTAATTTTGAGATGTTTTCCATAAGCCCACATCAAGCTTATTCTTTCGCTGTCGAATTTCCAACAATTCTGTTCAACCATTCTTCGTAAGGATGCTCTTTCAAATTCATTTGTGGGAGAAGTTGTCATTTTCTTCTCCGTTCTTCTTCCCAACGATCTATATGCTATTCTTTCGTTCCGGAGGCTTTGTGATGTTGCTCTCTTTAACCATCATCTCGTTTTATCGAGATCATGTTCTTTCCCTTGCTTATCATTTAACCGGAGTGTTGTCTGAATCTTTCTTTCCCTTGTGCCATTCTTTTAATTGTTTCGGAGACAATATGTTGTTGTTTTCATCAAGTATCATTCCATCTCCTCAAGTTCTTGTTCAATTCCTTCCATTTTCTGACGGAGTGCTGCCCAAATTTTGTCATTCTTATTCCTTGGCTATACCATTGCGGTTTCATATTCCTTTCGTTCTTAAGCTCTTGTTTCATGTCTTTCAAACTTCAAGGTTCTCATAATATTCCATGTTCCTCCTTTTACCGAAGTGCTCTTAACTTCGTTCATCTCTGTTCTATTCTTCTTTCAATTTGTTCAATCTCTCAAGGTTCTTTGGTTTCACTCGTCTGTCAAAGAAGCAACTTTGTTTTACCTCTTCCTCTTCCGTTTTTACCCGGTGATATCTCTAGGATCTCGGGTCGAGATCCTCTGTTAGTGTGGGAGAGTTGTGACGCCCGAAGACCGACGTCCCAGAAGATCCCAGAAGATTCTAGAAGATTCCAGATGTTCCGGATTTCCCGTGTGTTTCAGTTCTGCTTGTGTTATTTATTTTTGCATTGCATCATGTCATCATGCCATCATGTCATATTTATTTTTGCATCTCAACCTAAATAAACCGTGTGGACCTTCGGTCCATTTAAATCGAGGGAAGGTGACTTCTCTTTATAACATATAAAAGTCTCCCATTATATTAGGGAGCTATATTAAAATATTCCATTCTTTGGAATTACTCAAACACACTTGCATAATTTTCCCCAAGTCTCTTAATTCTAGTTTCTCCGTAAAAACCTTGCCAATAATTCTTTTCCGTTGTTTCGAGGTTCCTCCGAAAATTCGAACATTTTTTGGACACTTCTATATTCAAGTCTTAGTTCAAACCTATTTGAATTAAATTCAAATATGTTTGAATTATTTTTCCGAACTGGCCTTTTATATTTTTTCTCCGGTCGTGCTCATTTTTACGAGCCCGAGAAAATTAACCTTGTCCAAATTCTTGCCTTAACCCCCCCTCCTCTTTTCCTTACCTTCTCTTTCGTTTTTCTGCTAAGGGAAATAAAAAGGAGAAGCCCAGCCTCCTTTTCCCAGCCTCCCAACCTCCAGCCGGCCTCAAGGCCCATCTCCTATCTCCTCCAGGCCGCAGCCACCCTTCTTGGCCCAGCCGCTCGGGCCTCAATCTCCGCGGCCCATCTTCCCAGCCCGCACCCCACCTAACCCTAGCCGCACCCAGTCCCGATCGCTCCCTTCTCCCCCTGCCCGCCGCCACTCCTCGTTCCCGATCGCTACCTTTCCCCCTCACAGAACCCTCTCGATCACGCATCCCCATCGAGCCCTCGATCTCCTCCTCGTAGTGCCCGACCGCAGCTCCTCCCTCTGTTTCCTTCGTCCGCCGCCAGAGGCCCGAGCCCTTCCGCTCCAAGCCCGCGGCCAGAGCGCCCGCACGCTGCGAGCCGCGCCCGTCCCCGACGCCGTGGTCGCCCAGGACCCTCCTCCTCTTCGCCCCTCCGTGCGCCGCCCCGTCCCTGTCCAGAGCCGCAGCGGCCGCGTCTCCCTCCGGCCGTGGCCGACTCCAGCAGCAAGGCAGTGCGCCGGCCGCCTCTTCTCTCACCTCCGACCTCACCAAGGCAGCGCCGCTGCATCTCCCTCCGGCCTCCTTCCTCAAGCCGGGGCAGCAGCAGGCCACGCCCCTCCCTTCGGGCCTCCATCTCCAACGACCAGCAGCACCGCGGTGCTCCTCTTCTCCACCGCGACAAGGCCCTGCCTCCACTTCGTCCTGCTGCCACTCGCGAGCGCCAAGACCGTGCTATAGTTTTTGTTTTGTTTTGTGTTGCTTGTGTTGACCTTGACAGAGAACGTGTACGCCTACACGCCAAAGACCGCAACGACCCGAACATCTACGGAAATGAGTACCACTACGCTCGACGACCCCCGTGTACGACTACCGACGCCCGGAAACACCAAGTACCCCTACCATCGCCGAGACCGCAAGTACATCTACGAACGGGAACGCCTACTCGACGACACAAGACGATGCGGCGAGTACCTCTCCGATGAACGAGAACACCTACTTCCCTCTACGGCATGTACCACTACCGTCGCTCGGAAACGAGGAATTCGCCAAGTACCACGACACGATGACGTGAACGCCTACTTCCCCTACGTTCCTCGATGATCTCGAACCGTCCCGAAACAATTGTTTCGAAGGTATAACCCCGAGACGTGACCCGTGGATGCTTGTTGAGTTGTATGAAATGCTTTCCTTGTGTGCTCCGTGCCCGTTTCGTCCGTTTGTCATGTTCCTCGGTTGCCTCGTCGCCGACTCGTGGGAACCCGGTGACGGGATCAACCCACTTTCATCTCGTTCAACTTGCTCACGCCATCTTCCTTTTGCTCCGGACTCTCAACGAGTTACCGGAACCGATATGATGTCGTTGCATCATTTTCGGATCGTTGCCGTGGCACCCTTTCTTTCCACCACGATGACAAATGCTTCATATCTCTCTTGTCAACCTTTTAATAAAACTTGCATAAACTTGATCATGTCATCCGCATCATATTAACAACATTAATATGTGTGAATTGTTGTTTGCTTATAATTATTAAACATGCTCATGGGTATTTTCCGGATATGTTGTTGTTATTCTCCGGCCTCATTTAAATTGCCTAGATAGTGTAGTTTTATTATGCTTCACCTCTTGCCATGTTAAAAACATTTAATCTTGTCTTATTAATAACGAGAGTCAATTAAATAATTAAATGTGGTGTTTCGTCAATATGCAACTCGTTGCATATTGATCTCCACTTAACTTGTAGTATTTGTTTGTGCACTTTGCCATGCCATGCATATTTAAACCGGACATGCATCATACTTGTTTGCGCATCGTATGCCATGTTTATGCTTGTGTGTTTACCGTGTTGTTTCTTTCTTTCCGGTTGCTTCTCTTGTTAGCTTCGGTTTCGCTCCGGAGTTGTGAGGATTCTCTCGTCTGTGTTGCTCCGTCTACTTCGTGGATCCGTTCTTCTCCCTTGTGGAATCCCAGGCAAGATGACCGAACCCGGATACCATTACTACCTTTGCCTATTGCTAGTAGTTCCACTCTATAGTTTTGCCTCGATGCCCATGTCTTTCTTGTCAGCCTCCTACTTGTAACCATGACCATGTTTAACCACCCTACCTACGCAAACCGTTGCTTGGCTAAGTACGCTTCGCTCAGCCCTTCTTATAGCATTGTTAGTTGCAGGTGAAGATCGAAGATGTTTGCTTGATGTTGAAGTTTGGTTGGGTTATATCACACTATATAAATGCTTAAATGAAATCATCTATATACTGGCAAGGGTGGAAGGCTAAGCCTTTTGCTTGGTGTTTTGTTCCACTCATGCCGTTAGGAACCGTATAAACCGGTGTTATGTTCCTTGATTATGCGTTCCTAACACGGTTGGGGTGTATGGGACCCCCTTGATAAACCGCTAAGTGCTAAGTCTTTTCCAGCAAGTCCCAACATTTGGTACTATTTGCCTCATAATAACAACTTAATTAATTAATTAAATTTGCATAGGGGGTCGCGTCCCCGAGGATTCTTATTTCTACATAGCAGGGGGGCCAGTGCTGATGGTGTTGGTCCCAAACGGGGGTCCTGCGGGAACCACCACGGGGAAACTCGAGGATTGGGTCCTGTAGCATCACCCATCCGGTCGTGTCCTGAGACTTAGATACGCGCGGCTACTATCAGGGTGTCGACACGCCGGGAGGATTTGCTGGATTAGCCTTACCTTAGTTCGGTTTAACTTGAGCACGGGATTCCGAGAATACTCGGGTCTTCCCACCTATGGAGTTGCGACTCCGCGGATCGTGGGCTTGTAATGGGTCAAGTTGGAACACCCCTGCAGGGTTTGAACTTTCGAAAGCCGTGCCCGCGGTTATGTGGCAGATGGGAGCTTGTTAATATCCGGTTGTAGATAACTTGACACAATGTTACTAATACACTACCAGCGTGTGTTCCGTGACCGTCAATTTCCGAATAGGGATTCGGGAGTTGAACACGGAGGGGTTATGTTTGTTGAGCTTTAGCTAGGATCACTTCGTGATCACCTCTCGACCGAGGCACTTCTCTTCTCGCTCTCTTTACGTAAGTTAGTGCTAGTTGCTGCTGCAGACTCTTGTTGTTCCTTCACCTCTTGTTCTTTCTTCAGCCTTATCCTCACCCAAGGCTTGAATAGTCTTGTTACCCGGGAACGGGATTGCTGAGTCCTCTGTGGCTCACAGTTACTTCACCACACCAGATGCAGGTTCAGTCGTGTATGATGCAGGAGCTGGTTCAAGTTCTTCACTGGGAGCTCGTTGAAGAGTTTGGCCGTATGCCTGTGACGTTTTGACGATCAGTAGTGGTTCTTCTACTAGGATTCGATCCTGACCGGTGGCTTTATGTTGTTTTGGTATCTTGTCTTTTGGATCTTACCCTTAGATGGGTTGTGATGTTTTGGATGATGATTGCTTATGTAATGTATTGTGAAGTGGCGAGTGTAAGCCAACTATCTCCTTTTGCAATTTAATCCCTCTTTTACATGAGTCGTGCAAAGATACCAAACTTGAGATCATTCTAGGATGGGCTTATATCTTTAAGTCGTGCCTCGACACGTAGGAGATATAGTCCCATCCTGGGCATTACATGTTTATTATTCATGCTAGAATTGTATTAACCGGAAACTTAGTACATGTGTGAATACATAGACAAAACAGAGTGTCCCTAGTATGCCTCTACTAGACTAGCTCATTGATCAAAGATGGTTATGTTTCCTAACCATAGACATGAGTTGTCATTTGATCAACGGGATCACATAATTAGGAGAATGATGTGATGGACAAGACCCATCCGTTAGCTTAGCACTATGATCGTTTAGTTTTACTGCTATTGCTTTCTTCATGACTTATACACGTTCCTATGACTATGAGATTATGCAACTCCCGAATACCATAGGAACACCTTGTGTGCTATAAAACGCACAACATAACTGGGTGATCATAAAGATGCTCTACAGGTGTCTCCGAAAGTGTTCGAGGTATCTCTGGGCCCTCTCGGTAATGCACATCATAATAAGCCTTGCAAGCAAAAGACTAATAAGTTAGTCACGAGATGATGTATTACGGAACGAGTAAAGAGACTTGCCGGTAACGAGATTGAACTAGGTATAGAGATACCGACGATCGAATCTCGGGCAAGTAACATACCAATGACAAAAGGAACAACGTATGTTGTTATGCGGTTTGACCGATAAAGATCTTCGTAGAATATGTAGGAGCCAATATGAGCATCCAGGTTCCGCTATTGGTTATTGACCGAAGATGAGTCTCGGTCATATATACATAGTTCTCGAACCCGTAGGGTCCGCACGCTAGGTTTGATGACGATCGGTATTAAGAGTTTATGAGTTTTGATGTACAGAAGGAGTTCGGAGTCCCGGATGAGATCGGGGACATGACGAGGAGTCTCGAAATGGTCGAGACGTAAAGATCGATATATTGGATGACTATATTAGGACATCGGAAAGGTTCCGAGTGATTCGGGTATTTTTCGGAGTGTATGGGCCTTTTTGGGCCATACGGGAATAGAGGAGAAAGGCCAAAAGGAAGGAGGCGCCCCCCCCCCCCTCTGGTCCGAATTGGACAAGGGGTGCAGCCCCCTTTTCCTTCTCCCTCTCCACCTCTTTCCTTCTCTCCTACTCCAGAAAGGAAAGGGGAATCCTACTAGGACTTGGGAGTCCTAGTAGGACTCCCCACACTTGGCGCGCCCCCTCTAGGGCCGGCCTCTCCCTTGCTCCTTTATATACGGGGGTAGGGGGCACCCTACGACACACAAGTTGAATTGTTTTAGCCGTGTGCGGTGCCCCTCTCCACAGAAACACACCTCGGTCATACCGTTGCAGTGCTTAGGCGAAGCCCTGCGCCGGTAGATACATCATATCTGTCACCACGCCGTCGTGCTGGCGAAACTCTCCCGTGAAGATCAACTGGATCAAGAGCTCGTGGAACGTCATCAAGCTGAACGTGTGCTGAACGCGGAGGTGCCTTACGTTCGGTGCTTGATCGGTTGGATCGCGAAGAAGTTCGACTACATCAACCGCGTCACTTGACGCTTCCGCTCCCGGTCTACGAGGGTACGTAGACACACTCTCCCCCTCGTTGCTATGCATCTAGTAGATAGATCGTGCGTGATCATAGGAAAATTTTGAAAATACTACGTTCCCCAACAGTGGCATCATGAGCCAGGTCTATGCGTAGATGATATGCACGAGTAGAACACAATGAGTTGTGGGCGATACTAGTCATACTGCTTACCAGCATGTCATACTTTGCTTCGACGGTATTGTGAGATGAAGCGGCCCGGACCGACATTACACGTATGCTTACGCGAGACTGGTTTCACCGTTATGAGCACTCGTTGCTTAAAGGTGACTGGCGTTTGTCTATCTCTCTCACTTTAGTTGAATCAAGTGTGGCTACGCCCGGTCCTTGTGAAGGTTAAAACACCACATACTTGACGAAACATCGTTGTGGTTTTGTATGCGTAGGTAAGAATGGTCCTTGCTAAGCCCATAGCGGCCACGTAAAACTTGCAACAACAAAGTAGAGGACATCTAACTTGTTTTTGCAGGGCATGTTGTGATGTGATATGGTCAAGACATGATGAGATATACGGTTTTGTATGAGATGATCATGTTTTGTAAAGTTATCGGCAACTGGCAGGAGCCATATGGTTGTCACTTTATTGTATGAAATGCAATCTCCATGTAATTGCTTTACTTTATCACTAAGCGGTAGCGATAGTCGTAGAAGCAATAGTTGGCAAGACGACAACAATGCTACGATGGAGATCAAGGTGTCGCGCCGGTGACGAAGGTGATCATGACGGTGCTTTGGAGATGGAGATCAAAAGCACAAGATGATGATGGCCATATCATGTCACATATATTGATTGCATGTGATGTTTATCTTATTATGCTTCTTTTTTTGCTTAGTTCGACGGTAGCATTATAAGATGATCCCTTACTAAATTTCAAGGTATAAGTGTTCTCCCTGAGTATGCATCGTTGCGAAAGTTCGTCGTGCCGAGACACCACGTGATGATCGGGTGTGATAAGATCTACGTTCAAATACAACGGGTGTAAGCTAGTTTTGCACACGCAGAATACTCGGGTTAAACTTGACGAGCCTAGCATATGCAGATATGGCCTCGGAACACTGGAGACCAAAAGGTCGAGCGTGAATCATATAGTAGATATGATCAACATAAGATGTTCACCATTGAAACTACTCCATCTCACGTGATGATCGGACATGGTTTAGTTGATTTGGATCACGTGATCATTTAGATGACTAGAGGGATGTCTATCTAAGTGGGAGTTCTTAAGTAATATGATTAAATTGAACTTTAATTTATCATGAACTTAGTCCTCGTAGTATTAGCATATCTATGTTGTAGATCAAATAGCTCACGATGTTGCTCCCCGTTTATTTTTTATATGTTCCTAGAGAAAACTAAGTTGAAAGATGTTAGTAGCAATGATGCGGAATTGTTCCGTGATCTGAGGATTATCCTCATTGCTGCACAGAGAATTATGTCCTTGATGCACCGCTAGGTGACAGACCTATTGCAGGAGCAGATGTAGACGTTATGAACGTTTTGACAAAAGCTCGGTATGATGACTACTTGATAGTTTAAGTGCACCATGCTTTACGGCTTAGAACCGGGACTTCAAAAACGTTTTGAACGCCACGGAGCATATAAGATGTTCCAAGAGTTGAAATTAGTATTTCATACTCATGCCCGTGTCGAGAGGTATAAGACTTATGACAGTACTATGCCTACAATATGGAGGAGAATAGCTCAACCAGTGAGCATGTGCTCAGATTGTTTGGGTACTACAATTACTTGAATCAAGTGGGAGTTAATCTTCCAGATAAGATAGTAATTGACAAAGTTCTCTAGTCACTATCACCAAGTTAGTAGAACTTCGTGATGAACTATAATATGCAAGGGATGATGAAAGGAATTCCCGAGCTCTTCGTGATGTTGAAGTCGGCGAAGGTAGAAATCATGAAAAAACATCAAGTGTTGATGGTTAACAAGACCACTTGTTTCAAGTAAAGGGCAAAGGGATAGAAGGGGAACTTCAAGAAGAACTGAAACTAAGTGCTTCTACTGCAAAGGAAATGGTCACTGGAAGTGGAACTGCCCTAGATACTTGGCGGATAAGAAGGATGGCAAAGTGAACAAAGGTATATTTTGATATATAGATTATTGATGTGTACTTTACTAGTGTTCATAGCAACCCCTGGGTATTTGATACCGGTTCAGTTGCTAAAATTAGTAACTCGAAACGAGAATTGCAGAATGAACAGAGACTAGTTAAAGGTGAAGTGACGATGTGTGTTGGAAGTGGTTCCAAGATTGATATGATCATCATCGCACACTCCCTATACTTTCGGGATTAGTGTAAAACCTAAATAAATGTTATTTGGCATTTGCGTTGAGCATGAATATGATTTGATCATATTTGTTGCAATACGGTTATTCATTTAAAGTCATAGAATAATTGTTATTCTGTTTACATGAATAAAACCTTCGATGGTCATACACCCAATGAAAATAGTTTGTTGGATCTCGATCGTGGTGATACACATATTCATAATATTGAAGCCAAAAGATGCAAGGTTAATTATGATAGTGCAACTTATTTGTGGCACTGCCGTTTACGTCATAATGGTGTAAAGCGCATGAAGAAACTCCATATTGATTGACTTTTGGAATCACTTGATTACGAATCACTTGGTGCTTGCGAACCATGCCTCATGGGCAAGATGACTAAAACTCCGTTCTCCGGAACAATGGAGCGAGCAACAGATTTGTTGGAGATCATACATACAGATGTATGTGGACCAATGAGTGTTGAAGCTCGCGGCGGGTATTGTTATTTTCTGACCTTCACTGATGATTTGAGCAGATATGGGTATATCTACTTAATGAAGCACAAGTCTAAAACATTTGAAAAGTTCAAAGAATTTCAGAGTGAAGTGGAGAATCATCGTAACAAGAAAATAAGAGTTTCTACGATATGATCGTAGAGGTAAAATATTTGAGTTAGCGAGTTTGGTCTTCAGTAAAAACAATGTGAAACAGTTTCACTACTCACGCCACCTGGAACACCACAATGTAATGGTGTGTCCAAACGTCATAATCGTACTTTATTAGACATGGTGCGATCGATGATGTCTCTTACCGATCTACCACTATCGCTTTTGGGGTTATGCATTAGAGACAGCTACATTCACGTTAAATAGGGCACCATCTAAATCCGTGGAGATGACATCGTATGAACTGTGGTTTGACGAGAAACCTAAGCTCTCATTTCTTTAAGTTTGGGACTGTGATGCTTATGTGAAAAAGTTTCAACATGATAAGCTCGAACCCAAATCGAAGAAGTAAATCTTCATAGGATACCCAAAAGAAACTGTTGGGTACACCTTCTATCATAGATCCGAAGGCAAGGTCTTTGTTGCTAAGAGTGGATCCTTTCTAGAGAAGGAGTTTCTCTCGAAAGAAGTGAGTGGGAGGAAAGTAGAACTTGATGAGGTAATTGTACCTTCTCCCGAATTGGAAAGTGGAACATCACAGAAACTAGTTCCAGTGATTCCTACACCAATTAGTGAGGAAGCTAATTATGATGATCATGAAACTTTAGATCAAGTTTCTACTGAACTTCGTAGATCAACCAGAGTTCGTTCCGCATCAGAGTGGTACGGCAACCCGGTTCTAGAAGTCATGTTACTGGACCATGATGAACCTACGAACTATGAGGAAGCGATGATGAGCCCAGATTCCGCAAAATGGCTTGAGGCCATGAAATCTGAGATGGGATCCATGTATGAGAACAAAGTGTGGACTTTGGTTGACTTGCTCGATGATCGGCAAGCCATCGAAAATAAATGGATCTTCAAGAGGAAGACTGACGCTGACGGTAATGTTACTATTTACAAAGCTCGACTTGTTGCGAAAGTTTTTCAACAAGTTCAAGGAGTTGACTACGATGAGACTTTCTCACCCGTAGCGATGCTTAAGTCTGTCCGAATCATGTTAGCAATTGCCGCATTTTATGAAATCTGGCAAATGGATAACAAAATTGCATTCTTTAATGGATTTATTAAAGAAGACTTGTATATGATGCAACCAGAAGGTTTTGTCAATCCTAAAGGTGCTAACAAAATGTGCAAGCTCCAGCGATCCATTTATGGACTGGTGCAAGCATCTCGGAGTTGGAATATACGCTTTGATAAGTTGATCAAAGCATATAGATTTATACAGACTTGCGGTGAAGCCTGTATTTACAAGAAGTGAGTGGGAGCACTACAACCTTTCTGATAAGTATATGTGAATGACATATTGTCGATCGGAAATGATGTAGAATTTTCTGGAAAGCATAAAGGAGTGTTTGAAAGGAGTTTTTCAAAGAAAGACCTTGGTGAAGCTGCTTACATATTGGGCATCAAGATCTATAGAGATAGATCAAGAAGCTTGATAAGACTTTCGATGAGTACATACCTTGATAATATTTTGAAGTAGTTCAAAATGGATCAGTCAAAGAAGGAGTTCTTGCCTGACTTGTAAGGTGTGAAGTTGAGTAAGACTCAATGCCAGACCACGGCAGAAAAATATATAGAGAATGAAAGTCATTCTCTATGCCTCAGCCATAGGTGCTATAAAGTATGCCATGCTGTGTACCAAACATGTTGTGTACCTTGCCATGAGTTTGTCAAGGGGGTACAATAGTGATCCAGGAGTAGATCACTGTACAGTGGTCAAAATTATCCTTAGTAACTGGATGACTAAGGAAATGTTTCTCGATTATGGAGGTGATAAAGAGTTCGTCGTAAAGGGTTACGCCGATGCAAGCTTTGACACTAAATCCAGATGACTCTAAGTATCAATCTGGATGCGTATTGAAAGTGGGAGCAATTAGCTAGAGTAGCTCTATACAGAGCATTGTAGACATAGAAATTTGCGAAATACATACGGATCTGAATGTGACAGGCCTGTTGACTAAACTTCTCTCACAAGCAAAACATGATCACACCTTATTACTCTTGGGTATTAATCACATAGCGATGTGAACTAGATTATTGACTCTAGTAAACCCTTTGGGTGTTGGTCACATGGCGATGTGAACTATGGGTGTTATTCACATAACGATGTGAACTATCGGTATTAAATCACATGGCGATGTGAGCTAGATTATTGACTCTAGTGCAAGTGGGAGACTGAAGGAAATATGCCCTAGAGGCAATAATAAAGTTGTTATTTATATTTCCTTATATCATAATAAATGTTTATTATTCATGCTAGAATTGTATTAACCGGAAACTTAGTACATGTGTGAATACATAGACAAAACAGAGTGTCCCTAGTATGCCTCTACTAGACTAGCTCATTGATCAAAGATGGTTATGTTTCCTAACCATAGACATGAGTTGTCATTTGATCAACGGGATCACATCATTAGGAGAATGATGTGATGGACAAGACCCATCCGTTAGCTTAACACTATGATCGTTTAGTTTTACTGCTATTGCTTTCTTCATGACTTATACATGTTCCTGTGACTATGAGATTATGCAACTCCCGAATACCGTAGGAACACCTTGTGTGCTATCAAACGTCACAACGTAACTAGGTGATCATAAAGATGCTCTACAGGTGTCTCGGAAAGTGTTTGTGGTGTTGTCATAGATCAAGACTAGGATTTGTCACTCCGAGTGTCGGAGAGGTATCTCTGGGCCCTCTCGGTAATGCACATCAGAATAAGCCTTGCAAGCAAAAGACTAATGAGTTAGTCACGAGATGATGTATTACGGAACGATAATGAGACTTGCCGGTAACGAGATTGAACTAGGTATAGAGATACCGACGATCGAATCTCGGGCAAGTAACATACCAATGACAAAAGGAACAACGTATGTTGTTATGCGGTTTGACCGATAAAGATCTTCGTAGAATATGTAGGAGCCAATATGAGCATCCAGGTTCCGCTATTGGTTATTGACCGGAGATGAGTCTCGGTCATGTCTACATAGTTCTCGAACCCGTAGGGTCCGCACGCTTAACGTTTGATGACGATCGGTATTATGAGTTTATGAGTTTTGATGTACCGAAGGAGTTTGGAGTCCTGGATGAGACCGGGGACATGACGAGGAGTCTTGAAATGGTCGAGACGTAAAGATCGATATATTGGACGACTATATTCGGACATCGGAAAGGTTCCGAGTGATTCGGGTATTTTTCGGAGTATATGGGCCTTTTTGGGCCATACGGGAATAGAGGAGAAAGGCCAAAAGGAAGGAGGCGCCCCCCCCCTCTGGTCCGAATTGGACAAGGGGTGCAGCCCCCTTTTCCTTCTCCCTCTCCACCTCTTTCCTTCTCTCCTACTCCGGAAAGGAAAGGGGAATCCTACTAGGACTTGGGAGTCCTAGTAGGACTCCCCACACTTGGCGCGCCCCCTCTAGGGCCGGCCTCTCCCTTGCTCCTTTATATACGGGGGCAGGGGGCACCCTAGGACACACAAGTTGAATTGTTTTAGCCGTGTGCGGTGCCCCTCTCCACAGAAACACACCTCGGTCATACCGTTGCAGTGCTTAGGCGAAGCCCTGCGCCGGTAGATACATCATATCTGTCACCACGCCGTCGTGCTGGCGAAACTCTCCCGTGAAGATCAACT
This sequence comes from Secale cereale, assembly GCA_902687465.1. Classification (NCBI taxonomy): domain Eukaryota; kingdom Viridiplantae; phylum Streptophyta; class Magnoliopsida; order Poales; family Poaceae; genus Secale; species Secale cereale. The sequence goes on from LR738709.1 coordinate 567,952,354, forward strand.
GGATCAAGAGCTCGTGGAACGTCATCAAGCTGAACGTGTGCTGAACGCGGAGGTGCCTTACGTTCGGTGCTTGATCGGTTGGATCGCGAAGAAGTTCGACTACATCAACCGCGTCACTTGACGCTTCCGCTCCCGGTCTACGAGGGTACGTAGACACACTCTCCCCCTCGTTGCTATGCATCTAGTAGATAGATCTTGCGTGATCGTAGGAAAAATTTGAAAATACTACGTTCCCCAACAATATGGATGGTAGATATAGGTTTTTGTAATCTGAAAATATAAAAACAACAAGGTAACAAGTGGTAAAAGTAAGCATAAACGGTGTTGCAATGATAGGAAACAAGGCCTAGGGTTCATACTTTCACTAGTGCAAGTTCTCTCAACAATAATAACATAACTGGATCATATAACTATCCCTCAACATGCAACAAAAAGTCACTCCAAAGTCACTAATAGCGGAGAACAAACGAAGAGATTATGGTAGGGTACGAAACCACCTCAAAGTTATTCTTTCTGATCGATCTATTCAAGAGTCCGTAGTAAAATAACACGAAGCTATTCTTTCCGTTCGTTCTATCCTAGAGTTCGTACTAGAATAACACCTTAAGACACAAATCAACCAAAACCCTAATGTCACCTAGATACTCCATTGTCACCTCAAGTATCCGTGGGCATGATTATACGATATGCATCACACAATCTCAGATTCATCTATTCAACCAACACAAAGAACTTCAAATAGTGCCCCAAAGTTTCTACCGGAGAGTCAATGATGAAAACATGTGCCAACCCCTATGCATAGATTCCCAAGGTCACGGAACCCGCAAGTTGATCACCAAAACATACATCAAGTAGATCACGTGATATCCCATTGTCACCACAGATAAGGACATGCAAGACATACATCAAGTGTTCTCAAATCCTTAAAGACTCAATCCGATAAGATAACTTCAAAGGGAAAACTCAATTCATCAAAAGAGAGTAGAGGGGGAGAAACATCATAAGATCCAACTATAATAGCAAAGCTCGCGATACATCAAGATCATGCCATCTCAAGAACACGAGAGAGAGATCAAACACATATCTACTGGTACATACCCTCAGCCCTGAGGGTGGACTACTCCCTACTCCTCATGGAGAGCGTCGGGATGATGAATATGGCCACCGGAGAGGGATTCCCCCTCCGGCAGGGTGCCGGAACGGGGTCTAGATTGGTTTTCGATGGCAATAGAGGCTTTCGGCGGCGAAACTCCCGATCTAGGTTATTTTCTGGAGGTTTCTGTATTTATAAGATTTTTTCGCGTAGGGCACAAGTCAGGGGGCGTCTCCGGGCTGTCCACGAGATAGGGGGCGCGCCCAGGGGATGGGCGCGCCCCCCACCCTCGTGGGCAGCCTGTGACTCTCCTGGCCCAACTCTTTTACTCCGGGGGCTTCTTTTGGTTCATAAAAAATCATCAAAAATTGGCACCACAATTGGACTCCGTTTGATATCCCTTTTCTGTAAAACTCAAAAACAAGAGAAAAACAGAAACTAGCGCTGAGCTCTAGGTTAATAGGTTAGTCCCAAAAATCATATAAAAGTGTATATAAAAGCTCATAAAACATCCTAGAAGGATAATATAACAGCATGGAACAATAAAAAGTTATAGATACGTTGGAGACGTATCACTCTGCTGCTAGATTACTGTGGAGTTTAATAAAATGCTCTTTCAATTTACAAACAGCTCCAATTGGGGTTGATGATTGTCTCGGTCCCTGGATAAGGAAATTCAATTTAGAAGAAAGAATACTGGTGCTGGTCAGGATTTCTGCAATTTTATGGGCTATTTGGAAATGTTTGAAATGATATCATCTTTCGTGATGAACGGATTAATGACCCTATGACGTTGGTGAAACTAACTTGCAATTGGATTGTTTATTGGGCTGTCTTGCAGGGAAAAAAAACCAGTGCGAAAACTATTGATGCTGGGGCAAAACTAATCGAGCAGGTAGCAAGTGAGTTTTACAGAGCATCGCAGGGATGGAGAGCTGGTATTCTTCGACTGACGAGCTGAAGTAGGATCATCCAC
>LR738709.1:567959447-567984305 GCA_902687465.1 Secale cereale
GGCCCCCTCAGGCCATAACGTAGCTCCGCCGTTGGGCATGGCCATCGAGGTGCCCAACTTGAAAGCGAGCGCCTCTGGTCTCTCGGGCATGCCGGCGAGGATGTTGAGCCCCGGAGCCAGCAGATTCAGCTTGAGGACGCCGGGGCTCCACTTGCTCAAGCCACGCCCCGAGAAGTCAGCCACCGTAGGCGCCGGCAACGAATCCTGCGTGCCGGCACCCCAGTTGATGAGGACATAGTGTATCGGCCCGCCTGACACCAACTTCTTCAGGATCTCACCCTGCTTGTGGGTCACTTGAACGACCTGACTCCATGGGCCCAAGTCGTGCAAATCAATGGTATATCCAACCTTTTCTGGTTCGACCAGGACAACGGCAGAAGCGTACAATCTCACAAGTGTATGGGCTAACTTGGTCGTGAGATCAATCATTACCAGAATAACCTTATATGCCTACGGCCTTATCTATGTCGACGGCTGCCATAGGCATAGATGGAGCTATGCCGACGGCCTGGGGAAAACCGTCAGCATAGAAAAGCCGTTGACATAGCTCCATCTATTGTCGTAGGCCGTGGGCATAGCTCCATCTATGCCTACGGCAGCCGTAGGCATAGTAAAGTCGACGGCATACATCGATCTATGTCTATGGTAGCCGTAGGCATATTTAGGCCGTCGGCATAGAAGTAGCCCTGATGGCCCGGGGACAGATGGCGGGCCGACGCCATCAAATCTATGCCGACGGCCCTCACGGCGGCCGGCGGCATAGATATCATCTTTTTTTCCGAGGAGCTGCCACATGGCATAGCTATGCATATGGCAAATCCGTAGGCATAGTTTTCCATCTATGCCTACGGTGTTGCCGTAGGCATATATATCATCTGTTTTTATTTTAAATTATTTTTATCTTTTTAAAGTTAAAATATAATTAATTTAAATTTAACTTATCTAAACTTAAAGATACACTAATTATACATCGATTTGGGGTAGAATTATCCATAGATTATAAATATCCAGTTTGTTTTTGTTTTTGAGTATGTTAGACATGTGACCTATTGTACTTTTGCATATAGGTCCTTATACTTTGTTAAAATCATAAGTAATTGATATTTGGATCGATTTTGAAAAAAAATATATGGTTTTTCTATCAGAAACTTGAAAGGACGCCACACGTGTCATCGTCGAGGGCGCGGGAAAAGCCGAAGAGATGTTCTGTGCGACCGTCCGAAGGTCCCCGTCCGGACTTATCGTCGTCATACCGAACGCACCCTTCCTCGATCCATTCCCTCCCCACCTTCAGCGATGCTCCGATGGCGGCGAGGCCAGAGGCCGCCGTATCCTTCACCGTTGTGGATGCGGTTAGTACTTGCCATCCTTCGTCGGTCCAAGAGGGTAGAAAAAATTAGAAGAAAAACAAAGAAATAACACAATTGCATGAGCTTGATTCCTATTGGTGGAAATATTTGTGCCACGGATCGATGATGTGGCGCAGATCCATCCATCTAGCTCTCCACCCCACATCCATCCATCCATCCATGTAGAGAAAAGGACCCAAAAAGGGGAAAAGGAGCCCATGAGAGAGAGAGAGGCCACCCACGAACCCCTCCTCCCTCTCGGTCTCACGACCTCTCTCCTATCTCCCCCACGAACCCCTCTCCCTCGCCGCCGCCACCACCCAGCCGCCACCGTCAAACTCCCCCAACCCCAGCCTCCACTCCAACGCCGACGATCCCCCCTCCCTCCTCGCGCTGGATCCACCCGTGCAGCAGCTCAGATCCATCCTCCCCTCCCTCCCTCCTCGCACCGGAAACCATAGTTGTCGCCGCTTGCTCCGGCCATCTCCGGCACACTCGGCTGTCGTGCCGCACACCACAGCTTCCCCTCAAGCTGCTATATCACCTCCATCCCTTCGATCTGTTTCTCCTCCCCTCCCGTGGTCGCTCTCATCCATTTTACCAACCTAGGGTTTCGGTGGGGTGAGCTTCTCCGTTCGTCGACGGTGCTTCGGTGCTTAGACTGGCCGTCTCCGCCTCCTTCTATGATTCTTTGTGTGGTGGCGCTCTCCGGTGGTCACGCTCGTGCTCCTGCCGTGCCCCCGCGCCGGTGGGATGGAGTACGGCGCAACCCCGATGTGAGTTGGCGCGAGTGCGGTGATCCTCCCTCGCCGTGCTGGATGGCGGCGACGATGCGCTCTGCCGCAATCACGGCAGGGCGGTGCTTCTGCCTCGTCTACAATCCTAGGGGATGAGCTCTTCCTCTTTTACTTTTCTACTCCTAGATGGTCGTGGCTCTGTTGATTGTAATCTTGGTCCTTTGTGCATTGGTTATGTGTGATCTAGGTCTTGGGGATACTTGATTTGATGGCTATGATCTGCTACTTAGGATTGGTGCACTGTTGGAAATGTTGCCTAAGAAGAACTCAGTTTAATTTGCCACTGACATGTGTAGTTCAACTGTGATCATACACTTGCTCGTGTTTAATTAGGTTTGTTGGGATTTCCCCAATTTGTTGGGTTTATAACTACTGTGCTAGCCTATTTGGTAATGCTCCTAGTTCATACATACATTGCGATGTTGTTATTGTGCTAAATTTTGCTAGAGTTCTTATAGCTCCTCTAAATAACAGGTTTCCTACTAGTGTCTAGCTACTGCACAAGTCATATGCCCCTGTTTATAGTTCAAATAGACATTGTGATGTTAGTGTTGATTTGATAACGCTGCTGAGATCATTGATATGCATGATACGTCCATTTTGCATCATGTTTTCTTACTGTTATTTATGTTGTTTCTATGTATAATAATGGTTTTTGGAGTAATTCTAATGCCTTTTCTCTCATAATTTGCAAGGTATGCACCAAGAGGGAGAATTTCGGCAGCTAGAAATCTGGACCAGAAAAAGCTACGTCAGGCCACCTATTCTGCACAACTCCAAACAAGCTAAAACTCCACGGAGAATTCGTAAGAATTATTTGAAGAATATTGGAGTAAAGAAGTACCAGAGGGAGCCCACCATGTGGGCACAACCCACCTGGGCGCGTCAGGGAGCCCAGGCGCGCCTTGGTGGGTTGTGCTCACCCAGGCCCACATCTGGTGACCATCTTCTGGTATATAAGCCCTTCTGACCTAGAAAAAAAATAAGTAGAAGACTTTCGGGACGGAGCGCCGCCGTCTCGAGGCGGAATTTGGGCAGGAGCACGTTTCCCCTTCGGTGGAGCAATTCCGACGGGGGAACTTCCCTCCCGAAGGGGGAAATCATCGTCATCATCATCACCAAAAACTCTCCCATCTTGGGGAGGGCTATCTTCATCAACATCTTCAACAACACCATGTCATCTCAAACCCTAGTTCATCTCTTGTGTTCAATCTTGTTATCGGAACTATAGATTGGTGCTTGTGGGTGACTAGTAGTGTTGATTACATCTTGTGGTTGATTACTATATGGTTTATTTGGTGGAAGACTATATGTTCAGCTACATTATGCTATTTAATACCCCTCTGATCTTGAGCATGGTCATCATTTGTGAGTAGTTACATTTGTTCTTGAGGTCACGGGAGAAATCATGTTGCAAGTAATCATGTGAATTTGATATGTGTTGGATATTTTGATAGTATGTATGTTGTGATTCCCTGAGTGGTGTCATGTGAACGTCGATGACATGACACTTCACCATATTTGGGCCTAAGGGAATGCATTGTGGAGTAGTAATTAGATGGTGGGTTGCGAGAGTGATAGAAGCTTAAACCCCAGTTTATGCGCTATTTCGTAAGGGACCGATTGGATCCAAAAGTTTAATGCTATGCTTAGAATTTATTCTTAGTACTTTTCTCGTAGTTGCGGATGCTTGCGGGAGGGTTAATCATAAGTAGGAGGTTTGTTCAAGTAAGAACTGCACCTAAGCACCGATCCACCCACATATCAAATTATCAAAGTAGCGAACATGAATTGAACCAACATGATGAAAGTGACTAGATGAAATTCCCGTGTACCCTCAAGAACGCTTTGCTTATTATAAGAGACCGTTTTTGCCTGTCCTTTGCCTCAAAGGGATTGGGATATCTTGCTGCACTTTTGCTAGTACTATCGTTACTTGCTCATGAAAGCACATTTGCTCTCCGGGTGGTTTTGGTAATTAATGACAACATACTCTGTGGTTGGACTAATGCTTTTATCAAGTATGTTTCAGGAAATCCAATCACATTGGCTATGGAAATGACTGAAGAAGTGGACCCCTCAAAATGCTAAGGCAAGCATTGGCAAAAGCTCAAGACTCCATTTTTGGTTTAGTGATCCAAGATCACATTGAGTCCATAGGAAAAGCCAATACTATTAAAAGGGGATGAGGTTGTGTTGATGATCTGGTTGCTCAAGTGCTTAGTGATTTAGCTCCTTCAACTATCAGCAACTTTCACTACTATACACACTCATAAGTAATCTCGGACAAACCGATTCTTCCAACTCAGTCCCACCGAGATGAACCACCTCAGCCATAAGCCAAAACCTAGAAAAATCGGTCATTCCGAGTTTGAGATCGGTCTCACCGAAAAATGGACTGCCAACCTTCTGTAACCATTTGACATCATATCGGAATAACCGAGATTGCTTTTTCGGTCTTACCGAGATTGGCAAGCTTCTGTCTTGGCTCAAATCGGTCTCACCGAGATTGCATTTTCGGTCCCACCGAAACTGGCATGTTCATGTCTTTTCTCAAATCGGTCTAACCAAGTTTTCTTTCTCGGTCCCACCGAAAATCCCAACGTTCATATCATTTGCCTTTCGGTCTCACCGAGATGGTATTTTCGGTCCCACCGAAAACCCCAACGTTCACTATATTTGAACTTTCGATCTGACCGAGTTTTCACTTCGGTCTCACCGAGATTGCTCAATTATGTGTGTAACGGTTGGATTTTGTGTGGAGGCTATATATACCCCTCCACCCCCTCTTCATTTGTGGAGAGAGCCATCAGAAAGAACTACCACTCCTACCTTACACTTTCTGAGAAGAGAACTACCTACCCTTGTGTTGAGATCAAGTTGCTCCATTCCTACCATATGAAACTTGATTTCTAACCTTCCCAAGTTGCTTTCCACTCAATCCTTTCTTCCACCAAAGCCAAATCAGTGAGGAGAGTTGAGTGTTGGGGAGATTATCATTTGAAGCACAAGAGCAAGGAGTTCATCATCATCAACAACACCTATTACCTTTTGGAGGGTGGTGCCTCCTAGATTGGTTAGGTGTTGCTTGGGAGCCTCCGTCATCGAGATGTGGAGTTGAACCAAGAAGTTTGTAAGGGCAAGGAGATCGCCTACTTCGTGAAGATCTACCCCGAGTAAGGCTAGCCCTCCGTGGGCGTAGGCCATGATGGAATAGACAAGGTTGCTTCTTCGTGGACCCTTCGTGGGTGGAGCCCTCCGTGGACTCGCGCAGCCGTTACCCTCCGTGGGTTGAAGTCTCCATCAACGTGGATGTACGATAGCACTACCTATCGGAACCACGGGAAAAATCATTGTGTCTCCAAATTGCGTTTGATCTTCTCCACCTCTCTTTACTACTTGTGCAATTTACTTTCTGCTGCCCATACTCTAGAATTGCATGTGTAGTGTGCTACTTGACTTGTGTGTTGTGCAAAATCTGCCAAAATCTGTTCTTGATAAAAGACAGAATTTTTATCTTGTCGAGTAGTCTAATCACCCCCCCTCTAGACACTCTCACCTTCTTCGATCCCTCAATTGGTATCAGAGCTTTGGTCTCCATTGCTTTGGTTTACACACCATTGGAGGAAGATGGACGTGTCTACGTTTGGGAGTATTAGCCATAGAGTGCCTATTCTTAAAGGAGAGTCATATAACTCATGGAGGTTTGAAATGCTTAGTATCTTTAAGAAGTACAATTTGTGCAAATATATTGAGAACCCCTATGTGCCTCCTTTTGATCCCTTGCACCCTACCATGGATGAAGAGCTTGATTTGCTTTGTAACCTTAGAACTGTAAATATTATCATTAGAGGGTTACCCGATGATTTGCTTAAGCTTGTTACAAACTTTGAGTGTGCCTATGCTATGTGGAAGTTCTTGGAAGAACTTTATCCGGACTACTCTATGAGAGGTCTTGATAAAATTCTATACAAGACTATTGAATTTGATAAGATGCACCCCAATGATCCCAACTTTGATAAATGCTTCTTTGAGCTTCGTGATCTTATGAAAAAGAAGGGTGATCCCGCTTTCATCAATGTTTTAATTAGAAATGCTCTTGCATTGCATTCTGAAGATTATTGTCACATTGACAAAACTAATGCAAGTACTTATCAAATTGACCTAGGTGTTGATGATGAACAATCTATGGGTCGATATGATGATGAGCATGAGCATGATGATGATTACTTCGATTCGGACGCCAAGCTAGACAAGGTCATGAAGAGTCTCAATCTTATGGCAAATCTGAGAGACTACATGTCCGGCGGAAAAGAGTGGATTCTTGATAGTGGATGCACCGACCACATGACCGGAGACAAAGACATGTTTCGAGAGCTCGCAAAGAACGATGGTCCACGCAAGTATGTGACTTTTGGAGACAACTCCAAGGGTAAGGTACTTGGCCTTGGTAAGGTGGCCATATCTCATGATAGCTCTATTCAAAATGTCATGCTTGTAGAATCTCTTGGATACAATTTACTTTCCGTGTCTAGATTAGCTGACTTTGGATTCAATGTGCTATTCACCAAAGTAGATTGCCAAGTCTTTCGTCGTGACAATCAAAACATGGCGTTTACCGGTATCCGTAGAAGTGATCTATATATTGTTGATTTCACTAAGAAAGCCCAACCTAGAGCTTGTTTCATTGCAAAATCTTCTAAAGGTTGGCTGTGGCATAGAAGGCTAGGACATGTTGGTATGCGTAATCTAGACAAGCTAATCAAAGGTGATCATATTCTTGGTGTTAAAGATGTTCTCTTTGACAAAGATAGACTTTGTAGTGCTTGTCAAGCAGGAAAACAAGTAGGTGGAAGTCATCCCGTGAAGAACATCATGACCACAAGGAGACCGCTTGAGCTTCTTCATATGGATCTCTTCGGTCCCAATGCTTACAAAAGCCTTGGTGGTAACTCCTTTGGTCTAGTTATAGTTGATGATTATTCCAGATTTACGTGGGTATTTTTCCTTGATGATAAATCGCAGGTTCAGAGAATCTTCAAGACCTTTGCCAAAAAGGCCCAAAATCAATTTGAGGTGAAGATCAAGAAAGTTCGAAGTGACAATGGAACGGAGTTCAAGAACGCCAATGTAGACTCTTTTCTCGATGAGGAAGGGATTCTACATGAGTTCTCGGCTACGTACACTCCTCAACAAAATGGAGTTGTTGAGAGGAAGAACCGAACGCTCATAGAGATGGCAAGAACGATGCTTGATGAATACAAGACACCGAAGCATTTTTGGGGAGAAGCGGTCGAGACAGCTTGTCATGCTATCAACAGGCTTTATCTTCATAAGCTCCTCGGCAAGACATCATACGAGCTCCTCACCGGTAACAAACCCCAAGTGGGATACTTTCGTGTCTTTGGTTCAAAATGCTATATCCTTGATAAGCATCGTCGGTCTAAATTTGCTCCTAAATCTCATGAAGGCTTTCTCCTTGGTTATGGATCAAACTCCCACACCTACCGTGTCTACAATAATTTCACCCAAAAGGTTGAAGAGACGGTAGATGTGAAGTTTGATGAATCTAATGGCTCGCAAGTAGAGCAAATGCCTATTGATGTAGGAGACAAGGACCTATCGGAAGCTATCCAAGACTTATCTATTGGAAAGATCCGTCCCATGGAAGTGAAGGAGAGTACCTCATCTACATATGTGGAGCCACCTACCTCACGGCGAGATGAACCTCAAGGCAACATGGAGGCCTCCACAAGTGGAACTCACCAAGATAAGGAAGTGCAACAAGAAGATTCACCACAACCTCCTTCTCCACCGTCTCAAGACAACACCAACAACAATGGAGAAGAAGAAGAGGAAGATGAAGATGATGAGGAAGCTCAGCCACAACATCAACAAAAGCTATCCCGAGTTCGAGCAAGAGTCAAGAAGAATCATCCCGTGGAACAAATGATGAACGACATCAACTCCGGGAGAATTACTCGCTCTAAAACTCGCTTAGCTAACTTTTGTGAGCACTACTCATTTATCTCTAGTATTGAACCTATGAAGGTAGAAGAAGCACTTGAAGACCCGGATTGGGTGAATGCTATGCACGAAGAACTACACAACTTCGAGAGGAACAAAGTATGGACTTTGGTAGAGAAGCCCAAGGATGATCAAAACATCATTGGAACCAAATGGGTGTTTCGGAACAAGCAAGATGAAGATGGACAAGTCATCCGCAACAAGGCTCATCTCGTAGCTCAAGGTTACACACAAGTCGAAGGTATGGACTATGGTGAGACCTATGCCCCCGTTGCTAGACTTGAATCCATTCGCATTCTTCTTGCTTATGCCAATCATCATGATATTACTCTCTATCAAATGGATATCAAAAGTGCTTTCCTAAATGGTGAAATTGAGGAGGAAGTATTTGTGAAACAACCTCCCGGATTTGTGAATCCCAAAAAGCCTAATCATGCTTACAAGTTGCACAAAGCTCTTTATGGTCTTAAACAAGCTCCTAGAGCTTGGTACAAATGCTTAACTAGCTTTCTTCTTGAAAAAGGCTTTGAGATTGGAAAGATTGACTCAACGCTGTTCACAAAAAGGGTTAATGGTGAACTATTTGTGTGCCAAATATATGTTGATGATATTATCTTTGGTTCAACTAACCCCCATTTTAGCAAGAAGTTTGGACAGCTCATGTCGGAGAAGTATGAGATGTCCATGATGTGTGAACTCAAATTCTTCCTTGGGTTGCAAATCAAGCAATCTAAGGAGGGTACCTTTGTCTCACAAACAAAGTACACCAAGGATCTCTTCAAGAAGTTCAACATGCAAGAAAGCAAAGGTATGAGTACCCCCATGCCTACTAGTGGACATAATGACTTGACAAAAGATGGAGAACCTGTTGATCAAAGGGTTTACCGTTCTATGATTGGTTCTCTACTATATCTTTGTGCTTCTCGTCCTGACATAATGTTGAGTGTATGCATGTGTGCACGATATCAAGCAGCCCCTAAAGAATGTCATCTTAAAGCTGTTAAAAGGATAGTGAGATACCTGATACACACACCAAACTTTGGCATTTGGTATCCTAAGAGAGCCTCTTTCGACCTTGTTGGCTATTCCGACTCGGACTATGCCGGTGACAAGGTTGATAGAAAGTCAACTTCGGGTACATGTCAATTCCTTGGTCGATCCCTTGTATCTTGGTCCTCCAAGAAACAAAATTCGGTATCATTATCCACTGCTGAAGCGGAATATATTGCTGCTGGTTCGTGTTGTGCTCAATTGCTATGGATGACACAAACGCTTAAAGATTATGGGATACATGTGAGACGTGTTCCCTTGCTTTGTGACAATGAGAGTGCAATTAAAATTGGACACAATCCAGTGCAACACTCTCGAACAAAGCATATTGAAGTTCGTCACCATTTTATTCGTGATCATATTGCCAAGGGTGACATTAATCTTAAGCATGTTCGTACTGACAAACAACTTGCTGATATATTTACAAAACCTCTTGATGAGAAGGTGTTTTGTCGCTTAAGGAGTGAGTTGAACATCATTGATGCTTCAAACTTGGAGTGAGAACTCCATTGATGCATGCAAGGCATGAGCTCTCTTGACTAATCCTTGATATTTCTCTTATGATCATGATCATATGTCTTGGACACATTTGCCTCCTTGTATTGCATCTAACTCTTTGCAGGTACTTGGATGATCTACATTCCACAAGATTACCACACACTCAATTCATGAGTAGTCTTGTCATTGACCAAGTATCTAGCCCTTTGGGATGTTGAGTTCAAGGAACAAAATTCCACATATCCTTTTTGACATCTTATACATCTTGTATTTCACTCTTGTCATCTTGGATATCCTCGAGTATTTCCTTGCTTGCCTAACCCATGTAGGAAGATGAACTACACAAGTAGAAATGGCGCTCCAACTTCACATTCAATGAGCACCTACATCGAGCTTACCTACATGAGCAAAGCATCAACAAGCCCAAGGTATGTTCTTCACATCTTTAAGGAGCTTTACTCAAAGTCATGAGTACAAGCAGCTTCATAAGATGTGATCACATCAAATGCTTAATCGAAAAATGGCAACCCCGTTTTGAGCTTAAATGATGAGTATGACCTATGATCAAATGTCCTCATTTGACTCCTAAGTCAATATACTCAAACATAGGTGACCTTGTCGCCGACCTTTATCTAGATGAAGTACATATGCTTTTGGAGTCTTTCTGTTTTCTCTTATGTTCTCTCATTGAGTTTTCCTTAAAAAAAACCTTCATCTAGGAATCTTTTTCATTTCTATTCTTATGTTTCTTTGAATATCCTTCTGGCTCTGATCAATTCCCCGAAAATCTTTTACAAATTCATTGCAAATCTTTTGAAACATTCCTCGCAAAGTGAGCTGAATTCTTTCTGTATTTCCTTGGAATTAAACTCGGCGTCACCGATTTATTTATTTCGGTCTAACCGAAAAGGGTCTACCCTAACTTAATTCGGTGTCACTGATTTATTTCCTCCAGGATATCATCTCCTGCAGCTCCACTCATTGTTTCTTTATGCATGTTCTTATTTGCTCTGTTGTGATTCTTAAGGATCCCACCTCTTTCTTTCCATCTTTCCTAACCTTCCTAGTTTGCTGTCCTTTTCGGCACTTGATGTCAAAGGGGGAGAAGACATAGGGGGAGTAGGGGAGAAGAGAAGACTTAGGGGGAGAACAAGAAAAGCAATCTTATCTTAAGGGGGAGAGAATCACATCAAAGCTTTGTCGTGTTTTACATTGGGCATCACATCCCTGTTCTGAGAGAACTCAAAGGGAGAGGAATTTTCACAATTGATATCTTATGGAAAGCAAAATCTCTCAGTGTTCATTGAAAATCTTTTAAGTTTCGGAGACATGTTTGCTGATTCAAGCTTGTGCTCAATATGAGACACTCTTTATACATGTCCTCCCTGGCTTGGTACTCTTGATGTTCTTGCAGTTGGTTGAAGGAATACTCTTGTGTTATCTAACCTTGTTTTCCCAAGTTTATCCCTTCAGGTACAATGCCAAGGAACCTCAAGGTAAGTATATGCACCTTGCAGAATGTGCATGATGGTGACTTGCTTGTAAATACTTGTTTGCAAGAAATCACCATGCACATACGTATTATCACTCACTTCTTTTTCTTCTGCTCTGATGCATATAGCCAAGCTGCGTGTAGCACATCTTGCTTATCTCTCTTGTGTGCTTGTGGTAGTCCAAGACCATAATCTATGAAAATCTTGCACACTTGTAGGGGGAGCCTGTGTACTACATGCTTGTCAAAGCTTTCGTAATAATTTTGTCTTTCTTTCAAAAAGCTTTGATGTCTTGTTTAGTGTGTTTTTAGTGTGTTGACATCAATTACCAAAAAGGGGGAGATTGAAAGCACATTTGCTCTCCGGGTGGTTTTGGTAATTAATGACAACATACTCTGTGGTTGGACTAATGCTTTTATCAAGTATGTTTCAGGAAATCCAATCACATTGGCTATGGAAATGACTGAAGAAGTGGACCCCTCAAAATGCTAAGGCAAGCATTGGCAAAAGCTCAAGACTCCATTTTTGGTTTAGTGATCCAAGATCACATTGAGTCCATAGGAAAAGCCAATACTATTAAAGGGGATGAGGTTGTGTTGATGATCTGGTTGCTCAAGTGCTTAGTGATTTAGCTCCTTCAACTATCAGCAACTTTCACTACTATACACACTCATAAGTAATCTCGGACAAACCGATTCTTCCAACTCAGTCCCACCGAGATGAACCACCTCAGCCATAAGCCAAACCCTAGAAAAATCGGTCATTCCGAGTTTGAGATCGGTCTCACCGAAAAATGGACTGCCAACCTTCTGTAACCATTTGACATCATATCGGAATAACCGAGATTGCTTTTTCGGTCTTACCGAGATTGGCAAGCTTCTGTCTTGGCTCAAATCGGTCTCACCGAGATTGCATTTTCGGTCCCACCGAAACTGGCATGTTCCTGTCTTTTCTCAAATCGGTCTAACCAAGTTTTCTTTCTCGGTCCCACCGAAAATCCCAACGTTCATATCATTTGCCTTTCGGTCTCACCGAGATGGTATTTTCAGTCCCACTGAAAACCCCAACGTTCACTATATTTGAACTTTCGGTCTGACCGAGTTTTCACTTCGGTCTCACCGAGATTGCTCAATTATGTGTGTAATGGTTGGATTTTGTGTGGAGGCTATATATACCCCTCCACCCCCTCTTCATTCATGGAGAGAGCCATCAGAAAGAACTACCACTCCTACCTTACACTTTCTGAGAAGAGAACTACCTACCCTTGTGTTGAGATCAAGTTGCTCCATTCCTACCATATGAAACTTGATTTCTAACCTTCCCAAGTTGCTTTCCACTCAATCCTTTCTTCCACCAAAGCCAAATTAGTGAGGAGAGTTGAGTGTTGGGGAGATTATCATTTGAAGCACAAGAGCAAGGTGTTCATCATCAACAACAACATCTATTACCTTTTGGAGGGTGGTGCCTCCTAGATTGGTTAGGTGTCGCTTGGGAGCCTCCGTCATCGAGATGTGGAGTTGAACCAAGAAGTTTGTAAGGGCAAGGAGATCGCCTACTTCGTGAAGATCTACCCTGAGTAAGGCTAGCCCTCCGTGGGCGTAGGCCATGATGGAATAGACAAGGTTGCTTCTTCGTGGACCCTTCGTGGGTGGAGCCCTCCGTGGACTCGCGCAGCCGTTACCCTCCGTGGGTTGAAGTCTCCATCAACGTGGATGTACGATAGCACTACCTATCGGAACCACGGGAAAAATCATTGCGTCTCCAAATTGCGTTTGATCTTATCCACCTCTCTTTACTACTTGTGCAATTTACTTTCCGCTGCCCATACTCTAGAATTGCATGTGTAGTGTGCTACTTGACTTGTGTGTTGTGCAAAATCTGCCAAAATCTGTTCTTGATAAAAGACAGAATTTTTATCTTGTCGAGTAGTCTAATCACCCCCCCTCTAGACACTCTCACCTTCTTTGATCCCTCAGCTCATTACAAAATTATCTTGCTATCAAACTACTCTGGTACTTACAATTTCAGCACTTGCATACATTACCTTACTGAAAAACACATGTCATTTCCTTCTGCTCCTCGTTGGGTTCGACACTATTACTTATCGAAAAGAGCTACAATTGATCCCATGTACTTTTGGGTCATCAAGGCAATTTTCTGGCGCCATTGTTGGGGAGTGAAGCGCTTCCGGTAAGTGAAATTGGTATGGAAACATTGATATAGTGTGCTGAAATTTATTGCCACTCGTTATTATGGAGAACAATCCTTTGAGGGGTTTGTTCGGGGTATCTTCACCTCGACCGGAACCACAATTAGCTACCCCTTAACCCGCTGCACCTACTAAAAATGTTGAATATGAAATCCCTTCGGATATGATAGAACAACTGCTATCTAATCCTTATGCAGGAGATGGAACCGAACATCCTGATATGCACTTGATATATGTGGATTGTTGAAGCTTGCAGGTTTACCCGGAGATCAAGTTATGAAGAAGGTTTTTCCTTTATCTTTGAAGTAAAAAAACATTAGCATGGTATAGGCTATGCGATGATATTGGATCTTGGAACTAGAACCGATTGAAAATGGAGTTTCACCAAAAAAAATCCTATGCATCTAGTTCATCGTGATCGGAATTAAATATATAATTTTTGGCCTCATGAAGGAGAAAGTATCGCTCAAGCTTGGTGGAGGCTTAAGTCAATGTTATATTCATGCCCCAATCATGAGCTCTCAAGAGAAATTATTATTCATAATTTTTATGCTCAGCTTTCTCGTAATGATCAATCCATGCTTGATACTTCTTGTGCTGGTTCTTTTATGAAGAAAACTATTGAATTCCGGTGGGATCTTTTGGAAACAGTTAAACGCAACTCTCAAGATTGGGAACTCGATGAAGGTAAAGAGTCAGGTATTAAGCTTAAGTATGATTGTGTTAAATCTTTTATGAATACCGATGCCTTTTCAAAGTTTAGCACTAAATATGGACTTGACTTTGAGATAGTAGCCTCCTTTTTTGAATCTTTTGCTACTCATGTTGATCTCCCAAAAGATAAGTGGTTTAAATATCACCCACCTATTAAATAAGAAATTAAAGAACCGGTACCGGTTAAAGAAGAAACTATACTTTATAATGTTGATCCAGTTGTTCCTACTTCTTACATTGAAAACCCACCTTTCCCTGTTAGGATAAAGCAACATGCTAAAGTTTCAACTGTGGTTAACAAAAGTTATATCAGAACACCTAAACCAGATGAACAAATTAAAGTAGAACCTGATATTGCTATGGTCAAATATCTCTTGGGAGAAAATGTAGATGGGCATGTTATTTGCTTTAATGAAGAAGCTGCTAGAATTGCCAAGCCTGATAAAAAGGATAAACACAGACCTATTGTTGGCATGCCCGTTGACTCGGTCAAAATAGGAGATAACTGACATCATGGTTCATGTGACATAGGTGCTAGTGTGAGTGCTATTCCCTACTCTTTATACCAAGAAATTATGAATGACATAGCACCCGCAGAGATAGAAGACATTGATGTCACTATTAAACTGGCTAATAGAGACATTATATCACCAATTGGGATTGTTAGGGATGTTCAAGTCTTGTGTGGGAAAATCAAATACCCAACTGATTTTCTTGTTCTTGGTTCCCCACAAGATGACTTCTATCCCATTATCTTTGGTAGACCTTTCTTGAACACCGTTAATGCTAAAATAGATTGTAAGAAACAAACTGTCAGTGTTAGTTTTGGTGATGAGTCTCATGAATTTAATTTCTCCAAGTTTAACAGAAAGCTTCATGAAAAAGAATTACCTAGTAAAGATGAAATTATTGGTCTTGCTTCTATTGTTGTGCCTCCTACTGATCCTCTAGAACAATATTTGCTAGACCATGAAAATGATTTACATATGCATGAAAGAAACGAAATAGATGATATATTCTTTGAGCAACATCCTCTGCTTAAACACAATCTATGTATTGAAACTCTAGGAGGTCCTCCTCCACCTAAAGGTGATCCTGTGTTTGGATTAAAACAATTGTGTGACACTTTGAAATATGCTTATCTTGATGAAAATAAGATATATCCTGTTATTATTAGTGCTAACCTTTCAGAACATGAAGAAGAAAGATTATTGAAAGTTCTAAGGAAGCACCAAGCTGCTATTGGATATACTCTTGTTGATTTAAAGGGCATTAGTCCCACTCTATGTCAGCATAAGATTAATATGGAACCTGATGCTAAACCCGTTGTCGATCATCAACGTCGGTTAAATCCGAAGATGAAAGAAGTGGTAAGAACGGAAATATTAAAACTTCTGGAAGCAGGTATAATCTATCCTATAGCTGATAGTAGATGGGTAAGTCATGTTCGTTGTGTTCCTAAGAAAGGAGGTATTACTGTTGTTCCTAATGATAAGAATGAACTTATTCCACAAAGAATTGTTACAGGCTATAGAATGGTAATTGATTTTAGGAAATTAAATAAAGCAACTAGAAAAGATCATTACCCTCTACCTTTTATTTATCAAATGCTAGATGGATTATCAAAGCACACACACTTTTGCTTCCTTGATGGATACTCTGGTTTTTCACAAATACCTGTCTCTCAACCTGATCAAGAAAAGACTACTTTTACTTGTCCCTTTGAAACTTATGCTTATAGACGTATGCCTCTTGGTTTATGCAATGCACCTGCTACCTTTCAAAGATGTATGACTGCAATATTCTCTGAATTTTGTGAAAAGATTGTAGAGGTTTTCATGGATGATTTCTCCGTTTATGGGAAGTCATTTGATGATTGTTTAAGCAATCTTGATTGAGTTTTGCAGAGATGTGAACAAACAAGTCTTGTCTTGAATTGAGAGAAATGCCACTTTATGGTTAATGAAGGCATTGTCTTGGGCCATAAGATTTCTGAAAAGGGTATTGAAGTGGACAAAGCTAAGGTTGATGCAATTGAGAAAATGCCATGTCCTAAGGATATCAAAGGTATTCGTAGTTTCTTAGGTCATGTTGGTTTCTATAGGAGATTTATCAAAGACTTCCCTAAAATTTCTAGGCCTCTCACTAACCTTTTACAAAAGGAAGTTCCTTTTTTACGATGATGATTCCTTTGAAGCCTTTGAAACACTTAAGAAAGCCTTAATTTCTGCACCTATAGTTCAACCACCTGATTGGAACTTACCTTTTGAAACTATGTGTGATGCTAGTGATTATGCTATTGGTGCTGTTCTAGGACAAAGAATTGATAATAAACTAAATGTTATTCATTATGCTAGTAAAACTCTAGATAATGCTCAAAATAATTATGCTACCACTGAAAAAGAATTCTTAGCAGTTGTGTTTGCTTGTGAAAAAATTAGATCTTACATTGTTGATTCAAGAGTAACTGTTCACACTAACCATGCTGCTATTAAATATCTTATGGAAAAGAAAGATGCTAAACCTAGACTTATTTGGTGGGTTCTCTTGATACAAGAATTTGATTTGCACATCACTGATAGAAAAGGAGCTGAGAACCCCCATAGCTGATAACTTGTCTAGACTTGAAAATGTGCTTGATGTCCCACTACCTGTTGATGATAGTTTTTCTGATGAGCAGTTAGCTGCAATAAAAATTACTAATAATACTCCTTGGTATGGTGACTACGCTAATTACATTGTTGCTAAATATTTACCAGCTAGTTTTACTTACCAACAAAAAAAGTTCTTTTATGATTTAAGACATTACTTTTGGGATGACCCACATCTTTATAATGAAGGAGTAGATGGCATTATTAGACGTTGTGTACCTGAGCATGAACAGGGACAAATCCTTCGGAAGTGTCACTCTGAAGCATATGGAGGACATCATGCTAGATAGAACTGCTCACATGGTATTGCAGTCTGGATTTTATTGGCCCAATCTCTTCAAAAATGCCCGTAAGTTCGTCTCATCTTGTGATGAATGTCAAATAATAGGTAATATCGGTAAGCGTCAAGAAATGTCTATGAATTATTCACTTGTTGTTGAACCATTTGATGTTTGGGGATTTGATTACATGGGACCTTTTCCTTCCTCTAATAGGTATACACATATTTTGGTTGATGTTGATTATGTTACTAAATGAGTAGAAGCTATTCCAACCAGTATAGTTGATCACAACACCTCTATTATAAAATGCTTAAGGAAGTTATTTTCCCAAGGTTTGGAGTCCCCCGATATTTGATGACCGATGGTGGTTCACACTTTATTCATGGTGCTTTCCATAAAATGCTTGCTAAATATGATGTTAACCATAGAATTGCATCGCCTTATCATGCTCGGTCTAGTGGTCAAGTTGAGCTTAGTAATAGGGAAATAAAATTTATTTTGCAAAAGACTGTCAATAGGTCCAGGAAGAATTGGTCTAAGCAATTAATTGATGCACTTTGGGCTTACAAAACAGCTTATAAAAATTCTATGGGTATGTCTCCTTATAAATTGGTATATGGTAAAGCTTGTCATTTGCTTCTTGAGTTAGAACATATAGCTTTTGGGCAATCAAGGAACTCAACTATGATTTCAAACTTGCTGGTGAAAAGAGGTTATTTGATATTAGCTCATTAGATGAATGGAGAACCCCAAGCTTATGAAAATGCCAAGTTATTTAAAGAAAAAGTTAAAAGATGGCATGATAAAAGAATCCAAAAGTATGAGTTCAAAGTCGGAGAATATGTTCTTTTATACAACTCTCGTTTCAGGTTCTTTGCAGGCAAACTCCTCTCTAAATGGGAAGGCCCTATGTTATCGAGGAGGTTTATCGGTCTAGAGCCATCAAAATAAATAATGTTGAAGGTAGTAACCCGAAGGTTGTTAATGGGCAACAAATAAAGCATTATACCTCAGGTATGCTCATTAATGTTGAAAGCAATATTATCCAAACTTTGACACCGGAAGAACACATGAAAGAATCCTTCTGGAACACTTCAGAATCCTGAAAATAAGGAGGTATGTGATATGGTAAGTAAACAGACTCCGAAAAATCCGCAAAAATATTTTTTATTAGTTTTGGAATATTTACAAAAATAGGAAAATAAGAAACTACCAGGAAGTGTACCCTGGTGGGCACAAGACACCAGGGCGCCAGGCCTGGCGCGCCCAGATGGGTTGTGCCCACCTCAGGCACCTTCCGGACTCCGTTTTTCTACATCTTGCTTGTTTCCCAAGATAAAAATTATTTATATACACCCCGAACCTATTGACCATCGTATTGCGGAGAAATCTTCTGTTTTCTTTTCTTGCTGTTTGTGCGTAGTTCTGGAAATATGTCATCTCAGGACTCTGATGGAGAGATCTATGTCTCGCATCTCATTGCTAACCCAAAATGCTATGGGAACTTATCTTCCCATAGCTGGGCTACAGATGACGAGGAGGATGCCCACTTGATGAGGATTGATGATTCGAGCTCGGAGGAGGAAGATGTTCCTCTACCTCAACCATGGGATATGCATGTGGAGTTCAAGAAGTCAAGTCTCTCTATGAGTACTAACCGGGCTAAAAACCAATCTATTCCTTCTTGTTTTCGGGCGAAAAGCAAAGGGTTTTTATGCGACAATATCGTAAAGCTGGAGCTAGAAGCTGATGATCTAAAGGAGGAAATTGCCCTTCTCAATTGCAGTATGAAAAAGCAGAAGACACAATTATCACCACCACCATCTTCTTCACCACCAAAATAAAATTGAGTATCGGGTATGGGCACTCCCCTTGGCTTTCGCCAAGCTTGGGGGAGGTGCTCTGGTATCGTATCATCCTTACTATCCTTTACTATATGGTTTATTTGGTGGAATATTATATGTTCAGATCCATTATGCTATTTAATACCCCTCTGATCTTGAGCATGTTCATCATTTGTGAGTAGTTACCTTTGTTCTTGAGGTCACGGGAGAAATCATGTTGCAAGTAATCATGTAAATTTCATATGTGTTCGATATTTGATAGTATGTATGTTGGTATTCCCTAAGTGGTGTCATGTGAACGTCGACTACATGACACTTCACCATATTTGAGCCTAAGGGAACGCATTGTGGAGTAGTAATTAGATGGTGGGTTGCGAGAGTGACAGAAGCTTAAACCCCGGTTTATGCGTTATTTTGTAAGGGACCGATTGGATCCAAAAGTTCAATGTTATGATTAGAATTTATTCTTAATACTTTTCTCGTAGTTGCAGATGCTTGCAGGAGGGTTAATCATAAGTATGAGGGTTTTTCAAGTAAGAACAACACCTAAGCATCGATCCACCCACATATCAAATTATCAAAGTAGCGAACACGTATTGAACCAACATGATGAAAGTGACTAGATGAAATTCCCGTGTACCCTCAATAACTCTTTGCTTATTATAAGAGACCGTTTTGGCATGTCATTTGCCTCAAAAGGACGGGGCTATCTTGCTGCACTTTTGCTACTACTATCGTTACTTGCTCGTACAAAATTATCTTGCTATCAATCTACTCTGCTACTTACAATTTCAGCACTTGCAGACATTACCTTACTGAAAAACACTTGTAATTTCCTTCTGCTCCTCGTTGGGTTCGATACTCTTACTTACCGAAAAGAGATACAATTGATCCCCTATACTTGTGGGTCATCAATGCACTACTAGTTAATTAGTTAATTGTATCTAGTTATACTAGCACTTGTCTATGTTGTTCATATATAAGTTATAGTGCCTGCTATTGCTCTGTCTCAAGTATTCTAGTACCCATGAATGACTGGTTCTCTACATTATAGCAGATAGGATGATAGTATATATAGGTAATTTCTGTAAATTGGTCATGGCCTTCTTACTTTCTTATGTGTAAAACCACATTAACTAGTTCCTCTTCAATTGGTATTGATCATACATGCAACTGTTCTTTTGGTAGATCATAAAGGATATAGTTCTTTTATTTATATAGTTACAATGCTTGTAATTGCAAAGATTATAATGGTGTCTCCTGTCTATAGTTCTTTTCTTGCCAGGTTATGGATAGTATCTCATCTACCCAATTTCCCCTCTCTCCTAAATCTGATTTGAACATACGCTACACTTGCCTTCTATCTTCCCCGCATAAACCTCTCACTGATAAGAACATATGTGACTTGATTTTATGCCAGCCGATGATGTCGCTCTAAGGCTCATCTCAGGAATTTGATGCTGCAGATGCTACACTTCTCATGATCCTACGATGATCTAGTCCTAGCACTTCTAGGCTATGTGAGGACATCTCCCCAAAATCCTACCTTGGGGTGTTCTATTGCTTGTTCTTCTGGTTGTGTGTCTATTTGACTTGAGACTTGCTCCATTTAGCAGTGTGGTGCTTATCTTCCTAGTGAACTTTATTTCCTCACAAGAAATGACTACTTAATCATTTGGATTTAATTTATTTTGTAGAACTGGCTTTGCTGACTTGGAGTGCTTTATTTACATATTTGTTTATCTATTTTGGCTAGCTGGATTTCATGTGAAGGTTGGCCTCCTATGTTTGGGACTTTGTCAATGAGCTGGTGTTATGCTTTGCTTGTTTTGTCAGCTATGGCTTTCTTGCTTTTGGAATGGCTTCAGTTCTGGCCTACTCTTGCATTTGTCATGATCTGATGAAGGACTTGATCTACTACTACTGTTCTTTCCTGCTTGTGGACTACTTCATGTATGTTTGGTCTCTTGTCCTGTACATTTGATCCCTTACTGTTCTAGTTGTTGGTTTTATTAGTTTCTATTGCAAACTCTCTAATTACGGGTTTTTGGACCAGTTCCAGTGATCCTAGGTGCCAGCTCAAACAACATTGCATTTCCCTAAGGTCCCTAAGGGAAATGCAACATTTAAATCATCACCAAATTTCATTTTCCTCTATTGTTTATTTTGGAGGTTTTATTCCATAAGAGGATCAGATGATCAAGATGAAGATTTAACTAGCTTACTTTTATTTTATTTTCTTCTTACCTCTTTGATCCAATGTAATTCATAAGAACTTTGTATGTGTATTTATATCAATAAAGCTTATTATTTCTTATTCAGATTGTGTAATTTACAATTTCACTTTATAACCGCATTGTTTAGATGATGATGATCTTACAACTTTGGGCGCTATGATCTTGTCTATAACGATGATGATGATGACGATGTTGTGTAGATGTTATACATGTGTTGTGTTGCTATCTGTTAATTTAAACGGAAAAAATAGAAAATGTAAAAAATCAGACAGAAACTATGCCTACGACTAAGTCGTCGACATAGGGCTGCCACGAGCTACCAGAGGGCGAAACGTGGCACCTATGCCGACGACTAGGCTATAGGCATAGTTCTGAAACTATGGGCATAGAAACAAAAATCATCAGTGTTTGGAGGGGCCAAATGCTAAAAATGTTCTAATCTAAGTCTCTTTAAAAATATTCTTCAGAAATTAGTCAAAGGCTAGGGGGGCAGGGGCCCCCCAAGGCCCAACATAGCTCCGCCACTGATGCTTCGTACATCCATCGGGTCGGGCTCCTGTGTAGCATAACGAACATCAACGACGCACGGATCCAGCATCCTCTCTCCCGGGGTGCTGCCTGTATCCTATATCACATAGAATTCACCGTTTCGTCCCAGGATACTCTGGCGCCCATCCAAAATGGTGTATTAGTAGCTCTCCCTGGCCGGCTAGGTGATCATTCCGTATGGCTGAAACGCCTAATGTGATAGGAATTCCAAGTTATGTGGTTCTTTGTCCACTTTATTTATTAAGAAGAAGAAGATTATGGTCGATCGTTCGTCGTGTCAACAAAAAAGAAGAATAAATAAAGCCTCGATCTCGTCGTCATAGCTACTAGGTACCTCCACCAGCCAAAGATACCTCGTACAAAAGTACTCCCTCCGTAAACTAATATAAGAGCTTTTAGATCACTATTTTAGTTATGTAAACGCTCTTATATTAGTTTACAGAGGAAGTAGATATGATATGCTGCAACAGCTGTGTAGCAGCCAACCAGCCTGCAGCAGCAGTAGGAATAGCAGGAAGCCAGGTCGATACGATTACCATGAGATGCATCGGATGATCCTTCTATATAGGAAACAAGTATATTTTAAACCCTAAACTCGTAGAGGTCGGGCGAAAGGAACCTCGAAATCAAAATCCTTGTCGATTGTTCCCTGAACTATACAATCCCGATCTAAATTGAACCTTGAGGTTATTTCCCAAACGGGGATTGTCATTGTGGCTAAGGATGAGGGGCGAAACAGAAATCATCAGTGTTTGGAGGGGCCAAATGCTAAAAATGTTCTAATCAAAGTCTCTCTAAAAATATTCTTCAGAAATTAGTCAAAGGCTAGGGGGCAGCGGCACCCCTGGCCCCAACATAGCTACGCCACTGATGCTCCGTACGTCCATCGGGCCGGTCTCCTGCATCGCGTAACGAACATCAACGATGCACGGTTCCGCCATCCTCTCTCCCCGCGCGCCGCCCGTATCCCGTATCGTATATAATTCACCGTTCCGTCCAGGGATACTCTAGCGCCCAACCGAAATGTTTTTTTAGTAGCTCTCCCTGGCCGGGTAGGTGATCATTCTGTATGGCTGAAATGCCTAATGTGATAGGAATTCCAAGTTACGTGGTTCTTTGTCCACTTTATTTATTAAGAAGAAGAAGATTATGGTCGATCGTCCATCGTGCCAAAAAAATAAAAATAAAAAAGAAAGCCTCGATCTCGTCATCATAGCTACTAGGTGCCTCCATCAGCCAAAAATACCTCGTACACAAGTAGATATGATCTGCTGCTGCTGCAGCTGTGTAGCAGCCAACCAGCCTGGAGCAGCAGCAGGAATAGCAGGAAGCCAGGTCGGTACCATTACCATGAGATGCATCGGATGATCCTTCTATATAGGAAACAAGTATATTTTAAACCCTAAACTCGTAGATGTCGGGCGAAACGAACCCTAAATCAAAATCCCTGTCGATTGTGCCCTGAACTATACAATCCCGGTCTAAATTGAACCTTGAGGTTATTTCCCAAACATGGATTGTCATTGTGACAAAGGATGACCGGGATTGCTCGCATTTAACAAACCAAGCCCACCTGCTCCCCGCTGGGCCGGCCCACTTTAGTAAAAAAATATGTTAAAGCGCAGGAGCACGCCCGGCTCCCTACTGGGCCAGCCTGCTTTCATATTTTTTCTGTTGAAAAAGAATAAGCCACAGGGTTGGCTCGAACAATAGACGTTGTGTTATCGTTATATGGAAGCAACAACGACGGACACAATGTGCCCACTTAATTCTTTTCTTCTTCTTTTTTCTGTTTTTTTGCTTTTTCTTTTCATTTTTTCCTTGAATTCATGAAGTAGCATATTTGCAAAAATATAACGTGCGGGGTGGCTCGAACCCTGTGGTAATTAATTCTAATTTGCATCTTTATTCAGAATTTTTTTTCTTCCATATATTTGACAACCTTTCAAAGAAATGTATGGGATTTCAACAAATAATTCTGTTTAAAACATCACAAATCTAAAAAAATCATGTGTTCTATTACGGAGTTTCAAAAAATATTACTATATTTAAATAAATTCTAAAAATGTTCGTCTTTTCATTAAAAAATCAGAGTTTAAAAAATGTTCCCGTTTTAGAAAATTGCAATTTATAATAAGATTTCGTGTTTTCAAATTTTGTTCGGACATTTTAAAAAATGTGCATGTTCCAAAAGTTTGTTTTGTGGACTGGACTAACTTTCGACTAGTCAGAATTTAAACCACAAATCCGAACGATCGCAACCTAGCTAATCATCCATCGCTAAAGAGAACGCATGCAATCCCGCCTCTTATCCCTAGCGCATCTGCATGCCCGTATGCAGTGTGGTTGACACATTCTTGAAACTAATAAAAATCAAGATGATGTCAGCAAAGATTTTTTTATCTGAAAATTTTAAAATACTTTGTAGCTCAAACCATCGCTCTGATTAAAAAAATGTTTTCACAGAAAAGATTCCTCGCGACGAGATCTTCGAAACTAGATCCATTGTTGGTATGTTCCGATGACTTTTTTTTTGGTAAAATGTTACCACATGTGTTCTACGCAAGTTATCATCTTGATTACATAGAAATTATCAAAGCTTAAACATGATTCCTCCAACATTCTTTGCACGCAAAAAAAAGTGTCAGAACATATCAACATGAGATCCAATTTCGTAGGTCTCGCCGCAGTGGAATTTTTATGTGAAAATGATTTTTCGATCGGACCGATGGTTTGAGCTATGAGACATTTTGAAGTTTTGAAAATATTGGGGAATCTAGGATGATATCAATTTTTCCTCCTCTAATGCATGCATACATGTGTATTATAGGTTATCAGCTCTGATGTGTGTGAATTATTATGCTACTTACATGGGAGTTATCGGGGCTGGGGTGGGGTGAGTGGGGTATGTTTTTAATACAAAAATCTCTTGGGTCTAAAATTACCACATTGTTTTTACATATTTTATCATCTTTGGTGTGCATAAATTATCATGCCATTTACACATACGTTATCGGGAGGACGGAACTATGTTTTCAACAACCCCCCCCCCCATCCCGTGTCAAAGTTATCGTGATGTTTATACATGAGTTAAAGTCTGCGGTGCGTACATTACCACACAATTTGCACATAAGTTATCAGGCAGGATGTATAAACTGT
>LR738709.1:567984364-568093436 GCA_902687465.1 Secale cereale
CCCCCCCCGGGGGCAAAATTGGAGGCCCGATGCGGAACTGTAAAATGGGCCCTACCCCACTAGAAAAACTACATAACTATAACTGTAGTATAATATAAAGATGATAATATCTCACATAGCAATGGAAAATATCAAGAATCGTACCTATTTTTGGTTGTAAAGTCTAAGTCTTTACTTAAATAACATCATTCTTTTAGTGTTGCTTGAAATGAAATCTTCAATAATATCCTCATAATCAATCTTCTCCAATACTTCACTCTCAAGTGCTATTGTGGCCAAATCAGTAAGTCTTTGTTGTGTCATGGTAGTGCGCAAATAAGACTTCAATAGCTTCAATTTTGAAAAGCTCCGTTCCGCTGATGCAACAGTCACAGGGATGGTCAAAAGAACTCTATATGCAATACTTGCATTGGGGAAACAATCATGACGCTTTAAGAACTTTAAAATTTTAACGGGCCCAATATTTTCTTTTGGAATGAAATTTTGAAGAAACATCAACTCCACATACAGTTCATTGGCATCAATGTCAGATTTTCCATCCTTTGTAAGAGCAACCTCCAGATTATCACAAGAAGTTTTCAAGCTCTTCTTATCCAAGGACTGCAATGTTTTAGAGGTAAATAAGAAACCAAATATTTTCTGATAACCCTGGTATTGTTCAAATCTGCTTGTAAGTGAGCTAATTGCTTGATCAACAATATGTACAAAATAGTTAACTCTGAATGATTCCTCTGCAGACTGTGTGGCAACGTTTGTGTCATCTGGGTTCTCATCAAAATGTCTCTTTCTTTTAATTTCCCTTCTTTTACGAAATGTTGTGCCAATATCCATCTCAAGTGTAATTCCTTTGGCGGTCTCCAATGCTTCTAAAAAACCAGTATCCCGGTACCCCTTGAAGAAAGTAATCAGTCCTTGCACTTTCTCAATAGCAACATCAATAAGCATATCCTTTGCTTGCAAGTGTTTGCTTACTAAATTAACAGCATACAGTACCTCATACCAAATGACTATTGCCACTATAAATTCATACTCTCCAAGTTCACTATTTGCCAAACCTTTCGCCTCACTGCTCGTTTTTATGTCATTATCTATCTCAGCTACCTGAATTAAAAAATAAAATATGGTATACTTGGAGATAGATAAAAGAATTACATCATTATAATATGAAAAATAGGGTACCTGAAGTAGGGCCTCCCGAGTGTCTGCACATTGAAATCGAATAGCTTTAACACTGTCAACACGACTCTCCCAACGTGTAGCTGACACTGACTTGGGAGCTAATCCAGTGATGTTCTCCTTCAGAATATGCCATTTCTTAGTAGAATTAGCAAAAATAGTATATATGCGTTGGATAATTCCGAAGAAGTCTTTAGCTTTAGTACACGTCTTGGCCATATCACAAAGTGCCAAATTAAGACTATGACAACCACAAGCAGAATAGAAAGCTCTAGGATTTACATTCAAAAGTCTCCTTTGGACTCCATGATGTGTTCCTTTCATATTTGACCTGTTATCATAACCTTGCCCTCTCACATCATCTATATCAAGATCAAGAAGCTTTAGTTCATTCTCTAGCACTTCAAACAATCCTTGCCCAGTCGTATCATTTACATCTAAAAATCCTAAAAATGATTCTTCTATGCAAACATGACTTGAAGATGAATCCACATATCTTATTATTATAGACATTTGCTCTTGATGGCTTGCATCAGGGGTACAATCAAGTATGATAGAGAAATATTTTGCACTCTTTATTTTCTTAACAATCTCAGACTTAATAGCAGAAGCAAGTAAATGTATCAACTCATTTTGAATCTTATGATCAAGATAATGTGCATGAGTTTCCTCATTTGTAATGCGGCGAACATGCTCCCGAATAACCGGGTCAAATTCAGCCAACATCTCAACCAAACCCAAGAAATTTCCATTGCTATCTTCGTACAATTTGCTATTGGTACCACGGAATGCTAGATTATGCTTGGAAAGAAATTTTACAATGCAAACAATTCTGAACAAAACTTTTCTCCAGTGGTCCTTTTCACTCTCTAGTTGTCGCTGCGCCGCTTTATCAATAGTTTGATGCGTTTGCAATCTACTACGCAACTCATACCAAGTGGTCATATTCAAAACATGATCTGCACTTGTCTCATGCTCTTTCAATCTATTGCCAAGATGTGTCCAATCATTGTACCCCTCATTTGCCAAATTACCTTTTCGATGCCCTTTTGAAAATAATTTACAACCAAAGCAAAATACTTTATCTAGTTCCTCGGAATAGACAAGCCAATCCCTATCACAATGCTCTCCATTTCATAGAATTCTATTGTAGAATACTGCAGAAAACCTCCTTTTATATTTATCCTTGCGACCTTTCTTAAATAATGTGTCCCTTTGAGGGCCCTTTTCTG
This sequence comes from Secale cereale, assembly GCA_902687465.1. Lineage (NCBI taxonomy): Eukaryota > Viridiplantae > Streptophyta > Magnoliopsida > Poales > Poaceae > Secale > Secale cereale. The sequence continues at coordinate 567,986,773 of LR738709.1, forward strand.
CTAAAATAGCAATTTGCTTAGAATCAAGGGAATCCCAATTTCTTGGATCAAATATATCAAGATGAAAAGAATCACCAATATCCGCTGTAGGTGAAGTATTCAAATTGCCATCAATATTACTAGCCTCAATGTTATCACTATTTTCTTCACCTCCAACATTATTTTCTGTCTGTGCCTGACCATCTCTAGGGCTAGGATTATTTTCAGCATTATTATCGCGTGCATGCTCTTGATCAAGTGACTGATTATCGGAGGACACTCGTGGTATTTTTATAACAAACATGTCCATATTTCCATCCTGAGACCGAGTTAATTCATCGGCCTTTTGTTTCTTCAAACGCTTTTGATAACCAGATTCATGTTTTCTAAGTGAAGACATGACTCAGATCTTGTAATGCTAGACACCTAATTGGTGAAAATAAAAAAAAATTAGCTACAACTACAAACTTTCAGCAAGACTATAACTCTATAAGGATCGAAATTAGAACTCACAGCCAAGCTCAAGGGAGAAGGGTTCACGGGATCACCGTCACCGTCACCGGACGGGACACCGGCTGTAGACGCAACGAGGCTTGAGAAATTGAAGATCGTGTGAACCTTCACTGCTTCCTGGTTCCTGCGGGTTGCCGTTTGCTCCTGTCGTCCTCCTTTTTATGGATCTGGTCGCTGCCTCGCTGAGTCGCTCGTCGCTGGAAGGCCTAGCCGCCGCACGAAGAGACGAAGGGTCGAAGGAAACGGCCGAAGGGAGAAGAGGTGGTTCGATCGGTGGGTCTCCTCTCGATCGCTAGGTTAATTCGCTGGGTCTGGATCGCTAAGAAGGAGGCTGATGTACGTGTATGCGATGCGCTAGGTCCAGGAGGCCCATCATGTGCGTAGCAGTCTGCAGTGCATCAGGTGGCCCATCTACAGACTACAGCTACGAAGCCTTAGTATAGAACTGCAAAAAAAAATTGAGGCTCCAAAATCTTGGGGGCCCTGTGCGCCAGCACAGGTAGCACACCCATAGGACCGGGCCTGTTATCAGGTATGTTGTTTACCAACTTTTTCTCAAGTCAAAAGTTATCGTGGTGTTTGTATATAGGTTACCGTCTATGTTGTCTCTAAATTTTCATACTATCTAGACAAAAGTGGCCAGACATATGTTTACAATAGCTTTTTTCCGGGGCCAAAGGTTACCGCGGTGTTTGTACATAGTTTATCATCTTAGATGTGGTATATTACCATGATATTTACATAGAAGTTACCGGAAATATGTTATCAAAGAACTTTTCCATTCTGGGTTATCATGTCTGCGATGTGTTAGTCATCATGTTATTTGCATAAAAGTTATCGTGGTATGTCTCAACGACTCCCCCACCCCCACTCCCGCCGACAAAATTATCAGGACCGAGGTATATAAGTTATCAGGTCTGCATGTACGAGTTATCGTGTTATTCGAATAGAAGTTATTGTGGTATGTTTCAACCCCCACCCTCGCTGACAAAGTTTTCAGGACCGGTGTACATAAGTAATTAGGTCTACGAAGTGTAAGTTACCATATTATTCATACAACAAAAGTTTGAGCTTGAGAGTGAAACTCTCGGGCATCGTCTTCACTGGTTGCGCTTGCATTGTTGGCATCCACATATTTGTTTCCTTTGTCAAAATTCAGAAGCCGCACAAAATTGCTTACAGAAATACTAGAATACACCTGAGGCGACGATGCCATGCCAATTTGAAACTCGATGCACACCTCTCAAAACGTATGTAGTCTCGACAACGCAGCGCACGAGGAGCGCCAATGATGACCGCTCGCATCGTGTTGCAGATCAGGCGATCAGAACAATCGTCAATCAGGCTGCACGTCGGCCGTGAAAAGGCAGAGCATGAAGAGAAACATACACTGGTACAAAGGCTGGTACTGTACTGTACTTTGTTAGGAACACGGTGACACATTTGATAATCAAATTCTTGTAACTGAAGCTAGATCTTTCACTTGTCGTAGAATAAAACAAGTCTGACAAAGTACCGCAAGTTAAAACTAATAGAATGGTACACGAACTGGCAGCTCTGCTTATTACTGCAACCAACCTCAATGCGATCAACTCGCACACGTAGTTTCGTAACTTTCGTTTGGAGGAGGAAGATCAATGCAGATTTGGCATCGACCAGGAAGGGCGCTGCCTACCGTGCAGGCATTTCAAGAGGTTGCCGTGGGAGAGATTCTGGGTGGTGAGGCCGTCGAAGTCGAGCATGGAGACGGTGTACCTCCCCCAGTCTCCCCACCCGGAGTTGGCGTTGGCCTCCTCGTGCGCGCTGGCCACGTACACGCAGTTTCTCCGCACCCCGTTGATCCCGTTGGCCTCCACGCAGAAGCCGTGGGCGTGGTCCACGAACACGGCGCGGTCGCCGATGCCGCCGTCGGCGACCTCCGACCACCCTGCCGCCAGGTTACGGCGGTCCGCCCGGAAGGCCTTGAAGAAGCCCTTCGAGCGGTGGCATCCTCCGTGCACGACGAGGAGGAGCTCGGAGGCGGACGACACTACGAGCGTGGACTCGCGTACACACGAGCGGTCGGCCATCACCAGATCTGGCGGCTCGATCGCGGCGGCCACGGCGAAGGTCGCGCCGTCCACGGCCGTCACCTTGTTGGCGCGCTTGTCAAGGAGGTAGAACGTGCCGTCGCAGTAGGTGATGCTGCCGACGCGAGCTGGCGGCGAGAGGTCGGCGGGGGTCCACGACCTCCCGTCGCCCTGCAGCCGGCAGAAGAACGCGCCCTTGCCCTGCGAGACCATGACGGCGTCAGGCGACCGGTCCCAGACCATGTCACGGAGGATCATCTGATACCCGTCGTGGAAGGATGGCGGCAACGCGGGCAGGCTCTCCGACGCGCCCGTGAAGGGGTGCAGCAGCGTGGCCGAGAAGTCGTCGGCCACGGCGAGCGTCCAGCCGCGCGGCGAGGCGAAGAGGAAGGAGCGGCCGCACGCTACGGGCATCGGGATCTCCGTGATGCTGTCGTCGGCGAGGGACCAGAGACGGCGGTTGACGCGGGAGTTCTGCTGGGAGGGCAGGAGGAGCAGGGGGACGCGGCGGCGGGCGGCGTGCTCTGCCGAGGCCGAGCGCCAAGACGGGCACACCGAGCGGAAGCGCGCGAGGTCGACATGCTCGGTGATCCTGTCGGCGATCCCGGCTACGAGCTCGGCTGGCAGGTCGGACCAGCTCATGCCGTTGGCGTCTGCGTGTTCTTGGATTGATGGAGGGATGGAAGAAGAATGCGATGGAAACGGAGCTATGAGCTTTGGTTGACTTTTGCTCGTGTGGAGTAGAGACAGAGTACTGCGGAGTACGGAGTGCTTCTTGATCGAGGTCCTGAGGAAGATGGATTGCTCATGATCCTCTTTCTCTCTCGTTTGATTGTAATTAAGCTAAACCACGAGGCCCACGAGCTTTATTATATTGAGCGCTAATATAAATACCAGTTTTGCTAAAGCACATATGCTCTAAGTATTTTGCAGGTCAGACCAGCTCATGGTACGTGTTGCCCCTGCTAGCTTCTTGGATTGATGGAGGGATGGAAGAAGGCGATGGAAACTCAGATAAGAATTTTGGTTGACTTAGAGCAATTCCAACCACGCCCCAGCAGGCTCCACAGACGACCTTTTACGCACCGGCGTCGAAAAAACGTTTTAGTCGCGCCTTCAAGACGTCGAAATCCGCTGGTTGGGCCCGTTTTTGGGCCCGGCGATCGTAGGCCGAACCCGGCGCACTGGGGGGGGGGCGCTCGGGGGCTCTAGCGCAAGGGAAAAACACACATCGGCCACACTGTCTGGCGAAAAGTCAAGCCAATCATTCAGATTCGCCACCCACCCCCCGCGCGCTCGGCCGCCACCCTGTCGATCCCGGCGCCACCCACCGCCCACCACCGCTAGATAGGTCATTCTCTGTCGGAAAAGAGAAGGGGTTTCGCCGCGGCAGCCTCTCCACCACCATCAGGGGCGATTTTTCCGGCGTTCCGGCCGCGCAGGACAGTGTACCGGCGGGTGTGCGCCCACCACGCCCGCAAGGTGTTCGGCAATGGACTCTGACGACGAGGAGGCGCTCGTCACGCTGCTTGAGGAGGAAGCCGATGCCGACGTCCAGGAAGAGGAACATCTCATGGTCCTCACCGCCCTCACCGGCCTGCTCGCGAGCAATGAAAAGCCGCGGCGAGGTGGCTCGGCGCTGGGGAAGATGAAAGTAAAGAACCAGCATTGTCTGGAAGGCTACTGCATGCTCTACTCCGACTACTTCGTCGATGCTTCACTTCACGGCGACAAAGTATTTCGGGCCCGTTATCGGATGAGCCGAAAGCTTTTCCTCATGATTGTGAATTACATCCGGGAGTTCGACAGCTACTTCAAGTGCAAGAAGGATTGCACCGGCAAACTTGGATTCACCTCAATCCAGAAGTGCACGACAGCGATGAGGATACTTGCATACGGAGCTCCCGGTGATTCACTCGACGACTATGGGCGCATGGTCGAGTTCAGCACAATTGTGTGTTTCTATAAGTTCTGCAGGGCAGTGATGGCGGTGTTTGGACCGCAATACTTGCGAACACCCAATACGGAAGACACTCCTCGGATCCTAGCACAGAATGCAGCGAGAGGATTTTCTGGGATGTGATAGCCTGGCTTAATAGGGATGATAGACTACTCATATCAATAAGGAATTCCTTCTTTTCCGGGAGCCGACCGACCGGGAAGTTGCTACCGGGTGCGCACGAGTGAGGACAAAGCGCACATAAAAGACTAGTATTGATATGTGGGGCCACTCAAGATCCCGCTAGGAATAACGACCACCGGCGGGTGTGTCTGGTGCGTTACAAGATGGTATCAGAGTCGACCCTCACGGTTACACGGATGTTTGCGAACAGTTTGCGGTCATGTTGTGCATGACGTTTGTGACCCGTCGTGGCACATGACATGGCACATGTGTTGTACTCGAAGCACAGACGTATGTGCCGAGAGGGAACGTTCCTGTGGCCCGACGAGGACGTCGGTTCCTCTGAGTGGGGGTGTATGTGATAGCCTGGTTTAATAGGGATGATAGACTACTGATATCAATAAGGAATTCTTTCTTTTTGGGAGCCCATTCGGACAAAACTCCAAAGTTAAGCGCGCTCAGCTTGGAGTAATTTCAAGATGGGTGACTGACCGGGAAGTTGCTACCGGGTGCGCACGAGTGAGGACAAAGCGCGCAGAAAAGACTAGTATTGATATGTGGGGCCAGTCTAGATCCCGCCAAGAGTAACGACCATCGGTGGGTGTGTCCGGGGCGTTACATGGGATGCTTGGAAGCATCGACTGCATGCATTGGAAATGGAAGAACTGTCCATTTGCTTGGCAGGGGATGTACAAAGGCGTCAAAGGCGATTGCGGTGTGGTACTTGAGGCAGTGGCCACACAGGACATCTGGATTTGGCATTCCTTCTTTGGTATGCCAGGAACTCACAATGACATCAACGTGCTGCAGTGCTCTCCTGTCTTTGTCAAGCTTGTTGATTCCTTCTTTGGCATGCCAGGAACTCATAATGACATCAACGTGCTGCAGTGCTCCCCTGTCTTTGTCAAGCTTGTTGAATGTCTTTCTCCTCTGGTGAATTTCAAGGTCAATGGGCAACACTACAACAAGGGGTACTACGTAGCTGATGGCATCTATCCGAGATGGTCGACATTTGTGAAGACTATCTCAAACGCTGTGCCAGGAGGCAAGAAGTCCCACTTTACCAAGGTTTAGGAGGCTTGCAAGAAGGATGTCGAGCGGGCATTTGGTGTGCTCCAATATCGATTTGCTGTTGTCCGATACCCTGCTCAGACATTATCGAAAGATCAAATGTGGGAGATCATGACTTGCTGTGTCATCTTGCACAACATGGTCATTGAGAGCGAGCAGGAAGAGCCAGTGTTTGACACTGAACCATACTACAGGCAGGGTCCTCTTGCCCAAGTCGATCACCAGCTACCGGCAACCTCGACTGCCTACCTCAATATGCGTCAGGAGATCCGAAACCCACAGGTGCATCAACAACTGCAGCAGGATATGGTGGAGCGCCTATGGAGGATCAAGGGCGACACCTAGCTCGACGTGTGATGAAATATGAGTTTTATTTGTTGAACTATATAATTTGTATTGAACTATTTGTTGTTGAACTATATAATTTCTATTGATTTTATGTGATGAACTATGTGATAAAAAAATTATTTATGTTGAGAATTCACACCGAACCAGGCCGAATATGGGCCGATTCACACCGATATCGGGCCATTTTTCGCCGAAAGTGAGCCAAAATATGGGCCGACATCGGCGCCTAGGGGCGACCTGGGGCGACGGCTGGGTGCCCAACCGCCCCTAGAGACGATTATACCGCCGACTGGCCCCATGCGACGATTTTTATGCTTCCTTGGGGGCCAACGGCTAGAGATGCTCTTATGGAGTGGAGACGGAGTACCGTGGAGTGTTTCCAGATCGAGGTCGTGCGGAAGATCGCTCCCGGTATTCTCTGGTTTGATTCTTCTTAGCTAAACCACGAGGGTCCATGAGCTTTATTATGTTATAAGCTTTCATCAAATTAATTTGAAAACAGTAAACTTAGGGCATCTCTAACACGTCGCCCAAATCAGAGAGAACTTTAATAGCACGGACACCAGAGCCGACCATGTAACATTGTGCTCCAAACATTCGCCCTGGATAGATTTAAAGTGCAAATGATGATCAATAGCAATTTTATAAGCAAAAAAAGTCTATATATGCTTTAAATGAAATTAGTTTTTACTTGCGCCCTATCATAAAAGTTTCAGTTTTGCTAAGTCTCAGTCGACATAGACTTCATTATGTCTCAGTCGATGCTATATGCCTTTAATCTTGCATGGAGATCCGCAAACAAAATTCCTTTTCAGTTTCTATTTTTTCTTGTTATATACTAGGGATTTTTATTTCTGTGCCCCTGATTCCTTAGCTCTACTCATTCATCCCCATTCTGTTAATTTTTGCTCACTTTTCCCCACTCCCTTGCCTGTAACCCACAGAACAGGTTAAAACGGACGTTGCCGTCGCGTCAATGCCTTTGACCGTTAGCTGACGAGTGGGGCCGCGTATACGTGGGCGCATGCAAGACCGCATTCGTGGGGTAGCACGTGTCCATGGACATGCTCGAAACGTCCCATCATATAAAGAGGGCATCCACCTCCATCGCCCCTACCATTTCCCCCCAAATCCCCTCGCTGCCGCATCGTCTTCCTCTCCCCTACCGGCGTCGTCTCGCTCTCCTCCACTGCCTCCACCGCACCGTCTCGCTCTTCCCCACCGCATCCTCTTCCTCACCTTCATTGCCTCCATCCGTCAGATGGCCGACGCTCGTGGCGACGCCGACGCAGCGGCCAACGGTGTGGTGGAGCTACAGGGTCACGGCGCGGTGACCGCGGATGTCGACGACGTCCGCGTCGGTGCGGGGAAACTCGCAACCGATGCGGATGTGGAGGGCTCCGCCTAATCGCTGCAGAAGGTGACGGCGTCGAGCGGCGCAGTCCATCCCGATGCCCCCGTTGTGGCGCCTGCCGTGGAGGAGCAGGTATTTGCACTTGCTTAGCTTGTAGAGTTAGTTGCTCCCTAGTTGCATTGGTTAGATTGTGATTCATACAGTAGTTCAGATGGTTAGAGTAGTTGGTTTGATGGATGGGCCAGGTTTTTTGCATGGGTTGGGGGGATAGGGGTTTTTGGACTAAGGTTTGTTGGATAAATTCGTTGCAAAAATGCTAGCTAGATGTTGTGAACTATGATTTTAGGTGCTTCAATGATTGGGGTTTTTAGATTTTTTTTAGATTTGGATAAATTCGTTGCAAAAATGCTAGATGTTGTGAACAGATTGGGGTTTTTAATGCTACGATGCTTATTAGATTTGTTTTTAGTGCTCACAGATTGGGGTTTTTAATGCTACTCAGATTCGTTGCCTTAGATTGGGTCCCTGATAGATTTGTTTTTGAATGCTACTCAGATTGGGGTTTTGAATGTCATGTTGGGGTTTTTGATCAATGTGTGTACAAATCTAATACATTGATATACTAGTGATGGATTTGGTTTTTGAATGCATAGAGCTAAGGGGCACAGAAATAATAATAAAAACCACTTCTAAAACATTTATGATATTGGGAGTATATTAGCCCTATGATCAATGTGTCATGTGTGCATATCTAAATTTTCAATTGGCTACTAGTGATGGATGTAATTGTATATTAAGGAGGATGATGGTTGGGGGGAGAAAGAGGAAGCTGGCCGACTACGACCTGTACGAGGGGGCGTTTAGTGACGATTCTGAATATGAGGTAAGCATATACCTTGTTCGTTTAGTTCCTTTGACATGGTGTATATGAATCTATAATGTATTAATACAATTCTTTCATGTGTGCAGTATGATTCTGGAGATGATGTGTACAATGGCAACCTCGCGTCCTTCACAGCCAAGGAGGTGGAGATGATCAAGGCCAAGGGAGTTGCTTCCTTCTACAACCGCAAGTTCAAGTAGTGGCACTGCCCCTACTCCACCACCAAGCCAAAGCCAAGGGATGATCGCTTCAATCACCTTCTGTCTCATGCTGAGGATGTGGCGATTCGTGGGGAGGACTACATGATCACGGGGCAGCATGTCGCCCTCGCGAAGGCCCTGACTCCAGCGTGATGTGATCGATGATGTGATGTTGTGTTACTTTTGGTTTGGTTTGTTGAACTGTTGGGTTACTTTTGGTTTGTTGAACTGAATCTCGTTGGTTATGACTTGTTGAATTGAATCTCTCATTGGTTATGCTAGTAATCTGGTTGCTACCTATATTTTTATGTCCTTAAATTTCCATGTGGTATATTTGTTTATTCTGAATCTATGGTTAGTTATGTTTAGATGTTGTGAACTATGATCTTAGGTGCTGCAATGATCACACATGTTGTGTAGGAAATCAAATGCATGCTCCAAATGAGATCATGTAAACCTTAGCAAACCTAGACAGTACAAATTCAAGAAAATGCAAAAACAAGTAAAACCTTGGCAAACTATCTATGTTTGTGTAGGAGATCATATGTGCAAAATTTGAAGTGATTTAGACGAGGTCAAATAAATTTGAATTTGAGAAAATGTGCTCCAAATGAGCTCCCAAGCTAGGGTAAACAGCCAATTTGTAATAAGTTTTTTGAACCTACTCTAAATGATCCAAATGTTTTTTTTATTAACACATATTCACTTTCCATAGTGTAGATTCGAAGTCTCACTATTTTTTGAATTAATCTTCATATTTTTACATTTTCTTTTGAAAACACATGCTTTAATATAAAAACTATTAAAAACATGTTTTGAAATATGAAAATCGAAAACTAACTTGCGATCCTTCTTATTTACTTTAAAATAAAGCTTTAGTGATTTTTTTGATTTTTTTTTAATTTTTCAAAAACAGAAGGTAACACCACCTTCTCTTCTTAAACTCTATGAAATCATGTACATGATAGCTCATATGTGTGAAGATTTTCTCATGAAAATGACCATAGGCCAAGTTTATGATTTTTGGTTGGTAACATGTCACATAAGACAACATTGTGCGAGGTTTTATATATTTTATATCTTTTTAAAAATTAATGGTGCTCATTTGACCTCGATCGTGCCAGATAGGTTTTTTTCATGAAAATGACCATAGACCAAGTTTAGTATTGTCTTTCTCGTTAGCTTGTCTTATAAAACGACGAACGACGAAGGTTTCATATTTTTCGATTTTTTAAAATTTGTTATGCTCGGTCAAAGCCTTCGAAACCCCGTTGACCAGCTCAAAACCCCCTCTAAACCCCGTGGAGTTTTGCCTAACCCTAGCTCCCAACGCCAGCCGTCCGATCATACCCTCGCGCCAAGCGACAGCCCTCACACTGGCCTTCTAGAAGGAACTAGGTGGGATGGTTGTGTGCAGGCTCCGCGCCGTTGGATCACAAGGACGACTCCGCATCGTTGGATCGTGGGGCGATCCGCGAGAGGCGTTCCTATTGGTTGTCCTCAGCTGCTCGCCCACCACTGACTCCGTAAAAAAATTGTTGTTATTGGGCCCAAAAGGAAACCAAGCTCTAGTTGGGCCGTCGAATTGCGTAATTTTTTTGCATCGTTTGCTCTATTTTTTGTGAACGTGTTGGCTCTGTATTTTTGCATCGTTTGCTCAGTTTTTTGAGAACGTGTTGGCTCTGTATTTTTGCATCGTTTGAAACCAATTGACATTGCGTAGCAAATGACCAATATTTAAGGGCCAAATTTATTTTTATCATGCAAAATGGCCACAAACTATTCAAAAATTGTCTCTTTTTGTTCATATAATATATATGACCACGGATTCCCACGCGTGCAATTAGCTTCTTTTTCTTCTTCTTTTTGAAACCACTGTTGCCTACGCGTGTACACTCCCGATGTTGCGGTGGGTTTGAAAACGGGTTCCTTCACATTTGACCCCGTTATTGCCACGACCAAATAACACGTAGCACTACGGCTATTTAAGCCACCCTCTGCATCTGCCATCCCTCATCCATCTCACATCCTCTCTGCCATCTGCCCTTCTTGCTCTTCGACCACTTCTCTCTTCTTCTAGCTCATCCTCAGCCATGCAGTACACCGGACCAACCTACCACTTCCCACCCACCGTGCCAGAGAGGCTCTACCCTCCTGGCGTGTATGTTGAGTGCACACTACGTGTGTAGGCAATATCAACGTGGAGGACCGCAAGGAACTTCACCGAGTTCTTCCTCGCGTCCGGCTACCACCACCTCCCGCGGGGATCTCCAAGGATGTTCCGTGTCGAGGAGGTCATCCAAAACAGGGTGGTGGTTGCTCTCCTTGCCCACTTCACCAAGACATTCGATGCCTTCTACCTCCTCGGCCAGGTGTTTTGGTGTGGCTGCGAGTTCACCGCTTTCACCACCCACAACATGTTCACGGAGTACACCAACATCTTCCCCACCACGTCCCGCATGCACACTCTTCCGTACCCCATCGACAACGCCCCAGAGGAGCAGTGAAGAGTGCCCGGAGGAGGAGCGAGGTGGAGAAGGCGGCGTCTAGGGTTCTAAACCCTGTATCTATTTTTTCGAGTCTATGTTATGTTAAGTCGTTATCCCATTGAACAATGTGAGAGATGTTATGGGCTTGTTGGCCCTTTTATCAAGTTCTATTATTAAGTTTTCTATCTATTCTATTATGATGTTCCTCCTAGTTTCAACTATGTGATCGTGTTATGGGCTTGATGGCCCTATCTACATGTATGTTGGTTGTTTTCTTAGAGAGATCGCTTTGTTAGTAACCACCTAGTGCATGCAGCCACAAGGAACCCTTCTTTTCTTACACAAGCCACAAATATGTAGCCACCTAGCTAGTGCATCCAGCCACAACATATTTGTTCAATTTATTTGTCATAGCAAAACGGGTTCTAAATCGAGGAGACAAGTGTGCGAGAAGAGAGGAACCAGCAGCAGCGACCGTCGCTGCATCCATGGCGGCTGGCGTGCATGAAAGCGGCTCGGTTAGTGCATCGTGGCGGCACGCATCAGCGCATGCAGGCTCGGTCGACGCATGCAAGCTCGGTCGGCGCATCGACGCATGCAGGCAGTCTTGTTGGGTGCATGCATAGCAGGCTTCTGTCGTGGCGGCATGTGCAGGCGTTTAATGCAACGGACGGCCCAACGAAACCACGGCCCAACGGTCGAACAGCTACACCCCCAACGCGGCCCCACTCGTCAGAGTTAACGTTCAAAGCACTGACCCGACGGCGACGTTCGTTGTGACCTCTTCTGATGGTTTCGGGCAAGGGAGTGGGGAAACTGAGCAAAAGTTAAGAGCATGGGGATGGATGAGTAGAGCTAAGGAACCAGGGGCACAGATGTAAAAAATATATATACTACTCACTTGAGTGAGACCAAAACACACCCTAAAAGTTTCAATCCGACAAATTGTGCCATTCCGAAGAGGTTGTTGTAGGATCGAAAGTATTTCTAGAGGAGGGGTGATTAGACTACTTGACCAAATAAAAAACTATCATTTTCTCAATTTTAATTCTTGGCAGATTTTAGCAACTTGGCACAAGTCAAGCAATCAACCTACACATGCAATTCTAAGAGTATAGCAACAGAAATTAAACAATTGCATACGAAGGTAACTGGAGGAGTTTAGAGGGAGCAAACGCAAGTGAAGACAATGATGTTTTTTGTCTTGGTTCCGATAGGTGGTGCTATCGTACATCCAAGTTGATGGAGACTTCAACCCATGAAGGGTAACGGCTGCGCGAGTCCATGGAGGGCTCCACCCACGAAGGGTCCGCGAAGAAGCAACATTGTCTATCCCACCATGGCCATCTCCCACGAAGGACTTGCCTCACTAGCAGTAGATCTTCACAAAGTAGGCGATCTCCTTGCCCTTACAAACTCCTTGGTTCAACTCCACAATCTTGTTGGAGGCTCCCAAGTGACACCTAACCAATCTAGGAGACACCACTCTCCAAACGGTAATAACCGGTGTGTTGATGATGAACTCCTTGCTCAAATGCTTCAAGTGATAGTCTCCCTAACACTCAAGCAGCTCCTCACAGATTTGGATATGGCGGAGGAAGGATTTGAGTGGAAAGCAACTTGGGGAAGGCTAGAGAACAAGATTCATATGGTAGAAGTGGAATATTTTGATCTCAACACTTGAGTAGGTGGTTATCTCTTAGAACATGAATGATGGAAGTGCAGGTATGTTCTGATGGATCTCTCCACGAGTGAAGAGTGGGTGGAGGGGTATATATAGGCTCCACACAAAATCTAACCGTTACACACAATTTACCAAACTCGGTGGGACCGATTCAAAGAACTCAGTCAGACCGATTTAGTTCATAATGTGACCGTTAGGTATTTCGGTGTGACCGATATGATCAACTCGGTTGGACTGATTTCATTAGGGTTAGGGCATAACGTAATCTCGGTGGGACCAATTTCATTAGGGTTAGGGCATAACGTAATCTCGGTGGTACCGATTACACAAACTCGGTGAGACCGATTTTGGTAATAAGCACACAGAGAGTTGGTCAGGCAAACTCGGTGGGACCGATTCGCTCATTTCGTTGAAACCGAAATGTTATGAAGAGGCAACAGAGAGTTTGCATTACAGACTCAGTGGGACCGATTGCACATCTCGGTTAGACCGAAAATATTGCAACGGGCAACAAAGAGTTTGCAATCCCATCTCGGCGAGACCGAGATCCCTTTCGGTAAGACCAAAATGATTAGGTTTTCTGGCAGTGGCTATGTCAAATGAACTCGGTGGCGCCGGATAGATATTTTTCGGTGGGGCCGAGTTTGACTTTTGGTTTCGGACATATGTGGATGTGAGAAAGTGGTTGAGGATTTTGGAGCATATTACTAAGCATCATGAGCAAGCAAGCCATTAAGCAACACCTCATCCCCTTTTAATAGTATTAGTTTTCCTATGGACTCAATGTGATCTTGGATCACTGAAATATAAAATGTAGAGTCCTTAGCTTTGAGCTTGATCCAATCCTTTCGTCTTTATCATTTTGAGGGGTCCACAATCCTAATCCATGCCATGCCAATCATTGAACTTTCCTGAAATATTGTCTTGAGATAGCATTAGTTCAATGCGCTATATGTTATTAGTAATTACCAAAACCACCCGGGGATAGTTGCACTTTCAATCTCCCCCTTTTTGGTAATTGATGACAACATATAGATCAAAGCTTCGAAAAATGATAATAAGATTTAAATACATCGTCGCTTTGAGAAGTATGTGATAAACAAGAGCTGCCCCTAAATTTGTGCATTATTTAGAATTTGCGTTTGAATGCAAATGCACAATCGATTAGGATGATGGGTTACTCTTCCATGTCACATACATCTTGGTGGAGCGCTCAAAATGATATACACTAAAGAATGCACTCATCACCAAGAAAAGTGAATGATCATATGGAAATAGAGATAATATCATCCAAGCAACCATTAAGGTAGCATATGATCAAACATATGATCACACAAGTATCTCACACACATAATGTAGAGTATCAAGCAAACACACAAATGAAGTTCAACCAAAAGCAAGAGAGACCACAGAGGCAATACACACTCTCTCTCTCTCTCGAAGCCTATGATCTATAGATATTTCTCCCCTTTTGGCAACAAGTTACCAAAAAGTTCGAAAATGCATAGTGCTATGCATCTCTCAGGCTTGGTCTTCGGGGGGCGGTGTAGAGAGAACTCCAAGGATGAAGGCTTCAAATGAACTAGCTGGAGCTGGTGGAGTGGCTGCTGGAGGTGGCACTGAAGTTGTAGCTGATGGTGCAGATGTAGTAGCTTTGGTGTCTAGAACTGGCACTGCAGCAGATTTCTGACCTCGAGGCACTCGCTGAAATGCATCTGTGGTAGCCTGTCCTCCTCTCTCCTTTGCTTCCTCCTGAAGCTTCTCAACTGCAAATTGGATCTCTGTTACTTTCAGATAAAGATCATAGAACTTAGTCTCAATGATCCTCTCCAAGCTCTCCTGATTCTGAGCCAGGGTGGCGAAGCCCTTCTCAATCCTCATGGTAGCTTGAATCAGATATGCCATTTGATCTTGCTTGGATTTGAGAGTCATTTGAGATGCTTCTTCTTCACTTGGCATCTTGGCAGCTTTCTCTGCTTTGGCCTTCTCTCTCCTTTCATGAGCTTGTACTGAAGATGGTTCATTCTCATCTGATACGTCCAAAACGTATCTATAATTTCTGCTTGCTCCATGCTTCTTTTGTGTGATATTGCTATGATATTGATGCAGTTCCATACACTTTTGATCCTATTTGGACTAACCTATTAACTCAGTGCACCACAGTGCCAGTTCCTGTTTTCTGCTGTTTTTCTATTTCAGGTTTCCCCCATATTAAAAGTGCTCCAAAAATTCCAGGAAAAATATAGGAAAAATCAGCGTACAGGAAGCTTCGCGAAGAACCAAAGATGGGCCAGAGGGGAGCCAGGGGAGGCCCAGGCGGCCACCTGGCGCGGCCCCACCCCTGGCCGCGCCAGGGGGGCGCCTGGGGCCCCTGCTCCGCCTGTGGCTGCCCCCCTTCGCCTATATATCCCTCTCGTCCCGAAACCCTCGAGGACAGAACCCTTTTTCGCGATCTCGCCTCTGTTCCGCCGCCACAGCGCTTCCAAGATCGGGAGCATCAGGAGAACTCTTCCCAGCACCCTGCCCGAGGGGAGAACCACCACTGGGAGCTTCTCCACCACCATGGACGCTTCCCGGATGAGTCGTGAGTAGTCCACCTTGGACCATGGGTCCATGATCAGTAGCTATGTGATGTTCTCCTCCCATCTTTGCTCTTCATGGTTTAGACCTCGTGAGCTACCCTACATGATCGAGGCACATATGTAATCTTTCTGCTGTTGCTTTGCTGAGTTTGCTGGGATCTGATGGATTATGAGACTATGTTCAGATTGTGTTTGAGTAATATATTTGATTCACCTCTTTTATATCTTTGTTCTTGAGTAATTCTTGCATGTTCTCCGTTGCTGTTTATTGCTTTGGCCAAGTAGTAGGTAGTAACTCCAAGAGGGAGCGTTATGCTTGATTGTGGGTTCATGCCCCCTGATGACTAGCTTGAGTGACAGAAACATGAGTCTAGGGGATGTGCTGTTGCCACAAGGGAGAAAACAACGGTGCTTGTACTTGCGGGTGCAAGGATTGTTTACTTTACGCAAAGTTCTTTTAATGCAGTTGTCTGTTGCTTTGAGTTTATACTTTGGGTGGGATTCGCAACTTAATACCAGCGAGATGTTCTGGATAGATATCTCAAGGTGGATGATTAGTAGTAGATGTAGATGGATTTCGGTCTACTTGCCTTGGCGTACCGCCCATGCTTTTGATCCTCTACCTTTCTTTGCAGCATAGTTAGCATTGGTTTGCGCACATAATCCTGTCAATTGCCCAGCTGTAATTTGTTTACCTCGCTTTGCTGTTTTATCGTCTTTTGGGAGAGAGACATCACTAGTGAACATCATGGGACCCCGGTCCATATTACCACCGCTGATCACACCTTCTATTTACTTCCTGTTTTTATTTCCTAGTTGCAGTCATAGCTATCATTATTATCTCTTGTGTTTGATCCTTTGTAAACAACAAGGCCGGAGGGATTGAGAACCTCTCTGTACTCGTTGGGAGCAAAGTTATCTGTATCTGTGTGCAGGTCCCGTCAACCGCTAAGTTTCTGGCGCCGTTGACACCTACTTGTCGACCCTCAGAGTCTCACGGGATTCGATCATTGGTATCTTTGCCAAGGGAAATTTGCCGCTACGCTACATCTCAACCTTCCACTTGGTGTAACCAACGAGGGGCGAGAAGCCATCAAGCAAGTTTCTGGCGCCGTTGCCGGGGACTCCACTCTTCAAGATAGGGGAGTTGCACGCTATCTTTTATCTTTGCTTTTTAGTCTTGTTAGTTTACCTTTCAGTTTTTGCTTTAGTGTCCCTTACCAAAAATCACAAAAATAGTTATCTTGCTTGCTGCTGCTATGGGTTCCACCGAGAACACCAAGTTGTGTGACTTCACTAGTCATAACAACAATGACTTTATCTGCACGCCTATTGCTACACCTGCCACTTCAGCACCTTCTTATGAGATTAAACCTGCTTTGCTGAACCTAGTTATGAAAGATCAATTCTCCGGTGTTGGAGATGATGCTGCTTTGCACTTAAATAATTTTGTTGAGCTCTGTGATATGCAAAAGTACAAAGAAGTAGATGGTGATATTGTTAAGCTTAAGCTTTTTCCTTTCTCCTTGAGAGGAGGAGCTAAAATCTGGTTTCAATCCTTGCCTAGGAATAGTATAGATTCTTGGGACATGTTCAAGGATGCCTTTATTGGGAAGTACTATCCCCTGCTAAAATTATCCAATTAAGGAGTAACATAATGAATTTTAAACAATTGGATAATGAACACGTTGCCCAAGCTTGGGAACGCATGAAATCTCTTGTCAAGAACTGCCCTACTCATGGTTTGACTACTTGGATGGTTATCCAAACTTTTTATGCAGGCTTGAACTTTACCTCGCGGAACTTGTTAGATTCGGCCGCGGGAGGAACCTTTATGTCAACTACACTTGGTGCTGCCACGAAGCTTCTCGACGAGATGATGACCAATTATTCCCAATGGCACACCGAACGCGCTCCAACAGGTAGGAAGGTAAACTCTGTCGAGGAGATTTCCTCCCTAAATGAAAAAGTTGACTTGATCATGTCTCTACTTTCCAAGCAATCTTCTATTGATCCTCATGATGTTCCTTTAAATTCTTTGATTGCACAAGATCAAGTAGATGTGAACTTTATCTCTAGAAACAATTTCAACAACAATGCTTATAGGAGTAATTTTGGTAGCAACCCTAGACTGTTCCCCTCTAATTCCTATGGGAACAACAATGCTTATCCTAGCACCAAGAACTCCACTTCTGAACTAGAGATTATGCTTAAAGACTTCATCACTACCCAAAAGGCTTTCAATAAGAGTGTAGAAGAAAAACTAGACAAACTAGATAATCTCTCTTCGAAGGTAGACAATTTAGCCCATGAGTTAGAGTTGCTTAAAATTAGAACTTCTCCTCTTGAGGAGAGGATGACCACTCCTATGAATGTTATTCAAGTGAAAATTAATGAAAACATTAGGATGATGGCTAAACTTAAAAAGAGATGGGCTAGAGAAAAGGAGGAAGAAGATAGAATTAAGAGCCTTCCTATTTACTCCTAGCACTATTGCTACTATTCAAGTTGTTGAGGATATCCAAACTCTTAGCACCCAATGCACTCCTAGTCCCATTGGACCTATTAATGGTGATGCTATGACCTCAACCGTAGAAGAAGAAACTCCTATGACCATAGAAGCTACCAAACAAGTGAGCCTAAAGGACACCACTACCACTTTACTTGATAGTAGTGACCTTGATTTTGATAATTGCACCCTTTCTGAAGTTATTGGTTTTCCTCACAAGATGTCTAGAGATCCCCACACTAGCACACTAATCTTGCCTTCACGGAGCATATCACTAATGCTCTTATCAAAGCTAGGGAGGAGAAGATTAGGGTAGAAGCCTCCATACCTAGAAAGCTAGAAGATAGTTGGGATCCTATGATTAAAATTAAGTTGAATAACTTCTCTTGCTATGCTTTATGTGATGTTGGAGCTAGTACCTCCGTTATGCCCAAAAGAATGTATGATATGTTTGAATTGAAACCTTTTGATCCTTGTTCTTTTGGTGTTCGTCTTGTTGATTCTTCCGTAAAGAAACCTTTGGGGAAGATCGACGATGTTCTTATCATTGTCAATGACAATTATGTTCCCGTTGATTTTACTATTATGGATATTGAATGTGAACCTTCATGTCCAATTATTTTGGGACGTCCTTTTCTTCGCACCGTTGGTGCTATCATTGACATGAAAGAGGGGAATATAAAATTCCAATTCCCTCTCAAGAAAGGGATGGAACACTTCCCTAGAAAGAAGATTAAGTTTCCTTTTGAGTCCGTTACACGGGCTAGCTATTCTCTTACTCTTGATAAAACTTGATCTTCTCTTTTTGCATCATGCCTAGCTTAAAGGCATAAAAGAAAGCGCTTTTGGGAGGCAGCCCACAACGAATTAGGTTTTATTTTGCTTTTGTTATGTCTTGTTGTTTGTTACTACAGTAGCATCATCATTGTATCTTTTCTTTTCAGCTTTGTGCCAAGTTTAGCCTCTGATTGCAAGAAAGTTCAAAAGTTGTGACATGCTGTCCAGAAAACAGATTCTGTCCTTGGACAGAAAAACTCGAACAAAATCACCAGATCATCTTTTTGATCTGAATTTTTTTGACAGCGTGCTCTATACAATTGGCTTTCGAGTGTTTGTTCTGAGTTTTTTGATTTGAGTTGCAGAAGTGCCCCGAAAAATTTATTTACTACCTGCTGGTCTGTTTTTCACAGATTCTGTCCTGTTTTGCCTTTTCTTTGTTTTGCAAATCTTGAGCTTGCTTTTTCTTTGCAAAAACCTTTTGGCAATCTTGAGAAACAGTAGCTCCTCGAGATTATCTTTATTTCCAGTAGGGAAAAATTATTTTATTGTGGGTACTAACCTCGCTAATCAGATTATGATGAGTTATGTATGAAGGGAGTTTTCAAGTGTGCGAGGGAAGATGATAAAAGAAGATTCAGGAGGGTCAAACGCTCAAGCTTGGGGATGCCCCCGTGCACCCCCCAAGAAATATTCAAGAAGACTCAAGCGTCTAAGCTTGGGGATGCCCCCATGCATCCCCTTCTCCATCAACAATTATCAGTTCGTCTTTCGTTCCACTATAATTTTATCACTTCATGCGTTATGTGCTATGCTTGGAGAGTCTTGCTCTTAGTTTCTTTTTTTAGTTTTCTTTAGCTTTGCTTGCTGTTCATAACAAGTAAGAACCCAGATTTCTTTGTGTGGGAGAGAAACACGCTCCACTTCAACCTAGAACACAACATAGGATTTTCATGCTTATCTTTGTTGTGTGTGTTCTTTGTCTTTCCATCGCTGCTGTCATGTTTAGCTCTTAGTTTTCATGCTTTTCTTTTTTTAAAGAGCTTTTGTTTAGTTGGTTGCTGAACTCTCTTGAGTTTTCATGTTTATCTTGTTAAGAGAGTTTGCCTGTTGCACTGAGTTGTGTGTCTTAACTTAAAGTAGGTAATTGAGGTTGCTATTTAATTTTAGTAGTAACTTGCAATAGTTTTGAGGTATTGCCATGAGTAATGTCTGAACTTTTGGTGTCAAGAGCTTTAGCCTATTAGTGATAGATGTCGTATTTTGGGCAATCCGTGTTTATTTTCGAAAACCTACAAAATAGTTGAGAACTTTAGCTACTAGATGGATCACTAATCTTTGGAGGGATCGAATATTAGAGTACACTCACGTACCATGAGTCGAGGATGCGCAAGGATAACCAAACCCCCATACACTCCTCCTCGGGGTACTTTTCTCTTTGTGAACCTCCTAATTAGATTGAGAGTTACCGATAATAAGTGCATGAGTTCTTCGGACTAATGTGAGTATTCGAAAGTTGACACTTCCACCTAGCCATATTTTTCTAGCCTCTTCGGTACCGTGCATTGCCCTTTCTCACCTCGAGAGTTGGCGCATACTTCGCCGGTGCATCCAAATCCTTGGCACGATACGCTCTATCATCATAAGCCTCATTATATCCTTCCTCAAAACAGCCACCATACCTACCTATCAAGGCATTTCCATAGCCTTTCCGAGATACATTGCCATGCAACATCCATCTTCTCATGATTTGATCTTCATGTCATACATGCTTTTTGCTTGATCGATGAGCCGCATGCTAGTTGGGCCTTGCCCTAATCATTGCTACATGACGTGCTAGTATCATTGCATATCCTGCTACACCGGCAGAGGCATACATTTGCATACATCATGATAGTTTCATTTTCTTTATGTTGAGTACTTTTGTAAAGTGTGAAAGATCTTCTATACTTCTTGTAATATATAGAGTGTTGCCCCTAAAGTAAGGAAAAGATCCCAAAGAGGACAAAATCAAAAGATCCCAAAGAGGACAAATGAGAGTTAAATAGAAAGTGCCATTGAGGCCACAAAAAAATAAAAATAAAAAGAGAAAAAAGAGAAAAAGAAATAAAAAGAGAGAAGGGGGCACACTACTATTCCTTTTGAGAGATCCACACTCGTACTTCATCTTATACCTTGTACTCCATAGAGATTATCATTCATGCATATAGCTATGTGGGGACCTTCACACTATAGAACTTGGCTTGTATATTCCAATGATGAGCCTCCTCAAAAGAGCTCTAGGTCTTCTTGAGCGAGCAAGTTGGATGCACCCCCACTAGTTCCATTGGAGAGATTACCTTAGCTCATATGTGCATCCGTTGCATGGCAATCCCTACTCCTCACATCATATCCATCATTTGGCTTTCTCTCGCCTATGATTGTCCTCATTGATGTGAGCCTTTCACACCTTTTTTGTCTTCCCCCTTCATCATTTTTCTCTCTTTGCCATCCTGAGTGTCAACTTTCTTGCTTATGCTCATCCATTGCATGAGTGCTCAAAATCGAAGGGGAGTGGATCATTTTGACTTGTACCTGGCTAGTGGTCTGGGGATGAGTCAAGATAAGATTCCAAAGAAGACCAAGTGTGAAACTTTAGTAGATTAAGTTCTCAACAATACAAAAACTATGTTTTACTCTCTCGTATATCCCTATCCCCTTTCTTGCACGCAAACACCATTTGGAGACATTCGAGTCACGGACAGCGAGAGCTCTTGCACATTTATGTTCTTATGTTGCTTGTTACAATGCTAATATAGACTCTTGCTTGTTATGACTTGAATTGAATTACATGCCTTGATTGCTTTACTTAAAAAGTTCTTATATGGTTGGTAGCATGTCACCACAAAAATTATGCTTGTTATCATTTACCTACTCGAGGACGAGCAGGAATTAAGCTTGGGGATGTTGATACGTCCAAAACGTATCTATAATTTCTGCTTGCTCCATGCTTCTTCTGTGTGATATTGCTATGATATTGATGCACTTCCATACACTTTTGATCATATTTGGACTAACCTATTAACTCAGTGCACCACAGTGCCAGTTCCTGTTTTCTGCTGTTTTTCTATTTCAGGTTTCCCCCATAATAAAAGTGCTCCAAAAATTCCAGGAAAAATATAGGAAAAATCAGCGTACAGGAAGCTTCGCGAAGAACCAAAGATGGGCCAGAGGGGAGCCAGGGGAGGCCCAGGCGGCCACCTGGCGCGGCCCCACCCCTGGCCGCGCCAGGGGGCGCCTGGGGACCCTGCTCCGCCTCTGGCTACCCCCCTTCGCCTATATATCCCTCTCGTCCCGAAACCCTCGAGGACAGAACCCTTTTTCGCGATCTCGCCTCTGTTCTGCCGCCAAAGCACTTCCAAGATCGGGAGCATCAGGAGAACTCTTCTCGGCACCCTGCCAGAGGGGAGAACCACCACCGGGAGCTTCTCCACCACCATGGACGCTTCCCGGATGAGTCGTGAGTAGTCCACCTTGGACCATGGGTCCATGATCAGTAGCTATGTGATGTTCTCCTCCCCTCTTTGCTCTTCATGGTTTAGACCTCGTGAGCTGCCCTACATGATCGAGGCACATATGTAATCTTTCTGCTGTTGCTTTGCTGAGTTTGCTGGGATATGATGGATTATGAGACTATGTTCAGATTGTGTTTGAGTAATATATTTGATTCACCTCTTTTATATCTTTGTTCTTGAGTAATTCTTGCATGTTCTCCGTTGCTGTTTATTGCTTTGGCCAAGTAGTAGGTAGTAACTCCAAGAGGGAGCGTTATGCTTGATTGTGGGTTCATTCCCCCTGATGACTAGCTTGAGTGACAGAAACATGAGTCTAGGGGGTGTGATGTTGCCACAAGGGAGAAAACAACGGTGCTTGTACTTGCGGGTGCAAGGATTGTTTACTTTACGCAAAGTTCTTTTAATGCAGTTGTCAGTTGCTTTGAGTTTACACTTTGGGTGGGATTCGCAACTTAATACCAGCGAGATGTTCTGGATAGATATCTCAAGGTGGATGATTAGTAGTAGATGCAGATGGGTTTCGGTCTACTTGCCTTGGCGTACCGCCCATGCTTTTGAGCCTCTACCTTTATTTGCAGCATAGTTAGCATTGGTTTGCGCACATAATCCTGTCAATTGCCCAGCTGTAATTTGTTTACCTCGCTTTGCTGTTTTATCGTCTTTTGGGAGAGAGACATCACTAGTGAACATCATGGGACCCCGGTCCATATTACCACCGCTGATCACACCTTCTATTTACTTCCTGTTTTTATTTCCTAGTTGCAGTCATAGCTATCATTATTATCTCTTGTGTTTGATCCTTTGTAAACAACAAGGCCGGAGGGATTGACAACCTCTCTGTACTCGTTGGGAGCAAAGTTATCTATATCTGTGTGCAGGTCCCGTCAACCGCTAAGTTTCTGGCGCCGTTGACACCTACTTGTCGACCCTCGGAGTCTCACGGGATTGGATCCTTGGTATCTTTGCCAAGGGAAATTTGCCGCTACGCTACATCTCAACCTTCCACTTGGGGTAACCAACGAGGGGCGAGAAGCCATCATCATCCATGACAACTGTGTTGTCGTCAAAGTCAGGCACCAAAGGTCGATATTCCTTGTCCAACAAGTAAGTGCATGTGCCCATTTTAGAGTTGATAAGCATCTGGATGTGTGGAGCATAGCCACATGATCTCTTCTGATCTGCAGCAGTCCTCTTGATTGTCTCTACAATCAGGGTCATAACTTTGAATTTCTGTGGCACATCAAATATATGCAGCATGTTGATGGAATTTCCTCTGATCATCTTTGCATCTCCAGACTTAGGCAGTAGTGTATGCCTCAAGATTGTGTTAATGGTGGCTAGACCAGCCTGTAAATGATGTACAGATCCAAACTTGTGAGTCTCTAGATCATCATCAGGGATCACTTTGTACATATTTGCCATGGAGTTGTGGTCTTGCTTCTTCTTGGCATAGACATCTAGATCATCCTCATGCTCTTCAGGGTCATTGATTAGCTTGGCCCACTCAGCAACAGTCGACTGGTACCTTGTACCTTCAGACATCCATACAATTCTTCCATCTGGATAGAAGTGGGTTGTGGAATAGAATTGCATGGTGAGTTCATCATTCCACTTAGTCAACTTTTGAGCCACAAACTTGTCCACTCCACATGCTTTGAAGCTCTCATGCATATTTGGGAAATAATCTGCATTATCATCAATGAAGTCCCAGTCCACTCTTCTCATATCACAAACAATGGGCTTCTTGTCAAGCAAGACTGTTTCATAGAAGTCTTGTTGTTCCTTTGTATGAAACATGTACTCCACAGCAGTCCTTCTTCTTATGGCATATGGATCAGACTTTATCCACAACCTGAGACCTGCATCCTTTCTCAGCTTCATGTCCTTAGCAACTAAATGAGCATCATTGTGATCAGGGATCTTGGGCTTCAGGTTTCTGAGCACTTGAGCCTCAGCTTCCTCAGCAACTTCAGGCACTGGGGCCTTGTTCTTTTCTAAAGCTGGGATGTTCCTTGTTCTCCTCTTGGGTGCAGACTTGGTAGCTTGAGCAGCTTTGGGAGCAGTCTTGGGCTTAGAAGGGGCAGCCCAGACTTGATAGCATGTCCCATAAACTTTTGAGCTTTGGGTGCTGGTGCAGCAACCTCTTCCTCTTCTGCTGCAGCTTCATCATCATCCCTCATGGATGGTTTGCCGATCACTCTAGTTGTTGTCTTCATGGGTCTCTTCTTTGTA
Source organism: Secale cereale (assembly GCA_902687465.1). Lineage (NCBI taxonomy): Eukaryota > Viridiplantae > Streptophyta > Magnoliopsida > Poales > Poaceae > Secale > Secale cereale. The sequence goes on from LR738709.1 coordinate 568,011,139, forward strand.
CCTCCAGGTTCATCATCACTCGATTCACAGTGAACACCATAGTCTCTTGAGTAGAGGCTCTGGTCTTAGACATGGGAATAATTTTGGCAGGGATTTTCCTTTTCTGCCCTGGCTTAGATGCCTCAGTTGTGCCATACTATTTCCTAAGAACTTTCTTCTTGGAAGTGGCCTCATGTGCCACAAAGTCCTCATCCTCAGTATCTGAAGTTTTCTTCTTTCTTGACTTGGTAGCAGCCTTTGGGATATCACTAGGTGTGCTCCTGCTACCCTCATCAAAGCTGCTAGAGGGACTAGTGCCCTCCCTCGGGTGTACCTGCTCCTCAGACACATTCTGGCTGTCACTTTGATCTGACATCTTGGCACTGAAAGCAGACCCTGTGAATAGATGTAGATGAGGTAGAGTGGATGAGCATCATAAAGCACATAATTTTTGCAAAACAGATGATGAGAAAAACTTAGTTTTAGTTCTCTACACAAAGAATTTTGGAGCTATCGATTGTTAAACTCGATGAGACCGAAGAAATTCTGGAGCCTGAACTAGTAAACTCGGTCACACCGAGTCACTGTTCGGTGGCACCGATATCGCTAGGGTTTCATAGAGAATCAAACTTGTTCACACCGATTTGCAACTTTCGGTCAAACCGAAAATCACTTGTGCAATGGCCTAAGCCAAATTGGTGGGACCGATTTCTATAACTCGGTCGGTTCGAGATGAGTTCGGCGAAGACTTAACCCTAAATTTTTCGAATCAAAACTACTTTCTACGGAGTTTTTGCTGGATAGGTGATGGCTTCTCGCCCCTCGTTGGTTACCCCAAGTGGAAGGTTTGAGATGCAGTGTAGCGGAAGTTTTCCCTTGGCAAAGATACCAAGGATCGATTTCCCCTGAGACTCCTAGTTTCAACAAGAAGGTGTCAACTGCTAACGGCGCCAGATATTAGCAATCAACGTGGACCTGCACACAGATACAAATAACTTTGCTCCCAACGAGTACAGAGAGGTTGTCAATCCCTCCGGCCTTGTCGTTTACAAAGGATCAAACGCAAGTGATAATAGTGATAGGTATTGCTGCAAATAGTAAGTAAAAGCAGAAAGTAAATAGCGGATGTGATCAATGATGGTAATATGGACCGAGGTCCCATGATGTTCACTAGTGATGTCTCTCTCATAAAGACGATAAAACAGCTATGTGAGGTAAACGAATTACAGCTGGGCAATTGACAGAATTATGTGCGCAAACCAATGCTAACTATGTTGCAAGAAAGGTAGAGGTTCAAAGCATGGGCGGTACGCCGAGGTAAGTAGACCGAAATCCATCTGCATCTACTACTAATCATCCACCTTGAGATATCTATCCAGAACATCTCGCTGGTATTAAGTTGCGAGTCCCACCCATAGTGTAAACTCAAAGCAACAGACAACATCATTAAAAGAACTTTGCGTAAAGTAAACAATCCTTGCACCCGCGGGCACAAGCACCGTTGTTTTCCCCCTTGTGGCAACAGCACATCCCCTAGACTCATGTTTCTGTCACTCAAGCTAGTCATCGAGGGGCATGAACCCACAATCGAGCATAACGTTCCCTCTTGGAGTCACTACCTACTACTTGGCCAAAGCAATAAATAGCAACGGAGAACATGCAAGAATTACTTACGAACATAAATATAAAAGAGGTAAATCAAATATATTACTCAAACACAATCTAAACATAATCTCACAATTCATTGGATCCCAGAAAACTCATCATAGCAACAGCATAAGGATTACCTGGCAGGGTGCCGGGAAGAGTTCTCCTGGTGCTCCCGATCTTGGAAGCGCGGCGGCGGCGGAACAGAGATGAGATCGAGAAAAAGGGTTCCGTCCTCGAGGGTTTCGGGACGCGTGTTAAATATATGCCAAAGGGGGGGCATCAGCGGAGGCCTGGGGGGCCCAGGCGCCCCCCCCCCCCCGGCGCGGGCAGGAGGGGGGCCGCGCCACCAGGGCGCCTGGAGCCCTGGTGGGCCCCCTCTGGCCCTACTTCGACCGTGTGGAAGCTTCCGGAACGCTGACTTTTTATATAATTTTTCCGGGATTTTTCTGGCAGTTTACGTGATGGGAAAACCTGAAATACAAAAACAGCAGAAAACAGAAACTGACACTGGGGTGCACTGAGTTAATAGGTTAGTCCAAATATGATCAAAAGTGTATGGAAGTGTATAAATATCATAGCAATATCACCCAAAAGAGGCATGGAGCAAGCAGAAATTATAGATACGTTTTGGACGTATCAATAGGAAGATCTCATACGTGGAAGAGAAACATGGCAATGCATTGTGCTACGAATTGGAGTTATTGAAAGAACATGCGGTGCCCCCATGTTTGGTTTTGGTAATTGATGACAATCTCTATGGACTAATGGTTGCCTTGAGTTATATTTGAAGGGTTTGTCCATAGGCTTTTCTTGGAGTTCATTTGTTGGTTTCAAGGAGAGTTTGTGATGACCAAGGTGCTATTAAGGAATTATCCAAAGATTGGTCTTGTGAGTGTTGAGCTTATTGCAAGCATGTCTTGAAGAAGAAGAGTGTGTTATCATTCATGTTTACCTTCAAGACATCATCCAAATAAAGAGAGTTGGAAAGATTCAAGGTTGAACAAGACTGAGTCAAAAAGTGGATCAAGTTGATCAACACACAAAGTGTAGAAGATGTACCGAGAGGGTTCAAGCAATCCTATGGTATGGTAAGCATTGTCAATCACGCTTTGTGTACTAACCCATGGTCTTCGTGAGAGTTCTTTGTGGGGTTAGGTTGCGGTGTGCAAGTTCAAGTGGAGCATCACGAAGAGATCAAGTGTTTGAAGCTTGTCGTCCATTGTGGTGACAATGGACTTGTGAATATATGCCGAAGAGTGGCTCACCCATAGTGGAGTATGGGGAAGCAATCTACTAGTCTTCACCGAGACAACACAATCAAGAAAGGTGGTCCAACTTGAGGAAGTCAAGATCGTCTACATCTAGCTCAAGTGGACTTTGTGCAAAGAAAAGGTTTGCCCTTGATAGGTTTTCTATTTTACCGGTCTCGTGGTGGTAGTTGGGAGACCGGGTTATAGGATCGTTTGCCGTACTATCAAGGGAGGCTCTCAAGTTGGTAGCTTGATCGTATCGTTAGTAGAGAGCTCAAACCATTGCATCCTTGCATCATGTTTCTTGGTTCTTGTTTGGTTCTCTTTGTGAGTCTTAGAGCTTATGGTCATCTTGATGACAAGCTTGAGTTCATCGAAAACGGAGTTCACATGCGTCTTCTATGATGTTTTCGGTGTTGGAGGTTTTACCGGTCTTATCCAAGAAAGGGTTCTCACCATTTTCTTATGGGCCTTTTCTAATTTGCTTATTATTGGTATTTCTATCAAGATTGTGTTAGCCCTTGTCGCTAGCTTTCCAACAAAATTGGTTTCGTCGAATGCGGAGTCCGTTTGCAAAAGTTGTGGTCATTTTGGTGTTCTAAAAAGGCTGCAGCGGTACTACCGCGGGTAGGAGCGAAAGTAATTTTTTACTACCGCTTTCAGGAGTGGTACTACCGCGGCTACTTCTGTGGCTACTTCCGATCGGGACCAAAAACTCGTCACAAGTCCAACGGTGGTAGGCACGGATGTAATTTTTTAGTACCGCTCGCAAGGAGTAGTACCGCTACCCTTAGCAGTAGTACCGCTACCCCTAGTGGTAGTACCGTGAGGTCAAGCGGTACTACCGCTCCGACGGTTCTTCTGGCCTTTTTGCCTCCACGCTGTTGTATTTCAAAGGGGTAGTACCGCCCTAGCGGTAGTACCGCTCCTTGGAGCGGTAGTACTGCTCTGTGCGGGCTGTGAGCATAACGGTTGGATTTTTCCCACCTATAAAAGGGGTTCTTCTTCCCCAATGAACCTTATCCTTTGAGCTCGTGTTCTTCCCCCATTGTTGACCTTCTTCGAGCTTGCTATCTCTCAATCCCTCCATGGATTCTTGCTAGTTTTTGGGGGAAAAGAGAGAGGAGATCTAGATCCACATTTCCACCAATCACTTTCTCCTCTAGGTGAGGGGAACCCCTTGGATCTAGATCTTGGAGTTCTTGGTGTTCTCCTTCTTGTTCTTCCTCTCTTTTCTCTCCCTAGCATTAGTTGCTTTGGTGGGATTTGAGAGAGAAGGACTTGGGCACTCTGTGTGCCCTTACCATTACATTTGGTGCATCGGTTTGAGTACTCCATGGTGATACGTGGAAGTGAAAGTTGAGAAGCTTATTACTCTTGGGTGCTTGGTACCCTTGAGCTTGTTCCTCTTGGGTGCTTGGGCGCCGTAGACGGTTGTGGTCACCTCTGAGCCATATTCCATTGTGGTGAAGCTTCGTGGTGTCGTTGGGGTGTTAGCCCCAACCTTGGTGTTCGGAGCTCAATCATTGTGGTGTAAAGCTCCGGGCAAGCGTCGGGGTCTCCAATTAGGTTGTGGAGATCACCCCGAGCAATCTGTACGGGTTCGGTAACCGCCCCCAAGGGTTGCCATTTGTACGGGTTCGGTGACCGCTCTCAAGGGTCCCTTAGTGGAATAACGGCATCTTGCATTGTGCGAGAGCGTGAGGAGATTACGGTGGCCCTAGTGGCTTCTTGGGGAGCATTGTGCCTCCACACCGCTCCAAACGGAGATTAGCATCCGCAAGGGTGTGAACTTCGGGATACATCGTCGTCTCCGCGTGCCTCGGTTATCTCTTACCTGAGCCCTTTACTTATGCACTATACTTTGTGATAGCCATATTGTTTCTTGTCATATATCTTGCTATCACCTAGTTGTTTATCTTGCTTAGCATAAGTTGTTGGTGCACATAGGTGAGCCTAGTTGTTGTAGGTTTTGTGCTTGACAAATTAACCGCTAGGTTTATTCCGCATTTGTTCAAGCCTAAACCATAGTTATTTTAAAGCGCCTATTCACCCCCCCCCCCCGCTAGGTGACATCCACGATCTTTCAATTGGTATCAGAGCCTCGTCTCTCTTTATAGGGCTTAACTGCCTAGAGAGTTAGGATGTCGACTAGGGGTTTAGGATTCTCTGACACTCTTAGTTTCGATGGCACAAATTTTTATGTTTGGGTAATTCGCATGCTTAATCTCTTTAGGGTCATGGACCCAAATTTAGAGCGAATTGTAGATATGTGTTTTTCTCCTCCAAAGGATCCCCAAAGATTATCTTTAGAGGATGATAAAAACTCTTATCTCAATGCTCAAGCTTCTAATGTTCTTTTCGATGCTTTGAGCAATGTAGTTATATTTCAACTCATGTCGTTCCGGGATGCTCATGAGTTGTGGACAAAGCTTCAAGATAAATATGGTGTGTCCAAGAATTGTGTAAATGATTGCTCTCCCTCCACCTCCGGCCGTGTTGTCTTCTCAACTTCTTCTACTTCACCTACATGTGGTTTTCCACAAGGTAATGATATGGTGAGTAGTGTTGGTCATTGCAATGATGATAGTATGCTTATTGTGGATGATCCTTCATCACTATCTTATTGCAATGCATCTTCTTTGGACTTTAACACTTCGAGCACCCTACATGTGTCACATGCTTGTGTTGATAGTCCTTGCATATCATGTAGAAATTGCTTGACTAAAACTCATGATGATATGCTTGCTATGTCTTGTTGCCATGATAAAAATGCATCTACTTCCTCGAATTGTTGTGCTAACAATGTAGAGGAAACCCAACACCCCATGGAACAAGATGTAGTCTTGAATGGTACTTCAAGGGATCCTACATCATCATCTATCGCGTTTTGCCTTATGGCTAAGGCTTCAAAGGTATCTCCCACTTTGAACCCCGATATATCGTGTGATGATAGTGATGATGACAATGATGATGATGTAGAAAATGATAATGTTGCCTCCTTAAAAATTAAGGGGGAAATGATTTTTAAAGCTCTTCTTAAGAATAAATTAGCTCGTTCCAACTTTATGGAAATCATGTCTATTTCCATTGAGGGCAAGAAATATATTGATGAGTTGGAATTTCATCTAGAGGAGCATGAGGTCACCATTGAGAAAATGGAAGATCATGAGCGTGATTATGCAAATGAGATCGTCGACCTCTCGCAAGCTCTTGAACTTGAACAAACCACCAAGGAATCTCTTGAGGAGACTTTTGCTCTAGAACTATCTAGAATAAAGGAATCCTGTGATAGAGCTCTCGTGGTGGCTAATGATTTTGAAACTAAAAATGAGAAGCTTGAAGTTGCACATGCTAAACTCCTTGAGAATTTTGAGCACCTCGAAAATGGCTCAAGGGTCATTAAGAGTGAGCTCATGAAACTGACCGAGTCTCATGCTCAACTTAAAGCTTCATATGCTAAAGAGCTTGCCAAGTTGCCTTCTCCTCTTGCTATTATTGATGATGCTTGTGCTACTAACTCTATTTCTAGTGAAGCATCCATTTTGAAGGAGAATGTTGAGCTAAGGGCTCAACTTGAGTTGCTATCTAGCAATTATGGGAGATTGGAAGAAAGTCATGTAAAGCTCATAGGCTCTCATGATGATCTTCTAGTATCCCATAATGTGCTAAAGATAGCTCATGAGGCTATGATCATCAAGGTAACATCTAGTGAGTCTCATGTGGTCGCTAGCACTACTTCTCGTCAAAATGCTATATTGCCATGTGCTAGTCCTCGTAATTCATCTATGCATAACATTGGTACATCTTGTGGTGAATTGCTTTCCTTACCTTGTTGCTCTAACAATGAAGCCTATACTTCTTCTAGTACTTGTGTTGATACTAACCATGTAGAGGAAATCAAAGAGCTCAAGGCACAAGTCTCTTCCTTGAAGAAAGACTTGGAAAAGTATCATGAAGGGAAGTCCACACTCAACAATATCTTGAGTGTGCAAAAATCCCCCAATGACAAAGGTGGACTTGGATTCAACTCCAACAAGAAGAAGAAGTCCAAGAGCAACAAGAAGAAGGGCCAAGAACAACTCAAGAATTCAGCCAAGATTATTTGCTTCAAGTGCAAAATTGAAGGGCATCATGTTAGATCTTGCCCATTGAAGAAGAAGGTCATTAGTGACAAGCAACAAGGGAAGAGGCCGCAAGTTCAATCTCATGCTCAACCGCAAGTTGGAGAAAGGCCGCTTCCCAAGAAGACTCACGGTAATGCTTCTCATTTTGAGAAATCAAATGAGAAGAAAGTGAAGAGTAGATGTTGCTACCTATGCCATGAGGAGGGTCACCTTACTTCTTCATGCACTAGTGGTAACTTATCCAACCCAATTATTATTGATGATGTCTATTCTCTTGGGAAGTATAAGGTTGGCAATGTGTTTGCCAAGCTTCTTGGGACTCAAAGTGGTGTCAAGAAAAGAACTATTTGGGTAGCCAAGCCTATTGTGACTACCCTCTTAGGACCCAACTTGGTTGGGGACCAACTAGCTCAAACTTGATCAATAGGTGTTTTGAAGGGCATTGGAGACTTGGCTACATTATGAAGAATTAAGGGGTCTTCATCATTCATATTGTCTCAAGCCAAGTCATTCGGATTATCAAGTTTCTATCTTATATCCAATGTTCCTCCTTGCGGTAACTCGTGCTTAAATTGTTTCCATTGAAAGTTACTTGCCCCTTTGCATGTTTTGGTTTTGTTCCTTGCACGTGTTTGTATATGTTGTGCGTCCAATTTGTATATCTTGAGAAATCAAGTATGTGTATATTGGTTTGCACATCATATATGTGTGCGTCGTGCGTTGAGCCTTTGTGCTTCTTGCTTTTATCTTAGTTGGCTCTTGTGAGAGATTAATGGAACATCCCATTTTGGGGGAGTGATGTGCTTTGTGCACCTCACAATCCTATAAATGTGTGTACATGAGGAATACCATCTAGTATTGATATTACAAGATTATCTAGTCTCTATGTGGTATGTCTTCTCATGGGAAAGTCAAATTCTAAATGTTCCATTAATTATCTCTTGTTGGTTCCCTTTTGCATCCTGGTAAGTTTTTCATTGGTATAACATTATGGGGGAGTAATATTCTATGTGCATATTACAAGCCTAGAAAATGTGTAAATTTGAGATATTGTCACCTAGAGTTGATAGTATAAATTATGTTGTTCCTAGGTGGCATGTTATCTCTACAAGTTGCATTTTGCTTGTGTTTGGTGTGAAGATGACGTTGGATATCATTGCTATCTATCACCGGGAATTATTTCCAAATACCTCTTGTCTTTGACAATTGGTAATCATTTATGTGGTGGAAATTATTGATCATCTTTACATTGTCTTTTGGTTTTATTTGTCTTATCTCTTGCCAAGTTTGTGTCAACTCCCATTTCCTTCCATGCCACTTGTGGATCTCGTGTTTTATTGTTTTTATCAAGTGTTTTCTAGATATAGTGAAAGTGGTGATCCCACTTTGTGCATTTTGTACTCGAATGCAAATTCTCTTTAAATGCACAATTCATGGGGGAGCTATCCTATTTTAGATAGAACACTCATCTTGTGACCCATATCAAGTGTGTGTTGATGGAAGGCAAGCCGTTTCTTTTTGGTACTTGTGCTATCATGAAACTTTGTAGATGGGTTGGTTTGTTTGGAACCATCCTCTTTTTTGGGAGTCCGATATCTTTCCTTTTGCGTGTATCCATGGATATCTCATTCCTTGATGTATCTTCTAATAGATATCTTCCAAGTGATGATTTCTCCATTTGGTATCCTATTTTCACTTGGTATTTCTTTTTCATTTTGTTTCGTTTCTTGAAAGTCTTGAGCATGCATATTTACTTCATGTATTTTCTTTGGCATGCTTTCTTTCTTTAACCCAATATATAAGGGAAACTCCACATAGTCTCAATTTGGATGAGATGTGCATGAAATTCATTTTCATATATAAATGCACATATGTTTGTGGAGTTTTTCCTATGTATTGGTGTTTCTAACTCTTTGGTCCCAATGAGTTTAGGTACCATTTTGTTTGTGTTGGTGTTCTAGGAACAATTGGAGATGCATTGGATGCTCGGCTAATTCAAAAGGAAGATGGTGTCACCATGTGCTTATTGGAGTCAAGCTAGGATGATCAATGAACTACTATCTACCTTCAATTGGTATCTAGTACATCCTTCCAATGGTATCTCGGTAACAAGTATCACCATCTACTTCATGCACACATTTCTTGCACCAACCTTGTGTAGATTGTATCATGGCATGTTAGTCATTCCTTCTTATGATACTTGTTTCCTTTCTCAAAGCATCCCAACAATGACCTCTTGTTGCTAGTTGTGATGTATTTGATGATCGTGTGGTTGGAACTCATTTATATACAATAAGAACATATCTAGCCATGTGCTATGCCTTCAAGCAAATATCTTATTGGTATACTTATGACTTCCTTGGGGATATCTTATTCATTCCTTTTTGCAAAGATTTCGTGTACATCCTTCTTTGTGGATTGATATAATCATGATCTTCATCTACCTAGCATCTTATACACTTGAGAGAAGTTGCATATCTATTTGATATCCCCTTCTTTCACGTCCACCTTTTCATTCTTGTTTTATTTCTTTGGTGGCTCCGTGAAGGTGTGTGTCTCGAGTGCGGATCTTATATCGTTGCATCTTGATGCACTCTTTTGTGGTGAAGATCATTTTTTCTCTCTCTTGCTTATCTTGACGAGGCTTTTGCCATTTCTATTGGTATCCCTCCCCATGACAAAGCTATCCTTTTTATATCTTCACCACAGGTTGTCACAAGCATAGGTTATTTATATAATTAGTAGTGAGCTTGTGAACCCATTTGCTGTTGTGTGTGGGAATGATAGGCCTTGCACTATGTATCTCATTCATTCAAGAGTATATTGATGCTTAATGTTCATCCATACATTAATCTTCTCAAGTGCTTTGCCATGACTGACACACATCATTTTGGTTGAGCCTACTCTTAAGTTGACTCTTTTATATATTGCTCAACCAGTTGTTTGTTGCAAGTGCTAGGCTTTGTTTCCTTCATGCTCACTTGCACTTGGTGTGAGTGTCTATTGATCTTGGGGGAGAGATGATCCTATTTTGTGCACTTTGGTATCCTAATGAAAATATTCTAAGGAGTGCATAAATTATGGGGAGCTTCACTAGTGTCTTTAGAACACTCCGTTGCTATGTCGTGAGGTTCTATTGACATTGGGGGAGCGACGATCCTATTTTGTACTCGTTGTATCCAAATACAAAACTAAATTGTGCACAAATCATGGGGAGCTTCTCTAGTTTCTCTAGAACACTCCTTTGCTCTTATCATAATATATTTTATTCATTTGGCATGTAGGATCATTGGTCTAGTTGGGTCAATTGGTATCTTTTGATAGCTTGATTCAATTGGTATCCTTTGATTGCTTGATTGCGTGTTTTTCACCCTTTGTTATGCCTTTGTGGCATATCATTCTTTTGCAATCTTTGGGCCTCAATATAGTTTGTCTTCCTCCAAGTATTTACAGTTGGATATATGTATTGCATTCCACTTCTCTATTTTGAGGAATACGCAATTTATGAAGGAACACAATTTATATTGGCCTTCTAAGCTATTCGCCCATTTTGGAAATCGATGCCAATGGGGGAGAAGTTTCAGAGAGGCTAGTTTTGTGGGGAAGTTTAGAGAGTTGTCTCTTCTCTCTTCTTGCTTTGGTTTTGTTCCTAAGATTTTGCATCTCATCTGCATACATTATTGTTGCATGGTATGGTGATGCATAATTCTTTATACAAACTCTCTTGAAAGTGATTGTCATCAATTACCAAAATGGGGGAGATTGAAAGAACATGCGGTGCCCCCATGTTTGGTTTTGGTAATTGATGACAATCTCTATGGACTAATGGTTGCCTTGAGTTATATTTAAAGGGTTTGTCCTTAGGCTTTTCTTGGAGTTCATTTGTTGGTTTCAAGGAGAGTTTGTGATGACCAAGGTGCTATTAAGGAATTATCCAAAGATTGGTCTTGTGAGTGTTGAGCTTATTGCAAGCATGTCTTGAAGAAGAAGAGTGTGTTATCATTCATGTTTACCTTCAAGACATCATCCAAATAAAGAGAGTTGGAAAGATTCAAGGTTGATCAAGACTGAGTCAAAAAGTGGATCAAGTTGATCAACACACAAAGTGTAGAATATATACCGAGAGGGTTCAAGCAATCCTATGGTATGGTAAGCATTGTCAATCACGCTTTGTGTACTAACCCATGGTCTTCGTGAGAGTTCTTTGTGGGGTTAGGTTGCGGTGTGCAAGTTCAAGTGGAGCATCACGAAGAGATCAAGTGCTTGAAGCTTGCCGTCCATTGTGGTGACAATGGACTTGTGAAGATATGCCAAAGAGTGGCTCACCCATAGTGGAGTATGGGGGAGCAATCTACTAGTCTTCACCGAGACAACACAATCAAGAAAGGTGGTCCAACTTGAGGAAGTCAAGATCGTCTACATCTAGCTCAAGTGGACTTTGTGCAAAGCAAAGGTTTGCCCTTGATAGGTTTTCTATTTTACCGGTCTCGTGGTGGTAGTTGGGAGAGCGGGTTATAGGATCGTTTGCCGTACTATCAAGGGGGGGCTCTCAAGTTGGTAGCTTGATCGTATCGTTAGTAGAGAGCTCAAACCATTGCATCCTTGCATCATGTTTCTTGGTTCTTGTTTGGTTCTCCCTGTGAGTCTTAGAGCTTATGGTCATCTTGATGACAAGCTTGAGTTCATCGAAAACGGAGTTCACATGCGTCTTCTATGATGTTTTCGGTGTTGGAGGTTTTACCGGTCTTATCCGAGAAAGGTTTCTCACCATTTTCTTATGGGCCTTTTCTAATTTGCTTATTATTGGTATTTCTATCAAGATTGTGTTAGCCCTTGTCGCTAGCTTTCCAACAAACTTGGTTTTGTCGAATTCGGAGTCCGTTTGCAAAAGTTGTGGTCGTTTTGGTGTTCTGAAAAGGCTGCAGCGGTACTACCGCGGGTAGGAGCGGAAGTAATTTTTTACTACCGCTTTCGGGAGCGGTACTACCGCTTGGAGCAGTACTACCGCGGCTACTTCCGTGGCTACTTCCGCTCGGGACCAAAAACTCGTCACAAGTCCAGCGGTGGTAGGCACGGATGTAAATTTTTAGTACCGCTCGCAAGCAGTAGTACCGCTACCCTTAGCAGTAGTACCGCTACCCCTAGCGGTAGTACCGTGAGGTCAAGCGGTACTACCGCTCCGACGGTTCTTCTGGCCTTTTTGCCTCCACGCTGTTGTTTTTCAAAGGGGTAGTACCGCCCTAGCGGTAGTATCGCTCCTTGGAGCGGTAGTACTGCTCTGTGCGGGCTGTGAGCATAACGGTTGGATTTTTTCCACCTATAAAAGGGGGTCTTCTTCCCCAATGAACCTTATCCTTTGAGCTCGTGTTCTTCCCCCATTGTTGACCTTCTTCGAGCTTGCTATCTCTCAATCCCTCCATGGATTCTTGCTAGTTTTTTGGGGAAAAGAGAGAGGAGATCTAGATCCACATTTCCACAAATCACTTTCTCCTCTAGGTGAGGGGAACCCCTTGGATCTAGGTCTTGGAGTTCTTGGTGTTCTCCTTCTTGTTCTTCCTCTCTTTTCTCTCCCTAGCATTAGTTGCTTTGGTGGGATTTGAGAGAGAAGGACTTGGGCACTCCGTGTGCCCTTGACATTGCATTTGGTGCATCAGTTTGAGTTCTCCACGGTGATACGTGGAAGTGAAGTTTAGAAGCATATTACTCTTGGGTGCTTGGTACCCTTGAGCTTGTTCCTCTTGGGTGCTTGGGCGCCCTAGACGGTTGTGGTCACCTCGGAGCCATATTTTATTATGGTGAAGCTTCGTGGTGTCGTTGGGGAGATAGCCCCAACCTTGGTGTTCGGAGCTCAATCATTGTGGTGTAAAGCTCCAGGCAAGCGTCGGGGTCTCCAATTAGGTTGTGGAGATCGCCCCGAGCAATTTGTACGGGTTCGGTAACCGCCCCCAAGGGTTGCCATTTGTACGGGTTCGGTGACCGCCCTCAAGGGTCCCTTAGTGGAATAACGGCATCTTGCATTGTGCGAGAGCGTGAGGAGATTACGGTGGCGCTAGTGGCTTCTTGGGGAGCATTGTGCCTCCACACCGTTCCAAAGGGAGATTAGCATCTGTAAGGGTGTGAACTTCGGGATACATCGTCGTCTCCGCGTGCCTCGGTTATCTCTTACCCGAGCCCTTTACTTATGCACTATACTTTGTGATAGCCATATTGTTTCTTGTCATATATCTTGCTATCACCTAGTTTTTTATCTTGCTTAGCATAAGTTGTTGGTGCACATAGGTGAGCCTAGTTGTTGTAGGTTTTGCGCTTGACAAATTAGCCGCTAGGTTTATTCCGCATTTGTTCAAGCCTAAACCATAGTTATTTTAAAGCGCCTATTCACCCCCCCCCCTCTAGGCGACATCCACGATCTTTCAAAGGAATAGCACAAAGAGTCAAGTCCATACCCTAACTCGGCGGTGGACTTGCTACAGCGAGAACGGCGGTGAGGATTTCCGTTGACGGCGGCGGAGTCCAACGGCGGGAGGTCGCTGGCGGCAAGAAGATGATCCGGTGACCCCAAGAGGCAGAGCAAGTCACCCGCGGGCTGAGGAGTTTGGAGAGTTTTCCGAAATTTGGCCCGTGAGTATATATAACCTAACACTGTTGGTGTGACTGAGTGGAACAACTCGGTGGCACCGAGATGCAAAACTGCTAGCAGTTGCTACAACTTGGTGGGACCGAAAAGTTCAAATCGGTTGCACCGAGATTGAAAACCTAGATCAACTTAGTGAACTTGGTGTGACCGAAGTGGATGACTCGGTCATACCGAAATGCACAAAGAGGTTTTGGATGTTTAAGCCTATGACGAATCGGGGACTCCGAGTGCTCCTCACACAGAGTGGTTCGAATCTGAATTGATCAAGCTTTGTGATGTAGCATGAATAGAGTTTGAGACGAGAAAAACATAGATAGCTAGAGGGGGTACTTAGGCATTCTTGTTCATCCATTTGGCAAAAGAAAAAGAGCCAAACAATCAAAGCAACAAATGGATGTCCTCGAATGAGAAAAATATGCATTCAACATGCTCACACAATAAGATGGCAAATAAGACATGTGGCAAAGCATGCAGAACCATTCTAGCATCTATCAAGCAATTGGCGATGACTAGGTCATCTATATATGAGTATATTGACTTAGGAGTCAAATGAGAACATTTGATCATAGGTCATACTCATCTTTCAAGCGCAAGTGGGGTTACTACTTTTACATAAAGCATTGTTGTGTTCACATCATTAGAGTTGCTTTAGCTCAATTGTTAGAGTAAAGCTCCCCCTAGATGTGATATCCCCCCTAAGAGGGATGAACTAACCTTGGGTTTTGTCGATGATGACTTCATGTAGGTGTTGAAGATGTAGACGCTCAATGTTGATGTATATCATTTGGAGCAATCCATTGGAGTGAGTTGCACTTTCAATACCTACATGGGTTAGTCCCACAAGGAACAAACAAGGATATCCATAGACATAGAGTGAATTGCACACAAGATGATGTACATGAAAGCATTAGGTTACCTTGTCCCTTGTCTTACCAACAAGAGGGTTTGTGACTCCTTGAACTAGTACAAGATGTGAAAGTTGTTTGCACTTGTCGTTTGCCAAAATGATATGAGTGAAGTGTGTTGGAGGAGTGACCCTCAAGAACTACCTGGTTCTTCTTCTTCGTGATCAACACCATCTTGATGGGGATCCTTGGAGTTGTAGTCGTACTTGATGAGGTACAACTTGATGTAGTCTTGCGAACCCACTTGACCAAGGCCTTAGGAGCTTCTTCAAATGCATCAATCTCTTCTTGAAGCTTATGCTTGCCCTTTAGCTTGTGGTCTTGTGGTGGAAGATCATCTTGTGCTCGCGTCCCTTGAAAAGAAGTAGGATCATACTTCTCTTGTTGAGGAACAAACTTCGTCTTGGGATATTGATCTTCCTCCCATTCAACTCCATTGGTATTGAACTTTCGTTCAAAACCAACACCTTGATTCTTCCGGTGTCTTCCTTGCTTGCATACAATCTCCTCAAATTTCTTACTCCCGGCAAGACTCTTGTAAACACCTTTCTCTATAATTCCCTTCAATAAGCTATTTTCTTGCTCAAGTGTAACTTGGCTAAGAGTGTCATTAGTGGAATCAAGAGAACTACTAGAAGCAACATCATTGTTACTACTAGAGGAAGAATATTTCTTGTTCTTGTTGCTAGATTTTACTTGTGGCATGTAGATAGGCAAGAGTAAACGCTTGGCAATGTAAGAAGAACTTTTCTTGCGAAGATCATCATTGATTGCCTTTAAGAACTCATGCTCTTGCTCAAGGTTGAGCTTTTCAAAGCGTAACTTCTCATGAGTCTTTAAAAGTTCTCGATGATCTTCCAAGGTAGTTTCATGAGATACCTTAAGAGTGTTTAGTTCTTTAGTTAGACGCTCGATCTTCTCCTTATCATTGTCATTCGTTTTATCTTGATTAGCGTGATTAATAACAATTTCATCATAGTTTTCATCAAAAGTTTCATCACTATTGCTACCAACAACTAAATCATCATTTCCTAGCAAGTCATCTTCATCACTATTGAAATCAAGACACTCGGGGTGTGATACCTTAGGGCCTTTAGCCATGAAGCATCTTCCAATTCCTTCATTTGGTGAGTCAAATATGTCATAGGAGTTGGTTGACACAAGAGCAATTTCGGCAACACCTTCATCTTGAGTACTTTCGGAGTCGGAGTAGTAACTTCTCTCGGAGTGGTTATCAGAGTCGGGACGGGATGCCCATTCACCAACATGAGCTTGATGTCTTTGTCTTGTATAGCTCCTTGATGATTTGTCCTTCCTTTCCGAATCTTTGCTTCTCCGAGAAGGTCCTCGTTCATAATGATCATCTCTACTCCTTCTCTCTCTTGGTGGTGAATCTTCTCTTCTACTTCTCCTTTTAGGTGAGTCTTCTCCTCTCTTGTGGGGAGTCGTACACTCGTTGGAGTAGTGTCTGGGTCTTCCACAATTGTAACAATTCCGATCACGACTTGAAGATCTCTTATCATTGTAGGACCTTGACTTGGAACTTCTCTCTTTGCTTCTACTCTTGTCGAACTTGTTGAAGTTCATCGCCATTAAGCTCAATTCTTCATTGAAGTCTTGTTTCTCACTTGATGATGTAGGAGTGTCACATGAAGCTTTGTAAGCACCACTAGACTTATTGTGAAGCTCCTCTTTATCTTTGAGTGACATCTCATGAGCAACAATTCTTCCAATGACTTCCATTGGCTTGAGATCTTTGTAATTTGGCATCATTTGGATCAATGTACACACAGTATCGTATTTTCCATCCAAGGCTCTTAGGATCTTCTTGATGATAAATATGTCGGTCATCTCTTCACTTCCTAAGCCGGCAATCTCATTTGTGATGGGAGCAATCCTAGAGTACATTTCAGCGACACCTTCACCATCCTCCATCTTGAACTTGTCAAGTTGACTTTGGAGCACATCGAACTTGGATTCCTTGACGAAGTCGGTACCTTCGTGCATATCAATCAAAGTATCCCAAATTTCCTTTGCATTCTCAAGATGGCTGATTTTGTTGAATTCTTCGGGGCACAATCCGTTGAAGAGGATATCGCAAGCTTGAGCATTGTATTGCAGCATCTTCAACTCTTTCGCGGTAGCTTCACGGTTCGGTTCCTTCCCATCGAAGAATTCACCTTGCAAACCAACACACACAATAGCCCAAATGCCGGGGTTATGTCCAAGAATATGCATGTAATTCCCAGGATGGGACTATACCGCCTACGTGTCGAGGCACGACTTAAAGGTATAAGCCCATTCTGGAATGATCTCAAGTTTGGTATCTTTGCACGACTCATGTAAAAATAGGGATGAAATTGTAAAAGGAGATAGTTGGCTTACACTCGCCACTTCACACACTACATTACATAAGCGAAACATCATCCAAAACATCACAACCCGGCTACGGGCGAAGATCCAAAAGAAGATACGAAAACATAAAGCCACAGGTCTGGATCGCCCCTAGTAGAAACCACTACTGATCGTCGAAACGTCACAAGCATACGACCACTCTCTTCATCGAGCTCCCAGTGAAGTACTTGAACCAGCTCCTGCATCAATCTCGGCTGAACCTGCATCTGGTGTTGTAGTATCTGTGAGCCATGAGGACTTAGCAATCCCATAACCATGGGTATCAAGACTAGCAAAGCTTTATGGGTAGGAAGAGGTAAAGTGGTGAGGTTGCAGCAGCGGCTAAGCATAATATGGTGGCTAACTTACGAGTACAAGAATAAGATGAGCATCTACGCAAACGGTCGCAACTAGTAGTGATCGCTAAAGATCCTGAACTACATACGAGTCAAACATAACCCCACCGTGTTCTCTTCTCAAAATGAAAAGAGACAGTCATGGTTACTCACACAGTTGTGTGTTTTACTTCGGATCGTCTGTCAAGTTTTCTACAACCGGACATTAACAAATTCCATTCTGCCACATAACCGCGGGCACGGCTTTCGAAAGATCATAACCCTGCAGGGGTGTCCCAACTTAGCCCATCACAAGCTCTCACGATTAGCTGAAGTAATAAATATAATATCATCACCCCTTATCTTAGGGAAATCCGATCAGGCTCGGCATCCCGGTGCACAAGACATTTCGACAATGGTAAAACAAGTCCAGCAAGACCTCCCGGCGTGCCGACACCCTGATGGTAGCCGTGCGCATCTCGTCTCAGGCCACGTCCGGATGAGCGCTACGTACAGTAACCGAAGACCCCAGATAACTGGGTGGCACCGCAAGTGGCTCTAGTCTGGGACCAACACCATCAGCACTGGCCCCCCTGTTATGTATAATTAAGAACCCGGGGACATGACCCCCTATGCAATTAATTAATTAATTAAGTTGTTATTATGAGCAAATTAAAACCAAAGTTGGGCCTTGCTGGAGGAGTTTTATTCAAAGTCGAACTGTCAAGGGGTCCCCATCCACCCATCGTGTAAGGAACGCAAAATCAAGGAACATAATGCTGGTTTATCGGCGCCTAAGGTGGCATGAGTGGAACAAAACACCGAGCAAAAGGCCAAGCCTTCCACCCATGCCCAGTATATAGGTGTGTTAATAATAATTATAGATATTGTGATATTCCAACAACAAGTTCCCTCCTGGAACGATCTTCATATTCACCTGCAACTAACAACGCTATAAGAGGGGCTGAGCAAGCGGGTAACATAGCCAAACAGTGGTTTTGCTAGGAAGGTGTCAAAGGTTAGAGGTTTCATGGCAACAAGGCGAGGGCTGACATAAGAGATGGGTAGCGCGACATGTAACGATAGCATCAAGACAACTAAGCATGGCAATGGTAGTAAAGGTATCCAAGGGTATGATCATCTTGCCTGGGATTCCGCAAGGGAGAAGAACAAGTCCATGAAGTAGACGGAGCAACATAGTCGAGCGAATCCTCACAACTCCGGAACGAAACCGAAGCTAACAAGAGAAGCAACCGGAAAGAAGCAAACAACACGGTAAACACACAAGCATTAACATGGCATACGATGCACATCCAAGTATGATGCATGTCCGGTTTAAATATGCATGGCATGGCAAGGTGCACAAACAACACTACAAGTTAAGTGGAGCTCAATATGCAACGAGTTGCATATTGACGAAGCACCACATGTTAATTATTTAGTTGACTCTCGTTTATTTACAAGACAAGATTAAATGTTTGTTAACATGGCAAGAGGTGAAGCAAAACAAGCTGCCTATTTAGGCAAGTTTAAATGAGGCCGGAAAATAAAAACAACAATTCCGGGAAAAAAAACCATATGCATGTTTAGCAATTTTAAGCAACAACAAATCACACATTTAATGTTGTTAACATGATGCGGATGACATGATCAAGTTTTATGCAATTTATTAATTAAAGGTTAACATGAAGAGATAAGGAGTATTGTCACCGTGGTGGAAGGAAAAGGTGCCACGGCAATGATCCAAAAATGATGCAACGGCAACATCTCGGTTCCGGTAACTCGTTGAGAGACCGGTGCAAAAGGTGACGGAGAGCGAGCGAAACAAGATGAAAGGTGGGGTGATCCCGTCACCGGGTTCCCACGGGTCGGCGACGAGGCAACCGAGGAGCACGACAAAAGATGATACGGGCATGGAGCACACAAGTGAAACATCTCATACAACCACATGCAAACGTTCTCGGGTCATCGTCTCGGGGTTATACCTTCGGAACGTTCGTTCTCGGAGGGGTTCAAGTCATCGAGAGAAGTAGTGGAACTAGTGGTACACGGGTCGTAGAAGAAGTAGTCGTTCCATAGAGGTACTCGTTATGTAGCCGTTCTCGCGATTCATAGAGGAAGTAGGCGTTCTCGTTCGTAGAGGTACTTGACGAATCCGTCGTCTCCGGGCGACGGTAGTTGTTCATGGTTCGTAGGCGTTCGGGTATCCGTAGATGTACTTGGCGGGTCGTCGTGGTACTTGTCGGTCTCGGGACTTGGCGACGGTAGTGGTACACGTTTTCTTGACGAGATCACGACGGCGGTAGTTGTACGTGTTCCGTAGAGGTACACATTCGTAGATGTTCGGGGTCGGTGTCGAGGTACTTGTCGCATCGCTGATCGTAGTGGTACTTGCTGTCTCATCGTGTAGTCGTACTCGGTGTCCTCAGGGCATCGGCTGTAGTCGTCGTTGAACTTGGTGATCGGAAGGGGTACTTGATGTTGGTGTACTTGGTGCTTGTCCATGCTGGCACTGGAACGGGTCAACGCAGGGGGCGGCTTCCTTGGTCTGCTCCCGACAGAAGGAGACAGCGATTGGGCTGCGACATGAAGACGGCGGCAGCGACGCGTACGGAGCTCCAGCGAGGTGAGGCAGATGCGAAGGAGGCGGGGAGAAGGACTTGGCGATGGATCTCGTTGCTGGGGATGGAGGCTACTGGCCGAGCTGCTCGGGCCAGGCGAGGCCTTGGCGCTGACGACGGCTGGAGGACCGGAGGGAGGGGGCGTCCTGGACGAGGCAACCGAGGGGAGGCGGGGCTGGAGCTGCGGGATCGCGCAGTGAGCGAGGTAGCGAGCGCTGGGGCTCGGGGAGGGACGCGTTGAGGCTGGAATGGATGGGGGTCGCGAGGAGATCAATGAGGAGGGGTGCGGGGCGCTGCGGCTAGAGGAAGCTGAGGCGCGGTGGCGCTGGCTCCTGGCGCGGAGGCAGGGTGGCCACGGCGATGGGCAGAGGGGTTCGGGCTCCAGGGAAAACGAGCGGAGGGAGATGGGGACGAGGGGCTGCGTGAGGGAGCGAGAAAAGAGCGAGCGGTACGTCCTGGCGGCGGAGGGAGAGAGCGAGGGGAGAGGGAGATCGGTGGGAGGTCGGGCTAGGTTATGGGGGCATGGGCCTGGAGGCCAGATGGGCCGGCTGGGGGGGAGGCTGAGGCCCATATGGCCTAGGAGGGAGGTGGGCCGGACGTGTTAAAGGAGAAGAAGAAGGAAAGAAAAAAAGGATTCTCCTATTTTTATTTACAGAAAAAGAAAAGGGAAGAAAAGTTGACTAGAAGGCCAAAAAAACCAATTTGAGATGAAAACTGATACATGGCTACTCTGACATAATGTCAAAGCTCCACAACTTAAATTGAAGCAAAAAGGATAAGATCAAGGGTTTAAATATCTTGGAAATGAACGGGATTTAAAATGCAAGTTTGTTGTGGTGAATTCGAAATTAATGGAATATTTAATTATAATAGCTCCATAATACCAGGAGGATATGTTATAAAGAGAAGTCATCCTCCCCTCGATTTAAATGGACCGAAGGTCCACACAATTTATTTAAGTTGAGATGCAAAAGATTGAAGACATGATGGCATGATGACATGATGCAATGCTAAAATAAATAACGCAAGCACAAAAGAAACACAAGGGAGAACCCGGAGCATCTGGAATCTCTGGAATCTTCTGGGACGTCGGTCTTCGGGCGTCACAATGCATTTTCATCTTATGCTTCCAACTAGCAAAATTAGTACCATCAAAATAAGGACCTCTACGGTGGTAACTTCCCTTGCTAGACGACATACTCTCCTAGGTTGTGAAACCAAGGCTGTGATCACCAATGCTATGGGAATCACGGCAAATGGAGACCAAAGCTCTGATACCACTTGTAGGATCGAAAGTATGTCTAGAGGGGGTGATTAGACTACTTGACCAAATAAAACACTATCATTTTCTCAATTTTAATTCTTGCTATATTTTAGCAACTTAGCACAAGTCAAGCAATCAACCTACACATGCAATTCTAAGAGTATAGTAGCGGAAAGTAAACAATTGCATATGAAGGTAACGGGAGGAGTTTAAAGGGAGCAAACGCAAATGAAGACAACGATGTTTTTTGTCTTGGTTTCGATAGGTGGTGCTATCGTACATCTAAGTTGATGGAGACTTCAAACCACGAAGGGTAACGGGTACGCGGGTCCATGGAGGGCTCCACCCATGAAGGGTCCAAGAAGAAGCAACATTGTCTATCCCACCATGGCCATCGCCCACGAAGGACTTGCCTCACTAGCGGTAGATCTTCACGAAGTAGGCGATCTCCTTGCCCTTACAAAATCCTTGGTTCAACTCCACAATCTTGTCGGCGGCTCCCAAGTGACACCTAACCAATCTAGGAGACATCACTATACAAATGGTAATAAACGATGTGTTGATGATGAACTCCATGCTCAAATGCTTCAAGTGATAGCCTCCCCAACACTCAAACAACTCCTCACAGATTTGGATATGGTGGAGGAAGGATTTGAGTGGGAAGCAACTTGGGGAAGGCTAGAGAACAAGATTCATATGGTAGAAGTGGAATATCTTGATCTCAACACTTGAGTAGGTGGTTCTCTCTCAGAACATGAATGATGGAAGTGTAGGTATGTTCTGATGGCTCTCTCCACGAGTGAAGAGTGGGTGGAGGGGTATATATAGCCTCCACACAAAATCTAACCGTTACACACAATTTATCAAACTCGGTGGGACCGATTCAAAGAACACGGTCACACCGATTTAGTTCATAATGTGACCGTTAGGTATTTCGGTGGGACCGATATGTTCAACTCCGTGGGACCGATTTCGTTAGGGTTAGGGCATAACGTAATCTCGGTGGGACCGATTTCATTAGGGTTAAGGCATAACATAATCTCGGCGGGACCGATTACACAAACTCGGTGAGACCGATTTTGGTAATAAGCACACAGAGAGTTGGTCAGGCAAACTCGGTGGGACCGATTCGCTCATTTCGGTGAGACCGAAATGTTACGAAGAGGCAACAGAGAGTTTGCATTACAGACTCGGTGGGATTGATTGCACATCTCGGTTAGACCGAAAATATTGCAACGGGCAACACAGAGTTTGCAATCCCATCTCGGTGAGACCGAAATGATTAGGTTTTCTGGCAGTGGCTATGTCAAATGAACTCGGTGGCGCCGGATAGATATTTTTTGGTGGGGCCGAGTTTGACTTTTGGTTTGGGACATATGTGGATGTGAGAAAGTGATTGAGGGTTTTGGAGCATATCACTAAGCATCATGAGCAAGCAAGCCATTAAGCAACACCTCATCCCCTTTTAATAGTATTGGATTTCCTATGGACTCAATGCGATCTTAGATCACTGAAATAGAAAATGTAGAGTCCTTAGCTTTGAGCTTGAGCCAATCCTTTCGTCTTTATCATTTTGAGGGGTCCACAATCCTAATCCGTGCCATGCCAATCATTGAACTTTCCTGAAATATTGTCTTGAGATAGCATTAGTTCAATGAGCTATATGTTGTTAGTAATTACCAAAACCACCCGAGAATAGTTGCGCTTTCAGTTGTTCATGCCTCCTTCGTCATCACTTTGCCACTGACTCGTCTGCAGCTTCCGCCTCTGCCATCTCAGCCACCAAGCGACAGCTTGCATGATCTTCGTCGTACCAGGATCCAACTCGTCCATCTTCATGGTCAACATCTTGATTTTCTTTTTGAGTTTGGTCTTCTTTTCTTTGAACTTGGTATTTTGCTTTTTCAAAGTTGATTTGAAATACTCCCTCCGTTCCAAAATAGGTGACTCAACTTTGTACTAACTTTAGTACAAAGTTTTTTTTCCTCTTCCTTGAGTAATGAACTACAGTAGGAAACTATTTATATATTTGAAGCAGAGATACGAGTACTAATTATGTGCTCTTGTAAAAAAATGGAAAAACTTCCAATCAATTCATCTTCAATAATGGTAGTACAACGAACACTAGAAATAATAAAAATTAGATCCAGATCCGTAGACCACCTAGCGACGACTACAAGCACTGAAGCGAGTCGAAGGCGCGCCGCTGTCATCACCTCTCTCTCGCCGGAGCCGGGCAATCCTTGTTGTAGTAGACAGTCAAGAAGTCATCGTGCTAAGGCCCCATAGAGCCAACGCACCAGAACAACAACCGCCGCGGATGAAGAGTGTAGATCAGAAGCATCCAACCTGACACAAGAACGTAGATGAACCACGAACAGATCCGAGCAAATCCACCAAAGACCGATCCGCCGGAGACACACATCCACACGCCTACCGACGATGCTAGACTCATCAACGGAACGGGGACTAGGCGGGGAGACCTTTATTCCATCTTTAGGGAGCCGCCGCCGTCTCGTCTTCCTGAGCAGGACACCAACCCTAACAAAACTAAAAAAAAAATCTAAAAACGGAGCCCTCCCACCGACAAGAGTCGGGATCCACTCTTCCTCCATGACCATAAGGCCACCGGAGACGGGGTGGACCGGCAATGACGTCGGCGGGAGGCAGAGAAACCCTAGCTTTTTTTTAGGAGCCGGCGGCTGGCTAGGACGTAGCACAAAGCTAAAGTCAGGAAGATGTGCTCTTGCAAATTGACTGTTCAGGAAAACTAAAAAAGTTCCATTCTCATCATCTTTTCATATGTCACTTCCCATGGTGAGGGAAACTGGTTACGAATGGGAATTGGTGATGAATGAACATCACCTTTGCATATCGCAGTGGTGTGCTGGGTTGGCACGTCCGGGAGTGCTGTGCCGAGCCGGGCCATGAACAATGGACATTTTATTCGTAGCAACAGAGTGAATCGTTTCATAATCCAAAATTTGCAAATTAAACTACATCTCACTTGTAACCCAAAAATTGCAAATACTAAAACGTCAAGATCGTAGCATCCGTTGACACCTGGTCTAAAAGTCGAAATTAACAGCACTTATTCCTGCAACAAAGCACCGAGTTTTTGTTTGGATCAGTGCGGATTTGGCATGATCCAAGAAGGCCACTGCCAGAATCTACCACACATGCACTTCGACAGGTTCCCGTACGAGAGGTCCTGGGTGGAAAGATCGTCGAGGTCGAGCACCGAGACGGTGTACCTCCCCCAGACGTCCAGCCCGTAGTCGTCGTTCACCATCTCGTGCGAGCTGGCCACGTACACGCAGTTCCTCCGCACCCCGTTGAGCCCGTTGGCCTCCACGCAGAAGCCGCGGAGATGGTCCACGAACAGGGCGCGGTTGCCGATGCCGCCGCCGGCGACCTCCGACCATCCGGCCGCCAGGCTCCGGCTGTCCGCGCGGAAGACCTTGAAGAGGCCCTCCGTGCCGTATGGTGCTACTTGGAACAAGAGGTGCGTCCTGACGATGAGAAGCAGCTCGCCGGAGGACGCCACGAGCGTGGACTCGGGCGTGCACCAAGCGTGTCTGGGCGACACCAGATCTGGTGGCTCGACCACGGCGGTCACGCCGAAAGTTGCGGCGTCCACGGCTGTGACCCTGCGGGCTCGCCCGTCCAGAAGGTAAAACGTACCGTCGCAGTAAGTGATGCTGCTGACGACAGCCGTTTGCGAGAATCCGGCGGCGCTCCATGACCCGCC
Source organism: Secale cereale (assembly GCA_902687465.1). Lineage (NCBI taxonomy): Eukaryota > Viridiplantae > Streptophyta > Magnoliopsida > Poales > Poaceae > Secale > Secale cereale. Next base: position 568,036,052 of record LR738709.1, read on the forward strand.
GTCGCCCGGCAGCTTGCAGAAGAACGCGCCTTTGCCCGGCGAGATCATGACAGCGTCAGGGGACCGATCCCATACCATGTCACGGAGGATCTTCTGATAGCCGTCGTGGAAGGATGGCGGCAACGCGGGCAGGCTCTCGGACGCGCCCGTGAAGGGGTTCAGCAGCGTGGCCGTGAAGTCGTCGGCCACACCGAGCGTCCAGCCGCGCGGCGAGGCGAAGAGGAAGGAGCGGCCGCACGCTGCGGGCATGGGGGTCTCCGTGATGCTGTCATCGGCGGGGGACCAGAGACGGCGGTTGACGCGGGAGTAGCACTGGGAGGGCAGGAGGAGCATGGGGGTGCGGCGGCGGGTGGCGTGCTCCGCCGAGGCCGAGCGCCAAGATGGGCACACCGAGCGGAAGCGCGCGAGGTCCGCATGCTCGGTGATCCTGTCGGCAATCCCGGCGACGAGCTCGGCTGGCAGATCGGACCAGCTCATGGTGTTGCCGCCTGCTAGCTTCTTGGATTGGCGGAGGATTGGAGGGGATCTGAGAAGAAGGCTTGGTTGACTTGCTGATACGGAGCGTGACAAATTAGTCAAGATCTCATGTACTGTAATCACGATGGACTCTATGTCTATCTGTTCCAGTTTAAACCTCCCTAAGGCTGGTGCCAACGCGGGCGGTAGTGGGGGCGGTACCGCCCGCGGTCGGGCGGTAGCGGGGCGAGAGAGGGGCGAGACGAGAGCGGCGGGCGGTGGATCCGTCGCCGGGCGAGAGCGGGCGCTATCGCCCCGCTCTCGCCCGCGTTGGCGGCGGCAGGCGGGCGGTAGTGGGGCGGGAGGCGGGGCGGCGCGATGGCGTGGCGGGGCGGTAGTGAGGCGGTAGTGGGGGCGGCAACGTGGCGCGCTCTGATTCGTCCACGTGGCGCGCTCTAATTTTTTTAATTTTTTATGTAATTTTTTTATTTTTTATGTAATTTTTTTATTTATTATGTAATCAGTACAATTTGTAGTTGAATAAAATTATTTTCTTACATTATTTTGAATGTCTAAAGAAATGCGAGTGAAATAACTAAATCTGAGGAGAGAGAAGATGACGTGGCGGTAGTCTGCCACTACAGCCCGTGCACTGGCACCGTGATGTGAGAGTGGGGTGAGAGTGGGGTGAGAGTGAGGGTAAAAGCTGACGTGGCGGGGCGATAGTGGGGCGGTGCGTTGGCACCAGCCTACATTTACTTGTACAGCTGTATCCTAGTGATTGGCGTCAACTTCTTGTAAACCACGGTACTACATGCCTTTCGTGTTTCCCATAAATAAATAAACTCATGCGGCTTCGAAACTTTTTTTCAAGAACAAACAACGCATTGCCTGTCATTTTCATCGTTAAGAAGAGAATAATTACAAGCAATTGGTGATGAATAAGAACATGGTCTTGTTAGGCATATCCGGGGCATCTCCAATAGGTTGTATGTTAGTCTTGTTGGTAAAATGTTCATGTCATCAACCAACAAGCTATCATATAACTACTCCAATACGTTGTATCTAAGTTATCCAATAGATGGTGAGAAAATAAATGTGATTGCTCTGTATTTCACCTTGTAGCTTGTGCAAAGATTGTCAAACATCCTGCAACCGTCCGGACCGCGTTGTCTCCGGCATACCGGGGACAAGCTCAGGGGGAGGGGGTGCGGGAGTCCGAACTGTTCCCAAACCCGCTTCTGACCGCCCTGACCCACCAAAAATCCCTCCTCCCTCCCGCACTCGCTTCCCGATCAAAATGACCAGCGACACTCCTGAGCGTCGGTGCCCGCATTCATGCCCGACCAGAGCGACGCGACTGGTCACTGACGCCGGCATTGAAGCGGTGCGCCAGTCGAGAGGTCACCGCCTACGTCGCTTCCTGGTGCAGTCAACTGTAACGCATTCAAATGACATGACGACCGCTCATTCATCCATCTGTCGCCCGCATTCATGGCATACGGTTGCCGAGAGGTCTTCTCCGGCGCCACCCGTCTGTTCCTCTGCCGCCCACCGGTGCTATATAAACCGATGCCCCGATGCCTCAGCCATAGCCACAGTCATCTCTCTCCACACCACTCCCCGCCATGGATCCCTCCGTCGCCAAAGCTCTCTCGTACGGGCTAACGTCCGAGCAGAAGAAGGAGATGGCCGCCATTGTCGCCTGCTGACAGGCCGACAGGCAGCTGGAGAACGCCTCCGACGACGACGTGCAAATGGAGGACGCCTCCAACGATGAGCCAGCGTCACCCTCCTCTTCCTCCACGGCACCCTCCTCCTCCGCTCCATCCTCGCCGATGAATTGCACCATGACCATCGGCGAGGCCCGTGCGGCCATGCCCATTATCTGGACATAGTTCAAGAGGAGCGGGAGGAGCAGTTCCGGGAGGCGTAGGCCGACGCCAACTACAACCACAACCTCCTCCAGGAGAATCTGCAGACGGAGGAGCAGGTCGCTGCTACTTCTCGAGATTGCGTTGTATTCCCTCGAAGAGGAAAGGGTGATGCAGCACAGTAGCGTAAGTATTTCCCTCAGTTTTTGAGAACCAAGGTATCAATCCAGTAGGAGACCACGTGCGAGTCCCTCGCACCTGCACAAACAAATAAGAACTTCACAGCCAACGCGATAAGGGGTTGTCAATCCCTTTACGGTCACTTACGAAAGTGAGATCTGATAGATATGCTAGTTTGATATTTTTGGTATTTTTGGATATAAGAACAGAAAGTAAAAACGGAAAAGTAAAGTAGATCGTAGATTGATATGTTGAGAATAGACCCGGGGGCCATAGGTTTCACTAGTGGCTTCTCTCATGATAGCAGAATTCTACGCTGGGTAAACGAATTACTGTCGAGCAATTGATAGAAAAGCGAATAATTATGAGAATATCTAGGCATGATCATTATATATAGGCATCACGTCCGTGACAAGTAGACCGAAACGATTCTGCATCTACTACTATTACTCCACACATCGACCGCTATCCAGCATGCATATAGAGTATTAAGTTCATAAGAACAGAGTAACGGCTTAATCAAGATGACATGATGTAGAGGGATAAACTCAAGCAATATGATATAAACCCCATTTTTTTATCCTCGATGGCAACAATACAGTGCGTGCCTTGCTGCCCCTATTGTCACTGGGAAAGGACACCGCAAGATTGAACCCAAAGCCAAGCACTTCTCCCATTGCAAGAACTATAGATCTAGTAGGCCAAACCAAACCAATAATTCGAAGAGACTTGCAAGGATATTATAATCATACATAAAAAAATTCAGAAAAGAACCAAATATTTCTCATAGATAATCTTGATCATAAACCACAATTCATCGGATCTCGACAAACACACCGCAAAAAGAGATTACATCGAATAGATCTCCTCGAAGACCGAGGAGAACTTGGTATTGAGATCCAAAGAGAGAGAAGAAGCCATCTAGGCACTAACTATGGACCCGAAGGTCTGTGGTAAACTACTCACAACTTATGGTGAGGCGATGGTGTTGATGTAGAAGCACTCCGTGGTAGATCCCCCCTCCGGCGGAGCACCGGAACAGGACCCAAGATGGGATCTCACAGGAATAGAAGGTTGCGGTGGTGGAACTAGGGTTTTTTCTTCTTCTCTGATGTTTTCGTGGTAGATGGGTATTGTTGGGGAACGTAGTATTTTAAAATTTTCCTACGATCACGCAAGATCTATCTACCAGATGCATAGAAACGAGAGGGAAGAGTGTGTCTACGTACCCTCGTAGACCGGAAGCGGAAGCGTCAAGTGACGCGGTTGATGTAGTCGAACTTCTTCGCGATTCAACCGATCAAGTACCGAACGTACGGCACCTCCGTGTTCAGCACACGTTCAGCTTGATGACGTCCCACGAGCTCTTGATCCATTTGAGCTTCACGGGAGAGTTTCGTCAGCACGATGGCGTGGTGACGGATATGATGTATCTACCGGCGCAGGGCTTCTCCTAAGTACTGCGATGGTATGACCGAGGTGTGTTTCTGTGGAGGGGGGGACCGCACACGGCTGGAACAATTCAACTTGTGTATCTTTGGGTGCCCCCTGCCCCCGTATATAAAGGAGCAAGAGGGGAGGGCCGGCCGGCCTCCTATGGTGCGGCTAGGGCAATCCTACTAGGAATAGGATTGCAATCCTATTCCTAGTAGGAGTCCATCAAGAAGGAAGAGAGGGAAAGGAAAAGAGGGAGAGGTGGCGCCTCCCCAATCCTAGTCCAATTAGGATCCCTAGGTGGGGCGCCGGCCAGCCTCTATGGGCTGCCTCTCTCCTTTCCTCAAGGCCCACTATGGACCATCCCCCCTCGTAGGGGGTTCCGGTAACCCCCTCCGGCAATCCAGTTAAATCCGAAACTTTTCCGGAACACTTCCGGTGTCCGAATATAGTCGTCCAATATATCAATCTTTATGTCTCGGACATTCCGAGACTCCTCGTCATGTCCGTGGTCTCATCCGGGACTCCGAACTACCTTCGGTACATCAAAACTCATAATACCGATCGTCATCAAACGTTAAGCGTGCGGACCCTACGGGTTCGAGAACTATGTAGACATGACCGAGACTCATCTCCGGTCAATAACCAATAGCGGAACCTGGATGTTCATATTGGCTCCTACATATTCTACGAAGATCTTTTATCGGTCAAACCGCATAACAACATACGTTGTTCCTTTTGTCATCGGTATGTTACTTGCCCGAGATTCGATCGTCGGTATCTCTATACCTAGTTCAATCTCGTTACCGGTAAGTCTCTTTACTCGTTCCGTAACACATCATCTCGTGACTAACTCATTAGTCCTTTTGCTTGCAAGGCTTATTGTGATGTGTGTTACCGAGAGGGCCCAGAGATACCTCTCCGACACTCGGAGTGACAAATCCTAATCTTGATCTATGCCAACACCACGAATACTTTCGGAGACACCTGTAGAGCATCTTTATGATCACCCAGTTACGTTGTGACGTTTGATAGCACACAAGGTGTTCCTACGGTATTCGGGAGTTGCATAATCTCATAGTCATAGGAACATGTATAAGTCTTGAAGAAAGCAATAGCAGTAAAACTAAACGATCATAGTGCTATGCTAACGGATGGGTCTTGTCCATCACATCATTCTCCTAATGATGTGATCCCATTGATCAAATGACAACTCATGTCTATGGCTAGGAAACATAACCATCTTTGATCAATGAGCTAGTCTAGTAGAGGCATACTAGGGACATACTGTTTTTGTCTATGTATCCACACATGTACTAAGTTTCCGGTTAATACAATTCTAGCATGAATAAAAGACATTTATCATGATATAAGGAAATACAAATAACATCTTTATTATTGCCTCTAGGGCATATTTCCTTCAGTCTCCCACTTGAACTAGAGTCAATAATCTAGATTACAAAGTGATGATCCTCACACCCATGGAGTCTTGGTGTTGATCATGTTTTGCCCGTGGAAGAGGCTTAGTCAACGGGTCTGCAACATTCAGATCCGTATGTATTTTGCAAATTTCTATGTCTCCCTCCTTGACTAGATCGCGGATGGAATTGAAGCGTCTTTTGATGTGCTTTGTTCTCTTGTGAAACCTGGATTCCTTCGCCAAGGCTATGGCTCCAGTGTTGTCACAAAAGATTTTCATTGGACCCGATGCACTAGGTACTACACCTAGATCGGATATGAACTCCTTCATCCAGACTCCTTCATTTGCTGCTTCCGAAGCAGCTATGTATTCCGCTTCACACGTAGATCCCGCCACGACGCTCTGCTTGGAACTGCACCAACTGACAGCTCCACCGTTCAATAAAAATACATATCCGGTTTGTGACTTTGAGTCATCCGGATCAGTGTCAAAGCTAGAATCGACGTAACCGTTTACGACGAGCTCTTTGTCACCTCCATATACGAGAAACATATCCTTTGTTCTTTTCAGATACTTTAGGATGTTTTTGACCGATGTCCAGTGATCCACTCCTGGATTACTTTGGTACCTCCCTGCTAGACTTATAGCAAGGCACACATCAGGTCTGGTACACAGCATTGCATACATGATAGATCCTATGGCTGAGGCATAGGGAATGACTTTCATTTTCTCTCTATCTTCTGCAGTGGTCGTGTTGGGGAACGTAGTATTTTAAAATTTTCCTACGATCACGCAAGATCTATCTACCAGATGCATAGCAACGAGAGGGGAGAGTGTGTCTACGTACCCTCGTAGACCGGGAGCGGAAGCGTCAAGTGACGCGGTTGATGTTGTCGAACTTCTTCGCGATCCAACCGATCAAGCACCGAACGTACGGCACCTCCGCGTTCAGCACACGTTCAGCTTGATGACGTCCCACGAGCTCTTGATCCAGTTGAGCTTCACGGGAGAGTTTCGTCAGCACGACGGCGTGGTGACAGATATGATGTGTTCACCGGCGCAGGGCTTCGCCTAAGCTCCGCGACGGTACGACCGAGGTGTGATTCTGTGGAGGGGGGCACCGCACACGGCTAAAACAATTCAACTTGTGTGTCTTTGGGTGCCCCCCTGCCCCCGTATATAAAGGAGCAGGGGAGGGAGGCCGGCCAACCTCTCCTGGTGCGGCTAGGGAGGGAGTCCTACTAGGAATAGGATTGCAATCCTATTCCTAGTAGGATTCACCGAAAGGAAGAAGGGGGAAAGGAATAGGAGAGGTGGCGCCCCCCCAATCCTAGTCCAACTAGGATTCCTAGGTGGGGGCGCCGGCCAGCCCTATGGGCTGTCTCTCTCTCACCCTTTAGGCCCACTATGGACCATCCCCTCTCGTAGGGGGTTCCGGTAACCCCCTCCGGCATTCCCGATAAATCCGAAACTTTTCCGGTATACTTCCGGTGTCCGAATATAGCCGTCCAATATATCAATCTTTATGTCTCGGGCATTCCGAGACTCCTCGTCATGTCCGTGATCTCATCCGGGACTCCGAACTACCTTCGGTACATCAATACTCAAAAACTCATAATACCGATCGTCATCAAACGTTAAGCGTGCGGACCCTACGGGTTCGAGAACTATGTAGACATGACCGAGACTCATCTCTGGTCAATAACCAATAGCGGAACCTGGATGTTCATATTGGCTCCTACATATTCTACGAAGATCTTTTATCGGTCAGAACCGCATAACAACATACGTTGTTCCTTTTGTCAAACGGTATGTTACTTGCCCGAGATTTGATCGTCGGTATCTTTATACCTAGTTCAATCTCGTTGCCGGCAAGTCTCTTTACTCGTTCCGTAACACATCATCTCGTGACTAACTCATTAGTCTTTTGCTTGCAAGGCTTATTGTGATGTGTGTTACCGAGAGGGCCCAGAGATACCTCTCCGACACTCGGAGTGACAAATCCTAATCTTGATCTATGCCAACACCACGAATACTTTCGGAGACACCTGTAGAGCATCTTTATGATCACCCAGTTACGTTGTGACGTTTGATTGCACACAAGGTGTTCCTACGGTATTCGGGAGTTGCATAATCTCATAGTCATAGGAACATGTATAAGTCATGAAGAAAGCAATAGCAGTAAAACTAAACGATCATAGTGCTATGCTAACGGATGGGTCTTGTCCATCACATCATTCTCCTAATGATGTGATCCCGTTGATCAAATGACAACTCATGTCTATGGCCAGGAAACATAACCATCTTTGATCAATGAGCTAGTCTAGTAGAGGCATACTAGGGACATACTGTTTTGTCTATGTATCCACACATGTACTAAGTTTCCGGTTAATACAATTCTAGCATGAATAAAAGACATTTATCATGATATAAGGAAATACAAATAACATCTTTATTATTGCCTCTAGGGCATATTTCCTTCAGTCTCCCACTTGAACTAGAGTTAATAATCTAGATTACAAAGTGATGATCCTCACACCCATGGAGTCCTGGTGTTGATCATGTTTTGCCCGTGGAAGAGGTTTAGTCAACGGGTCTGCAACATTCAGATCCGTATGTATTTTGCAAATCTCTATGTCTCCCTCCTTGACTAGATCGCGAATGGAATTGAAGCGTCTTTTGATGTGCTTTGTTCTCTTGTGAAACCTGGATTCCTTCGCCAAGGCTATTGCTCCAGTGTTGTCACAAAAGATTTTCATTGGACCCGATGCACTAGGTATAACACCTAGATCGGATATGAACTCCTTCATCCAGACTCCTTCATTTGCTGCTTCCGAAGCAGCTATGTATTCCGCTTCACACGTAGATCCTGACACGACGCTCTGCTTGGAACTGCACCAACTGACAGCTCCACCGTTCAATAAAAATACATATCCGGTTTGTGACTTAGAGTCATCCGGATCAGTGTCAAAGCTAGAATCGACGTAACCGTTTACGACGAGCTCTTTGTCACCTCCATACACGAGAAACATATCCTTAGTCCTTTTCAGGTATTTCAGGATGTTCTTGACCGCTGTCCAGTGATCCACTCCTGGATTACTTTGGTACCTCCCTGCTAAACTTATAGCAAGGCACACATCAGGTCTGGTACACAGCATTGCATACATGATAGATCCTATGGCTGAGGCATAGGGAATGACTTTCATTTTCTCTCTATCTTCTGCAGTGGTCGGGCATTGAGTCTTACTCAACTTCATACCTTGTAATACAGGCAAGAACCCTTTCTTTGATTGATCCATTTTGAACTTCTTCAAAATCTTATCAAGGTATGTGCTTTGTGAAAGTCCAATTAAGCGTCTTGATCTATCTCTATAGATCTTGATGCCTAATATATAAGCAGCTTCACCGAGGTCTTTCATTGAAAACTCTTATTCAAGTATCCTTTTATGCTATCCAGAAATTCTATATCATTTCCAATCAGCAATATGTCATCCACATATAATATTAGAAATGCTACAGAGCTCCCACTCACTTTCTTGTAAATACAGGCTTCTCCAAAAGTCTGTATAAAACCATAAGCTTTGATCACCTCATCAAAGCGTATATTCCAACTCCGAGATGCTTGCACCAGTCCATAGATGGATCGCTGGAGCTTGCACACTTTGTTAGCACCTTTCGGATCGACAAAACCTTCTGGTTGCATCATATACAACTCTTCTTTGAGATATCCATTCAGGAATGCAGTTTTGACATCCATTTGCCAGATCTCATAATCATAAAATGCGGCAATTGCTAACATGATTCGGACAGACTTAAGCATCGCTACGGGTGAGAAAGTCTCATCGTAGTCAACTCCTTGAACTTGTCGAAACCCTTTCGCAACAAGTCGAGCTTTGTAAACAGTAACATTACCGTCCGCGTCGGTCTTCCTCTTGAAGATCCATTTATTTTCGATGGCCTGCCGATCATCGGGCAAGTCAACCAAAGTCCATACTTTGTTCTCATACATGGATCCCATCTCAGATTTCATGGCCTCAAGCCATTTTGCGGAATCTGGGCTCATCATCGCTTCTTCATAGTTCGTAGGTTCATCATGGTCTAGTAACATGATTTCCAGAACTGGGTTGCCGTACCACTCTGGTGCGGAACGTACTCTGGTTGATCTACGACGTTCAGCAGAAACTTGATCTGAAGTTTCATGATCATCATCATTAACTTCCTCACTGATTGGTGTAGGAATCACTGGAACAATTTTCTGTGATGTACTACTTTCCAATTCAGGAGAAGGTACAATTACCTCATCAAGTTCTACTTTCCTCCCACTCACTTCTTTCGAGAGAAACTCCTTCTCTAGAAAGGATCCATTCTTAGCAACGAATATCTTGCCTTCGGATCTGTGATAGAAGGTGTACCCAACAGTCTCTTTTGGGTATCCTATGACGACACATTTCTCCGACTTGGGTTCGAGCTTATCAGGTTGAAGCTTTTTCACATAAGCATCGCAGCCCCAAACTTTAAGAAACGACAACTTTGGTTTCTTGCCAAACCATAGTTCATAAGGTGTCGTATCAACGGATTTAGATGGTGCCCTATTTAACGTGAATGCAGCTGTCTCTAAAGCACAACCCCAAAACGATAGTGGTAAATCTGTAAGAGACATCATAGATCGCACCATATCCAATAAAGTACGGTTACGACGTTCGGACACACCATTACGCTGTGGTGTTCCGGGTGGCGTGAGTTGTGAAACTATTCCACATTGTTTCAAATGAAGACCAAACTCATAACTCAAATATTCTCCTCCACGATCAGATCGTAGAAACTTTATTTTCTTGTTACGATGATTCTCTACTTCACTCTGAAATTCTTTGAACTTTTCAAATGTTTCAGACTTGTGCTTCATTAAGTAGATATACCCATATCTGCTCAAATCATCAGTGAAGGTCAGAAAATAACGATACCCGCCGCGAGTTTCAACACTCATTGGCCCACATACATCAGTATGTATGATTTCCAATAAATCTGTTGCTCGCTCCATAGTTCTGGAGAACGGAGTTTTAGTCATCTTTCCCATGAGGCATGGTTCGCAAGCACCAAGTGATTCATAATCAAGTGATTCTAAAAGTCCATCACTATGGAGTTTCTTCATGCGTTTTACACCAATATGACCTAAACGGCAGTGCCACAAATAAGTTGCACTATCATTATTAACCTTGCATCTTTTGGTTTCAATATTATGAATATGTGTATCACTACAATCGAGATCCAATAAGAATAGACCACTCTTGAAGGGTGCATGACCATAAAAGATATTATTCATAAAAATAGAATAACCATTATTCTCTGATTTAAATGAATAACCGTCTCGCAACAAACAAGATCCAGATATAATGTTCATGCTCAACGCTGGCACCAAATAACAATTATTTAGGTCTAAAACTAATCCCGAAGGTAGATGTAGAGGTAGCGTGCCGACGGCGATCACATCGACTTTGGAACCATTTCCCACGCGCATCGTCACCTCGTCCTTAGCTAATCTTCGTTTAATCCGTAGTCCCTGTTTCGAGTTACAAATATTAGCAACCGAACCGGTATCAAATACCCAGGTACTACTACGAGCATTAGTAAGGTACACATCAATAACATGTATATCACATATACCTTTGTTCACCTTGCCATCCTTCTTATCCGCCAAATACTTGGGGCAGTTCCGCTTCCAGTGTCCAGTCCCCTTGCAGTAGAAGCACTCAGTTTCAGGCTTGGCTCCAGACTTGGGTTTCTTCGTGGGAGTAGCAACTGTCTTGCTATTCTTCTTGAAGTTCCCCTTCTTTCCCTTGCCCTTTTTCTTGAAACTAGTGGTCTTGTTAACCATCAACACTTGATGCTCCTTTTTGATTTCTACCTCTGCAGCCTTGAGCATAGCGAAGAGCTCGGGGATTGTCTTTTGCATCCCTTGCATATTATAGTTCATCACGAAGCCTTTATAGCTTGGTGGCAGTGATTGAAGAACTCTATCAATAACACTATCCTCGTCAACTTTGCAACCAAGTTGAGTCATATGATTGTAGTACCCAGACATTCTGAGTAAGTGTTCACTGATAGAACTATTCTCCTCCATCTTGCAGCTGTAGAACTTATTGGAAATCTCATATTTCTCAATCCGGGCATTTGCTTGAAATATTAACTTCAACTCCTGGAACATCTCATATGGTCCATGACGTTCAAAACGTCGTTGAAGTCCCGGTTCTAAGCCGTAAAGCATGGCACACTGAACTATCGTGTAGTCATCAGACCGCGACTGCCAGACGTTCAAAGCGTCTACATTAGCGGGAGGGGGCTTGTCACCTAGCGGTGCTTCAAGGACATAATTCTTCTGTGCAGCAATGAGGATAATCCTCAAGTTACGGACCCAGTCCGTGTAATTGCTACCATCATCTTTCAACTTAGCTTTCTCTAGGAATGCATTAAAATTCAAAGGAACGGTAGCACGGGCCATTGATCTACAACGACATAGATATGCAAAAAATATCAGGACTAAGTTCATGATAAGTTAAAGTTCAATTTAATCATATTAATTAAAGAACTCCCACTTAGATAGACATCCCTCTGGTCATCTAAATGATCATGTGATCCAAATTAACTAAACCATGTCCGATCATCACGTGAGATGGAGCAGTATCAATGGTGAACATCTTATGTTGATCATATCTACTATATGATTCACGCTCGACCTTTTGGTCTCCAGTGTTCCGAGGCCATATCTGCATATGCTAGGCTCGTCAAGTTTAACCCGAGTATTCTGCGTGTGCAAAACTGGCTTACACCCGTTGTATTTGAACGTAGAGCTTATCACACCCGATCATCACGTGGTGTCTCGGCACGACAAACTTTTGCAACGGTGCATACTTAGGGAGAACACTTATACCTTGAAATTTAGTAAGGGATCATCTTATAATGCTACCGTCGTTCTAAGCAAAATAAGAAGCATAAAAAGATAAAAATCACATGCAATCAAAATATGTGACATGATATGGCCATCATCATCTTGTGCTTTTGATCTCCATCTCCTAAAGCACCGTCATGATCACCTTCGTCACCGGCGCGACACCTTGATCTCCATCGTAGTATCGTTGTCGTCTCGCCAACTATTGCTTCTACGACTATCGCTACCGCTTAGTGATAAAGTAAAGCAATTACATGGCGATTGCATTTCATACAATAAAGCGACAACCATATGGCTCCTGCCAGTTGCCGATAACATTACAAAACATGATCATCTCATACAAAACCGTATAACTCATCATGTCTTGACCATATCACATCACAACATGCCCTGCAAAAACAAGTTAGACGTCCTCTACTTTGTTGTTGCAAGTTTTACGTGGCTGCTACGGGCTTAGCAAGAACCGTTCTTACCTACGCATACAAAACCACAACGATGTTTCGTCAAGTATGTGCTGTTTTAACCTTCACAAGGACTGGGCATAGCCACACTTGATTCAGCTAAAGTGAGAGAGACAGACACCCGCCAGTCACCTTTAAGCAACGAGTGCTCGTAACGGTGAAACCAGTCTCGCGTAAGCGTACGCGTAATGTCGGTCCGGTCCGCTTCATCTCACAATACCGCCGAAGCAAAGTATGACATGCTGGTAAGCAGTATGACTAGTATCGCCCACAACTCATTGTGTTCTACTCGTGCATATCATCTACGCATAGACCTGGCTCATGATGCCACTGTTGGGGAACGTAGTATTTTAAAATTTTCCTACAATCACGCAAGATCTATCTACCAGATGCATAGCAACGAGAGGGAAGAGTGTGTCTACGTACCCTCGTAGATCGGAAGCGGAAGCGTCAAGTGACGCGGTTGATGTAATCGAACTTCTTCGCGATTCAACCGATCAAGTACCGAATGTACGGCACCTCCGTGTTCAGCACACGTTCAGCTTGATGACGTCCCACGAGCTCTTGATCCAGTTGAGCTTCACGGGAGAGTTTCGTCAGCACGACGGCGTGGTGACGGATATGATGTATCTACCGGCGCAGGGCTTCTCCTAAGTACTGCGATGGTATGACCGAGGTGTGTTTCTGTGGAGGGGGCACCGCACACGGCTGGAACAATTCAACTTGTGTATCTTTGGGTGCCCCCGTGCCCCCGTATATAAAGGAGCAAGAGGGGAGGGCCGGCCGGCCTCCTATGGTGCGGCTAGGGCAATCCTACTAGAAATAGGATTGCAATCCTATTCCTAGTAGGAGTCCATCAAGAAGGAAGAGAGGGAAAGGAAAAGAGGGAGAGGTGGCTCCTCCCCAATCCTAGTCCAACTAGGATCCCTAGGTGGGGCGCCGGCCAACCTCTATGGGCTGCCTCTCTCCTTTCCTCAAGGCCCACTATGGACCATCCCCCCTCGTAGGGGGTTCCGGTAACCCCCTCCGGCAATCCAGTTAAATCCGAAACTTTTCCGGAACACTTCCGGTGTCCGAATATAGTCGTCCAATATATCAATCTTTATGTCTCGGACATTCCGAGACTCCTCATCATGTCCGTGATCTCATCCGGGACTCCGAACTACCTTCGATACATCAAAACTCATAAACTCATAATACCGATCGTCATCAAACGTTAAGCGTGCGGACCCTACGGGTTCGAGAACTATGTAGACATGACCGAGACTCATCTCCGGTCAATAACCAATAGCGGAACCTGGATGTTCATATTGGCTCCTACATATTCTACGAAGATCTTTTATCGGTCAAACCGCATAACAACATACGTTGTTCCTTTTGTCATCGGTATGTTACTTGCCCGAGATTCGATCGTCGGTATCTCTATACCTAGTTCAATCTCGTTACCGGTAAGTCTCTTTACTCGTTCCGTAACACATCATCTCGTGACTAACTATAGTCCTTTTGCTTGCAAGGCTTATTGTGATGTGTGTTACCGAGAGGGCCTAGAGATACCTCTCCAACACTCGGAGTGACAAATCCTAATCTTGATCTATGCCAACACCACAAATACTTTCGGAGACACCTGTAGAGCATCTTTATGATCACCCAGTTACGTTGTGACGTTTGATAGCACACAAGGTGTTCCTACGGTATTCGGGAGTTGCATAATCTCATAGTCATAGGAACATGTATAAGTCATGAAGAAAGCAATAGCAGTAAAACTAAACGATCATAGTGCTATGCTAACGGATGGGTCTTGTCCATCACATCATTCTCCTAATGATGTGATCCCGTTGATCAAATGACAACTCATGTCTATGGCTAGGAAACATAACCATCTTTGATCAATGAGCTAGTCTAGTAGAGGCATACTAGGGACATACTGTTTTGTCTATGTATCCACACATGTACTAAGTTTCCGGTTAATACAATTCTAGCATGAATAAAAGACATTTATCATGATATAAGGAAATACAAATAACATCTTTATTATTGCCTCTAGGGCATATTTCCTTCAGTCTCCCACCATGTCATCTAATTTAACCATTTTCAAAATTATATGTTCTCAACAACACGAAATAACAAACCTTTAAAGCAATATCATCGATCAACCAACCAAAATGCAAACAAAGTCTCATAAGAAAAAGTTGAAATGCAAACATAAGGGATACTTGATTTGATTTCTATGAGCACCATTTGCAACCTGCTGAACCAGCATACAAGAATCAATTGCGCAACCACATAATGTTCCAAATTCCAGTTACAAGTTATAAGGTTTCCACTTTGAAATGAGAACATTATCATGTGAGACAAAATCTTCCCGGTAATCTATACCGCAACATATTTGTGCTGCAAACAATCAAATTACCAAACATGTCCAAAGCAACAAAATGAACTCAAGAATCAGTATTAGCATGCAGCAAAAGCACAAATAGACTACCAAAATAACCCATAAACATTTCGAATCTTTACAATCTTATTACAAACTGGTATTTCATGAGTATATGCAACAAACTTGCATTACAAAGAATCTTCACAATCTTATTACAAACTGGTATTTCATGAGTATATGCAACAAACTTGCATTACAAAATAACGAACCATTATAACAGGTCGTTGATTAACTAATTGAAATGAAAATAAGGACTGTTGAAATCCAAACAGAGTGAACACCTAACTTAGAACTTAGATTTCTATCAGCAGCACGACGGACATTTTTGCAGCCTATCCATTGAATCGACATAACAAGAATTCAACAGCACAGCCACTCAATGGCCTATTCCGATTACAAGCTACGAGGGATTCACTTTGAAAGTCGAACAATATCAAGTGATAGGAACATCTCCCCAATGATCCACACCCCAATAGCTTCCCTCCAAGGCTGCAAACAAGCAAAACATGCCCAAAGCAACCAGATAAACCAGACAATCAGAATAGTAGTTCTTGATATTTTCACATCTTCACAATTTTATTACATACAGACATTCACAGTTTCCCTTCCCCTCCCCCTCCTTCACCTACGCACTTAAACGAACATACAGCGGTGTTAATCAGGCTACAGAGTACAAGCTGATTAGCACCTATGCGGAAGCCACGCAGAACAAGTACAAACAAGCAGCAATCGATCCATGGCAACGACGGCATGCAGCAACGACGACGACTAGTAGGTGCGTTACGGTTGAACACAGACAGATAAACAAACAGAGAAGAGGGAGAGGATGGGACGGGGCACCGGCACAGCGAGTGCCGGGCCTAAGCGTCGGCCGCCTTCTTGGCGGGGGACTTCCTGGGAGACTTGGTCGTGCCCGCCTTGGGCTCCTTGGCAGCCGCCGCGGCGGCCTTCTTGGGCAGCAGCACGGGGTTGATGTTGGGCAGGACGCCTCCGTAGGCGATGGTGACGCCGGCCAGCAGCTTGCCGAGCTCCTCGTCGTTGCGGATCGCGAGCAGCACGTGCCGCGGGATGATCCGGTTCTTCTTGTTGTCCCGCGCTGCGTTCCCCGCCAGCTCGAGGAGCTGCCAGGCAAAAAACAGAAGGTTAAAAAAAAAAACAGAGGCGAATCAGAGCTAGGACAAAAGCTGGCGCGCGCGGCCCACCTCGGCGGCGAGGTACTCGAGGACGGCGGCGAGGTAGACGGGGGCGCCGGAGCCGACGCGCTTGGCGTAGCGCCCGTGCTTGAGGTAGCGCCCGATGCGGCCCACGGGGAACTGGAGGCCGGCCTTGACGGAGCGCGAGACGGCCTTCTTCTTCGGGCCGCCGCTGGCGCGGCGCCCGGCCTTCTTCGGCGCCTTCGCTCCGGTCTCCATCGCCGATCCCGAGCTCCGAGGCTTCTCCTCCTTGGCTCTGCCTTTTCGCCCCCTTTTCTCACGGTCGATTTCTTCGGGGTTTCTTTTTTTTAGCCTTGCTTTGTGCGGTGGGGGAGTGTGCGTTTGTGCTTTCTGTGTGTGTGTGTTTTCTGTGCTTCTGCCCCGGACGGGTATGGAGGGTTGGGGGCGGTGCTTCGATCTGGAGCGCTCGCCGCGAAGGGGTCGATGGATGTCAGCCGTTGGATGGGCCTTGGCGATCCGCGTGACAGGGAGAGCAACCAATCGGACGAGACCATGGAAGTACCGGTGGATTGTCGTGGAGCAGCCCAGCCCTACAACACGAACCGAACCCGAAGCCCAATGGTCGGGGCGGGCTTGGATTCTAGTTTTTGCCCAAGAGTCAAGCCCGATAAAAAAGGTAGATCCTATATGATGCCCGTTATACCCTATAAAAATAATATGACGCCCGTTATCGTCAAATTGGAGACCAACTAGTTTTTTTTCGGGGGAAAAGGAAGATTTCATTAACTCATGGAGGCTTCTCGGCCTCGGAAATGTTTACAATGCAGTCTAAACCCGATCTCAACCAGACAGCCGTGCGAGTGGTACTACGATCATACGCCGCTAGTGCATGACTGACATTGTTTTGTGATCTACTAATGCGGGAAAATGAAATCTCCCTAGATTCAGCAGTAATCATCCTGCTTATATCCTCTACTAGTGCTCGGACTTGTGATCGGTTCGCTAACTTAGCCGACAGCATCGAAACCGCTTCAGAGCAGTCCAACTCTACCAAGATGGGCAGGTTGGTACGGTACAAAGCCAACTGCAGTCCCTCCCTGCATGCTTCCAACTCCGCTTGGGGGCTATTATCACATGTGAGCAGATGCCTACAAGCTGTAAAAATGAGCTCCCCTCTATCATCTCTAAGGATCATCCCTCCTCCTGCTGCGCCTGTGGCCTGTACAAAGCTACCATCGGTATTCAGCTTTGTCCAGCCGGCTGGGGGAGGTACCCAATGGGGCGGCTGTGCTTTCCTCTCGCTAGCATAGTCAGCCCGGCCTCCCTCTTGCACCATCATTTCTCCTTTCTCCAAATCTGCATGTGGAAACTAGTGGATACACAACAAAGAATTGATGTACCCTTAGAGGAAACGTCCGGATGCTTCTGTCGGTGGAGGGACTTTGTCGTGTGTGATTTCGTTGCGGATGTACCATGCCCACCACATGATCATGAGGACGACCATGCGCGCCGTATCCGACAGAGGGCTCAGTAGCGTGAATAGCCACTCTGGGCCATCATTCTTGATGGCCTCCACCTTTGGAATCGGCCATTCCTTCTCCATGGCTCGCCAAAGGTCCATGGCAAGTCGGCACCTGCACATCGCGTGAAAGTCGTCCTCTCGTTCCACGCCATAAAGGGGACACACATCAGTAAGCTCGAGGCGGCGGGAAAAATTATTAGCCCATGTGGTTTAAGGGTTGGTGATAATTCTCCATGCGAACACGCGTACCTTTGGGGGAGCAGGGCACCCCCATATGATCTTCCAGATGGCGCGATGACCATCCGGTGCCCTGCTCGTGGCGGTTGCCATTGGATGCTCACGCTCGTCCATGGCAAGGCGGTAGGCCGAGCGAACGATGAAGATACCGTTCCTCTCAGGCGCCCAGGCGATGATATCGTCGGTGACGCGTGGCGAAGTACGGATGCTGCTGTGTGACGCCCGAAGACCGACGTCCCAGAAGATTCCAGAAGATTCCAGATGTTCCGGGTTCTCCCGTGTGTTTCATTTGTGCCTGTGTTATTTATTTTGCTTTGCCTCATGTCATCATGCCATCATGTCATATTTCTTTTGCATCTCAACCAAATAAATTGCATAGATCTTTTGATCTATTTAAATCGAGGGAAGATTGACTACTCTTAATAACATATAAAAGCCTCTCAATATTATTAGGGAGCTATATTAAATATTTCATTTGTTTGGAATTAACCCAACACACTTACATATTTTCCCCATGCCTTCTCTTTCTCTTTTCTTGCCTCTCCTATTTTTCGTGGATCGTGAACATTTTTGCGAGTCCAGGAAAAATAACCTCTAGCCTAAATTCTTTCCCTAACTACCCCTTTCTTTTTCTTCTCTCCTTTTTCTTTTTCTTCTCGGTTTTGTTTTATTTTTTCAGAGGGAGAGAGATAGACCAGCTGGGCCGGCCTCCAAGCAACCAGCCGCAGGTGGCCCAGGCCGCAGCCTCGCCTTGGAGCTCTCAGCCCATCAGCCAACCGCCCCGGCCCAATTCCTCCTGGCCCAAGGCCAGCCACCCCGTAAACCCTAGGCCACTACAATCTTCCCTCGCTCCTTCTCGTTCCCTTACAGCGCCGCAGCGCCCCTGCCTCCTCTCGCCCGATCCCCTCTCATCCTCTCGCCTCGCCCCGCATCGCCATGGCCCTGCGCCTTCCCCTCCGTCTCAAGGCGACAGCGCCCGCGCCCTGCCTCCCGCCATCGCGCCTCCAGCGCGCACTCCAGCGCCGGGTGCCCGCAACCGCGCTAGAGCCCCCTCGAGCAGGCCGCACCCGTGCCTTGTTCCGCGGCCAGGAGCTGCCGCGTCCACCCGCGCCGGAGCTCCCCAGTCCATCTCCGGCGCCTCCACGCCCTCTGACGCCGGGG
This sequence comes from Secale cereale, assembly GCA_902687465.1. NCBI lineage: Eukaryota > Viridiplantae > Streptophyta > Magnoliopsida > Poales > Poaceae > Secale > Secale cereale. Next base: position 568,055,328 of record LR738709.1, read on the forward strand.
TCATGCTCCACCGTCACCCACCGCCCTGCCATGGTGCTCGCACCCAAGCGCCGTCCTCCTCACCGACCCGTCGCTGCCCTTTTTGGCGACCAGCGTCACCCAGCCTCGCTTCCCATGGTGCTGCGTGAGCTCCGCCGCCCCTGTTTTCCATCGAGCTGTGCGGCTCCACCACCATCTCCATCTGTTCCGCTGTTCGTCGCCTTGTACCCGCTGCGACCACCCTGTTCGCAAGCCCCGCTGCCTTCGGGTGTAGCTGGGATGTTTGACCGTCATAAACGCCTCGCCAAGACCTTGCTGCCCCCTTTTGTTTTTGCCAAGTTCATATAAACGAGGGACCCCAAGATCCGTCAAGTTCATCTACATGTGTGTACGACCACATCCGAGGTTGTTTTTGGCAAGTACCACGACGATGCGTCAAGTTCCACTACACCAACATGAGTAGCACGATGACCGGAGCCATCGGAACCGTCAAGTACATCTACGGAATGAAGTTCGGCTACTTCCACTACCGTCGTCAAACCCGAGACCGGCAAGTCCGAAGACCCCAAGTACCCCTACCGATGACATGAACATCTACGAACGAGAACGACTACACAAGACGACGCGACAAGTACCACTACGCTCAGCGATGCGACAAGTACCTCTTCGGAAACGAGAACAACTACTTCCCTCTACGAAAGTGTACCACGACTCACGAGAACGGCTACTTCCCCTACGTCCCTCGACGATCTCGAACCGCCCCGAAACGAACGCTTCGAAGGTATAACCCCGAGACGATGCCCGCGGACGAAATGCTTGTGTTGTATGAGATGATTCCCTTGTTTGCACCGTGCCCGTTGTGCTCATCTTTTGTCGTGTTCCTCGGTTGCCTCGCCGCCGACTCGTGGGAACCCGGTGACGGGATCAGCCCACCTTTCCTCTTGTTCGACTCGTTCACGCCACCTTTTCTTTTGCACCGATCTCTCAACGAGTTACCGGAACCGAGATGTTGCCGTTGCATCATTTTCGGATCGTTGCTGTGGCACCCTTTCTTTCCTCCACGGTGACAAATGCTTCATATCTCTTCATGTCAACCTTTAACTAAAAATTGCATAAACTTGATCATGTCATCCGCATCATGTTAACAACATTATATGTGTGAATTGTTGTTGCTTAAAATTGCTAAACATGCATATGGGGCTTTTCCCGGAATTGTTGTTGTTATTTCCGGCCTCATTTAAAATGTCTAAATAGGTAGTTTGTTTTGCTTCACCTCTTGCCATGTTAACAAACATTTAATCTTGTCTTGTAAATAAACGAGAGTCAATTAAATAATTAAAATGTGGTGTTTCGTCAATATGCAACTCGTTGCATATTGAGCTCCACTTAACTTGTAGTTTTGTTTGTGCACATTGCCATGCCATGCATAATTAAACCGGACATGCATCATACTTGGATGTGCATTGTATGCCATGTTTATGCTTGTGTGTTTACCGCGTTGTTTTCTTCTTTCCGGCTGCTTCTCTTGTTAGCTTCGGTTCCGTTCCGGAGTTGTGAGGATCCGTTCGACCTCTTCATGGACTTGTTCTTCTCCCTCGCGGAATCTCAGGCAAGATGATCATACCCTTGGATACCTTTACTACCATTGCCATGCTTAGTTGTCTCGATGTCATCGTTACGTGTCGCGCTACCCATCTTTATTGTCAGCCTCTCCTTGTTGCCATGAAACCTCTAACCTTTGAAACCTTCCTAGCAAAACCACTGTTTGGCTATGTTACCCGCTTGCTCAGCCCCTCTTATACCGTTGTTAGTTGCAGGTGAAGATGAAGATCGTTCCAGGTGGGAACTTGTTGTTGGAATATCACAATATCTATTATTATTAATAACACACCTATATACTGGGCATGGGTGGAAGGCTTGGCCTTTTGCTCGGTGTTTTGTTCCACTCATGCCACCTTAGGCGCCGATAAACCGACATTATGTTCCTTGATTTTGCGTTCCTTACACGATGGGTGGATGGGGACCCCTTGACAGTTCGACTTTGAATAAAACTCCTCCAGCAAGGCCCAACATTGGTTTCAATTTGCCTCATAATAATAACAACTTAATTAATTAAATTTGCATAGGGGGTCGCGTCCCCGGGGATTCTTTCTACATAGCAGGGGGGGCCAGTGCTGATGGTGTTTGTCCCAAACGGGGGTTCTGCGGGGCCGTCTTGGGGAAACTCGAGGTATTTGGTATAACCTGTAGAATCGCCCATCCGGTCGTGGCCTGAGACGAGATACGCGCGGCTACTATCAGGGTGTCGGCACGCCGGGAGGTCTTGCTGGACTTGTTTTACCATTGTCGAAATGTCTTGTGCACCGGGATGCCGAGCCTGATCGGATTTCCCTAAGATAAGGGGTGATGATATTATATTTATCACTTCAGCTAATCGTGAGAGCTTGTGATGGGCTAAGTTGGAACACCCCTGCAGGGTTATAATCTTTCGAAAGCCGTGCCCACGGTTATGTGGCAGATTGGAATTTGTTAATGTCCGGTTGTAGAAAGCTTGACAGAGGATCCGAAGTAAAACACACAACTGTGTGAGTAACCGTGGCTGTCTCTTTTCACTTTGAGAAGAGAACACGGTGGGGTTATGTTTGATTCGTATGTAGTTCAGGATCTTTAGCGATCACTACTAGTTTGCGAACGTTTGCGTAGATGCTCATCTTATTCTTGTACTCGTAAGCTAGCCACCATATTATGCTTAGCCGCTGCTGCAACCTCACCACTTTACCTCCTCCTACCCATAATGCTTTGCTAGTCTTGATACCCATGGTTATGGGATTGCTGAGTCCTCGTGGCTCACAGATACTACAACACCAGATGCAGGTTCAGCCGAGTGATGTAGGAGCTGGTTCAAGTACTTCACCGGGAGTTCGATGAAGAGAGTGTCCGTATGCTTGTGACGTTTCGACGATCAGTAGTGGTTTCTACTAGGGGCGATTCTGACCTGTGGCTTTATGTTGTTTTGGTATCTTTCTTTTGGATCTTCGCCCGTAGTCGGGTTGTGATGGTTTTGTATGATGTTTTGCTTATGTAATGAATTGTGTGAAGTGGCGAGTGTAAGCCAATTATCTCCTTTTGCAATTTCATCCCTATTTTTACATGAGTCGTGCAAAGATACCAAACTTGAGATCTTTCCAGAATGGGCTTATACCTTTAAGTCGTGCCTCGACACGTAGGAGGTATAGTCCCATCCTGGGCATTACAAGTTGGTATTCAGAGCCTTCTCCGACCTAGAAGCCCCCACTGATTGATCGAATCATTGACGGTTGAGTCTAGGCACACACTTGAAAATGTTTTGAGTCCTATATTTATATCGGCGAGTAGGATTTCTTTTGCTCCTCATCTCTTTTCACTCTAGTGAGGACCCCTGACGACTACTCTTGTCTCTTCTACACTAAAAAATGCACCAATTTTTTTTAGGATCTCGCGAGTATTGTTTGGATTGTTCCGATGTCTTTGTGACGAGAACATTGTTCTCGATGCCTCCTGTCATTAGGGGTTGTGGTAGTGTCCCGGGGAGTTGAGCTCCGAGGTGTTGTCGTCACAAATATATCGCATCAGTTCTGGAATACTTAAGACGGCCGACATCGAAAACTCTCCTATGCGGTTAGTGGCAAGATAACCCCGACATCACCCAGTACTGGGGAGGTAGTTCGGGAGTATTGCCATAGCTTTGTATAGTGGATGCTTTTCGAAGGTCCGAGGTAAACGGTTTCCGAAAATAACTGGTTATGTGTTGAAGGATGGATACAGCTGGATGTAGGATTAGAGTTGAGTGCGCGATGCTTCCCCTGTATCCCCAACACCTGATTGCATAACTGGTAACTTTCGGAAATTAATAGGTGGGTTCATCTAGTAGTTCTAGGCATTCTTCCAACGAATGCATGATATGGAGTTCGGGGTTCTACATTGAGTGAAGTGGTTTTATGGGCTTGTTCCGATCGGGAGTTGCATCTTAAAGGGTCCTTGGCTATGCTGATCCGGGGATTGCAAAACCCTTTTGTAACACGTTCCATGAGCTTTCAGCACGAATATGTCGAACGAAGCTTCTATCTTGTATTTGTTCTATCTACTCCTTGTTGTTTTTATTTATCTTTTGTTCTCCAAGTCTCTTCTCGTCAAGTTGTTGTACCTGCGGAATTCATTCGTTCAATTCTCTATTCGAATGATATTGTGAAGATTGTGTTGCAACATATCTATCCTTTGTTCTTTTGATTCTGGTATTTGAGTTGCTTCGATGTCAAGTGTTGATTCCATACCTTCCTAATCGGTGTTCTCATATTTCTATGAGAGTGTTAATTTTTTCTTGACCATCGAGATTTTCATGTTTATTCTTTTCCAACCGGTGTGCCTTCTCTTCAAGTTATTCCATACAGACGCCGTTGTGAAATCTGACGATTTGTCTGTTTCATTCGTCCCAAATTGTCTTTGTTTTTCCCACCCTCCCACCCTTCTTCTTCTCGGAGCCAGAATTCTTAATCAAGTGTCCTTTATTCATGTGATATTTTCTTCATTCATTTCCTTGAATGTTCTTATTCGGTGATTCTCAGGAAGTTGCTCAAGAGCTTCAAGTTCATCATTCTTTTGTTCTCAAATTCTACCGGTGGATGTAATTCAAGATTTCGGTGTTGATCTTATCCTTTTCCTCATTTCACAATGCTTTGTTATTCCGGTGCACCAATGAATCATTCTCCTCTTGTTATTCATATCCAGAGTGTTCAAGGTATCTCAGAAGATTCATAATTCCATTCTTAATCCGGTCAAATTATTTTTGAGGATTGTTATCTTATTCAAGTCATTTAATTCAACCGGTGCAATATCTCTTAAGCAATCTTTTCCAATGGTGATTTCTTTAGTGGGCCCTAACCCACAGGTCTTTTTCTAGGATCTTACCTGACTCTTCTGATTTATTTTCCGGAGTTATTCTCAAATCCTTTTCAAAGTGTGACGTAAGAATGATTTCCATCAGTCACATGCCTTCCCCAAGCTTGTTTTCAACTATTTCCATCTTTTGCTCCACCTTCCTCTTGTCATTTCGTCCGGAGTATCTCGAAATTCTTCATGGCATTTCTCGTCTTCACTCTCAACATTTGAAGATCGGAGAAGTGTTTCTCTTAAATCTTGGCCCGTTCTCTTGAAGATTCGTGGTTCTAGCTTCATGCCATCCTCATTATTGTTTGGATTGTGAGGAATTATTTTTATACCCGTCCGAAACATTTCATGAATTCTTTTCTTTGTGTTCCTCCGAAGGCCATCATTTCAGAAGATTCTTCGTTCTCAGTTTTCAACTTCGTCCTCCAAATATTCTTCATTGATGTCTCTTCGTTCGTCTCCATATTCTTGAAGGAAATATGCCCTAGAGGCAATAATAAAGATGTTATTTGTATTTCCTTATATCATGATAAATGTCTTTTATTCATGCTAGAATTGTATTAACCGGAAACTTAGTACATGTGTGGATACATAGACAAAACAGTATGTCCCTAGTATGCCTCTACTAGACTAGCTCATTGATCAAAGATGGTTATGTTTCCTAACCATAGACATGAGTTGTCATTTGATCAACGGGATCACATCATTAGGAGAATGATGTGATGGACAAGACCCATCCGTTAGCATAGCACTATGATCGTTTAGTTTAACTGCTATTGCTTTCTTCATGACTTATACATGTTCCTATGACTACGAGATTATGCAACTCCCGAATACCGTAGGAACACCTTGTGTGCTATCAAACGTCACAACGTAACTGGGTGATCATAAAGATGCTCTACAGGTGTCTCCGAAAGTATCCGTGGTGTTGGCATAGATCAAGATTAGGATTTGTCACTCCGAGTGTCGGAGAGGTATCTCTGGGCCCTCTCGGTAACACACATCACAATAAGCCTTGCAAGCAAAAGACTAATGAGTTAGTCACGAGATGATGTGTTACGGAACGAGTAAAGAGACTTGCCGGTAACGAGACTGAACTAGGTATAGAGATACCGACGATCGAATCTCGGGCAAGTAACATACCGTCTGACAAAAGGAACAACGTATGTAGTTATGCGGTTCCGACCGATAAAAGATCTTCGTAGAATATGTAGGAGCCAATATGAACATCCAGGTTCCGCTATTGGTTATTGACCGGAGATGAGTCTCGGTCATGTCTACATAGTTCTCGAACCCGTAGGGTCCGCACGCTTAACGTTTGATGACGATCGGTATTATGAGTTTATGAGTATTGATGTACCGAAGGCAGTTCGGAGTCCCGGATGAGATCACGGACATGACGAGGAGTCTCGGAATGTCCGAGACATAAAGATTGATATATTGGACGGCTATATTCGGACACCGGAAGTATACCGGAAAAGTTTCGGATTTATCGGGAATGCCGGAGGGGGTTACCGGAACCCCCTACGAGAGGGGATGGTCCATAGTGGGCCAAAAGGGAAAGAGAGAGGCAGCCCATAGGGCTGGCCGGCGCCCCCACCTAGGGTTCCTAGTTGGACTAGGATTGGGGGGGGGGGGGCGCCACCTCTCCTATTCCTTTCCCCCTTCTTCCTTTTGGTGAATCCTACTAGGAATAGGATTGCAATCCTATTCCTAGTAGGACTCCTTCCCTAGCCGCACCAGGAAGGGCCGGCCGGCCTCCCTCCCCTGCTCCTTTATATACGGGGGCAGGAGGGCACCCAAAGACACACAAGTTGAATTGTTTTAGCCGTGTGCGGTGCCCCCCTCCACAGAATCACACCTCGGTCATACCGTCGCGGAGCTTAGGCGAAGCCCTGCGCCGGTGAACACATCATATCCGTCACCACGCCGTCGTGCTGACGAAACTCTCCCGTGAAGCTCAACTGGATCAAGAGCTCGTGGGACGTCATCAAGCTGAACGTGTGCTGAACGCGGAGGTGTCGTACATTCGGTGCTTGATCGGTTGGATCGCGAAGAAGTTCGACAACATCAACCGCGTCACTTGACGCTTCCGCTCCCGGTCTACGAGGGTACGTAGACACACTCTTCCCTCTCGTTGCTATGCATCTGGTAGATAGATCTTGCGTGATCGTAGGAAATTTTTTAAAAATACTACGTTCCCCAACAATTCTTACGATGGTTCTTTCAAGATTACCCTTCTGTTGTTATCGTTTTAATTCATTTGTTCTTTTCATAATCCTACCGATGCTTTGTTGAAGATTTACCCAAGCTTGTGCGAGATCTCTCTTAATCCTTTCCAACGAGAATAAGTAGTATGCCAAATCCTTTGGTTGTCATCAATTTAAATTGGTGAAGAAGATGCATGACATAATTCTTATTCTTATTCCTTCAAGGTGATTTAATTCTTTTGTCTGGAGCTTGTTCATCATATCATATTCTCGCTTCTAAGTTGTTCATCTTGTTTTCCGGAGCTCCAAGTTATTTCTATTATATCATTCCAAAGCTCCATCTAATTCATCGCAGGCCTTGAATCTTATTCTTTTCATCTTTCACTTCTCATGCTTTCATTACCGGAGTTCTTCATGGTGGTTCATCATGTTTTAATTCATCCTCGAAGTCTTCATCAAGATTCTTGTTGGAGCTCAAGCATTCTTCATCATGCATTCCAATTGCAATCCGTTCTACCTTATCTTTTCAGGTGGTGTTATGTCATTCTTGATAATTTTCCTCCATGTTTCATGATTCACAAGTTATCAAGAATGAGATATTTAAAACCATCATTTTCCTTGTTAAGGAGATCTTTTCAACCCTTTAATTTATTCGTTGGAGTTATCTTGGGTTATAATTCACCTAAAAGCTTTCCTTGAGAATTGTTGCTATTATGGTGCTTATAAATGACTCAAGTTCTTCATTTATCATTCTGGTGAAACAAGTTTTCATCTTGTCATTGATCTCAATCCAATCAATTGGGTTCCGTTAGTGGCTGGTTGTCACCTCTTAATTTTGAGATGTTTTCCATAAGCCCACAGAGCTTATTCGTTTTCGTTGTTGATTTTTCCATCAACACCATTCAACCCTTCTTTGTAAGGAGGACTTCCTAATTCATTTGTGGGAGAAGTTGTCATTTTTCTTCTCCATTCATTTCTTTCGTTGATCTATATGCTATTCTTTCATTCCGGAGGCATTGTGATGTTGCTCTCTCCAAACCATAATCCCGGTTTTTTTCGAGATCATGTTCTTTCCCTTGCTTATCATTTAACCGGAGTGTTGTGTCCTCCATTCTAGTTCTCTCATCTTATCAAGTTTTACCTCTCTTTTTAACCGGAGTGCTGTCCGAGTCTTTCTTACCCCTTGTGCCTCTCTTTCAATTTTTTCGGAGGCAATGTGTTGTTGATTTCATCAAGTATCTTCCCAACTTGGCAAGTTCATGTTCAAATCCTTACATTTTCAGCCGGAGTGCTGTCCGAATCATGTCATTCTTATTCCTTGGCTATACCATTGCGGTTCTTATTCTTTTCGTCCTTGAGCTCTTGTTTCATGTATTTCAACCTACAAGGTTCTCATAATGTTCCTTGTTCCTCTTTTCTACCGGAGTGCTCTTAACTTCGTTCATCTCCGTTGCATTCTTTCTTTCAAGATTGTTCAACCTCTCAAGGTTCTTGGTTTCACTCGTCTGTCTAAGTAGCAACTTTGTTTTACCTCTTCCTCTTCCGTTATCCGGTGCCATCTCTAGGATCTCGGGTCGAGATCCTCTGTTAGTGTGGGAGAGTTGTGACGCCCGAAGACCGACGTCCCAGAAGATTCCAGAAGATTCCAGATGTTCCGGGTTCTCCCGTGTGTTTCATTTGTGCTTGTGTTATTTATTTTGCTTTGCATCATGTCATCATGCCATCATGTCATATTTCTTTTGCATCTCAACCAAATAAATTGCATAGATCTTTTGATCTATTTAAATTGAGGGAAGATTGACTACTCTTAATAACATATAAAAGCCTCTCAATATTATTAGGGAGCTATATTAAATATTCCATTTGTTTGGAATTAACCCAACACACTTACATATTTTCCCCATGTCTTCTCTTTCTCTTTTCTTGCCTCTCCTATTTTTCGTGGACCGTGAACATTTTTGCGAGTCCAAGAAAAATAACCTCTTGCCTAAATTCTTTCCCTAACTACCCCTTTCTTTTTCTTCTCTCCTTTTTCTTTTTCTTCTCGGTTTTGTTTTATTTTTTCAGAGGAGGGAGAGAGATAGACCAGGTGGGCCGGCCTCCAAGCAACCAGCCGCAGCTGGCCCAGGCCGCAGCCTCGCCTTGGAGCTCTCAGCCCATCAGCCAACCGCCCCGGCCCAATTCCTCCTGGCCCAAGGCCAGCCACCCCGTAAACCCTAGGCCGCTGCGCTCTCCCCTCGCTCCTTCTCGTTCCCTCACAGCGCCGCAGCGCCCCTGCCTCCTCTCGCCCGATCCCCTCTCATCCTCTCGCCTCGCCCCGCATCGCCATGGCCCTGCGCCTTCCCCTCCGTCTCAAGGCAACAGCGCCCGCGCCCTGCCTCACGCCATCGCGCCTCCAGCGCGCCCTCCAGCGCCGGGTGCCCGCCACCGCGCCAGAGCCCCCTCGAGCAGGCCGCGCCCGTGCCTTGTTCCGCGGCCAGGAGCTGCCGCGTCCACCCGCGCCGGAGCTCCCCAGTCCATCTCCGGCGCCTCCACGCCCTCTGACGCTGGGATCATGCTCCACCGTCAGCCATCGCCCTGCCATGGTGCTCGCACCCAAGCGCCGTCCTCCTCACCGACCCGTCGCTGCCCTTTTTGGCGACCAGCGTCACCCAGCCTCGCTTCCCATGGTGCTGCGTGAGCTCCGCCGCCCCTGTTTTCCATCGAGCCGTGCGGCTCCACCACCATCTCCATCCGTTCCGCTGTTCGCTGCCTTGTACCCGCTGCGACCACCCTGTTCGCAAGCCCCGCTGCCTTCGGGTGTAGCTGGGATGTTTGACCGTCATAAACGCCTCGCCAAGACCTTGCTGCCCCCTTTTGTTTTTGCCAAGTTCATATAAACGAGGGACCCCAAGATCCGTCAAGTTCATCTACATGTGTGCACGACTACATCCGAGGTTGTTTTTGGCAAGTACCACGACAATGCGTCAAGTTCCACTACACCAACATGAGTACCATGACGACCCGAGCCATCGGAACCGTCAAGTACATCTACGGAACGAAGTTCGGCTACTTCCACTACCGTCGTCAAACCCGAGACCGGCAAGTCCGAAGACCCCAAGTACCCCTACCAATGACATGAACATCTACGAACGGGAACGACTACACAAGACGACGCGACAAGTACCACTACGCTCGGCGATGCGACAAGTACCTCTTTGGAAACGAGAACAACTACTTCCCTCTACGAACGTGTACCACGACTCGCGAGAACGGCTACTTCCCCTACGTCCCTCGACGATCTCGAACCGCCCCGAAACGAAAGCTTCGAAGGTATAACCCCGAGACGATGCCCGTGGACGAAATGCTTGTGTTGTATGAGATGATTCCCTTGTTTGCACCGTGCCCGTTGTGCTCATCTTTTGTCGTGTTCCTCGGTTGCCTCGCCGCCGACTCGTGGGAACCCGGTGACGGGATCACCCCACCTTTCCTCTTGTTCGACTCGTTCACGCCACCTTTTCTTTTGCACCGGTCTCTCAACGAGTTACCGGAACCGAGATGTTGCCGTTGCATCATTTTCGGATCTATGCCGTGGCACCCTTTCTTTCCTCCACGGTGACAAATGCTTCATATCTCTTCATGTCAACCATTAAATAAAAATTGCATAAACTTGATCATGTCATCCGCATCATGTTAACAACATTATATGTGTGAATTGTTGTTGCTTAAAATTGCTAAACATGCATATGGGGCTTTTCCCGGAATTGTTGTTGTTATTTCCGGCCTCATTTAAAATGTCTAAATAGGTAGTTTGTTTTGCTTCACCTCTTGCCATGTTAACAAACATTTAATCTTGTCTTGCAAATAAACGAGAGTCAATTAAATAATTAAAATGTGGTGTTTCGTCAATATGCAACTCGTTGAATATTGAGCTCCACTTAACTTGTAGTTTTGTTTGTGCACATTGCCATGCCATGCATAATTAAACCGGACATGCATCATACTTGGATGTGCATCGTATGCCATGTTTATGCTTGTGTGTTTACCGCGTTGTTTTCTTCTTTCCGGCTGCTTCTCTTGTTAGCTTCGGTTCCGTTCCGGAGTTGTGAGGATCTGTTCGACTTCTTCATGGACTTGTTCTTCTCCCTCGCGGAATCCCAGGCAAGATGATCATACCCTTGGATACCTTTACTACCATTGCCATGCTTAGTTGTCTCGATGCTATCGTTACGTGTCGCGCTACCCATCTTTATTGTCAGCCTCTCCTTGTTGCCATGAAACCTCTAACCTTTGAAACCTTCCTAGCAAAACCACTGTTTGGCTATGTTACCCGCTTGCTCAGCCCCTCTTATAGCGTTGTTAGTTGCAGGTGAAGATGAAGATCGTTTCAGGTGGGAACTTGTTGTTGGAATATCACAATATCTATTATTATTAATAACACACCTATATACTGGGCATGGGTGGAAGGCTTGGCCTTTTGCTCGGTGTTTTGTTCCACTCATGCCACCTTTGGCGCCGATAAACCGGCATTATGTTCCTTGATTTTGCGTTCCTTACACGATGGGTGGATGGGGACCCCTTGACAGTTCGACTTTGAATAAAACTCCTCCAGCAAGGCCCAACATTGGTTTCAATTTGCCTCATAATAATAACAACTTAATTAATTAAATTTGCATAGGGGGTCGCATCCCCGGGGATTCTTTCTACATAGCAGGGGGGGCCAGTGCTGATGGTGTTGGTCCCAAACGGGGGTTCTGCGGGGCCGCCTTGGGGAAACTCGAGGTATCTGGTATAACCTGTAGAATCGCCCATCCGGTCGTGGCCTGAGACGAGATACGCGCGGCTACTATCAGGGTGTCGGCACGCCGGGAGGTCTTGCTAGACTTGTTTTACCATTGTCGAAATGTCTTGTGCACCGGGATGCCGAGCCTGATGTAATGCCCAGGATGGGACTAAATCTCCTACGTGTCGAGGCACGACTTAGAGACTTAACCCCATGCTGGAATGATTTTATGTTTGGTATCTTGTCATTTGGTTTTACCCTTAGAGGGCAGTGATGTTTTATTGTATGATGATTGAGACATGTATTGTATTTGTGTGACATGGCGAGTGTAAGCCAACTATTTTATGTTTTCCATCCCCATCTTTTACATGAGTTGTGCAAAGATACCAAACTTGCGATCATTCCAGCATGGGGTTAAGTCTCTAAGTCGTGCCTCGACACGTAGGAGATTTAGTCCCATCCTGGGCATTACACCTGATCGGATTTCCCTAAGATAAGGGGTGACGATATTATATTTATCATTTCAGCTAATCGTGAGAGCTTGTGATGGGCTAAGTTGGAACACCCCTGCAGGGTTATAATCTTTCGAAAGCCGTGCCCGCGGTTATGTGGCAGATTGGAATTTGTTAATGTCCGATTGTAGAAAACTTGACAGAGTATCCGAAGTAAAACACACAACTGTGTGAGTAACCGTGACTGTCTCTTTTCACTTTGAGAAGAGAACACGGCGGGGTTATGTTTGATTCGTATGTAGTTCAGGATCTTTAGCGATCACTACTAGTTTGCGAACGTTTGCGTAGATGCTCATCTTATTCTTGTACTCGTAAGCTAGCCACCATATTATGCTTAGCCGCTGCTGCAACCTCACCACTTTACCTCCTCCTACCCATAAAGCTTTGCTAGTCTTGATACCCATGGTTATGGGATTGCTGAGTCCTCGTGGCTCACAGATACTACAACACCAGATGCAGGTTCAGCCGAGTGATGCAGGAGCTGGTTCAAGTACTTCACCGGGAGTTCGATGAAGAGAGTGGCCGTATGCTTGTGACGTTTCGACGATCAGTAGTGGTTTCTACTAGGGGCGATTCTGACCTGTGGATTTATGTTGTTTTGGTATCTTTCTTTTGGATCTGCGCCCGTAGTCGGGTTGTGATGGTTTTGTATGATGTTTTGCTTATGTAATGAATTGTGTGAAGTGGCGAGTGTAAGCCAACTATCTCCTTTTGCAATTCCATCCCTATTTTTACATGAGTCCTGCAAAGATACCAAACTTGAGATCATTCCAGAATGGGCTTATACCTTTAAGTCATGCCTCGACACGTAGGAGGTATAGTCCCATCCTGGGCATTACATGCTGATGGATTCGACATCCGGAGGAAGGAAGTGGCGGCGAAGAAGGTCCAGGGGCCAATTACCAGACTCGTCGAGGAGCTCCGCGACTCTCGTGAGCCGGCAGGTCCCTTGCTGAGTAATGGGGCGGCGCGAAGGCTCAGTGGGCAGCCAGGGGTCACGCCAAATGCGGATGTTCTGTCCATCCCCGACACGCCACACGATGCCCTTTTTCAAGAGCTCGAGACCATGCTGGATGCCCTGCCATGTAGGGGAGGCGTTCCCCGAGAAGACAGTGTCCTCAAGACGACCTTCCGGATAGTAGTGAGCCTTTAACACCTGCGCACATAAGCTATTAGGATTAGTAAGTAAGCGCCATGCCTGGCTGGCGAGTAGGGCCTGATTAAACAAGCGGAAATCCCTGAATCCAAGTCCGGCCTTCATTTTATGTGCCAAGATCTTGGGCCAAGCCAGCCAATGTGTTTTCCTTTTTCCCTTCCGCAGAGCCCCACTAGAAATTACGCACCATCCTGTTCAGATCATCACATACGGACATAGGGAGCTTGAAGACACCCATGATATAAGTTCGGATGGCTTGTGCAATGGCTTTTATCATCGTTTCCTTCCCAGCAAGAGACAAGGTATCTCCCCAAGCTATAATTATTTTCAGAAGCCTGGACTTCAGATTTTGAAATTTACCACGGGACATACGACCATTAGGTGTGGGCAGACCCAAGTACTTGTCCTCAAATGACAGTACGTTCACGTACAAAAATGACCGGATACTTTCCTGAACATCCATGGTGCGCGACTTACCAAAAAGAATACTTCACTTAGCCGGATTAATGCATTGCCCTGTAGCACGTGCATACACATTGAGCACGTCATGTACTTTCTTAGCCTGCTCCTCCTCTGCCTTAAAAATAACAGTGTATCATCTGCAAAGAGCAAGTGTGACACGCCTGGGGCTCGCCGACACACTTTCAGAATTGTATATTCCCCCTTTTCCTCTCCGTCTTTCAACAAAGCAGACAAACCATCAGCCACCAGAAGGAACAAAAAAGGAGAGAGTGGATCACCTTGCCGCAGCCCTCGCGACGGTGCAAATGAATCTAAGAGGGTTCCATTAAATTTAACAGAGTATCTCACCGAGGTGACGCAAGTCATAATCCAGTCCACCCAACAGCGAGCGAAACCCATCTTTTGCATCATTCGCTCCAAGAAGATCCAATCAACCCTGTCATATGCTTTAGACATATCCAACTTGTAAGCACAAAAACTTTTGTTAGGGTCTTTTTCATGCTGAATAGAATGAAAGCACTCAAAAGCTATCAAGGCATTATCAGTAATCATCCGCCCCGGGACGAAAGCTCTTTGTTCCGGTGAAGTTATCTCGTCCAGAATAGGGCGCAGGCGGTTTACCAGGCACTTGGACACCACCTTGTAAATGACGTTGCGGAGGCTAATCGGTCTGAACTCCGTCAGCCTCTCGGGGTTTTCAACCTTGGGGATAAGAACAATGGAGGTTTTGTTGACCCCTTCCGGCATTATTCCCGTATGAAAAAATTCTTTGACCCCAGCAATCACCTGTTCGCGCATGCATGACCAGTTTCTTTGAAAGAACCTGGTGGGAAAACCATCGGGGCCCGGCGCCTTCAACGGACCAATCTGGAAGAGCGCATCCGCAATCTCCTTATCCGAGAAATTTGCACACAGGCCATCATTCATTTGATCAGTAACACGTGTGTTAATTAAGTTTATTACCGGATCCACACATAGAGTACTGTCCGCCTTGAACAATTTAGAAAAATAGGAGGTGGCCAGCTCGGCCATGGCTGTATGGCTCCGATGCGTTGTGCCACCATCGTCCACAAGTGATTTTATGCGGTTTTTGCGAGCGCGCCAGACCGCTTTGCGGTGGAAAAAATTTGTGTTTCGGTCCCCTTCACGCAGCCATGCCACACGAGACTGTTGCATCCATAACATCTCCACCCGGTAAAGAAGTTCATTCATCTTATCGGTGGCCTCTCGAATCTCTATCCTATCTGCATTCATAGACATAAGCTCCTCCAGACGTGAGCGAGACTTATTAATTTCTTTAATAACGTTTCCAAATTTTTTGCGGCTCCAATCTTGCAACTTTTTCATCATAGTTCCCAAACTAGAAGCTATGTCTCCCAAGTTCAGCATAGACCCCAAATCAACCCAGGTATTCATTATTACCTCTGGGAGAGTCGGGTCTCTGTCCCACATTACCTCGTACTGGCGGCACCTCCTGCCTGACTCCGGTAGTCGTTCCTCTATGACACACCGAAGCAAGATAGCAAGGTGGTCCGAGTTGGGCATCATGATGTGCTCCACCTTGGCATTTGTGAAGATGCCACGCCAAGAATTATTAGCAACAGCCCGGTCCAGTCCGACTTTGACATTCGCCCGTCCACCACGGCGATTGTCATAAGTGAAAGGCAGCCCTACAAAACCAAGATCACCCAGACCACAAACTGCCAAAGTATCACAAAAATCAATCATCTGACCTGCCGGTCGCGGCGATTCGGAGAAGTGCTCGAAGCTCCACATAGCCTCATTGAAGTCTCCCACCACCACCCATGGCATGTCGGTTTGGCCATAAAGATCCCAGAGGATGGACCACATGCGATGTCGGACCTCCGTCCGTGGTTCTCCATAGACATAGGTAAGCCGCCAGGGTGGCTCCTCTGTCGTCACAGTCACGTACGCATCTATATATCTTTCATTTATTGTTTTTACATCAAGACTCAAGGACTCATGCCAATACAAAGCCAGACCACCACTAAGACCAACACTATCTGAAGCGTCAAAACCACTTAAACCTAATCGAGAGCGATACCTCTTCATTTTATTCTTAGACCGTCTAATCTCACAAAGGAAAACGATACTAGGGGAATGAGTCTGAACAAGACTCACAAGATCTCGAACTGTCCGGGAGTTCCCACCCCCCCGGCAGTTCCAGCTTAGGACATTCATTGCTCCTGATGGGGCTCCGCCGGCCCCGTCAGTTCGTCGGCGGCCCCTGGGCCGACTGCCTCCAATGGGTTGGACACCTCCTGCATGTCCTGGTCGTGAACTCCACCATCCGGTTGAGAATGCTGCCCCTCCAGCGTCACTGATATTCTAGGTTTCTTCGGTGTACGTGAGAACATATGAGCTGCCGGAGCAGTCAAGGTAGAATAGAGCACCAACGCCTTTCCTCCTGGTTCCACTCTAGCTACCGAGGACACTTCATTTTCCGCGTTCCTTTTCCCAAGCAATGAGGTGTCTGAGAGTTCTGCATTAGCCATCTTCACTTCATTAGACAGATCACGCAACACCGGTATAATGTCCGAACTATTGGCACGTGAGCGCCCTGTGTACTGGTCATGAGTATGGTCGCCCCCACTAATCACTCCTGTAGCGTTTTGCATGCCCAGCTTACCACCCTCACTGCCTGATATTTGTTTCATCTGCTCAGTTAGCATCTGTTCCCAAAGGGTGAGGTCCTTCACACGCCGGTTCATCGCCACAACGGCCTCGGATCCCCCATTAGTAGGCTTCGGGCGGGTAGCATCCGCAGAGGGAGCCCCATATTCGCCCCCACCCACCACTGGATTCACCTCGGTCGCCGGCAGTTCCTTGCCCTCAGTACGCGCGGACGGCATCGACATCTCGACAGCGACACAGCCGCGTGAGAAGATCGATCTGGCGGCTCTTGAGGCTTCAACCATTGTTGCATCACCCCCTTAGGATTTACAGGGATTGGGTTCAGTCTTTCCTTGCAGCATGGTTTAGGAGACCCTAATCCTTCCTGTCGTACGGTTCCAGAACTCCATGAAGCTGTATCCGACTTGGCCACGGCGGGATCGACGGGACCCTGGGAGTCACGCGATCGCAGGGCAGACGTAGCCGCTGCAGGTCCTGGGCTGGGGCACGGACGAAGGGCCACACTTGGCCGGGGCGGCCCGGCGGCGGCGGCGGCGGGGCAGTCGCCCACTGATCGCCCTGGGTAGGAAACCCTAACATAACGTTTCGTATGGAGACCAACTAGTTGACGAGCGCTCCTTCGGAAGCGTCATAACGATCAGTGCCACTTGCGCATTTGTAAGGGCATATTTCTCCCTAAGTAGTTTTGGTGATTGATGACAATGCATTCGCGGACTAATCGTGTGCTCTAAAGCTCCTACATGTATATCTCACTTAGGCACAAGACGATTGCCTGCCCCTCTGATTCGATGGAAGTCGGTGTTTCCTTTTTGCTCCCTGTCGGTGGCTTTGAGTAATAGGAAAGCCGTACTATTAAGAGGGGGTCCGTTTCAGAAAGGTTTGGGTGGAATCAACACGTACACATCTTACTCTCACACCACCTTTCCCTTGCTTCTCTGGAGTTCCAATTGTTTATTATTGTATATGCAAACGATGACTTCTTAACTAAAACATCTGCCTAGCAAGCGGTAGTACCGCTCCATAAGCGGTAGTACCGCACAGCCACACGGTAGTACCGCCTGAAGACACGGTAGTACCGTACCAGCGGTAGTACCGCGGCTCCAAAACGGTAGTACCGTGTATCTGGCCCGGCACTGTATTAAGTGTGGAAGTAGGTGCGGAAGTAATTTTTTACTTCCGCATCCTATGCGGTAGTACCGCTTGCTCCAAGCGGTAGTACCGCGTTGTGTTTTGCTACTATCGTATTTCTACGGATGTATCCACGGATGTAATTTATTTCATCCGTGGCTATCATCGACTCGCTTGTTTTTGCCTAGCGGTAGTACCGCCCCCAGAGCGGTAGTACCGCTCAGCAAGCGGTAGTACCGCAACTTACGTGCGGTACTACCGCTCTCTGCGGGCAGAAAACATGCATAACGGTTGGATTTGCTCTCCCACTATATATAGGGGGTCTTCTTCCCCAAGAAGACTTACCTCTTCCCCCACATACTCCATAGTTGCTCCAAAGCTCCATTTCTGCTCGATCTCTCTCCCTAGCCAATCAAACTTGTTGATTTGCTTGGGATTGCTTGAGAAGTCATAGATCTACACTTCCACCAAGGGATATTTGATTCCCCCCACTAATCCCTTGTGGATCTTGTTACTCTTGGGTGTTTGAGCACCCTAGACGGTTGAGGTCACCTCGAAGACATATTCCATTGTGGTGAAGCTTCGTGGTTTCGTTGGGAGCCTCCAAGTTGTGGAGATAGCCCCAACCTTGTTTGTAAAGGTTCGGTTGCCGCCTTCAAGGGCACCACTAGTGGAATCACGACACCTTGCATCGTGTGAGGGCGTGAGGAGAATACGGTGGCCCTAGTGGCTTCTTGGGGAGCATTGTGCCTCCACACCGCTCCAACGGAGACGTACTTCCCCTCAAAGGGAAGGAACTTCGGCAACACTTCCTCGTCTCCACCGGTTCCTCTTGTGGTTATTTCTTACCTTTACTTGTGCAAGCATTACTTGTTTAACTCCTATAGCTTGCTTGTGAAGTTGTTACCTTTACTTTCCATTAGTTGTCATCTTAGTAGAATATCTAGACAACTTACTTTGACGCTTAATTTAAAGTGGTTAAGAAAAGATGAAAATTGTTAGTTGCCTATTCACCCCCCTCTAGTCAACCATATCGATCCTTTCAATTGGTATCAGAGCCTCGTCTCTTTTTAAGGACTTTACCGTCCAAAGAGTATGGGTGACAATGTAGTCGAGACGGAGGATCATTCCGATGGAACTCCGTCCTTGCCTACGTCAGATGGGGGAGCCTCGGTCTCTCGTGAGGAGTTCAATGTGGCCTTGACCACATTGAAAGAGTCACTAGCGAGCGAGGTCAAAGGCATGTTTAAAGATTTGCTTGAGGGGCTTAAATTATCCACCGCACCGTTGGAAGTGGTTCGTCCCGCTACCAACGTGTCGGAGGCTAATCCCGACAAGGGAGAAGCTAGTAGTGAACAAGCCCCTGTTACTAAGAATGGGAGTGGGATCTTTGCCCACTCCGCTCCTCCTACTCACTATTGAGGACCCGTTCCCACACCGTATTTAAATTCCGTTGGGCCTCCTCCCAAGTTTATCAAAAATTCTGATTTTGCTATTTGGGTGTTTCGTTTCAAACGTCATATAAATCATTGTTCTACTAATCTTTGGAGAATCATTGAGCAAGGTTTTTATCCGCATGATCCCGACAACATCACTCCAAGAGAAACTGCGGATCATCAATTCAACGAGTCCGCTCTTTGCATTCTTCAAGATGCCATCCCTCCTGAAGACATTGCACATCTTCGACCCTTCACTGTGGCCAAGGAAGCTTGGGAGCATGTTGGCACGATGTACAAGGGAAGTACCAGTATTCAACACTCCAATTATGAAGTTGTGCAAGATGAAGCCGATGAGTTTGCCATGATCGAAGAAGAAGATCCTCGTGAACTTTATCGGAGATTAACTATACTTGCGGTCTCTCTTCGAGATCATGGCAGTAAGGACACGGATGACAATTGGATCAAGCGCAAGTTCCTCAAGGCCATGATGCCCTATCATAAGGGCATGTCCTCTGTCATTCGTCAGAGACCGGACTTCCACCACTTATCCTCAAATGAAGTGTTGGATGAGTTTGTTGCCATGAGGATCTTGGATATGACCGCCGACAATGCGGTCTTGAGAGCTCAACGATCGAAGAAGCCTAATCTTGCCCTGAAGGCCAAGGCTTGTGTGGAAGAAGAGGAGGTGGAAGATGATGATGAGTGTAGCCCCGAGGACACCAAATATGCCTATCATGAGCACATGGCTCTTGCTTCAAGGCAATTCTGGGGCAAGAAGAACACAAGACCCAACTTCAACAGGAACAACTCAAGTGGAAACAGGGGCAAGCAACGAGTAAGGACATGCTTCAACTGTGGCAATGTAAGTCACTTCGTTGCAGATTGCCCTTATGAGAAGAGAGAAGACTTTGGAGGCAAGCTTATCCGGAAGGACAAGTCAAAGTCCTATCCTAACAAAAACAACTTCAACAAGAAGACTCCTCCAAAAGGGTTGGTGGCCCAAGAAGAATATGTTGAGGATGATGATGATGATGAATATGATGAGACGGTCACCATGGCCACAATTGCTATTGCTACTACTCCGCACTCATCTCTCTTCGACTCGCCTAATGAGAACATCACCGCCAAGTGTCTCATGGCCAAGGCCACCAACAAGGCAACCCCAAACATCAATGCTACCATCACTTCTCCGTCATTAATGAATTGTATTGATGAAAGTGAGGGAATTAAGGAGGGAGAGAATGAATTTGAGTTGTTCATGAAAAATCTCAAGGGCAAACCCAAGAAGCATTTTGTTGCTCTCTTGGAACAACTCGGTGAGGCCAATGACATGATCGAGGCTCACGAGGAAACCATTACTAAAATGGAAGGACATAGTCGAGACTATGCCGATGAGATATCGGATCTCTCTAACGCCCTAGAGGAAGAGCGTGGTCTTCGTTTGGCTCTTGAGGAGTCACACAACGATGATCATGCTAAATTAACGAAAAATCTTAATCATGCTTTAGTTGTCTCTCGTGTGCTTAATTCCGAGAAGGCAAAACTTGAGGTTGACCATGCTAAACTCAAAGAGGAGTTTGACATACTTGACAAGGCTCACAAGGCCTTGAAGGGTATGCATGCTACTCTCAAGGAGTCTCATGATCAACTCCAAGTTTCGCTAGCCAAGGAAAAGGCTATCTTTCCTCGCATGGTTTTAATTGATAATGCAAATGCTACTAACCCGTGTTGCGAGCATGTGCATCTTGTTGAAGAGAATGCCAAGTTGAAGAAGCAACTTGAGAACGGCCTTGTGACATGCATACAAGGTGAGAAGAACCTCAACAATATTTTGAGCAATCAAAAGGAGGTTGTGGCAAAGGAAGGAATTGGGTTTGTTCCTAAGCCCAAGAAGAAGAAGAATGACAAGACCAAGCAACTACCCCCTCTCCGACAATCTTTTGTGAAAGAAGGAGAGGGCACATCAAAGAAGAAGAAAATGGTGAACAATTGTGGTGTCAAGAAAAACTCCACCATGCCATCAAACATGGCCGGCGACTTTAATCCTTCATATGTTTTATGTCGTGCTAGTGATGGTCATGTGTTTGCTAAATTTGTTGGTTCTTCTTATGAGTACATTGAATGGTCCATTTGGGTTCCTAAGACCCTTGTTACTAACCTCAAAGGACCCATTACCAAATGGGTACCTAAACCCAAGCATTGATCTCTTGTAGGAGTTTGCTTCCGCTGGGGGATCATGGTTGCTCGATAGCGGAGCCACAAATCATATGACCGGAAGCAAAGACTTGGTGGTGGACGTGCATCTAGGTTCATCTATGGCCACTAACGTCGAATGGGGTGATGCTTCATCTTCTAAGGTATTGGGGCTTGGCAAGGTTGTTGTCTCTCATGATCTCACGATCGAGAAAGTCATGCTTGTTGAGTCCCTTGCATACAATTTACTTTCTGTTCGCCAACTTGCACTCATGGGCTTTGCTACATTCTTTGATATTGATACCGTGGCCCTCTTGTGGAGCAAGACTCTTAAAGTAGCCTATATTGGGCATGTCGAGAACGGCCTTTATGTGGTTAACTTCTCGAAGCAACCCACTAAGGTTGCGACATGCCTAATGGCTAAAGTTGATGTGGGATGGCTTTGGCATCGCCGTTTGGCCCACGTCAATATGAGATCTTTGCAAAGTCTTCTCAAGGGGGACCATGTCCGTGGACTAACAAATGTTAGCTTTGCCAAAGATCGTGCTTGCAGGGCTTGCATTGAAGGAAAGTTACATGAGACAGCTCACCCTCCCACGACTATCATCTATTCAAAGAGACCCCTAGAGCTCCTCCACATGGACCTCTTTGGGCCTCCATCTTTTGATAGTCTTGGGGGTAGAAAGTACTACTTGGTGATTGTGGATGATTACTCAAGATACACCTGGGTATACTTCTTCAAGAAGAAGAGTGAGACCCAACAAACTGTCATCAACTTTGCAAATGAAGCTCAACGACAACATGAAGCAAAGATTTTGATGATCAGAAGTGACAATGGCACCGAGTTCAAGAACTACACCTTGGATGAGTTTCTTAGTGATGAGGGGATCAAACATCAATATGCAGCCCCATATATCCCTCAACAAAATGGTGTAACGGAGAGAAAGAACCGAACTCTGATGGATGCGGCAAGAACCATGATGGCTGAATTCAAATCTCCATACAACTTTTGGGCCGAAGCCATCAACACCGCTTGCCATGCATCAAATCGGCTCTATCTCCGCAAAGGCTTGAACAAAACTCCGTATGAGATACTTACCGGTAACAAGCCCAATCTCAAGTACTTCCGGGTATTCGGGTGTAAGTGTTTCATTCTCAAGAAAGGTGTTCGCTTGTTTAAATTTGAATCTAGAGCTCACGAGGGCATATTTGTTGGTTATGCTACAAACTCTCATGCTTACCGTGTCCTCAACAAGTCCAATGGACTCATTGAGGAGACGAGTAACGTAGAGTTTGATGAAAATAACGGCTCCCAAGTGGAGCAAAGTGGTACTTGTGATGTAGGTGATGAAATTCCTCCTCAAGCCATAAGAAGAATGGGTGTTGGATACATCCTACCCATCGAGGAACCCCTTGTGGATGAAGGAGAAGGACAATGTTCCACTCAAGTGGAACCATCACCAACCCAAGACGCACACGCTTCCGAAGAACAAAGTGAAGGCCCTCAACCTGACGAACAAGGCCAAGTGCAAGATCAATCACAAGATGGTGGAGAACCACCAAATGACGCACAAGGCCAAGTTCTGTCCTCCGAGCAAGATCAAGATCAAGAGGAAGCTCAAGATCAAGATCTAGCTCCTGACGACGCTCAAGATGATCAACTCAATGCTCCCCAGTTAACTCTTGAAGAGCAATTAGAGCGTCGTGCTGCAAAAGTTGCCTCCAGGCTTGCTTACAACGAACATCACATCGAGAACATTCTAGGAAGCATCAAAAGGGGGGGTAAGCACTCGTAGACAATTAGCAAACTATTGTGCTCATCAAGCTTTTGTCTCCTGTGTTGAACCTCAGAAGGTTTATGAGGCGCTCGAAGACCCTGATTGGCTCAATGCCATGCATAAAGAACTCCATAACTTCGAGCGCAACAAGGTGTGGCGTCTGGTGCCAAGGCCAAAGGAGAACCATAATGTCATTGGAACCAAATGGATCTTTAAGAACAAGCAAGATGCTCATGGCATTGTCATCCGCAACAAGGCGCGTCTGGTGGCTCAAGGCTACTCCCAAGTCGAGGGTATCGACTACGGTGAAACCTTTGCCCCCGTTGCTCGTCTTGAATCCATTCGTTTGTTGCTTGCCTATGCTTCCCATCATAACTTTAAATTGCAACAAATGGATGTGAAAAGTGCATTTCTTAATGGTCCTATTAATGAGTTGGTGTATGTTAAACAACCCCCGGGGTTTGAGGATCCTAAGCTCCCCAATCACGTGTACCAACTCGATAAGGTACTCTACGGCCTTAAACAAGCCCCACGTGCGTGGTATGAGCATCTTACCGAGTTGTTACAAGATCGTGGGTTTGAAATTGGGAAAATCGACCTCACTCTTTTTACTAAGAAGGTCAAAGGGGAGTTGTTTGTATGCCAACTATATGTTGATGATATTATCTTTGGTTCTCCTAACAAAGCTTTCAATGATGAGTTCGCCGCACTCATGACCACACATTTTGAGATGTCCATGATGGGAGAGTTGAAGTATTTCCTTGGGTTTGAGATCAAACAAAGAAGAGAAGGCATCTTCATCAAACAATCCAAGTATACTCAAGACATGCTCAAGAGGTTCAATCTAAGTGATGTCAAGCCGGCTACTACTCCAATGCCAACCAAATGCCAACTTGACATTGATCCCAATGGTAAAGCGGTGGATCAAAAGGTATATCGCTCTATGATCGGATCCTTGCTTTACCTTTGTGCATCTAGACCGGATATTATGTTGAGTGTAGGAATTTGTGCACGGTTTCAAGCCTCACCTAAGGAGAGTCACTTTGTGGCTGTCAAGCGAATCTTTCGATATTTGGCTCATACCCCAAACTTTGGCTTATGGTACCCGAGAGGAGCAAACTTCAACCTTGTAGGTTTCTCTGATTCTGACTGGGCGGGAGACAAAGTGGATAGGAAGTCCACTTCGGGAGGGTGCCAATTTCTTGGTTGCTCTCTTGTTAGTTGGTCTTCCAAAAAGCAAAGTTGTGTGTCTCTCTCGTCCACCGAAGCAGAGTATGTGGCTCCTGGCAGTTGTTGTGCTCAACTCTTATGGATGAGGCAAACTTTAAAGGATTATGGTGTCACTTGTGACAAAGTGCCTCTTTGGTGTGACAATGAAAGTGCCATCAAGATTTCTCTCAACCCGGTGCAACACTTCAAGACGAAGCATATAGAGATTCGGTATCACTTCATCCGGGATCACATAAGGCAAGGAGAGATCGAGCTTCACTACGTCAACACTCATGATAACCTTGCAGATATCTTCACGAAGCCATTGGATGAAGCAAGATTTCGCGAGTTAAGGCATGAGCTAAATATAATCGATTTGAGCAATGTGGCTTGAGTCTTTGCACACACTCCTCACACTCAATATAGTTATCTTGTCTAGTTGTAGGCATGGACATAGGGGGAGTATTGTTCTCTCAATGAACCATTCCTCCCCCCATTATGCATAAATTGATCAAGTCTTTATCATTTGCCATACATAGTTGGTCTAAGTGCTTCAAGACGAGTATTGGTCATGGGCCCAAGGATAGTTCTTTGCGGTGCCATACCAACGAACTCAAACATAGGTGGCCTCGGCCACCGCCCTCCTCTGTGGAGCTGTGTTATTTGCCTCGCTTGTGCGTCCTTTTGTTTTTCCTCTCTTCTTTGCTAAAAGTCTTGTGTCGATATGTGCTTGTTCTTGGAGAAGCGGTACTACCGTGTAAGGTTACGGTACTACCACAAAGGAGGTTACGGTACTACCGCAAGTCCAGCACGGCAGTATTTATTTACTGCCGCTGGTAGAGCGGTACTACCGCTTGGCGTGCGGTACTTCCGCCCAAGCGGTACTACCGCGATGACCGCGGTAGTACCGCACATATTTGCACGGGTGGGGGTTATAAGCGGGCAGGGGGAGTTCCAACTCCCCCATACCCATTCACTCCTAACCCCCACGCCGTCCCTCTCTCTCCCTCTCAAGAACGCCGTCGGAGGACCTCGCCGGATCTCCTCCCTCGGCCACTCTCCTCGCATTCCGACCGGTGGGATCGCTCCCCACCTCGCCCTCTTACCATGGATGAAGGTCTCTCCCCTTTTCCCCTTTTCTTGTTGCCTTGTTGTTGTTTTAGGGTTATGGGAGATGCTTAGTGTTCTTGCGTTCTTCGTGTTCTTATCCATGGAAGATTAGGATGTAGGAGAGTGTTCTTGCTCTAGAAATGCTAGTATGTATGTTGCTACCAAGTTACTATGATCAGCCATAGTACCGTTGTTCGATCTACGCGGTCTTATCCAGATCAGTTCTGCTCAGATCTGATCCGAGCGGTACTACCGCTGGAGAACCGCGGTACTACCGCCCGATCTGGTCCAGATCCGTTCGTCAGATCTGATCCGGGCGGTACTACCGCTGTCCTCCGCGGTACTACCGCTCTGGAGCGGAAGTAAAATATTACTACTGCATACCGAGCGGTACTACCGCAACCCCGACGCGGTACTACCGCTCCGTAAGCAGTAGTAGTTTTTTACTTCCGTTTCTGATCACGGAAGTAAATTTTTACTACCGCAGAGTGTGCGGTACTACCGCATCCATCAAGCGGTACTACCGCTCACTCAACGGTACTAACTTTTTACTTCTGCGTCAGTCAGGCAGCACTACCGCTTCTGTCATAGTACCTTCGTAGCACGCACATATTCCCCTTTCTACTCGTTTCTTGTGCTTTTTGAGGCTTTTGCATTGATTCTCTTTGTGCTTTCGTCGTGTTCTTGTGTTTGTGTTTTAGGTGGTGGCTCCGGTTCCGATGCTCGCCGTACCAATCCAGTCCGCGACACCGGGTCCAAGCGTCTGCGCAACCCCAGTGATGTGCCAGAGGGCTCCAATCCCCAGCGCAAGATCAAGACCGCCGCCCACAAGCAAAAGGAATCCTCGATGTCTATGGAAGAAATGCCAGCTAATGAGTTCATGGCACGGAGGAAGCACAACCCTTATGGAGAACCCCGTGCTCAGTTTCATGGAGATGAGCTTTTCTGGACTAAGCAGCAGTATCGCATCTACACAGAGGTGCTGAAGAGCAAGACCAACCTGTACGTGGATGCTCACTGGGTGGACGTGGCCCACATGCGGAGGGACACCAACCGGGCCTACTTTGCCGAGGCTCTGGATCTGGTCGAGCAGTTTGGACTTGAGCACTTCATGACCTTTCAGCATGATTTTGATCCAGAGATCATTGCTCAGTTCTATGCATCAGTCCACTTCCACACCAAGGATGACCGCCCAATGACTTGGATGACCAATGGTCACAAGATGACTTCATCTTGGAAGGATTTCATGGATCTTTTACAGATTCCTGACGAGGGACTCCACAACCCAGTTGGAGCTCGGACTCATGCCAATCCAGAATCTGCCAACAAAGACAAGCTGCTGCCATTCTATGTGGAGAAGACTCTTGCAAGTGGCAAGAAGACATGGGTGTTGAACCCATTTTTGGACATCATGTATCGGATCTTTCGCAACACTTTGTTTCCTCGCGTTGGAGACAAGGACAAGGTCCATGCATACCTGGTTGACATGCTGCTGATGTGTGAAGCGGCTCGCACGGCGCAGTCTCCACCACTTGACATATCCCATATCATGTGGTGTGAGCTCCGCTTTGCGATCTACACTCGCAAGGTACCCATCTATGGTCCATTCCTGTTTCTGCTGATCTCCAAGACTTGGGAGAAGCTGTACCGTGATGAGGAGTTTGAGGCCGACTGTATCCGTCATGATCCCATTCGTCTTCGCATCAAGACTCGATGGGCCAACACTACCACTCATGCGCAAGCTGCTGCGACTCAGATGGGCACTGATGAGGAGCCTGTGGAGGAGGCTGATGAGGAAGGCCCTGGAAGATTTGCTCCTTCCTCCTCAGAGCCCTCTTGGGATAAAGAGCTGAAGAAGAAGATGAAGGCATTTTTCTGCATGCAAGCTCAAGGTCAGTACAGGGCTCACGTCTCTGACAAGAAGTCTCGCCAACGTGACAAGAAGCTCATGGCGGTCTACGGTAAGGATGTGTCTAACGGGTCCGAGGACAACATCACCCCTGAGGCAGCTTGGATGGCCCGTCAGGGGTACAAGTGGTCAGAGTCTGACGAGGAACATTAGGAGGAGCAGCAGGAGTCTGATGGCGAGTACGATGACTGAGTTCCTCCGCCGGGGCTGCCACCCTTCTTTGTGTCCTCTTTCCACTTTGTGGTGTCTCGATGCCAAAGGGGGAGAGAGTGATTTGCGTCTTGTGCCGGTTGTTTCTTTTCGTTGGTCGAACTCTGTTTATTTGCGTGCTTTTGTGTCGTGTGCGTGAGACTATCGTATGGTGTAAGACATATGCTTCTCTATCGTTAAACTCTTAGTTATGTCTTTATTAATATATCGTGAGCAGTTAGTTTACTTTCCCTTGTTTATGTGCTCAGTTTTTATATAAGGAGTATATTTTTTGTAGAATATAGGGAAGCATTGAACCTAGTATGTGTGTTGTGCAGTCCAAAGCACTTTCTCGTGTAGGCACACATCTAGGGGGAGCTCACCTATATTCTAGTGTTTAGGATTGCATACTCTCTTATCTTATCCCTCTGCAAATCCCGTATTGTCATCAATCCACCAAAAAGGGGGAGATTGTAAGGGCATATTTCTCCCTAAGTAGTTTTGGTGATTGATGACAATGCATTTGCGGACTAATCATGTGCTCTAAAGCTCCTACAGGTATATCTCACTTAGGAACAAGACGATTGCCTGCCCCTCTGATTCGATGGAAGTCGGTGTTTCCTTTTTGCTCCCTGTCGGTGGCTTTGAGTAATAGGAAAGCCGTACTATTAAGAGGGGGTCCGTTTCGAAAAGGTTTGGGTGGAATCAACACGTACACATCTTACTCTCACACCATCTTTCCCTTGCTTCTCTGGAGTTCCAATCGTTTATTATCGTATATGCAAACCATTACTTCTTAACTAAAACATTTGTCTGGCAAGCGGTAGTACCGCTCCATAAGAGGTAGTATCGCACAGCCACACGGTAGTACCGCCTGAAGACACGGTAGTACCGTACCAGCGGTAGTACCGCGGCTCCAGAACGGTAGTACCGTGTATCTGGCCCGGCACTGTATTAAGTGTGGAAGTAGGTGCGGAAGTAATTTTTTACTTTCGCATCCTATGCGGTAGTACCGCTTGCTCCAAGCGGTAGTACCGCGTCGTGTTTTGCTACTACCGTATTTCTACGGATGTAGCCACGAATGTAATTTATTTCATCCGTGGCTGTCATCAACTCGCTTGTTTTTGCCTAGCGGTAGTACCGCCCCCAGAGCGGTAGTACCGCTCAGCAAGCGGTAGTACCGCAACTTACATGCGGTACTACCGCTCTCTGCGGGCAGAAACATGCATAACGGTTGGATTTGCTCTCCCAGTATATATAGGGGGTCTTCTTCCCCAAGAAGACTTACCTCTTCCCCCACATACTCCATTGTTGCTCCAAAGCTCCATTTCCGCCCGATCTCTCTCCCTAGCCAATCAAACTTGTTGATTTGCTCGGGATTGCTTGAGAAGGCATAGATCTACACTTCCACCAAGGGATATTTGATTCCCCCCACTAATCCCTTGCGGATCTTGTTACTCTTGGGTGTTTGAGCACCCTAGACGGTTGAGGTCACCTCGAAGCCATATTCCATTGTGGTGAAGCTTCGTGGTTTCGTTGGGAGCCTCCAAGTTGTGGAGATAGCCCCAACCTTGTTTGTAAAGGTTCGGTTGCCGCCTTCAAGGGCACCACTAGTGGAATCACGGCAACTTGCATCGTGTGAGGGCGTGAGGAGAATACGGTGGCCCTAGTGGCTTCTTGGGGAGCATTGTGCCTCCACACCGCTCCAACGGAGACGTACTTCCCCTCAAAGGGAAGGAACTTCGGCAACACTTCCTCGTCTCCACCGGTTCCTCTTGTGGTTATTTCTTACCTTTACTTGTGCAAGCATTACTTGTTTAACTCCTATAGCTTGCTTGTGAAGTTGTTATCTTTACTTTCCATTAGTTGTCATCTTAGTAGAATATCTAGGCAACTTACTTTGACGCTTAATTTAAAGTGGTTAAGAAAAGATAAAAATTGTTAGTTGCCTATTCACCCCCCTCTAGTCAACCATATCGATCCTTTCAGCGTTCTCACTCATCCGCCACCTGTCGAGCTCTGGACGCTCTCTCCGATTTTTTTTTTAAATTCGCACACGTTTTCGTCTTTTTGAACATTTTTTCCCGGGGTTTTTTGATGTTTCGGTTTTTCACCGGTCTTCCTTAACTTTTGGGACAAAAAAATAAAAATAAAAATTTGTGCGAAAAACGCGTTTTATTTTTTCCCTTCGCGAGAGTCACGGTTTTGCTTCCGCGAGAGGCACAGTTTTCTTTTCGCGAGAGTTACGGCCGTGCCTCTCGGAAACGAAAAAATATATGCTTTCTTTTTTTTCTTCCGCGAGAGACACGGTTGTGCTTTCGCGGGAGTCACGGCTGTGCCTCTCCAAAATGAAAAAAAAACGTGTTTTCTGTTTTTTTTCTTCTGCGAGGAGCACGATTTTGCTTCCGCCAGAGGCACGGTTGTGCTTTCGCGAGAGTCACGGCCGTGCCTCTCAGAAACAAAAAAAAAGTTTTTCTGTTTTTTTTCTTCCATGTGAGGCACGGTTTTACTTTCGCGAGAGTAACGGCAGTGCCTCTCGAAAACAAAAAAACACGTTTTCTCTTCTTTTTTTCTTCCGCGAGAGGCATGGTTTTGCTTTCGCGAGAGGCATGGTTGTGCTTTCGCGAGAGTCACAGCCATGCCTCTCGGAAAGGAAAAAAAACATATTTTCCGTTTTTCACTTCCGTGAGAGGCATAATTTTCTTTCCGTGAGAGGCATGGTTGTGCTTTCGCGAGAGTCACGGCTGTGCCTCTCGGAAACGAGAAAAATATTTTTTTCCTTTCGTCAGAGGCACGTTTTTGCTTCCGTGAGAGGCATGGTTGTGATTTTGCGAGAGGCACGGACGTGACTTTTTCGGGAATGGAAAAAACCCGTGCTTCCGGGTCGGTTTTTTGTCTATTTTATTCGTGGAAAAAGTTCGCCAAAACCTATCAACATAGGATCTAATTTTGAAGATCTCGGCGCGAGGAATTGAATGATGAAAACGGTTCATGATTTGGACGTACGGTTTAAGAAATAAAACGTTTTGAATAAACGGATATAGGAAAAAAAACTCTCAGATTGCGACAAGTGTTACATGTGCAGCGCGCTTCTTATCACAACCTGAGAAGGTGGGAGTGATCTTTGGAATGAGTACTCCTCAATTAGTGATTTTTGTCAAATTGGCGCAGCTTCACTGTACGGGTTTTTCCCTGTTTTGTTTTGTCTTACAGGTTTTTCCGGTTTTCTTCTTTATTTATGTTTTTCATTTTTCCTTTTTTATTTGTTCTTATTTTTTATTTTTTATATATAAATAAAAATTTCCAAAATAATGTTCGAAATATTCACAATTCGTTTGAAGTTTTAGAAAAATGTTTGAAATTTCAATTTTTTCCCATGCTTTCAAATTTAGTTCACGTTTCAAAAAATATCAGAATTGTTTTTTTGTTCACCGTTCTGAGGAAAAATGTCCACCTTACATTTCAAAAAATGTTCATCTTGTATAGAAATTTTGTTCAAGTGCATTTGAAAAAAAGTTTATCCTATTTTTTAAAAAATGTTCAGTGTGTATTTGAATAATGTTCATGGTATGCTAATAAAGTGTTCATTGGGTATTCCAAATTCTTTTTCAAATTGTTCATAGTTCAAAAAAATTGTTCAACTTTTCGAAATTTGTTCACAATTTTTGAAAATATTCATTATTTAAAAATGAATATTCCAATAGATTTACAATTTCCAAACATTGGTCGCATTTAAAAGAAATCATATTTTTGTCCAAGAAATGTTGAAAAAGTTGCTGTACGTAGTCCCTACGTGAGCTGGCTAGCACTGCTTGTAAGCATCATGTGTTTGGTAGTTCAACTCCCAGCAGTTGCACCATTTTTGCGATTCACTCGGCGCCCTGCGAACTGGGTTGTCCTATTTGCGCGCCACCTTTAGCGAAAGTTGCTCGTTTTGACGCTCGTGAGCGTGCAGCAGGAGCTCTTGATAGAAAGCCCGAGATATCAAAAAACTGGCATTATTATAAAATATGGACATCATAACATACTACTTCATCCGTTCCTAAATATTTATCTTTTTAGACATTCAAATGGACTGCAACATACTGATGTATGTAGACATATTTTAGAGTGTAGATTCACTCATTTTGCTTCGTATATAGTCACTTGTTGAAATCTCTAGAAAGCCAAATATTTAGGAACGAAGGGAGTATATGTCAAGAAAATAATTATATTAATGTTCTATAATGAAAAATGGCATTGTTTGCATTTCAAGTCGGGGTAGCCAAGCTAGGGCTTGGGATTTTAGGATTGGGCTTTCTAAAGCCTGGCCTAAAAAACCTCAGTCCGACAAATACTAAAGTCTATGAGGCTGTTTGGATTGATGCCAATATCTGTCCCGCCAATTTATTGGCGTTGACCAGATGCATGGCAGCTGTTTGGTATGGAGCCAAATAATTGGCACACCCGAGTCAGCCAGCCCATCCAGTTCTCTTTCACGTGATTATTTGCGCCAACGATTGGCGAGACATGGGACGGGCGAAACCCTCATCAATTTTTTTGCACGTCCATTGTCGGATTACGGGCTCCGCAAACCCAAGAAGTTTGAACATAAGGGCGTGAACGAAGATCTCTCCCACTCTCGTCTACCTAGCGTCTCGCCCTCGTCCAATGAAGAGATTCAAGCAAACAACAAGTAAAGCACACAAGAGTTTACCCAGGTTCAGGCCATCTTATGGTGTAAAACCCTACTTCTTGCTTTGGTGAATTGGCCCCGGGAGAGCTTGAATATGGATGAATACAGTGGTTCCTGAGCTCAGGAGGAGAGCTCAGGAGGGTCAGGAGGCAGGAGTTCTTGCTTCCTTATGCGAGGGCCGAGTTCTTGGATCTGATCCCCCTCCATAGTGGAGATCCTAGCTACTTATATAGGCGGCCAGGTCCTCTTCCCCCGAAATGTTTAGGCGGGAAGGGATCCCACAACGGCCATTTTGAGCGGGAACACAAGGACGTTCCTACCCTGACAAAAGCAGTTTTCGCCTGCAAAAGGATTCGGCGATGACGCGGTGGTGGGCTCGGCGATGACATCCTCCCTGTCGTCCTTGCGGTCTTCGGTCTTGTTGCACCAATGGGGAAACCTTTGTCCTGCTCCAAGGGAACCTGCACCTGCGCTGCCTCCCTTGCACCGAAACGACAACTGCGCCGCTGGCACGCGCTGGCACCCGCTGGCGCGATGCGTCACTGCTTGCGTCACTGCCTCCTCCTGAGGCAGGCTTGGCCTTGTATTCTCCGCCCCTAAGGAGCTACCAAGCCGAGGCCGCTCCTGAGGGGGTCTTGATGTCGTTCTCCTCGCGAGGCCTAGCCTCCTCGCGAGGGTCTTGAGCAGCTGGTCGATCAGCTGGGCCGTAGCAGGCCGTGGTAGGAGCGCGTCGTGACCCGCAGACAGACAAGTCTGGGCACCCTGGTTCCCAGGACGCCGACACCCATGCATTGGCAGGGCAATGTTGGGCACGAACCAAACAAGCCGTATATACCCCCGTTATCCAAAAAAGCATATAAATTTTCTTCCAAGTCAAATGATGTAAAGTTTGACCATGTTTGTACAACAGATTATAAAGAATACAAAAATAGTATCCCAAAATACATATTCTAATATGAGCGTATATTAGCTTATTCTATACCACTACTAAGGGCGTGTTCGGATGTCCTCTAGCTTCACAAAACTTCTCATATTCAACTTCTCTTCGTGACTTCTAACTCCAGGTAGAGATTTTAGATGCATTCTGCTCCATCGATAGCTTCTCCAGCACTGCAGCCCGGCTAGGAGGCTTGATGCCTCATATGTTGCAAACTGGGCCGACTGGAGGCAGCCCAATTAGGGTCGACAAGTGCACAACGAGACAAGGGGGATCACTATAGGAGCGATAGGTTCTATTTTTCGAGAGTACTAAGGGAACCGGTACCTTTAGCGATGGCAGGATGCGGTAAATAAAGCGAACTCTAGCTTTTTCTATCGGTGGAGCTGGGCCTTCCTCGCTCCTAGTTTTTGCACTAGGATCGATCTCAGCTTCACGAAACAAGCTTCTCGAGGCTAATCTGTTCGTCTCTTATCTACTCCAAGAATATGTGAAGCGCGGAGTGGGAGGAGATCCGAACACGCCCTAATGCTATATAAAAATCTATTAAACACCATGCAAAATGTAGCAATTCTAATTTTTTTTACTATCCTAATAGGTAATTTAGTACTCTATCCGTATCAAAATATAAGACTTCTTTGACACTATCATCATGTCAGAAATGTCTTATATTTTGATGCACTTGCATTATTACAAAATTACAACATATCATATACTATATTACTATGTGTATATAGCATTACTAGGGGCGTAGAATAAGTTACTCTATGCTCACGATTAGCTTAGCATTCTGATATACTGCGTGCAACATTGCACCATGAGACAAAAAGTTATAGGCCTTCTTTCTAGGGACCGAGGGAGCATAGAATAAGAATCATTTTGATTTCCTTTGGGTATCTTTTCTAAAAAGAATACATCATTTTGAGAAAGGATTTTAGGAATGGGAATAACATGCAATGTCATTTTTGTCTAAATAGTATCAATAGAAGTTCTATCATGTTAGTACCATAGGACCATGTTGGACAATCATATATCATAGTCATACGGTTTAGTAAGAATGGATTGTAGAATCGTTGTATCAAACACATTGAAAATCTTACAAGACCACAACTTTGAGGGTTTGTTCTTTTGTGAAAATAATAATAATTATCTTGTCATGTATAACTCCAAGAAATATACTCAAGAAGATTAGAAAATTGACTTATAATAGCAAAAGAGACAATGAAACTAACCTTTTATTCTAATCTTGTTGGCAAATTGACACCCCTTTACTCCAGTTGTGCTTTTCATACCAAATATTTGATAACCACTTATCTAAAACGCCATAGCTCTTATATTTTTTTGAAAGATCCAGCTGATTACTGACTTGTATTGACTAATAGCAGAGAGCAGATGGTAATACAAAAGGGTGGGTTCTGATCCGGAGATCAAAAGGAGATAAAAGGAAGAAAGAACAAAACAACTATGGTGCTTAGGCTACTATCTCAAGGAGGGTCCCAAAATGGGTGCTCCAAAAATGCTGCTCCCGCTTGGCGCCAAAATTCAAAAATTCGCCTGATGGCTGTACAGATGCTTGCCTGCGTTGCCACCTTGCCTCTGAACGTACACTCGTTTCTTGCCTTCCAAAGCTCGGAGAGGATGAGAATGATCGTGGTTTTGATAGCCTTCTTGTGCTCAGGTCGCGCTGCACTGATCATTTCAGCAATGATGGAAGCCGGTTTGGTCTTGTTCTGCCACTGCAATGGGTGGAGCGAGCTGTAGTCGTAGCCGGTCACCGCATTCGTCCATACTTCGATCGACAGGAGGCACTATGAGAACAAATGCATGGAGGTCTCCAAACTTCAGACACACAATTGGCAGAAATATTCATTTGGCCATCCCCTACATTGGAGGCGGTCGTTGCACCACAATCTATTTTTGAGCAGCAACCATGTGAAGATCTTCAGCTTAACAGGTACCCAAGTGCTCCAGATCATCTTCTTGAGGTCTGACTTGATGAGGCCTTGAAATTGAGTCTTATATGCAGAGCTGGCAGTGCACGTTCCTGACGCTTCGTGCTTCCACTTGATGGTGTCTCTTGTGTGGTCTTGTAGCCGAAGATCAACAGCTTGGATCCACCTGTGTAGCCTGATCGTTTCGGCCCAAAGGTGTTGGGTGTCTCCATGGGCGAGGTCTTGTATCCATGTATCATTTGCTAGGGCTTTCTTGACTGATCAGTTTTTTCTTCTAGAATGTCTGAAGAGAGTGGGAAAGGATGTCTTCAGGTTGCCCGAGCCTGTCTAGGATCAGTGCCAGAAGGAGGCCATTTCGCCATTGTTGGTGTCAAAACCGGCAGATCTCGGGTAGGGGGTTCCGAACTATGCGTCTAAGGATTGAAGGTAACAGGAGGTAGGGGACACGATGTTTTACCCAGGCTCGGGCCCTATTGATGGAGGTAATACCCTACTTCCTGCTTGTTTGACTTTCATAAGTATAGGGGTTACAAGAGTTGATCTACCTCGAGATCGTAATGACTAAACCCTAGATGCCTAGTCTGTATGATTATGATTGCCCCGACGGACTAAACCCTCCGGTTTATATAGACACCGGAGGGAGCTAGGGTTGTACAAAGTCAGTTTACAGAAAAAGGAAACTTCATATCCGCACGCCCAGCTTGCCTTCCACGCCAAGGAGAGTCCCATCCGGTCTCGTGGGAAAGTCTTCCTTGTACCTTCATGGCCCATTAGTCCGGCCCACGTTACGTAGCCCGCATGCCCGAGGACCTCGTAATCCAGGACTCCCTCAGTAGCCCCTGAACCAGTATTCCGATGATGGTGAGTTATGCATGCCAGTTGTCTTCGGCATCACAAGGCGGGTTCCTAATCCGAATACTCCAAAGTAGTCCTCCGGACCAGAGATCTATATCCGGCTCTGTATACAATAGGTTAATCTCCTGACCACAAAAGCACAAAAAATATATCCAGCAACAGTTTTTTCTGGCGAAACGTCACGCTTGGCTCTGCCATCATTTCGAACCGCTTTTCGGGCCTCCCACCTTGCGTTTTAATATGCAACTCCCAGTGACACGTCTTGTCGAAATAGAGATCATGTCCCCTTATTGCGGGATCCCCATCAATGCGAGTTTTGGTAATCTAACCATGGCGCTCGCACAACCCCTTGGGAACAGGCAAGTTTTAAAGCTTGAGGGAGGGGGACACTTGATATTCGCAGTCCATATAAGCAGGCAGAGTCCAACTCTTCCACCCCACGCCTCATTCTCTCTCTGCCTCTCCATCCTCGAGCTCTAGCGCCCAAGTTCCAAGCTTTTCTTCCCTCTGCAACTCCTCCGACCATGGCCAGCTCTCAAGGCAAATGGATGGCCTCCTCCGTCACGGAGGAGAACATCAAGGAGCTGCGGGAAGCGCGGTATCTAACCACGGAGATCAAGCACAGGCTTCCCAATCCAGGACAGATCATCCCTACTTCAAAGCCTAGCGAGAGGGTGGTGTTCATCCTCCACTTCCTCCGCAGACTCGGATTCACCCTTCACCCCTTTGTAAGGGGTCTCATGTTCTACTATGGGCTAGATTTTCACGATTTGGCCCCGAATTTGTTTCTTCACATCTCGGCATTCATCGTGGTGTGCGAGGCCTTTCTCCGCGTCCCTCCACACTTCGGCTTATGGCTCAATTTTTTAATGTGAATCCGAAGGTGGTTGACGGGCAACACGCGGACTATGGTGGCGCCATGGTGAGCAAGCTCCCCAAGGTTAACTGGCCAAAGGGGTTTTTTGTGGACACCGTCAAGATATGGCAACAGGAATGGTTCTATATCACAGAAACTCGCGGCTCCAAATGGGCAGCCGGTCCAGCCTTTAGATCCGGACGCCCGCTGAGGCTCACATCCTAGACCTACAAGGGTCCGGACCGGGGGTCAGTCCCTCAGGTGTTGTTGTTGCAAAAAATGCATCAAGAGTATGATAGCAAATGACATTACTCTAGCTGATGTTATCGAAGTGATGCTGATCCGTCGCTCACTTCCCTGCCAACGGCGGTCCCTCAAGATGTGGGAGTTCAATCCAGAAGGGCCGTGGACCCTACAATGGTTCTACGGCACGACGCATAAGGGGATTTGGAAGCAGCTTTTTAAGAAGCATAAAACATGGCCGAAGTC
This sequence comes from Secale cereale, assembly GCA_902687465.1. NCBI lineage: Eukaryota > Viridiplantae > Streptophyta > Magnoliopsida > Poales > Poaceae > Secale > Secale cereale. The sequence continues at coordinate 568,092,706 of LR738709.1, forward strand.
ATCAGACGACACCGGCCTCGACTGCAACCATCCGGCCACCGAGGTAAATTCTTAAACCTCCGAACACTAATAGGTTCGTCGCTCCGAAGGAGAAGTATTGAGTAGCCCATCCCCAAACAAGTTTGGATCAAGAAGGCGGAGCAGATGCGATGTCCGGCTCCGCTCCTCGAAGACCCAACCAATCCTATATTAATGAGGATGCTGGTCCCAGCACCGTACCAGGCATCGGTTAAGAAGGACAAGAATAAGAAGAAGAAAGAGGTGGGCACTTTGGACGCAATGTCCGAAGAAGCTGATGCCCCGTCCTCCCACGAGGGCGACGATGATGACAAAGATGAGGAAGATCCTCCCCGCAAGGGCAAGAAGAGGGCAGCCTCCAAAGACCTGGAGGCCAAAGCCTCCAAGAGGGACGAAATCATCATCCCTGATGACTCAGAGTCAGGCGCCGAGGCCATCCCGAAGCATCGTCGCCAGACCAAGCCCCAAGCCGACTCATAAGTAGCCCGGGATCCTTCACTTTATCCGATATCTATGACCCGTGATGATGACTCTAAGTTCTATCTTTTAGTCCGGCCCGCGATCTTCCCCAGCTATCCTCATCCTCGGGGGATATGGTGCCGAATATGATGGAGAGTGAGTCACCTCCATTGGCTTCCCCGCCACCTAGGGCGGATGACGCCGAGGTGGTATCTCACAGGCCCTCCCCGAGCCTTGAAGAGGCACGGGGGGGG
>LR738709.1:568100206-568132167 GCA_902687465.1 Secale cereale
AAGCTCTCTTAGGATACCAAATGCCAAAGTTTGGTGTGTGTATCAAGTATCTCACTATCCTTTTAACAGCTTTAAGATGACATTCTTTAGGGGCTGCTTGATATCGCGCACACATGCATACACTTAACATTATGTCAGGACGAGAAGCACAAAGATATAGTAGAGAACCAATCATAGAACGGTAAACCTTTTGATCGACGGGTTCTCCATCTTTTGTCAAGTCATTGTGTCCACTAGTAGGCATGGGGGTACTCATACCTTTGCTTTCTTGCATGTTGAACTTCTTGAAGAGATCCTTGGTGTACTTTGTTTGTGAGACAAAAGTACCCTCCTTAGATTGCTTGATTTGCAACCCAAGGAAGAATTTGAGTTCACACATCATGGACATTTCATACTTCTCCGACATGAGCTGTCCAAACTTCTTGCTAAAATGGGGGTTAGTTGAACCAAAGATAATATCATCAACATATATTTGGCACACAAATAGTTCACCATTAACCCTTTTAGTGAACAGCGTTGAGTCTATCTTTCCAATCTCAAAGCCTTTTTCAAGAAGAAAGCTAGTTAAGCATTTGTACCAAGCTCTAGGGGCTTGTTTAAGACCATAAAGAGCTTTATGCAACTTGTAAACATGATTAGGCTTTTTGGGATTCACAAAACCGGGAGGTTGTTTAACAAATACTTCCTCCTCAATTTCACCATTTAGGAAAGCACTTTTGATGTCCATTTGATAGAGAGTAATATCATGATGATTGGCATAAGCAAGAAGAATGCGAATGGACTCAAGTCTAGCAACGGGGGCATAGGTCTCACCATAGTCCATACCTTCGACTTGTGTGTAACCTTGAGCTACGAGACGAGCCTTGTTGCGGATGACTTGTCCATCTTCATCTTGCTTGTTCCGAAACACCCATTTGGTTCCAATGATGTTTTGATCATCGTTGGGCTTCTCTACCAAAGTCCACACCTTGTTCCTCTCGAAGTTGTGTAGCTCTTCGTGCATAGCGTTCACCCAATCCGGGTCTTTAAGTGCTTCTTCTACCTTCATAGGTTCAATACTAGAAATAAATGAGTAATGCTCACAAAAGTTAGCTAAGCGAGTTTTAGAGCGAGTAATTCTCCCGGAATTGATGTCGTTCATCATTTGTTCCACGGGATGATTTTTCTTGACTCTTGCTCGGACTCGGGATAGCCTTTGTTGATGTTGTGGCTCAGCTTCCTCATCATCTTCATCTTCCTCTTCTTCTTCTTCATTGTTGTTGGTGTTGTCTTGAGGTGGTGGAGAAGGAGGTTGTGGTGGATCTTCTTGTTGCATTTCCTCATCTTGGTGAGTTCCACTTGTGGAGGCCTCCATGTTGCCTTGAGGTTCATCTCTCTGTGAGGTAGGTGGCTCCACATATGTAGATGAGGTACTCTCCTTCACTTCCATGGGACGGATCTTTCCAATAGATAAATCTTGGATAGCTTCCGATGGGTCCTTGTCTCCTACATCAATAGGCATTTGCTCTACTTGCGAGCCATTAGATTCATCAAACTTCACATCTACCGTCTCTTCAACCTTTCGGGTGAAATTATTGTAGACACGGTAGGTGTGGGAGTTTGATCCATAACCAAGAAGAAAGCCTTCATGAGATTTAGGAGCAAATTTAGACCGACGATGCTTATCAAGGATATAGCATTTTGAACCAAAGACGCGAAAGTATCCCACTTGGGGTTTGTTACCGGTGAGGAGCTCGTATGATGTCTTGCCGAGAAGCTTATGAAGATAAAGCCTGTTGATAGCATGACAAGCTGTCTCGACCGCTTCTCCCCAAAAATGTTTCGGTGTCTTGTATTCATCAAGCATCGTTCTTGCCATCTCTATGAGCGTTCGGTTCTTCCTCTCAACAACTCCATTTTGTTGAGGCGTGTACGTAGCCGAGAACTCATGTAGAATTCCTTCCTCATCGAGAAAAGACTCTACATTGGCGTTCTTGAACTCCGTTCCGTTGTCACTCCGAACTTTCTTGATCTTCACCTCAAATTGATTTTGGGCCTTTTTGGCAAAGGTCTTGAAGATCCTCTGAACCTGCGATTTATCATCAAGGAAAAATACCCACGTAAATCTGGAATAATCATCAACTATAACTAGACCAAAGGAGTTACCACCAAGGCTTTTGTAAGCATTGGGACCGAAGAGATCCATATGAAGAAGCTCAAGCGGTCTCCTTGTGGTCATGATATTTTTCACGGGATGACTTCCACCAACTTGTTTTCCTGCTTGACAAGCACTACAAAGTCTGTCTTTGTCAAACAAAACATCTTTAACACCAAGAATATGATCACCTTTGATCAGCTTGTCTAGATTACGCATACCAACATGTCCTAGCCTTCTATGCCATAACCAACCTTTAGAGGATTTAGCAATGAAACAAGCTCTAGGTTGGGCTTTCTTAGTGAAATCAACAATATATAGATCACCTCTACGGATACCGGTAAAAGCCATGTTTTGATTATCACGACGAAAGACTTGGCAATCTACTTTGGTGAATAGCACATTGAATCCAAAGTCAGCTAATCTAGACACGGAAAGTAAATTGTATCCAAGAGATTCTACAAGCATGACATTTTGAATAGAGCTATCATGAGATATGGCCACCTTACCAAGGCCAAGTACCTTACCCTTGGAGTTGTCTCCAAAAGTCACATACTTGCGTGGACCATCGTTCTTTGCAAGCTCTCGAAACATGTCTTTGTCTCCGGTCATGTGATCGGTGCATCCACTGTCAAGAATCCACTCTTTTCCACCGGACAAGTAGTCTCTCATATTTGCCATGAGATTGAGACTCTTCATGACTTTGTCTAGCTCGGTGTCCGAATCGGAATAATCATCGTCTTGCTCATGCTCATCATCATATTGACCCATAGATTGTTCATCATCAACACCTAGGTCAATTTGATAAGTATTTGCATTAGTTTGGTCAATGGAGTAATAATCTTCGGAATGTAATGCAAGAGCATTTCTAACTCTAATATTGATAAGACCGGGATCACCCTTCTTTTTCATAAGATCACGAAGCTCAAAGAAGCATTTATCAAAGTTAGGATCATTGGGGTGCAACCTATCAAATTCAATAGTCTTGTGTAGAATTTCATCAAGACCTCTCATAGAGTAGTCCGGATAAAGTTCTTCCAAGAATTTCCACATAGCATAGGCACACTCAAAATTTGTAACAAGATTAAGCAAGTCATCAGGTAACCCTCTAATAATAAGATTCACAGTTCTAAGGTTACGAAGCAAATCAAGCTCTTCATCCATGGTAGGGTGCAAGGGATCAAATGGAGGCACATATGGGGTCTTAACATATTTGCACAAATTGTACACCTTAAAGATACTAAGCATTTCAGACCTCCAAGAGTTATAAAACCTTCCATCAAGAACAGGCACTCTATGGCTAACACTCCCATCCGTAGACACGTCCATCTTCCTCCAATGGTGTGTAAACCAAAGCAATGGAGACCAAAGCTCTGATACCAATTGTAGGATCGAAGAAGTAGGTCTAGAGGGGGGGTGATTAGACTACTTGACAAGATAAAATTTCTGTCTTTTATCAAGGACAGATTTTGGCAGTTTTGCAATGAAGATCAAGTCAAGTAACTCACTACACATGCAATTCTAGAGTATGGGCAGCGGAAAGTAAATTGCATATATAGTAAATGGAAGTGGAGAAGATCAAACGCAGTTTGGTGACACGGAGATTTTTGTCGTGGTTCCGATAGGTGGTGCTATCGTACATCCACGTTGATGGAGACTTCAACCCACGGAGGGTAACGGCTGCGCGAGTCCACGGAGGGCTCCACCCACGAAGGGTCCACGAAGAAGCAACCTTGTCTATTCCATCACGGCCTACGCCCACGGAGGACTAGCCTTACTCGGGGTAGATATTCACGAAGTAGGCGATCTCCTTGCCCTTACAAACTTCTTGGTTCAACTCCACATCTCGAAGACGGAGGCTCCCAAGCGACACCTAACCAATCTAGGAGGCACCACCCCCCAAAAGGTAATAGACGGTGTTGATGATGATGAACTCCTTGCTCTTGTGCTTCAAGTGATAAACTCCCCAACACTCAACTCTCCTCACTGATATGGCTGTGGTGGAAGAAAGATTTGAGTGGAAAGCAACTTGGGAAGGCTAGAGATCAAGTTTCATATGGTAGGAATGGAATGGCTTGATCTCAACACAAGGGTAGGTGGTTCACTTCTCAGAAAGTGTATGATAGAAGTGGTGGTACTTTCTGATGGCTCTCCTCACGAATGAGGAGGGGGTGGAGGGGTATATATAGCCTCCACACAAAATCCAACCGTTACACACACATTTGACCAATCTCGGTCAGACCGAAGTGAAAACTCGGTCAGACCGAAAGTTCAAATATAGTGAACGTTGGGATTTTCGGTGGGACCGAAAATACCATCTCGGTGAGACCGAAAGTGCATCTGATATGAACGTTGGAGATTTCGGTGAGACCGAGAAAGAAAACTCGGTTGGACCGATTTGAGAAAGAGCAGGAACATGCCAAAATCGGTGTGACCGATAATGCAATCTAGGTTAGACCGATATGAGCCAGACAGGAGCTGGTCATTTTCGGTGAGACCGAAAATGCAATCTCGGATATTCCGAAATGATATGAAATGGTTACAGAAGGTTGGCAGTTCAGTTTCGGTGTGACCGATCTCAAACTCGGTAAGACCGATTTTTCTAGGGTTTGGAATATGGCAGAAGTGGTTCATCTCGGTGGGACTGAGTTGGAGAAATCGGTGTGACCGAGATTACTTATGGGTGTGTGTTAAGTAGTGAATAGTGCTGATAGTTGAGGAGCTAAATTACTAAGCACTTGAGCAACCAGATCATCAACACAACCTCATCCCCTTTTAATAGTATTGGCTTTTCCTATGGACTCAATGTGATATTTGATCACTAAACCAAAAATGGAGTCTTGAGCTTTTGCCAATGCTTGCCTTAGCATTTGAGGGGTCCACTTCTTCAATCATCTTGCCATACCAATGTGATTGGGTTTCCTGAAACATACTTGATAAAAGCATTAGTCCAACCACAAAGTATGTTGTCATTAATTACCAAAACCACCCAGGGAGCAAATGTGCTTTCACCACCGTGTGCCCCAGGCTGCACATCCATCCGCCACGCGTCCCTGGAAGGGCCCCAGGGCGACGCGTGGGCAGATGAGCTGGAGCGCGGGCGCACAGCATAGTTTTCCCCGGTAAGTACCTTGCCGGGGTCATGATCTTGCCGGGCCCGGAAGCTTGTCGCTCTCCGGGCCCTGCCGGGGCGCATGATGCGCCGAGGCATCTCTTGAAATATGTATTCCTTGGCTCTCCTGGCAAGCTCCTCTTGCCAGGGTCTTGTGTTAATATGATAATCTTGAACCTGGTACGGCCTTCCCGGCAAGCTCCTCTTGTCGGGGCCTTGATCCTCTGACTTGTATACTTTATTCTTGAGTGGCTTCATAGGGACCAGAAAGGTTTCCGGCAAGCACGTGGTAAGCCCTACCACGGGAAGCTGCTACTGCCCGTGCACAAGTCGGGGTACTAAGGTACCCCTATCTTAGTACACCGACAAAGTACTTCTAGTTTCATACTTGTTCTAGGTAAAGTAAACGTCAAGCGTGCGTAGAGTTGTATCGGTGGTCAATAGAACTTGAGGGAATATTTGTTCTACCTTTATATCCTCGTTGGGTTCGACACTCTTACTTATCGAAAGAGGCTACAACTGATCCCCTACACTTGTGGGTTATCAAGACCTTTTTCTGGCGCCGTTGCCGGGGAGAAATAGCGTGGGGTGAATATTCTCGTGTGTGCTTGTTTGCTTTATCACTAAGTAGATTTTATTTGTTGTTCTAAGTTGTTCTCTATCTTTAGTTATGGATATGGAACACGAAATACCAAGAAAAATTAGGTGTACTTGCTACTCATGGAGATGGGGAACCTCCTAAAACCCTCGATGCTCATTATGTGAAAGATATTATGTACTACTTTGATAATCCTGAGAAAACCCCATTCAACTATGTAATAGGAGTAATGTTGGATCAACGTGAATACTTTAGGGATTATCACTTGACACAAAAAGGGAAACTGTTATGGGATCAAATTCATTTGTTGCATTGGTATGCTCGGCAACTATGCTTGAGATATGATTATACTTGTTGCTCTAGGATGAAGGCTCCACACCTTCCCTTTTCATGCAAATTTAATGATAATGAAACCTTAGCTTCTTATGCTAATGGTATATATGATTATTATGATGTGGAACAAATAGAAGAATTCGTTGCTTTTAAGGGTGCTTATGAAATTGATTCTCTGTTTAAAAAGAATGATGCTTTTGATGATGATGTTTCTAGGCCTGAGAATCTTGCTATATTGAAATATTGCTATTTGAATTATGAATATAACTCCGATATTGATGCGTTTATTGAGAAGGTCTCCGCTGTCCAAGAAGAGACTAATATTTTGCAGGAGTCTATGGAAGAAGAAATCAATGACATTGTCAGCTCATTGGATGAAAAAGATGAGGAGGAGTGCGAAGAACAAAAGGAGGAAGAGCGGATTAGCTACCCGTGCCCACCTTCTAATGAGAGTAACTCTTCAACTCATACATTGTTTAATTTCCCTTCGTGCTTACCGAAGGATGATTGCTATGATCCCGTTGATTCTTTTGAAATATTCCTTTTTGATGATGCTTGCTATGCTTGTGACCAAGATGCCAATATGAATTATGCTTATGGAGATGAACTTGCTATAGTTCCTTATGTTAAACATGAGATAGTTGCTATTGCACCCACACATGATAGTCCTATTATCTTTTTGAATTCTCCAAACTACACTATATTGGAGAAGTTTGCACTAATTAAGGATTATATTGATGGGCTGCCTTTTTCCATTACACATGATGATTTTGATGAATATAATATGCATGTTCTTGCTGCTCCTACTTGCAATTATTATGAGAGAGGAACTACATCTCCGCCACTCTATGTTTCCAACACGATAAAATTGCAAGAAACTGCTTATACTATGCATTGGCCTTTACTTGATGTGCATGAATTGTTCTTGTATGACATGCCTATGCATAGGAAGAGAGTTAGACTTCGTTTTTGCATGACACATATCACTTTGTGCTCACTACTATATGCCAAATCATTGCTAATTAAAATTGGCTTTGATATACCTTGGGATCTGAGTGGATCCATTACTTGAGCACTATATGCCTAGCTTAATGGCTTTAAAGAAAGCGCTGCTAGGAAGACAACCCGGAAGTTTTAGAGAGTCATTTATTTCTGTTGTGTGCTTTTATAAAGTGTAAAAACAAAAAATAAATAAAGAGGGGAACCTAAAACGTTTTCAAAAAGAAAAGTGAAAGTAAGAAGGACGAGCACCGTTGAAATGGGGGAGCTACTTGAACTTTGTTCATGCCCATGGAAACTTTTCAAATCTTGAATTACAGAAACTTTTCATCAAAAATAATTATCCCCATGTACAATTCCATTGTATTATAAAAATAATGTGCCAAGAGTTTCCTTTAGGATGATTAAACTGCTTGTTGGTTTGTGCGGTGCAAAAACAGAAACTTTGGCTGTAGTGCGCGATTTTACATTTTTTACTGGAACGTCGAAAGGATCTGAAACTTCTTGTAAAGTCTTGCTATACAATTTTTTGTTTTTTCCTATTTTTTCCAGAATTTTTAGAGTTACAGAAGTATGGTTAATGTTCAGATTACTACAGACTGTCCTGTTTTCACAGATTGCTATTATAGCTTCATTATTTGCATATGTTTGAATTCTTGTTGATGCCTCCTTGACTTGGGGCCATAGAATTGTGATAGCATACAATAGGTAATGTTTGTTTATAATTATAAAATAATGTTAGAGCAGTACATGATGGGATTTTATTGATCATATGCACTAACCCCGCCACTAAAAGTTCGGTTAAGTTTTGTGTGGATGAAGTGTTCGAAGATCGAGGAGGTCTCGATTTGAGAAGAAGGAGGAGAGGCAAGAGCTCAAGCTTGGGGATTCCCAAGGCACACCAAGTAAATATTCAAGGATACTCAAGCGTCTTAGCTTGGGGATGCCCCGGAAGGCATCCCATCTTTCTTCAACAAGTATCGGTATGTTTTCAGATTCGTTTCATTCACATGATATGCGTAAACTCTTGGAGCGTCATGTGCTTTTTATTTTTCCTTTTAATAAATGCACCATGCTGGTATGAGATATTCCTTGATTGATTTATAGAATGCTCTTTGCACCTCACTTATATCTTTTGAGTATGGTTTTTTAGAATGCTTCATGTGCTTCACTTATATCATTTGAAGTTTGGATTGCCTGTTTCTCTTCACATAGAAAACTGCCATTTGTAGAATGCTCTTTTGCTTCACTTATAATTGTTAGAGCATGGGCATAACTTCTGTAGAAAGAACTAAAACTCTGTTGCTTCACTTATATCTATTTATAGAGTTGACAGGAATTGGTCATTCACATGGTTAGTCATAAAATCCTACATAAACTTGTAGATCGTTGAATATGATATGTTTGATTCCTTGCAATAGTTTTGCGATATAGAGATGCTAATATGTGGGAGGAACTAGTGACTTATTATGGTTTAGTAAAAATATTGGTGTTAAGGTTTGTGATTCCCGAAACATGCACGTATGGTCTCCTAACTATGTAACCAAATTGGCGCGCATTGTATTTTGATTGTTTATCTTTGGGTGAAGGCCGGGACCGCGCGATGGTTAACTCCTACCAACCTCCCCCCTAGGAGCATGCGTCGTAATATTTTTCCTTCAAGGGCTAATAGATTTTTCGCAATAAGTATGTGAGTTCTTTATGACTAATGTTGAGTCCATGGATTATACGCACTCTCACCCTTCCACCATTGCTAGCCTCTCTTGTACCGCACAACTTTCGCCGGTACCATACACCCACCATATACCTTCCTCAAAACAGCCACCATACCTACCTATCATGGTATTTCCATAGCCATTCCGAGATATATTGCCATGTAACTCCACCGTTCCATTTATTATGACACGCACCATCATTATCATATTGCCTTGCATGATCGTAAGATAGCTAGCATTATGTTTCCATGGCTTGTCCGTTTTTTGATGTTATTGCTACTCTAGATCATTGCACATCCCGGTACACCGCCGGAGGCATTCACATAGATTCATATTTTTGTTCTAGTATCGAGTTGTAAGTAAAAGAAGTGTGATGATCATCATTATTAGAGCATTGTCCCTTGAAAAGAAAAAGAAAAAAAAGAAAGCCCAAAAAAAAGAGAAAGGCCAAATAAAAAAAAGGAAGGCCCAAAAAAAGGAAAAAAAGGAAAAAAAGGGACAATGCTACTATCTTTTTTCCACACTTCCGCTTCAAAGTAGCACCATGATCTTCATGATAGAGAGTCTCCTATGTTGTCACTTCCATATACTAGTGGGAATTTTCATTATAGAACTTGGCTTGTATATTCCAACAATGGGCTTCCTCAAATGCCCGAGGTCTTCATGAGCAAGCAAGTTGATGCACACCCACTAGTTTTCTTTTGAGCTTTCATACACTTATAGCTCTAGTGCATCCGTTACATGGCAATCCCTACTCACTCACATTGATATCTATTGATGGGCATCTCCATAGCCCATTGATACGCCTAGTCGATGTGAGACTTTCTCCCTACTTTTGTCTACTACCACCTTCTATTCCACCCATAGTGCTATATCCATGGCTCACGCTCATGTATTGCGTGAAGAGTTGAAAAAGTTCGAAAAAGTAAAGTATGAAAACAATTGCTTGGCCGACACTGGGATGGGCATGAGGGGTACCTTGTGTTAAGAAAAGGGAGCATAAAAGACTATTTGATTTTGTAGGGATAACGTTCTTTAGCATTAATATTTTGGAAGACTTGATTGTTTGTTGGGATGCCCGAGTAATAAATTCTTTTATGCCAAATGATAGACTATTGCTTTGAATCACTCGTGTCTTAATATGCATTCCATGATTAGATTACATGATCTAGATTATGCTAGGTAGCATTCCACATCAAAAATTATATTTTTTATCATTTACCTACTCGAGGACGAGCAGGAATTAAGCTTGGGGATGCTGATACATCTCCGTCGTATCTTTAATTTTTGATTGTTCCATGCCAATATTCTACAACTTTCATATACTTTTGGCAACTTTTTATACTATTTTTTGGGACTAACATATTGATCCAGTGCCTAATGCCAGTTCCTGTTTGTTGCATGTTTTTTGTTTCACAGAATATCCATATCAAACGGAGTCCAAATGGAATAAAAACGGGCAGAGATTTTTTTTGGAATATATGTGAATTTTGGGAAGCGGAACCAACATGAGACGATGCTCGAGTGGGCCACGAGGCAGGGGGGCGCGCCCACCAGGGGCAGGTGCGCCCTGGGCCCTCGTGGCCACACCGTAAGGCGGTTGATGCCCTTCTTTCGCTGCAAGAAAGCTAATATCCGGATAAAAATCGTGTCAAAAAATCAGCCCAATCGAAGTTACGGATCTCCGGGAATATAAGAAACAGTGAAGGGCCAGAATCTGGGAACGCAGAAACAGAGAGGGACGGAGAGACAGATCCAATCTCAGAGGGGCTCTCGCCCCTCTGCCGCCATGGAGGCCATGGACCAGAGGGCAAACCCTTCTCCCACCTAGGGGGGAGGTCAAGGAAGAAGAAGAAGGAGGGGGGCTCTCTCCCCCTCGCTTCCGGTGGCACCAGAGTGTTGGGGAACGTTGCATGGGAAACAAAAATTTTCCTACGCTCACCAAGATCAATCTAGGAGATGCATCTACGAGAGAAGAGTCGGATCCACATACCCTTGTAGATCGCTAAGCGGAAGCGTTCAAGAACGCGGTTGATGGAGTCGTACTCGCCGCGATTCAAATCGCCGAAGATCCCAGCACCGAACGGACGGTGCCTCCGCGTTCAACATACGTGCAGCTCGGGGACGTCTCCTCCTTCTTGATCCAGCAAGGGGGAAGGAGAAGTTGACGGAGAAACCCAGCAGCACGACGGCGTGGTGGAGATGGTGGTGAAGGAATTTCAGCAGGGCTTCGCCAAGCACTGCAAACTAGACGAAGATATTCGTGGAGAGGGAGGGCAATGCCGAGGCACGAACTTGTATTGCTGCCCTCCCTCTACCTCTCTTTATATAGGGGGGAGAGAGAGGAGGGGGCGCCCCTAGGGTTCCCCCTAGGGGGCGGCGGCCAAGGGGAGGGGCTGCGGCCAGGGTTAGGGTCCCCCCCCCTAGGCGCCTTGCCCCCCAAGTCCTAGGGGTGCGGCTGCCCTAGGGGGGCCCAGCCCCTTAGGCGCAGGTGGAGGAGCCTAGGGGGGCGCATAGCCCTTGTGTGGGCTGTTGCGTCTCCCCACTTATGGCCCATAGGGCCCGTAACATTTACCGTGGCCCCCGAAACACCTTTCGGTTCTCCGATTCCTTCCCGATGTTCCCCGGAACAATTCCGGACTCCGTTTACTCTCATCCCATATATCAATCTTCGTCCCCGGACCATTCCGGAGACCCTCGTCACATCCGGGATCTCATCCGGGACTCTGAACAACCTTCGGTTACCATGCACTGTTCTCACTAACAACCCTAGCGTCACCGAACCTTAAGTGTGTAGACCCTGCGGGTTCGGAAACTATGCAGACATGACCGAGATACTCCCAGGTCAATAACCAATAGCGGGATCTGGATACCCATATTGGTTCCCACACGTTCCTCGATGATCTCATCGGATGAACCACAATGTCAAGGATTCAGGTAATCCCGTATACAGTTCCCTTTGTCTCGTCGGTATGTTACTTGCCCGAGATTCGATCGTCGGTATCTCTATACCTAGTTCAATCTCGTTACCGGTAAGTCTCTTTACTCGTTCCGTAATACATAATCCCGTGACTAACTACTTAGTCACTTTGAGCTCATTGAGATGACGTATTACCGAGTGGGCCCGGAGATACCTCTCCGTCACACGGAGTGACAAATCCCAGTCTCGATCCATGTCAACTCAACAGACACCTTCGGAGATACCTGTAGAGTACCTTTATAGTCACCCAGTTACGTTGCGACGTTTGGCACACACAAGGCACTCCTACGGTGTCAGTGAGTTACATGATCTCATGGTCATAGGAACTTATACTTGACATGCAGAAAACTATAGCGATAACTGAAACGATCAAAAGCTATGTTTAACGTTTGGGTCTCGTCCATCACATCATTCTCCTAATGATGTGATCCCGTTATCAAATGACAACTCATGTCTATGACCTGGAAACCGCGGTCATCTTTGATCAACGAGCTAGTCCTGTAGAGGCTCACTAGGGACACAAAGTCTGTCTATTCATCCACACATGTATTTGAGTTTCCAATCAATACAGTTATAGCATGAATAATAAACGATTATCATGAACAAGGAAATATAATAATAACTCTTTTATTATTGCCTCTAGGGCATATTTCCAACAGTCTCCCACTTGCACTAGAGTCAATAATCTAGCATTACAAGGTAATGAATCTAACACCCATAGAGTCTTGGTGTTGATCATGCTTAGCCCGTGGAAGAGGCTTAGTCAACGGATCTGCAACATTCAAATCCGTGTGTACTTTGCAAATATTTATGTCCTCCTCCTTGACCGAATCGCGGATGGAATTGAAGCGTCGCTTTATGTGTCTGGTCCTCTAGTGAAACCTTGGTTCCTTGGCTAGAGCAATGGCACCAGTGTTGTCACAGAACAGAGTCATTGGGTTCAGTGCACTAGGCACAACTCCAAGATCTGTCATGAACTCCTTCATCCAGACACCTTCCTTTGCCGCCTCCGAGGCAGCTATATACTCCGCTTCACATGTAGAATCAGCTACCACGCTCTGCTTGGAACTGCACCAGCTTACCGCTCCCCCGTTGAGAATATATACGTATCCGGTTTGAGACTTAGAGTCATCCGGATCAGTGTCAAAGCTTGCATCGACGTAACCCTTTACGACGAGCTCTTGATCACCTCCATAAACGAGAAACATCTCCTTAGTCCTTTTCAGGTACTTTAGGATATTCTTGACCGCTGTCCAGTGATCCATACCAGGATTACTTTGAAACCTTCCGGCCATACTTATGGCAAGGCTGACATCTGGTCTTGTGCACAGCATTGCATACATGATAGAGCCTATGGCTGAAGCATAGGGGATGACACTCATCTTTTCTCTATCTTCCGCAGTCACTGGGCATTAAGTCTTACTCAACTTTGTACCTTGCAATACCGGCAAGAACCCCTTCTTGGATTGATCCATTTTGAACTTCTTCAAAACTTTATCAAGGTATGTACTTTGTGAAAGTCCTATCAAGCGTCTCGATCTATCTCTATAGATCTTGATGCCCAATATGAAAGCAGCTTCACCGAGGTCCTTCATCGAAAAACTCTTGTTCAAATACCCCTTCACGCTATCCAAAAGTTCTATATTGTTTCCAATCAGCAATATGTCATCCACATATAATATTAGAAACGCTATAGAGCTCCCACTCACTTTCTTGTAAATACAAGCTTCTCCGTAAACTTGTACAAACCCAAACGCTTTGATCACCTCATCAAAGCGAAGATTCCAACTCCGAGATGCTTGCACCAGCCCATAAATGGAACGCTGGAGTTTGCAAACTTTGTCAGCATTCTCTGGATCGACAAAACCTTCCGGTTGTATCATATACAACTCTTCCTTAAGAAAACCGTTAAGGAACGCTGTTTTGACATTCATCTGCCAAATTTCATAATCGAAATATGCAGCTATTGCTAACATGATTCGGACGGATTTAAGCATCGCTACGGGTGAGAAAGTCTCATCGTAGTCAACTCCTTGAACTTGTGAAAAACCCTTTGCCACAAGTCGAGCTTTATACACGGTGACATTGCCGTCAGCGTCCGTCTTCCTCTTAAAAATCCATTTATTCTGAATGGCCTTCCGCCCTTCAGGTAATACTTCCAAAGTCCATACTTTGTTTTCATACATGGATCCCATCTCGGATTTCATGGCCTCTAACCATTTGTCGGAATCCGGGCCCACCATCGCTTCTCCATAGCTCGCAGGTTCACTGTTGTCCAACAACATGACCTCCAAGACAGGGTTACCATACCACTCAGGTGCAGTGCGTACCCTTGTCGACCTACGAGGTTCGGTAGTAACTTGATCAGAAGCTTCTTGATCATCATCATTGGCTTCCTCTTCAACCGTTGCAGGCTCCACAAAATCATCTTTCTGTGCTGCGCTACTCTCTGGTTGAAGCAGAGGTTCAATAACCTCATCAAGTTCTACCTTCCTCCCACTCAATTCTTTCGAGAGAAACTCTTTCTCGAGAAAGGACCCGTTCTTAGCGACAAACACTTTGCCCTCGGATCTGAGATAGAAGGTGTACCCAACCGTCTCTTTTGGGTATCCTATGAAGACACATTTGTCCGCTTTGGGTTCGAGCTTTTCTGGCTGAAGCCTTTTGACATAAGCATCGCAACCCCAAACTTTGAGAAAAGACAACTTAGGTTTCTTACCAAACCACAGTTCATACGGTGTTGTCTCAACGGACTTAGATGGAGCCCTATTTAAAGTGAATGCAGCCGTCTCTAACGCATATCCCCAAAATGATAGTGGCAAATCGGCAAGAGACATCATAGAACGCACCATATCTAATAGGGTTCGATTACGACGTTCGGACACACCATTACGCTGTGGTGTTCCAGGTGGCGTCAACTGTGAAACAATTCCACATTGTCTTAAGTGATTGCCAAACTCATAACTCAGATACTCTCCCCCTCGATCAGATCGTAGGAACTTGATCTTCTTGTTACGATGATTCTCAACTTCACTCTGAAATTGCTTGAACTTTTCAAGCGTTTCAGACTTATGCTTCATCAAGTAAATATACCCATATCTACTTAAGTCGTCAGTGAAGGTGAGAAAATAACGATATCCACCGCGCGCCGTGACACTCATCGAGCCACACACATCAGTATGTATGATTTCCAATAAGTCACTTGCCCGTTCCATTGTTCTTGAAAACGGGGTCTTAGTCATCTTGCCCATGAGGCACGGCTCGCATGTGTCAAGTGATTCAAAATCAAGAGACTCCAAAAGTCCATCAACATGGAGCTTCCTCATGCGTTTCACGCCGATATGACCCAGACGGCAGTGCCACAAGAAAGTGGTACTATTGTTATCAACTCTACATCTTTTGGCATCAATGTTATGAACATGTGTATCATCACTATCGAGATTCAATAAGAATAAACCCCCTACTTCGGGTGCATGACCATAAAAGATATTACCCATATAAATAGAACAACCTTTATTCTCTGATTTAAATGAGTAACCGTCTCGCATTAAACAAGATCCAGATATAATGTTCATGCTCAACGCAGGCACTAAATAACAATTATTCAGGTTCATAACTAATCCCGATGGTAATCGAAGAGCGAGCGTGCCGACGGCGATCACATCAACCTTGGAACCATTCCCCACGCGCATCGTCACTTCGTCCTTCGCCAGCCTCCGTCTATTCCGTAGTTCCTGTTTAGAGTTGCAAATGTGAGCAACCGAACCGGTATCAAATACCCAGGCACTACAACGAGAGTTGGTAAGGTACACATCAATAACATGTATATCACATATACCTTGCTTGTTGTTGTTGTTGGCCCCCTTCTTGTCTGCCAGATACTTGGGGCAGTTCCGCTTCCAGTGGCCGTTCCCCTTGCAATAGAAACACTCAGTCTCTGGCTTGGGCCCAGCCTTGGGTTTCTTCACTGGATGAGCAACTGCCTTGCCACCCTTCTTAGAGTTACCCTTCTTGCCCTTGCCATTCTTCTTGAAACTGGTAGTTTTATTGACCATCAACACATGATGCTCCTTCTGGATGTCTGACTCAGCGACTTTCAGCATCGCAAACAGCTCGGCGATGGTTTTGTTCATCCCTTGCATGTTATAATGCTGCACGAAGCTCTTGTAGCTAGGTGGGAGTGACTGGAGAATTCTGTCAATGATAGCCTCCTCCGGGAACACAAGTCCTAGATCAGCTATGCGGGTATAGTACCCAGACATCTTCAGTAAGTGCTCACTGACAGACGAATTCTCCTCCATCTTGCAAGCAAAGAATTTATCGGAGGTCTCATACCTCTCGATCTTGGCATTCTTCTCAAAGATGAACTTCAACTCCTGGAACATCTCATATGCTCCATGATGTTCAAAACGCCTTTGAAGTCCTCCTTCCAAGCTATACAACATGGCACACTGCACTACTGAGTAGTCATCCGCACGTGACTGCCAGGCGTTCATAACGTCCACAGAGGCCGGAGCGGGGGGTTCACCTAGCGGTGCATTTAGGACATAAACCTTTTGGGCAGCTGTGAGGATGATCCTCAGATTGCGGAGCCAGTCCACAAAGTTGCTCCCATCATCTTTCAGCTTAGTTTTCTCTAGGAACGCATTAAAATTCAGGGGAGCTACTGCGGGAGCCATCTACAACAAAAGATTTGCAAAGACATCTTAGACTATTGTTCATGATAAGTGAGTTTTAACTAATCAAATTACTTATAACTCCCACTCAAATTGACATCCCTCTGGTCATCCGAGCGTGACATGATCCAAATCCACCAACCCAAGTCCGATCATCACGTGAGATGAGGTGGTGTCAATGGTGAACATCTTCATGTTGATCATATCTACTATATGACTCATGCTCGACCTTTCGGTCTTCCGTGTTCCGAGGCCATGTCTGTACATGCTAGGCCCGTCAAGTCTAACCCAAGTGTTCTGCATGTGCAAAACTGGCTTGCACCCGTTGTATGCGAACGTAGAGTCTATCACACCCGATCATCACGTGGTGCTTCGAAACGACGAACCTTCGCAACGGCGCACACTCGGGGGGAACACAATTTTATCTTGAAATTTTAGTGAGGGATCATCTTATAATGCTACCGTCGTCCTAAGCAAAATAAGATGCATAAAAGGATTAACATCACATGCAAATCATAAGTGACATGATATGGCCATCAACTCGTGCTTTTGATCTCCATCTCCAAAGCACCGGCATGATCTTCATCGTCACCGGCGTAACACCATGATCCCCATCATCATGATCTCCATCATCGTGTCGCCATCGGGGTTGTCGCGCGCCCACCATGCTCTTACTACTATTGCTACCGTTTAGCGATAAAGTAAAGCATTACATAGCGCTTAATGATTGACACGTAGGTCATACAAAAATTAAAGACAACCCTATGGCTCCTGCCGGTTGCCGTATACATCGACATGCAAGTCGATATTAACTATTACAACATGATCATCTCATACATCAAATATATCTCATCATGTCTTTGGCCATATCATATCACATACATACCCTGCAAAAACAAGTTAGACGTCCTCTAATTTGTTGTTGCATGTTTTACGTGGCTGCTATGGGTATCTAGCAAGAACGCTTCTTACCTACGCAAAGCCACAACGGTGATATTTAAGTTGCTATTTAACCTTCTACAAGGACCGCCTTCGTCGAATCTGATTCAACTAAGATAGGAGAGACAGACACCCTCCAGCCATCTTATGCAACAAAAGTCGCATGTCTGTCGATGGAACCGGTCTCATGTACGTGGACATGTAAAGTTGGTCCGGGCCGCTTCATCCCATAATGCCGCTGAATCAAGAAAGACCAAAGAGGGAAGCAATCTAAACATCAACGCCCACAAACCCCTTTGTGTTCTACTCGTGAAAGCATCTACGCAAGATCCTAGCTCATGATGCCACTGTTGGGGAACGTTGCATGGGAAACAAAAATTTTCCTACGCTCACCAAGATCAATCTAGGAGATGCATCTACGAGAGAAGAGTCGGATCCACATACCCTTGTAGATCGCTAAGCGGAAGCGTTCAAGAACGCGGTTGATGGAGTCGTACTCGCCGCGATTCAAATCGCCGAAGATCCCAGCACCGAACGGACGGTGCCTCCGCGTTCAACACACGTGCAGCTCGGGGACGTCTCCTCCTTCTTGATCCAGCAAGGGGGAAGGAGAAGTTGACGGAGAAACCCAGCAGCACGACGGCGTGGTGGAGATGGTGGTGAAGGAATTTCAGCAGGGCTTCGCCAAGCACTGCAAACTAGACGAAGATATTCGTGGAGAGGGAGGGCAATGCCGAGGCACGAACTTGTATTGCTGCCCTCCCTCTACCTCTCTTTATATAGGGGGGAGAGAGAGGAGGGGCGCCCCTAGGGTTCCCCCTAGGGGGCGGCGGCCAAGGGGAGGGGCTGCGGCCAGGGTTAGGGTTCCCCCCCCCCCCAGGCGCCTTGCCCCCCAAGTCCTAGGGGTGCGGCTACCCTAGGGGGGCCCAGCCCCTTAGGCGCAGGTGGAGGAGCCTAGGGGGGGCGCACAGCCCTTGTGTGGGCTGTTGCGTCTCCCCACTTATGGCCCATAGGGCCCGTAACATTTACCGTGGCCCCCGAAACACCTTTCGGTTCTCCGATTCCTTCCCGATGTTCCCCGGAACAATTCCGGACTCCGTTTACTCTCATCCCATATATCAATCTTCGTCCCCGGACCATTCCGGAGACCCTCGTCATGTCCGGGATCTCATCCGGGACTCCGAACAACCTTCGGTTACCATGCACTGTTCTCACTAACAACCCTAGCGTCACCGAACCTTAAGTGTGTAGACCCTGCGGGTTCGGAAACTATGCAGACATGACCGAGATACTCCCAGGTCAATAACCAATAGCGGGATCTGGATACCCATATTGGTTCCCACACGTTCCTCGATGATCTCATCGGATGAACCACAATGTCAAGGATTCAGGTAATCCCGTATACAGTTCCCTTTGTCTCGTCGGTATGTTACTTGCCCGAGATTCGATCGTCGGTATCTCTATACCTAGTTCAATCTCGTTACCGGTAAGTCTCTTTACTCGTTCCGTAATACATAATCCCGTGACTAACTACTTAGTCACTTTGAGCTCATTGAGATGACGTATTACCGAGTGGGCCCGGAGATACCTCTCCGTCACACGGAGTGACAAATCCCAGTCTCGATCCATGTCAACTCAACAGACACCTTCGGAGATACCTGTAGAGTACCTTTATAGTCACCCAGTTACGTTGCGACGTTTGGCACACACAAGGCACTCCTACGATGTCAGTGAGTTACATGATCTCATGGTCATAGGAACTTATACTTGACATGCAGAAAACTATAGCGATAACTGATACGATCAAAAGCTATGTTTAACGTTTGGGTCTCGTCCATCACATCATTCTCCTAATGATGTGATCCCGTTATCAAATGACAACTCATGTCTATGACCTGGAAACCGCGGTCATCTTTGATAAACGAGCTAGTCCTGAAGAGGCTTACTAGGGACACAAAGTTTGTTTATTTATCCACACATGTATTTAAGTTTCCAATCAATACAATTATAGCATGGATAATAAACGATTATCATGAACAAGGAAATATAATAATAACTCTTATATTATTGCCTCTAGGGCATATTTCCAACACGGAGTGCCACCGGGGCCATCATCGTGTGACGGCGATCTACACCAACACCTCTGTCATCTTTATTAACATCTCCATCACCTTCCCCCATCTATCTACAGCGGTCCACTCTCCCGCAACCCGCTGTACCGTCTACTTGAACATGGTGCGTTATGCTTCATATTATTATCCAATGATGTGTTGCCATCCTACGATGTCTGAGTAGATTTTCGTTGTCCTATCGGTGATTGCTGAATTGCTATGATTGATTTAATTTGCTTGTGGTTATGTTGCTGTCCTTTGGTGCCCATCATATGAGCGCGCGCGTGGATCATACCGTAGGGTTAGTTGTATGTTGATAGGACTACGTATTGGAGGGCAAGAGTGACGGAAGCTTCAACCTAGCGTAGAAATTGATGCATACGGGATTGAAGGGGGACCAATATATCTTAATGCTATGGTTGGGTTTTACTGTAATGAATGTTAGTAGTTGCAGATGCTTGCTAATAGTTCCAATCATAAGGGCACATAATTCCAAGTAAGGGATGACATGCTAGTAGTGGCCTCTCCCACATAAAACTTGCTGTCGGTCTAGTAACGTAGTCAATTGCTTAGGGTCAATTTCGCAACTCCTACCTCCACTTTTCCACACTCGCTATTTTAACTTTATTGCTTCTTTATCTTAAAAGCCCCTAGTTTATATTTACGTGCTCTTTATATTCTTGCAAACCTATCTAACAAAAACTACAAAGTACTATACTTGTTCTAGGTAAAGTAAACGTCAAGCGTGCGTAGAGTTGTATCGGTGGTCGATAGAACTTGAGGGAATATTTGTTCTACCTTTGGCTCCTCATTGGGTTCGACACTCTTACTTATCGAAAGAGGCTACAACTGATCCCCTACACTTGCGGGTTATCATACAGCCCCCATGAAGACAGGCGACGGGAGCCCCGGTCAATCCGACCCCCAACCGCATACTACTCTGGAGGTCCGTAGGGCTCTAGAGTCTAATGAGCGACCCCCTACAGGAGAAGAGGGAGCGGCGACTTCTGCCAATCCGAAGGCGCGAAATACCACGACAGACACACTCCAAAGTGCATCCATCCTAGACGAGCACCGCATCCTGATGGGTATGGTATCAGAGAAGATTCGGTCCGCCAAGAGCGGGCTGAACGAAGCCTTCTCCAGCCTGCTAGCGGGTTTCGAGGTATGCAATGCGATGTTTTTTATCATTGTTACGAGAAATATGCCTATATATAGATAGTAGCCCCTGAGACTCTGTTCGGTTTTTTTGAAAGAAAAGCGAGCAGAGGATCGATAATCAGTTGTCTGGTGGTAACATACTTTCTATTTGTATTTAAACAGGCTTCGCTGTTAGCGGCGACTGCCCAATCAGCGGAAGTTTCCAAACTCAAATGGAAACTGGAGCGAGCCGATGAGGACCTAGTCCTTGTTAACACGCGGCTCGACCAGGCGCAAGGTATAAGATACATCTTACTGTGTGCCTGTTTTATGTCCGTGCTTTGTAGAATTTCAAGAGCTGCAATGTGTGTGTATGTACAGATGGTGCTGCCGTGGTGGAGACCCTCAGGGGTGAGCTTGCCCAAGCCAATTAGCGGGCAAGGGTAAGCCAGGCGGCTGCTAATAAAGCGACTGCGGATTTAATGGCTGAACAGGTCGCTCGGCACCGTTTTGAGTAACGGCTGACCGAGACGGAGCAAAAGCTCAAGGACATCACCGCCAAGTGTTAGTCCTTGGAAAAATAAAATAAGGAGAAGGGGACCGAACTCGCCAAGGCCCTTCAAGACGCTTCGGAGGCGCGGTCCGAATCCCGCACAGTGCGGGAAGAAATCCGTCAAGCCGGACAGATAGCGGCTGGTAAGCCCTTTCTTTTACAGGATAAATTTGGGGACCAGAAGTATGCCTTACTTAATCGGCTGTGGCGTTCTCCGGACGCATATGCCGATCTGCCGAAGAGTGCTGCGGACACTGCCCAATTCTTCCAGGCCCAGGAGGGGGTACGCGACGGAGAAGCTCTTTTGGTCGCAGTTTGCGGGGCAGAAGCGTCATGGACTGCTAAATGACTAGATGGCACAATGGGCGGAGATGCATAAGATGTCCATGGCGGCCATGAAGGACGTCATAGTCCGGTTGTGGCCGGCCGAAGATATCCCGGACAACTACTTTGGCCTCATGCGGCGTCTCGTCGATGCGCTGCCCCGAATCGACAATGTCAAGAGGTGGTCTTGTATAGAAGGGCGCGAAGGGCCTTTGCCCGTGTTAAGATGCACTGGGCGAAGATGAAGGCCGAAAAGGTGGCAGTTGAGGGTCCGCCCGAAAGCAAGGACCACCGCATACCAGAGCGCTATTTTGAGGACGTACTAACGGGTACCCGCCTTATATAAGGCCAATGCTCCAAGGATGTAGTGTTTGAATGAACGAGTCCAAACCGTTCGGGAGTTTGTATCATGAACTAAGTCTTTTGTAATATATCATTTTCTTTATGAAGAGTTTTATCCTCCCGTGCGGCCGTTTTTATACTCGAGAGTTCCCGGTCGTCGGCTTCAACCCCCATGTAGATACTACCGGGGTGTTCAGAATTGCACATGAATACACTTAACCCAACGTCTTGGTCCATGAAGGAGGTATCAGTGCGGTGAACCAAGCAATTAGACTATTCGGTTTTATTGCTCTCACTTAACCATAAAAGCTTAATGATGGGTCTACAAAGTAGCCCCTAGTATGTACGCGGCTGCTCCCAATGTGGGTGCGTTACATATGTGACCGGAAAACAGTCCTTCGTGTAATACGAAAATAATCGCTAAAGATTGTAATAAGTCGCCGAGCGGCTGACCAACTCTCGCCACATCATGACAGTCAGTTTTCGGCTTTCTCTTCTCAGGTGCTTAACCGGGCGAACCAGAAACACAATCGCAATAGTTCTCCCTTTACTACCCTAGCCGATTAGACGAAACGTAAGGTAGCAAACATAGGAGCCGGGCAACCCAACTATTGACCAAAGACATGATTCGGAGCTGATGCATATACTGTCGAGCTCAGGACGCCAAATTGTGTTGTTAAGCTGTTCGGACATTTTTTTTGGTAACTCATATGTTGCCTTATAAAGCCCCTGGCAATTTGTGCCGAGGTGTGTTCGTGAGACAACTGAAGAGACGGCATTTAAGTAAAGACGATGCTGAATTAGAATTTGATTCACTATAATCTGATTGATACGTCAAAGCGTAGTCTTACAGAGGGTACCATAATCACCGAGGTCATTTTACATGTCGGGGGTCTAGGGCTAAGGGAAAAGCTCTATACAAGTTCTTCGAGGGAAGTTTGTGGTCTACAAAATCCCTTGCACCTTCCTGCCGCACGTCTGCATCGCTTTTGCCTAAGTAAGAAAGACTCCTTGAGGGGAATGGTCTTCGGCTATCTATATGGAACCAGGCTCGGAGAGAGTCTTTTGTGAGTCCGTAGGATGAGTAGGTTTTGATTTCACATGTCATAAAAAGCAAAAACATGATTAGAGAAAGGGTAGGGCCGTATAAGGTCGAACCGTGCTATAGGCATGTCCTGTGTATTGCCTCCGCTGATGCCCAAGGTATTTTGAGTGCTTTATGCATGCGCGGTACGAATTCTGTTGTTGTACGTGGCGATCGACGAAGGAGAAACTGCTAATCCAGCCCTGGGTTTGTTGGGCTGTCGGTATGTGGAATTGTCCGACATTGCGCAATAAAGTCCGGCAACATAGTAGCCGATAAGGTGTGCGGCTTGACAGGACCGCTTTGTACGTCGGCCATGATGGCCGCGGTATTCTCCTCAGTACGGAGGGGGCGCTCCATGCTTCCATTGATTGTAAGGATGCCACGTGGACCGGGCATCTTGAGCTTTAGGTAGGCGTAATGCGCAACCGCATTGAAGCGGGCGAAATCGATGCGTCCGAGCAGTGCGTGATAGCCGCCATGGAAAGGGACGATATCGAAGGTCAAGTCCTCGCTTGGGAAGTTGTCCGGCGAACCAAAGATGACTTCCACTGTGATTGAGCCTGTGCGGTGGGCCTCCACACCAGGTATTATTACCTTGAAGGTAGTTTTAGTGGGCTTGACTCTTGACGAATGGATGCCCATTTTGCGAGCAGTGTCTTGATAAAGTATATTGAGACTGCTGCCGCCGTCCATGAGGACTCACCTGAGGTAGAATCCATTAATGATTGGATCGAGGACCAGTGTGGCCGAACCTCCATGACGGGTACTGGTTAGGTGGTCCTTTCAACCGAAGGTGATCGGACAAGCCGTCCATGGGTTCAATTTTGGGGCGGCTGGCTCTATGGCGTAGACGTCCTGCAGTACGCGCTTGCGTTCCCTTTTAGGGATATGTGTGACATATGTCATGTTCACTGTTTTTACTTCGGGGGGAAATTGCTTCTGTCCCCCTATGTTCGGTTGACGAGGCTCTTGGCCATTGTCGTCGTTGGGCGATCCTTTCCCCTTGTGTTTGGTGTTGAGTTTGCCGTCCTGTTTAAAGACCCAACAATTTCTGTTGGTATGATTGGTAGGTTTTTCGGGGGTGCCATGAATCTGGCAAAGCCGGTCAGGGATTCTATCTAGACTAGACGGGCCATCTATGTTTGCTTTGAATGGCTTCTTCCGTTGACCGGGTCTGGAGTCGGTGAATCTGGCATTGACCGCCGTGTCTTGGGTTCCATCATTACTGTTCTGATGCTTGTGCTTGTCACATCGTGGCTTGCCATTGTCGTCCCTGGTTTTAGAGGTGCCAGGGTCACTGGTGCTATTGCTTCTACGAGTGAGCCAGTTATCCTCTCCCGCACAAAAACGGGTCATAAGTGTGGTGAGGGTTGTCATAGACTTCAGCTTCTCTTGGCCGAGGTGCCAGGCGAGCCACTCGTCTCGAACACTATGTTTGAAAGCCGTGAGGGCTTCGGCATTCGGACAATCCATAATCTGGTTCTTTTTAATTAGGAACCTTGTCCATAGCTGCCGGGCCGATTCCTCGAGTTGCTGG
Organism: Secale cereale; assembly: GCA_902687465.1. Taxonomy (NCBI): domain Eukaryota; kingdom Viridiplantae; phylum Streptophyta; class Magnoliopsida; order Poales; family Poaceae; genus Secale; species Secale cereale. The sequence continues at coordinate 568,124,787 of LR738709.1, forward strand.
ATTATATAACTAAGGTCATCGGCGTCTAGGGCCCGAACATAGGTGCCTTGGAAGTTGTCTCTGAATGCGTCCTCCAAGTCTTCCCAATTACCAATAGAGTTTTCTGGTAGGTTGTTCGGCCAGTGCCCTGCTGGTCCCTTAAGTTTGAGGGGAAGGTATTTGATGGCGTGTAGATCGTCACCGCGAGCCATGTGAATGTTGAGAAGAAAATCTTCAATCCATACTGCAGGATCTGTTATGCCATCGTATGATTCGATGTTCACGGGTTTAAACCCTTCTGGGAACTAGTGCTCCATTACCTCACCGGTGAAGCATAGGGGCTGTGCGGCACCTCTGTATCGGGCTACGTCCCGACGCAGTTCAAATGAAGTTCGGGTGCGGTTTTCGGCCCGAGCGTGGTTTTGCTTGTCGCACCAGGATTGGTAACCATCATCTCGTGCCGGGGCACGCCCCCGCGATCCATATATTGCTCTGGTCTGACCTGCTCTCTTTCCCAGGTCCTGTCGCGGGTCATATGTGTATTCCCGAGCTGTTGTTTCTCTGCTTTTACGGCGAGGTGGTGCAGGTTGGTGTTCGGCTTGAGCTGCCGTTCTGTCCCCGCCGCGTGGCGGTCGGTCAGGTCTGTCTACCGTGTCACGCGTGGGTGGTATGGGCTCTTGCTACTTCTCGATCTTGCGTTGTATACCCTCGAAGAGGAAAGGGTGATGCAGCACAGTAGCATAAGTATTTCCCTCAGTTTTTGAGAACCAAGGTATCAATCCAGTAGGAGACCACGCGCGAGTCCCTCGCACCTGCACAAACAAATAAGAACTTCGCAGCCAAGGCGATTAGGGGTTGTTAATCCATTTACGGTCACTTACGAAAGTGAGATCTGATAAATAGGATAGTATAATATTTTTGGTATTTTTTGGTATAAGAACAGAAAGTAAATAACGTAAAGTAAAGTAGATGAAAGATTAATATGTTGAAAATAGACCCGGCGGCCATAGGTTTCACTAGTGGCTTCTCTCATGATAGCAGAATTCTACGGTGGGTGAACAAATTAATCTCGAGCAATTGATAGAAAAGCGCATAGTTATGAGAATATCTAGGCATGATCACTATATATAGGCATCACGTCCGTGACAAGTAGACCGATATGATTCTGCATCTACTACTATTACTCCACACATCGACCGCTATCCAGCATGCATCGAGAGTATTAAGTTCATAAGAACAGAGTAATGCTTTAAGCAAGATGACATGATGTAGAGGGATAAACTCAAGCAGTATGATATAAACCCCATCTTTTTATCCTCGATGGCAACAATACAATACGTGCCTTGCTGCCTCTGCTGTCACTTGGAAAGGACACTGCAAGATTGAACCCAAAGCCAAGCACTTCTCCCATTGCAAGAACTATAGATCTAGTAGGCCAAACCAAACCAATAATTCGAAGAGACTTGCAAGGATATTACAATCATACATAAAAGATTTCAGAAAAGAATCAAATAATGTTCATAGATAATCTTGATCGTAAACCCACAATTCATCGGATCTCGACAAACACACCGCAAAAAGATTACATCGAATAGATCTCCTCGAAGATCGAGGAGAACTTTGTATTGAGATCCAAAAAGAGAGAAGAACTCATTATCTCGACAATGAATATCTAGGCATAAAAGAAGCCATCTAGCTAATAACTATGGACCCAAAGGTCTGTGGTAAACTACTCACAACTCATTGGTGAAGCTATGGCGTTGATGTAGAAGCACTCCGTGGCAGATCCCCCCTCCAGCGGAGCTCTGGAACAGGCCCCAACATGGGATCTCACAGGAACAGAAGGTTGCGGCAGTGGAATTAGGGTTTTCTCTGTTGCCTCGATGTTTTTAGGGTATATGGATATATATATATATATATATATATATATATATATATAGGAGGAAGGAGGGCATCGGGGGAGCCAGACGGGGCCCACGAGGGTGGGGGCGCGCCCAGGGGGAGGGGGCGCGCCCTGAACCCTCGTGGCCACCTCTCTTGTTCCCTCGCGTGTACTCCAAGTCTTCTGGGTAGATACGATTCCAAAAATAACTCTCCCAAAGGTTTCATTCCGTTTGGACTCCGTTCGATATCCCTTTTCTGCGAAACTCTGAAATAGGCAAAAAACAACAATTTGCACTGGGCCTTGGGTTAGTAGGTTAGTCCGAAAAATAATATAAAAGTGTATAATAAAGCCCATTAAACATCCAAAACAGAATATATAATAGCATGGAACAATAAAAAATTATAGATACGTTGGAGACGTATCAAGCATCCCCAAGCTTAATTCCTGCTCGTCCTCGAGTAGGTAAATGTTAAAAACAGAATTTCTGATGTGGAATGCTAACCAACATAATTCTCAATGTAATTTCTTTATTGTGGCATGAATGTTCAGATCCGAAAGATTCAAGACAAAGGTCTATATTGACATAAGAGTAATAATACTTCAAGCATACTAACAAAGCAATCATGTCTTCTCAAAATAACATGGCCAAAGAAAGTTATCCCTACAAAATCATATAGTCTGGCTATGCTCCCTCTTCATCACACAAAATATTCATATCACGCACAACCCCGGTTTTAGCCAAGCAATTGTTTTCATACTTAAATTTTTTTCAAACCTTTCAACTTTCACGCAGTACATGAGCGTGAACCATGGATATAGCACTATAGGTGGAATAGAGTGGTGGTTGTGGAGAAGACAAAAAGGAGGAAGATAGTCTCACATCAACTAGGCGTATCAATGGGCTATGGAGATGCCCATCAATAGATTTCAATGTGAGTGAGTAGGGATTGCCATGCAATGGATGCACTACAGCTATAAGTGTATGAAAGCTCATCAAAAGAAACTAAATGGGTATGCATCCAACTTGCTTGCTCATGAAGACCTAGGGCATTTGAGGAAGCCCATCGTTGGAATATACAAGCCAAGTTCTATAATGAAAAATTCCCACTAGTATATGAAAGTGACAAAACAAGAGACTCTCTATCATGAAGATCATAGTGCTACTTTGAAGCACAAGTGTGGAAAAGGATAGTAGCATTGTCCCTTCTCTCTTTTCTCTCATTTTTTGGAGGGGCTTTCTCTTTTTTTTACCCCTCTCTATTTTTTTGGACCATCTCCTTTTTTTATTTGGCCTTTCCTCACATGGGATAATGCTCTAATAATGAATATCATCACACTTTTATTGACTTACAACTCGAAGCTAGAACAAAATATGACTATATGTGAATGATGATGAAGCATGTCATATGAACGGAATGGTGGAAAGTTGCATGGCAATATATCTCGAAATGGGCATGGAAATGCCATGATAGGTAGGTATGGTGGCTATTTTGAGGAAGGTATATGGTGGGTGTATGGTATCGGCGAAAGTTGCGCAGTACAAGAGAGGCTAGCAAAGGTGGAAGGGTGAGAGTGCGTATAATCCATGGACTCATCATTAGTAAAAAAGAATTCATATACTTATTGCAAAAATCTACGAGTCATGAAAACAAAGTATTCAACGCATGCTCCTAGGGGAAGGGTTGGTAGGAGTTAACCATCGCGTGATCCCGACCTCCACACAAAGGATGACACTCAATAAATACCTCATGCTCTAACTTCGTCACATAACGGTTCACCATACGTGCATGCTACAGGAATCACAAAACTTTAACACGAGTATTTCTCAAATTCAAAATTACTCCACTAGCATGACTCTAATATCACCATCCTCATATCTCAAAACAATCATCAAGTATCAAACTTCTCATCATATTTAATGCACTTTATATGAAAGTTTTTACTATACTCATCTTGGATGCCTATCATATTAGGACTTGTTTTTATAAACAAAGCACATTACCATGATGTTCTAAAAGACTCTCAAATAGATATAAGTGAAGCATGAGAGATCATCAATTTCTACAAAATAAAACCACCACCGTGCTCTAAAATATATAAGTGAAGCACTAGAGCAAAACTATCTAGCTCAAAAGATATAAGTGAAGCACATAGAGTATTCTAATAAATTCTAAACCATAATTATCTCTCTCAAAAGGTGTGTCCAAAAAGGATGATTGTGGCAACTAAAAAGAAAAGGCTCAAATCATACATGACGCTCCAAGAAAAACACATATCATGTGGTGAATAAAAATATAGTCCCGAGTATAGTTATCGATAGATGAAGACGAAAGAGGGGATGCCTTCCCGAGGCATCCCCAAGCTTAGGCTTTTGGTTGTACTTGAATTTTACCTTGGGGTGCCTTGCGCATCCCCAAGCTTAGGCTCTTGCCACTCTTTGTTCCATGGTCCATCAAAGCCATACTCAAAACCTGAAAACTTCACAACACAAAACTTAGCCAAAAATCTCGTGAGCTCCGTTAGTATAAGAAAACAAACCACCATTCAAAGGTACTGTAATGAACACATTCTTTGTTTATATTGGTGTTAAACCTACTGTATTCCAACTTCTCCATGATTCATACCTGTAACACCCCAGATGTATCAATTCCATTTATAACAATATATGCAACATTGACTTCATCAATTCCATTCTGGGCTCTTCCTTCATTTCGGGTTTCTTCGTTTTTGTCTTGTGCGTGTGTTGCATGTCATCATGTCATTTTCATTATGTGCATTGCATTGGCATAGTCTCACTTGCATCCGTGTGAGGTTGCATCGCCTCCGTTCTCTCCGTTGTCCGTTTCGAGTTCCGACACTCACACACATGCCCGTGGCACCTCCGAGTCCTTCTTTCGCAAGTGGCCGTAGAACGTTCTTGGTTTGAGGTGAGATTTGTTGTACATTGTTGTTTAAGTACGTGGAGACCGCCTGTCAAGTTTCGTCGCGTTTGGAGGTCGTTTGATACTCCAACGGCTAACCTCGTGGGCTAAAAGCTCCTCTTTTATTTGGCCCAACACCCCTCCACAACAGCCAACTAACCCAGCACAACGACCCCATCCTCTCGGTCGTCAGATCGTGATCATGTGCACAAAAACCGCACCTCATTTGGAATCTCCTAGCTCCCTCTATCTATAAAAACGTCCACCACGTCCAAATTTGGGACGAAACCCTAGCCTCCTCCTAGCTCCAGCCCCGCCTCAGAATCCGTGCCGGGCGGACCTGCCCGTTCCGCGCCGGACACGCCCGTGCCCGCCAGATCCCGCCGCAGCCGCTCCGTGCAGGCCCGCGGGGCCCGAAACCAGCCCGCCGGCCCGGTTTGCTGCTCCGCCGCCCGGCCGCGTCCTCCCCCGCACCTACGGCCCGTCGCCACCTGCGCCTCCGCGCCGCCGCGAGCGCGCCGGCAGACGCCACCGCCGATGCCGCGCTGCCGTCGGGCATCGCCTCCAGGCCGCCACGGACGCCGCCTCCTCCCCGCTGGCGTGCCCCGTCGACGGGCCGCCGACCGCCGCCGCCGCGCTCTTGGACCGTCGCGCCGTCGCGAGCTCCACGCCGGCCCCGCTTCCCCCTCGCCGCCGGCCGCCTCGTCGACCCCCGGCGAGCCGCCGCCTCTACTCCAGCGAGGTTCGGCTGGATCTGGAGAAGTTGGACCAGATCCACCAGGATCCAAACCAAACACGCCGTCTCCGTCCCGGATCTCCCCGTCCCGCACGGATCCATCCCGCGTTGACTTTCGCGGAGGTAAAATTCCACCAAGTCCCTGGATCTGTTAAATTTCTTGACCTCTTCATCATGTGGTAACTTTGTGCTCGGCGCTCCGATTTGCGCATATGATATGTCGAAATGTTCGTCTCGTCCTGCTGTACATGTTAGTATCAGTTACATGCATGTTAGGGTTCATCTAGATGTCTTAATCTTTGTGGCAAGAGTGCTTCGTGATGTAATTGTTTCAGCAATTGTTGTCTGTGTAAATTTGTTGGCATGTTCGTGAGCTAGTAACTTTGTGCATGTTGATCCAAATGGAGTGTATGATATGTCCAGATGTTCGTCCTGTGATGCTCTTCATGATGGATGCATTTGCATACATGTTAAGTTGGTTTATGCCATGTTTAACCCTGTTGCAAAAGTGCATGTGGCTAATAAGTTTCTGAACTTGTTATGAGATGATGTTTTGTCTTGACCGTGTATATTAATCCATGTGTCATATGAGCTAGGTGTCAACATGAGTTTTGCTCATTGGAATGTGCTCTACATGATAGATTAATTTTCATGCCATGATATGTCTTGAGATGAGTGCATCAACCTTGTTAGCATGTCATCGTGATGTTAAATTTCTGCTAAGTGTGAATCTGTTAATTTTCATGCCTTGTTTCCATGATGCCACCGTCATTGTTGTGCATTATTAGAGTTGTCCAATGGGTGTTCCTTGATGTATATGTTATGCTCTAGCTATCCATGTTCTTGTTTGCCATGATGCCATGATGTAGTTTCTTCTCTCGAGGCCCTCTAGTTGCTTCAAAATGTTTTCTATCAGCATGCCCAGATTTTGCTAAGTCTGGATAATTTTTGCACTTTTTCCATGATGTTTGAGACATGTTCTAGTATGTTGTAGAAGTAGCCATGTGTTTATTCTTGAAGAGCAAATTATGCAAGTTATTGCCATGCCTTTTGCTTGTATGATGGCTTGATGTAGCTTGTTGTTTTCATGCTCTCAAGTTGCTATAAAATGTTTCTGTCAGCCTGTTATCAGCAAGTTCAGTTTTGCCATGTGAATAGCTAGTGTTCTATGCATCCTACGACCATGTTCTTGCCATGAGTAGTTTCACAAACATGTCTTCTTGCTATTGGTTATATTCACATGCAATGCTACGCTTTGAGTTGAGTTGCACAAGCTTGCAAACATGCCTACTTGTTGTAATTTCGGCCATGCATTGTAAATTTCACCAAGTATGAGAAATCTGTAAACTTATTGAATCTTGCCATGCTTGTTTAATTGTGTTACAACAAGTTTTTGGGTGTGATCTAAGTTCATGCTTGTTAAGAATCATGTCTAATTCACATCCATGCCTCTTGTCTTCATGTGTGGGTGCTGTAGCATAATTAGATCTTGCTCCAAAGATGCCATGTTGCTCTTAACTGCAGTTTTGCATTCCATCTTGTATTGCTTGTTATTCGCAAACCATGCATTGATATGTCCAAAACGTATCTATAATTTCTGCTTGCTCCATGCCACTTTTGGGTGATATTGCTATGATATTCATACACTTCCACACACTTTTGATCATATTTGGACTAACTTACTAATCCAGTGCACCCCAGTGCCAGTTTCTGTTTTCGGCTGTTTTTGTATTTCAGGTTTTCACGTTTCAAGAACTGCCCAGAAAAATCCAGAAAAAATATATAAAAAATCAGCGATCCGGAAACAACATTGCGTCCGAAGGGCAGCCTGGGGGGGGGGGCACCAGGGCTCCAGGCGCC